>OX344750.2:35299820-35924820 GCA_947034885.2 Thuidium tamariscinum
TGCCAATTGGATGGTGCAACTGGTCATTGATGTCTATAGAAGCATTCGGGTCTCTTTCACGGTGCGGTCGAAAGAGGGCAAGCCTGCGGGACTGGATTCGAAGGAGCTCAAACGACTGGCCAGGAGAACAGCGGGCAACACGCTCAAGGGGAGTGCTTCGCTCGTCCTGGCTTCTGTGGGTGCTGGCCTTGGCACGATCCTCATCAGGCCCTCCACTGGCACTTGGATTGGTATTTCTCCCCACCATGTGAACTGATGCATTCTTTTTTAAAATGAGCTCCTTGTATTGTTATGAAGCATGCTCAGATGTTCATTTAGTTGCTTCTAGGTGTATTTGCCTTACTGATTGCTTTGGCCACTCCTGTATGCAGGCTGTGCTGCGGGTGATTTTGCAGGGCCTTTCTTGGTAGGCCTTTGGTTGGACACCTGGATTGTGTATGGCACCTTCACTCCTGGTGGACTCGACAAGGGACAGTGAGTGCACGCAATCAACGTCGTAGGCAATGAAAGCTAATTAGTCGCTAATCAGTTCAAGTGCTGACAATTGCCAATTCGTTTTTTGTGGAAACCATTCTTGGTCAGAGCATGTTGTGGTTGGTCAAGATGCATGGAGATAATAGAAAAATACGGAGTAGTTGATATCAAACAGTGGACTAGTGATTGTGCTCGTTAAGTTATCGCCACCTGGTGTGGTTCGGACGTGGAAACAATTTGGGCTCAACCAGAGTCCAGATATGTCTTTTGAAGGAAATGTGTTCATGGTCATTCGAAACATGCCAACTCAACGTACCCTGCGATACTCCGACTCAGGAAGTCCAGATTTTTTCGGCCTGAGTTTGCTCTTTTGTTCCTCGTTTGCAACGGAGTTCAATCACTGATTTGAATAATTTAATCATGATGACTCCTTCTGGGATGGCACATGGTGATATCTTGGTTGAGACTGTAGGGTCTTTGAACCCTGTGGTGTATTTTCTATGATAACGGGAAGGTAGGAAGCCCATACTCTTTGTTTACTGTGCATAATTACACTTATAGGATTCACAATTTCTTTTCCTTTTTGCAAAAGATTGACAGATTTGTGAATTTTTCACTACAGTAGTATTTTGGTCAGCTCATTTTTTTGGAAAGGAAAACACATTGATAGGTGGTCTAAACAAAATCACTTGGCTTCCCATTTTGAATGCTAGTGGAAACTATTGTAGCCTATTTGTAGAATTGTTGAAAAATAATTCCTATACTAGCAATTGAAAAAATTAGAAGTTATTAACCTCAAGAGTTGAAATAGAGATCAAATTGAATAAAAAAAGATGAAAATCTCTCAAATTCCAACTTAGTGAATTGGATAAATTGACAATAATCTTAGGAAGGTTAATTATAGACTATGCAAGAACTTTACTAAAAATAAGTTAGTTTTATCATCGATGTTTTTTCATGGTTCCAGAAGTGTTTTGGGGTTGTTCCCTGAAATTGCAATTAACCAAGCATTGTTGGTTTTTGTTTTTGAATTTCAATTTTCATTTCAAAATTTCAAAATCTTCAGAAAATATAAGAGGACTGAAAACTCAATTGAAGAAAATTTTGAAATTTAAAAAAATAATAATAATTAATTAATATTTTATGATGTGGTAGTTTCTCAGACATGTTAGATTGTTTATGTGGTAGAGTTCTTAGCATTCCCAATGTGTTTCCATAGTTGAGGAAGGTGCAATCTTCTAAAGGCTACAAAACATCTATTGAAACCTTTTTAACCCCTAAAGGTTTTTGACTATGTTTCCACCAAAATCACTCCAAAACTGTGATTTTCTAATACAAGAGCGATTTTTTTGAATTTTTTTTTTTGACATATTTAACTGTAGGATCTTGTAGTTAGGTGGTTTGAAAAGATGTGGAAGAAATTTCAGAAATTTCCACCATGTAGATTGCAAGATATTAACATTTGAACTAGTAAAAATCCTTTTTTTAACCCTGCGAAAATCCGGGTAGCTACTCTTCATAAGGTTATATTTGTATGAAAAAATACTCGAAATGATGGTTACTCTTTGAATTCATTTTACAATGCAAGTTGGCTATATGCTCAAAAAATTTCAAATCATTTGAAATTGTAAAACATATATGAAAAAAGTAGTTAGTAGAAAGAAGTAGAAAATGCTTGAAAATACTAAATTGAGAACAATTCATTTATAAAAACTAAAAATGCCAATCCCAATGGTTAAAATATTGTAATAAACAATCTTCACCCAGCGTTTTAATTTTTTTTCAAAAATATTAAAAATTGAATTAAATACAGAATTTCAAACTTTTTGTTGAATAAAGATTCTATAACTACCCACAAACTACCACAAACTAAAATTCCTCATAACTTTTGACTCATTTATCGAAATGGAATGAATCAAAGCTTTCCACATAAATAAAAATCTAATAGACCAAGTTCAAATTTTATTCTTAGACAAAGTAATTTTTAAAGAAGGTTTTTTTGCTGCCCAGGGTGCCCGCAGTTCAAACAAAACAACATATCATGCCCTAACTTTTTAACCGTGTGGTTGAAAGTTATGAAAATTGTTGGGCCTTGAAGTTACTCCTTAGACACATGTTGTGTGAAATTTTTGAAGAAAAAAAATAAAAACTCCATTCGTAGTGAGCTGCCCAAAATTGCTATGTTGCCAAAAACTGCAGTTTAGAGCTTTAGGGGTTAACAGAGTCATGCATTGTCAATTATAACAAGGAATTTCACATCAACAGAATTTATCTTGACTATTGCGTTCATAATAAGTGAGACATTGGTTTGATGAAAAAGAGCCTTCAAGTGTAT
Source organism: Thuidium tamariscinum (assembly GCA_947034885.2). NCBI lineage: Eukaryota > Viridiplantae > Streptophyta > Bryopsida > Hypnales > Thuidiaceae > Thuidium > Thuidium tamariscinum. Next base: position 35,302,630 of record OX344750.2, read on the forward strand.
ATGGATTTGAAGAAATTAATATTCATTGATTTTAGTACTACATAGAATATAACACACTATTGGTAAATATTTTAAAATTGATTTGGGGAATGGTGATTTTTTTTAAATTATTCAAATAAAGGTAAATTAGTTTTTTGTACTATAATTAATAATTTATATTTGTTGTGACATTCTTGTTTTTTTGGATGTTAATGTGCCTCTTTTAATATCTATAAAAAATGGAGAGTCAAGAAAGTCCATGAAATGTATGAAAACCTATATTTGACAAGGAAAACAATTGGATTGGATATTGGCATGCTTTAAGAATAGTTACCCCATAGCAGAAATCCTCTTATGATTAGTTTGCGATCTATAAAGTGTCTACCTATGTTAGATTTTTCTATGGAGTCTTGAGCAAATGAGCAAATGATTCATATTGGCTCTAAAATATTTTCCCAATTAGAACTTTTGATTCAATTCTTTTCCTTTATGCCAAATTAATTATCTCATATCTTGTCTTCATCACATATTTTATTTTGTACTCCAAATCACTAAGGTGGATCCTACATGTCCATCATATCCTTTATTGTTCTCTTGTCAATGGAGTGGAAAGTTGCATCACTCATCTTTGAAATGGATTTCTATCCTATTGAAGTCAAAAAGGCTAGAACACAGAGTTGTTTACCGAAGACTCTATACCACATTCTTTAATAGAAGCACTTTGTCTAGAAATTTTTCAAATTTATATTTTTGGAATGGTGATTTTTGTAGTGGATATTAATAAATGCAACATGAATAATGGCATTTCATGACAAATGTGGCATTGCTATTGACATTTTTTAACATGGTTTACTAAAAAGGTTTAGGCAAGGCAAGGTAAGGCAAGGCAAGGGTGAGACTTTCTTAGGCAACCACATCTACAATTGTATATACAATCTTTATAGTACTATGCAATAGAAAATGAAGAACATGGTTCACTAAAAAGGTTTAGGCAAGGCAAAGATGAGACTTTCTTAGACAACCATATGTGCAATTGTATGAACAATTTTTATAGCACTATTGAACATAGGCACGTAATTAAAAGTAAAGAGTTTTTTTTGCACATTAGGGCGATTGCAAGAAATACTTGTCTTTTTTGTTCCTTTAGTCTTGGATGGATTTTTTTTGTTCATAAATTTTGTGTTTGTTTTGTCAATTTTAAATAAAATTTTAAATGAAGGTACATAGAGTAGTCATGTATATTGAATTATTTCTTCTATTTTTGAAAATTTTGTTTATTATTTTTAAATATTCCCCAATTGAATGTTTACTTTTCCATTTGGAATGGATAGTCTTATTTTCAATCCAAAAATGAAAAATTGATGGTCAAACTTGGGATGCAAGGATTTTTACTAAATTTGCACAAGTCCACCAAAAGATTTTCTAAAATGGTAAAGTGTAACCTTCTACATGTGCTCAAAGTGCACTACCTTTGTATAGGTGTAAAGAACACAATAATATTTCCAAATATGCAAATTGTTTAGAAGGAATACCTTAAAGTTAGGATAAATGGATAATTATTATTTTATTTTATTTATTTTATTTAATACTCCCTCAGTCCTACTAAAAACCTCCTAATTTCTTTTCCATAAGGGATTAGCTGTAATTTTCCTCTTGGTTCCAATGAAGTGTTATGTGCAACCTTCAAAATTGCAAGAGGCTTGATTGAAAATGTGTATAAGACCAATTTGAGCAACAATGAATGTTGCACTACAAAAGAGATGTCCTTGACAATGCCCTAATGATTAAAACAAATTTCTCCCAAGTGCTACTTAAGAGATCAACTTGCAATTTAATGTTGTTGTAAGAACCATCCCTGTCATCTTCAAGTGAGGGCAAGAGTTTGTGGCAGCTAGGAACCTTAGCAGATGTGTCAAGATAAACTTGGTCGGATTAGGAGGAAGAAGCGGCTGAGTCTAGACTTGAAAGTTGTGAAGGCCATCCAATTGACACTCCAATAGAATGTGTGATCACTCGCTATTCATCTACACATGAGCAAAAGGGCGGTCCACCGTCTCATTAAGGAGGATAAGCTCATCAAACTACATTCCAATGTCATCAAGCTCTATTTGATAAATGAAAATAAGATTAGTCGCATCCAGTATTGCATATTCTACGAGGAAATGCAATCCAAGATGACAAGTTTATGATAGAAAATTGTTTGAAGTTACAACAACCATGTTTTTGCATCCTTATCTTATCAATTTGTGAGAACTTGTCAATTTTTTGTCAATTTTTTGTCAAATTCTTAATTGATATTTAATCCACCTTCCATTTTCAAGACAACAACTATCCATGGATGACATGAAGAGAAACAAATGATTGTAAAGATAGTTAATTTGCCAAAAATTCAAAGAATGCATTAAATATTTAACCAAAGTTATCTTCAACCATTTGCCATCAATATGATTTGTCTATAGAGATGATAAAATCTTCATATATAGATAGGGTGGTAGGAGGAAGATCAGCCCATGTAGAATATATAGTTTAGAAGTTGTACAAGCTCAACTGTTCATAGTTAAGTTTAAAATAGGAATTGTGTTAAAACTAAAATTTTAGACCTCATTTAAGCATAGTAGAATATCTTCTTACAAAAACTTTGCTCTAAAAAAATGTGAGAAATCAAACCAAGTTTCATCTCCAAAAATTTGTTTAACATTTCAATCCTCCAATCAAAAGTTATGGACAAGTTTCAGAGAGGAAGTTTTAGGACCCTCCATATACTTCTTGATGCATATGAAGAAAATATTTATATAATATTAAAATATTGGCCAAATGATATACTTCAAAGTATTGAAGTATTGAACTGAAAGATCCCAAACCACTTCTTGCTAAGCTATCACCTCTATATAACTACATATAGAAAAAAAATTCACTACCAAAAGTTGTCACCAATTTGATCATATTTTTGTTGCACCTGGACTAAGGTAGGACATTTGAAAAGTCCTCAAGTTCTAAAATTGTCCACCTCTTTAAATGCACATGTTTTTAAACGTCTTTAAACGTCTTTTGAATAATTTTGAAGATCCTAGTACATTCAAAATAGAAGATCACCTTATGTATTTGTACATGTTGATTTTTACTAGCCTTCATCAATGTACAATCAATGTATATTTTAGGAGGCATAACATTTAGTAGCATGTTGTGGCTTTGTCTTATATTTACAATGAAGGATGTGGCATATTCCACACCCAACAACCTCTCTATCTTCCACATGTCCACTTACTTCAGTAGTTACTGGTGAAACGTTATTGGAGTGTTGAATATTCTACACCTTGCACTATTGAAAGAAGGCAAAGCCACAACATGCTACTGAATGTTATAGGTGGGCTAAACCACTTTAGCTTCAAAATTTCATAACTAATTCTACAAATCTTAAAATATATGAAACAACTTGGATTAGATGCCAATTCTATTTGTTTTTCAAGGAAAACTAACTAAAAAATATTTAAAGAAGTTTCACCTCCTTTAGTCTTAGCTCTTAAATGTATAATTTTTGGAGTCCTACCTTACTCGTTATTTTGGATACTTGAATTGTTCATTTTCTATTAAAATAAGGGTTTATTATTTTTGGGGGGACAATTTAAGGTGTGAATATCTTAGTGATCTTAGTGATTTTAGAAGACTACAAGTTTCCAAACTTTGGGAACACTAAGGCAATGTTGGGAACGCTAACACAACAACATGCTAATGTGGTTGGGTGATTGCCACGTTAGAAAATAATAATAAATTAATTCTTTCAATTAATTATTAAAGATTTTTGAAAAATCATTATCTTTCTTTTTAATACATTTTGAAATATTTTGGGAATTTTTTTTTAAAAAAAATTCCCTAAATTCAAAAATTTAGACTAGAGGGGTTGGTCTGCAGCAATGGGAACGGTTTTGGGGAACATCCTTGAAACGGTCTTCTAGGGAGTCCAAAAATCCTCTTATAGGCTATTTTAAAGTCTCTACTTTTTGACAACCTTTTAATTCTAATAATCTTGTTCTTTAGTAAATAGAAAGTATATTTTCAATCTTTAATTATAGTCTAAATTTCAATCATTCATCTATGTTTTTACAGTAAATTTAACAAAGGTGGTCTATGAGGTAGCAGTGGATTTCACCCCTATTTATAAGGAAGGGACCATTTAAGTAGAATTTCCTTATAAATTTGTATTTGTACTCTTTTTTAGAGAGTTTAAAATCCATAAGTTCTTAAATACCAATGAGGTCTATGAAATTTTCAGAATTCTAAAAATGAATACGTGAATAATGATTTTGGAATTAGATACTTCTTATATAAGTAGGTTGTATAAGATCAAATTGCAATTTTTAAAATTTTTGGAGGTTGTCTAATATATTCTTAATAAACTTTTGAATATGACATGAGTTGATATTTTTTCAAAAATATAATATTAGGGTCCAAAGCATCATAAATAAAAATTAAATCATATTTGTATAATTGAACAACATGTACAATTTCATCGATTTGAAAAGGAACAAATATTGTTGTTGATGAAATAAAGGCCATCTAAAGAGAAATGACTGTCATTGTTGAAGGAATAAGGATCATATCATAGGAAATAAATGTCATAATGTAGGTACTTAATGTTACTTGAAGGGAATATAGTTTGCTATTCAATCTCCTTTCATTTGCCTTTTGAACAGTCAGCGAAATCAATGAATTTGTTCACTATTGTACCAAAGTAGAACATTTAATACATTGGATCCTTTGAAACAAGTAGTAAATATGTCCCCATCATTGAGGTTTTTAATAAATGTTACTTTGAAGGGAATATAGTTTGCTATTCCTACAACAATCTCATCCCATTTGCCTTTGGAACTATAGTAAAATCTATGAAATTATTCACTATTGTATCAAAGTAGTACATTTTATATGTTGGTTCCTTTAGAATAAGTAGTAAACAAGTAGGGACATATTTCCTCACCATATTTACACACTAAGTATGCTAGTACTTTCAATTAATTTCATATGAAAATAAGAATTGTCATCCAATCCAAGTCATTTCTTGATATTTTTTAGACCTTTGTGGAAGTAGTTACAATTTTTCTCATTGAAATGTAGTGGTCTTTGTGAAGTTAAATTTTACCTAATCAACAATATCTAAGCCTACAAATATAGTTGAAATGTTGATCAATAAGTCATTAAGTCTATAGTTATATGACTAAGATCTTTTGTTTAGTATAATGGACACTTATTTGATTCTTTCATGGATTTTTTTTGGAATTTTATAAATAAAAAAACCACATTCTTGAGTCAAAATTGTTGTAGTCCGATACAAATGGTAAATATAATATACAATGTATACAATCCTAATTAATCTTGTACACTTCATCTATCTCAAAGTAAATCTTGGATTTTCAAATACACTTATCTCAAATTAAATTCAAAATTGACTCTCTACAACTTAATATAATGATTTGATTTTTGCAAGGAGAATCAAAATGCAACCTCAATGGATATTTTGTTAAAAATGGTGGTATGCCACACACTTGGCACTTTGAGGTTTGGACTACGCGGTCTAAAATGTATACCACTCTAAGATTTCAAGACCTTATTGTTTGACATCTATACAAGTCGTAGGAAATGTATAGAAAAATGGCATATGCCAATACTGCCATTTTAATGAAATATTTGTTCCTTTGACCTATTAAAGGCAAAAGATTCGACCCACAACTAGACAAAATCAACTAATAACAATCTCTTGTTAAAAACTTTCTACAATTCAATCTCATGACATTGTTGAAGTTGAATACATAGGACATTAATAAACGTCATTGCACTAATTTTGCTCAAAGATTGATCAAAATTAATATCATTGGAGTAGTTCCCAAAACGACAAAAATTTGTCAATTTCATTGTTTGTTTTTAATATGTGTTGCTTTACTATTGACTTCCATTCGTTCATGCTTGGTGGGGTTTAGTAGAAGTTGTAGAAACTACACAATCACTTGGAAATAGAAGCATCTAATGTGTCAATCTAGCCAATTATAGGAAATTCCAAATTTATTTTGAGATAGAGGTGTAGTATTTTGGCTCATATGTCAAATGCATAGTCAAATCTTTTGATTGATATCAATTCATCATGCAAAGGAGCATGTACTATCACTTAATCAATTGCTAGAATATATATTTCAAATATAATAAATTATAGATACAATAATAGTCTTATTTAATTAAATCATTTTTTAATATTATTATTCTAATTTAGATAACAATAAACCATTTATTAGCTTAGTTCCAAAACTAGCATGTCTATGTCAAACCAATATTTTGTAATCCACTTGCTCCAATGTACCTTGCATGAGGTTGATTTGACTTTCTTGGCCTCTAGGGGAAAACCTTGAACTTGGTGCACAAACCTATGCTATGCACATGGATTTGGTTTGATGTTAATTATTATATCCTTATAGAGTGCCCTCCAAGAATTTTTTGCAGCTAATTTGTCCACCCACCTTAAACCAACATCTTAAACCACCCATGCAAAAATTTCTATGAGGATACTCTACATTAACAATAAATCTTTACATAGTGTCAAATGTCAAGAAATTAGCATGGGACAAACTAATTTCACTATTTGGGGTGACTTGCCTATCACCCCTAGTTTTCAATACCCGGCACCCCATTCCCCAAAAATCAGGAGCCATTGGATGGGGGAAAAAAATTTCACCCCCCCTCAAAGAAAAATTAGGAGCTATTGGATCTTAATATGAATACGAATCAAAATACAAATATGAATCATAATTAGAATACAAATTAGAATACAAATACAAGTACAATATGGGATACATCCCATATTGTTTGCACTCCCACCCACCCCTTGAAAATTACAAGAAGGAAGGGGGAGGGGGTAGAGGGTGGGATGAGGAGTGAAAAACAAATTGGATTTTTAATTTTTAATTTTTAATTCACACACACACACTCCCCTCCTAAAAAAATAAATTTAAAATTAAATTTTTTTCCTCATGATGCATAGTCACTATGCACCATGAAGAGGGAGTCACTGCCTTTCACTATTCAGTGTATTCAGTGTAGTGAGTTGCGGTGTACCCACCCACATAACATTCAGTAGCCCATGGAAGGACTGCCTTCGCTTTGGTGAAGTCCCCATCACCTAATTTAATTTGACATTTCTTGGAGTTGCAATTTTAGTTACTGAATGGTGTGGAATACCATTGGTGTTGGATGGAATGGTGTGGGATATTTCACACCATTTCATCTGCTAGGAGGCAGTGTAACAGGCTGCTACTGAATGTAATGCACCTACCTCTCCAAGTGTGTGTATAGGAGGAGGCTCTTGAATGGAGCGGGTTCTAAAATGGTGCCCTATCTTAAATGTACAGTACTTGTACATGTTGCATTTTCATAGCCTTCAGCAGTGTACCGACAGTGTACATTTTAGCTAGGGCACCATTTTAGAGCCCTATGCCCTTTCAACTTCAGAATTTGATAACTAATTCTAGAGAGTTCCAAAAAATATGAAACGACTTGGGTTAGATGCCTATTCAAGCTGTCTTTCAAGGAAAATTCTCTGAAAAATATTTCAAGATGTTTGACCTGCCCAAAATTCTGTTCCAGCCCTTAGATGGTCGGTTTATGGACCTCCTCCCATACATTCCAATTTCGCCAACCAGCAAAAGAGTCCCTCTGGTTGTCTTCATGGGCTTCTCCGCCGCCAACCCTTTCCACTCTGGATCAATTCAGAAATTTCGTCTGACTTGCGAACCATGAGACCTGAAACCTCGAGTTGCATCGTTCCCACGGCACCCCAGGGGACAGACCGAAAGGCGCCGACCGCTAGCAGTGGCAGCGGTCTCCCCAGTCCGCAGGTCCCCAGCGCACTGACCTCGCCCAACATGTGCTATAACTTAGCTACAGAACGTGCAGACTGCACCAAATAACTGAACTTACATCTCTGACAGAAGTAATGAGCCCCACGACGAACTCCACCAGTTGAATTTGCATTTGTCAGACATAGACGCAATTATACTACTACAGTGGAAACACCCAAAACCGTCCAAATAAGGAATTCAGCATAGTCGGAGGCAGTGTTTTCTAAAAATGATATTTTTCCAGTATTAGCGAGTGAAAATCATGAATATTAAAAGAAAAAACAAAATTTTTGGAATCAATATGTAATTTTTATAAATTTCCAAAGTATTGGTTCCCTAGACCACTGGAACCATCCTATAGGTGTACCTTTAACTGAACACCTGCCGAAATCAATTGTCAGTGAATGAAAACTATACATATGTCTTACAACTACGTCAGCAAATTAGAATTAAACATTTGTTGGACGCTTTAATGAATGCTTATGGACAGATTTAGTGGTACTCTAGGGTCCAAGAATAGGTACAGGGACGGAAATGGGTGTTTCTCCCGTAGAGCTGATATTACTACAGTTTAGCTAATCACGAAGGCACCTAATATTTTCAGCTACCGATTTGTTTCAATCCAGTCCTTTCCCTGACGACGACGTGACTTACCTTACCCAATCAGTCTATTGTCCTTTTGCACATTACCACTCTCACACCGTGGCCATCTATATCCAGGACGCCTAAAGCAGATTTTCAGTGTCAGATTTGAAGTCTTGTACACTTACTGTGATGTATTGGATCGATCTCTAGGTAGCTGTGCATGCAAATGTGTGCTGCATGTTTCGTTGACGAGCTGAGTTTGAGAATGCTGCAAACTTTTCTTCCTGGCATTTGGGTCATGGGTTCGTTTCTAAGGGCGCCAGGAATGGGAGAGAAGCCAGCGAGTATTGCAACGCTCTTTTGGAAATGAAAGAATTGTCGATTGTTTAGCTTGAGTCGATCTGTGGGTTTTGAATTGGTGGTGAACTTGGAACTGTTTAATTTGGGTGGGACGCTGAACGATCCAGAGGCGCGCGGATTCAGAGACCATGGAGCGTCTGCAAGCCCAGCATCAGCTGCGATGGGCCTGCATTTCTGTCGCCATGGCGGTCTTGTTTGGCTATGGAGCTGCACAGAGTACATCCATTTCTGATGGTGCGCAACCACCGCTTGGTGACCAACTGGAAGGGTTAACAGCGCATGCGACTCAGTTGCTACAACAGCAGTATGGATTTTGCATCACGGAGAGGTTGAGATTGCACTTCCCTGTCTTCCGCGGCTTGGCCTAATCCCTGTAGGACATAAGGATCTCAAAATTAGCAGTCTTGGGTAGGTCATATGAAGATCTACCTCCTTTTGTTCGAGTTTATTGAGTTTTGACCTACACTGTATGCAACTTTACGTTCTTTACTGATGTGGATGATGTCTGACCCCATATGAAGTATTGATTTTCCAGAATACCGTCAATGGAGTTCATCATTTTAAAACCAGATTATTAGGGATTAGCGTGTGTTCCGTCTTTGAAACTCATCTAGGTTTCGACACGCTGCGTATGTGCAGGGAAAGAGACGGAGTTGATGAAATCTTTGGTTTCCGCAATTCGGATCTGAATCTTTTGTTAGATTGTGATGATATGACTGGTGAGTCTCTACTTTTGGTTACCCTTATAAGAGCAAACCCTCTGCTGAAACAACATGAAAACAACCAAACATAAAAAGGTTTCCCGGATCAGTTGTCGTTTTTTCAATGTTGTTTCAACCAGGGTTTTGACAGAGATCGACTTTCTGCGTTACTCTGAGGAATCGTGGGTGGGGTGTTTTTCGAGCTTTAAGAAGTGGAGAATTTGAATGAATAGCATCAATTGTAATTTCTTGTGCCCTCGTGGCCATGGCGTTGTCTCAATGAACCAGCTGCGTTTGAGGACGTGCAGGTGGTAGCATGACTGAGCGGGTATGTGTGATGAGTGAGCAAAGGCTTTACTTCGAGAATCTTGCAACTGTGGACACCCCACCTCCCAACCTGAACTGTAATGCATCTGGTTGGGATCAAGCCTGCGAAGCTGGCTGGGCTGGCAGAGTCTTCCAACCTGTGCAGTTGGACAGTGAGATTGTCCCCAGTAGGCTTCTGGATCCTCTTCCCTGCTGCGCTGGATTTTTCTGCCCTCGAGGGCTCTCCTGTATGATTCGTGAGTGTATATCCTGCCTGCCTTAACCTCCCCCCTCGACCTGCTCTAGCTCTTGATTTTGTGACTTGAATTATTTAGCTTTGAAATTCGGTTCCAAACAGCTTGTTGAACCTCAAATTTCGTCGCAGCTTGCCCTTCAGGCTCTTATTGTCCTTCTGCGACCTTGAATCACGACACCAACATGTGCGAACCGTACGTTTCATACTCACCTACCATCAATTATGTACGTGGCTTGTAATGTCTTGAAGCTGTCCTTACTTAACCCTAAAAGGATCAGTTCGATCGATCACATCGTGAAAGTAACGGAATTTAAATGGGTTTACTCTACAATCACTAGAATTAGTTAAGGAGATTGCGCGTGCTGAGGAGACGATAATCGAAATTATTCAACAAAAGAGAGTCCCCCTATGACCTACTCAAAAATGCAAAAAACATTTCGGCTCAGTTTGGCCGTCTTGGTCCTTTCTGTTATGGATTCGTGTTTCAGCGTAATATTTGCGAGTTTGATAGCGTCGTCACTGAGATTACTCATCTTTACTATCTGTGTGTTTTCAGGTATGGTTACCAAGTGATGCAGAACAGTAGTTTGTACGCAGCTCATTGTGGAGGAGCCGATAAATGGGCAGATGTTAGCTCCACGATGGGCATCTTTTGTCCTGCAGGTCACTTCTGCCCCACTCCTGTTCAATCTAGGAGCTGCACCGTCGGGTAAGATGTTTTCAACCCTAACTCCTCATTTGTCATTTGATTTTTGACAGTTCTGTGAGACAGTATATGCATGGAGTATCGATAGTTTTGTTTTTCTGGGGCTGGACACAGTACTTCAACACATCAATATGCCACTTACTCGAAATGTTGGGTGATTTTGCAGGCACTATTGCAGGCTGGGTTCCACTCGTCAAGAAAGTATGTTCTCTTCCTGCTAAAGTTTTGTACGCTGACTGCTTACCTCACTGCGTACATCTCACGTTTTTTTCTGGTCTCTCATAACCTTCCCCCTTTTGCAGAATGTTCTCGTCTTACGGCTTGCGAGAGTGGAAACCTTCAGGTCCAGAATCTGCAAGGCGTTGGAGGATTAATACTTGTACGTCGAAGGCAACTCTTCTTTTCTCCTTTTGAAATGCGTTAATTCTGATTGCAGATTCTAAGGGTGCCACAAATAAGAATACCGTCACGCTTCACATTGTAAATCTTGGCTGACTCTAATGAAAGATTTAAAGCGGTGCAGGCAGGGTTATTGATCTTGTTGGTGGCAGTGTACACTTGCTCTGATTGGTTGATGGATCTAAGAAATAGGCGTAAAGCATTTGCTCGAGAATTTGCCGCACGACAGGCTCACGAGCACATATCTAAATACGAGCGTTTGAAACAAGTCAAAGATACTGCAAAACGTCAAGCCTCAAAATTTACACGGAAGTTAACTCGGGGCAAAAGTCGAAAGCAACCGGAGTCTCCTACAGCAGAAGAATTGCAGGTGAGCAGTTATCATAGTGTTGTTGAATGGGCAAATTGGTACTTCTCTTGCAGCCAATTTGAACCTTGAAAAAAATGTTCCATCATCAGGTTCTCAAAAATCACGTAAACCACTAGCAACCGTTCGGGTGTGTTTTTGGGTGTATTACAATTAGTACACCAACTTCTTCCACTCGTTGATGTTCCATTTTCTAAATTCATGACATCATCTATGCGTGAAAAACTTGAAAAAGGTCTTATTATAATTATGTTGTGGCAGAGCCTCTCTCTCCAAGATAGAGACTCCTTACAAAGATCCAACTCTGGTCTCATTCAACACTCTGGGGTCATTCAGCACTCTGGTATCATACCAGCAAAGATCGACGAGAATAAACCCACTGCATCAGCAGCAGCTGCAGCCCCCTTGCCGGCTCTTTTTATAGATTTATCGAAGAGATTTCCGGAGGCTGTCGATCCCATTTCTCCCATTGATGGTGCCATGCCGGACGATTCAAGAGAAGCAACAACGCCTGCTCAGAGCTTTCGAGTTCTTTCCGGTCAATTTCCAACAGTGGTGATTCCGACGAAGGAGTCTCACAGCCAGATGTTTGCTTATGCTTATGGCCAAATTGAGAAAGAAAGGGCCTTCGGCTACAAAGGCCGATCCCCGGATGACTCGGCCCTCACTCGTAAAAAGCGCTTTCAAGTTGAATTAGAGTTTGAAGACCTCTCCTTGGTACTCAAGGGCAGTAAGAAGAAGATCCTGAGTAACGTGACAGGGAAACTGTCGCCAGGGAAGATTACAGCCATTATGGGCCCTTCTGGCGCTGGGAAGACAACCTTTTTGAATGCATTAGCCGGGAAGTCCACCCACAGTCACACCACAGGGCAGGTTCTTATCAATGGCAAGTCCGGATCCATGCACTCGTACAAGCGCATCATTGGCTTTGTGCCGCAGGATGATATCGTTCATGGCAGTTTGAGCGTGGAGGAGAATCTGTGGTTCAGCGCAAGCTACAGGTATTGAGTTCAGCACACTCAGAAATGTTTGCCCTAACGGAGAATTTTGACCGTCTTTTTACTGTTTAGTTCCTTTTTGTTAACCCTCGAAATACCAAGCCGAGAGGACCGACAATGTCAGTGTATGCGTTGTTTTAGCACTTGCATGAAAAAAGGGCCAAATGGGAACTTTCCTTTGTTCCATCTGATTTATACCTCCTTCTGATGCGTGCGATGCACTTCAGTGACCCTGTTGATAGACGATTATGACCGTGCCTGAATTTTAACTTTTTTCACAGTAGGAACCATGAAGTTGTTCATTTTTAAAACCATGAAATTTCAGTTTTTCGGGGTTAAATGCTCTCGTCAAGTTGAATTTTGAACAGTCCACCTCGATTCATTTGTTTCAGGCTACCAGTGAATATGCCAAGGTATGAGCGCGTTTTGGTGGTGGAACGCACCATTCAAGCGTTAGGATTGGGAGGCATAAGGGATTCTCTCGTAGGTACCGTTGAAGACCGTGGAATATCAGGAGGACAGCGCAAGAGAGTGAATGTAGGATTGGAGTTGGTGATTGAGCCCTCTTTGTTGATCTTAGATGAGCCCACATCCGGACTTGACAGTACATCCTCGAGGCTTGTGCTTCAGGCCTTGCGTCGAGAGGCTATGGAAGGAGTTAACGTCATTTTGGTGCTTCATCAGCCCAGGTACACACCGGACCTTGCATTTTTAGACCCAATTTTCCTGAATTTCACCATGGATTGAAATCTCTTATCCTTCTGTACGTGATCTGTGCTGCCTCTTTGGTTGTCTTGTATGATAAACTTTCAATATGCTTTCTTTAAGAGGTTCATGTCCAGAAAACAACGCCTAAAATTCAATAGTGACAAATTAAATGTGTGGGCATTGGTACAGCTACGGGCTTTTCAAAATGTTCGACGATGTTATGTTCCTAGCGAAGGGGGGTTACACGGTGTACTTGGGTCCAGTGGATGAAATTGAAGTTTATTTTGCAAGTCTCGGTTTGGTGGTGCCGGAGAGAATCAACCCACCAGACTACTACATGGATGCCTTGGAGGGGGTCGTGCAGCAAGGCCGTTCTCCTAAAGTAGACCCGAGGACGTTGCCCGTGCAGTGGATGATGCACAAGGGGTACCAGATCCCCAACGAAATGGCGGCATTGGCGAACTCTCCCGCTGACGAGGGTCAATTGCTGCACGTGCATTCGGAATCCGCCAGAGTCGGTGGAGCTTCTTTCACTCAGCAAGCATGTCTGGAACTCTATCATCAGTTTGTAGTCACTTGGGATGGAATCAAAACGGCGCTTTCTAGGGCGAACGACTTGTCAGGTCGCCAAACACCTGGATTTCTGAAGCAATTTAGAATCATTCTACACCGGTGAGCTTTTATTACTATCAATACACCATCCATTGGTTCAGTTTAAATTCTAAACTTCCAATCGGCTTTACATTTCGGCATTGCGCAATTGATGTTTTTTTCCTCGAGTTCTTTTCTTTCTCATTGACTGCGCAACTCTTCTCTCATTGCGTTGATTTTGCATATTTGGATGTGAGGAGATTTAGATCAAATGTTTCTGACAAGAATGAAACGGGGTGATGGGAATCAGAGTGGGAAAGCAGCGGTTCCGTGAGGCAAGGCTACATGTGCAGGACTATATCATCTTGCTTATTGCCGGGGCTTGCTTGGGTGCGCTATCAAACATGCGGGATATCGACCTGGGATCTCAGGGTTACCATTTCACTGTCATTGCCTTAGGTACAAGTCTGACCTTTGGATGTACTGAAATGCCTCTTTTTTGGTTACCAAAAACTTTAATCCGTCCAACTGCTGAGGGTACTTACCTGTTCATTTGATGTGCTTTGACAGCTTTGCTGACCATGATAGCATCCCTGAGAACTTTCTCAGCCGACAGGCTCCAATTTTGGCGTGAAAGTGCTTCAGGAGTGAACCGCATTGCGATTTTTCTTGCTAAGGACGTGGCAGATCTCTTCAACGTTGTTCTGAGGCCCATCATTTATTTGTCTATGTTCTATTTCTTCTGCAATCCGAGGTCAACTTTTTTAGACAACTATCTGGTCACGCTGGCACTCGTGTATTGTGTGACGGGCTTGGCCTACATCATTGCCATCCTCTTGGAGCCAGGAGCTGCACAATTGGTAAGCCTTCTCTGGTAATGTCAAAGAATATTATAGCATCTCTCGTCATGATTTCTAAACTCCATGAACACCCATGATTGAGTCAAGATCACGCTTGGTTCATACAGATTAGATGATTCCAGTAGGTGTGATCGAACAGCACCCGGGTGTTTTAGGTTTGCCTTCGAAATTGATGGTCTTCTTGTGCAGTGCGCAGTTTTTCTTCCCGTCATTGCAACACTGATCGTGTCGTCTCGGAGAACTGGATTTCTACACATTCTGTCCTATTTCAGCTATGCGAGATATGCTCTTGAGGCTTATATCCTTGCAAATGTGGAACGGTTAGTAACTTCATTTGTCTTCCTTCCTATCGATGTGTTTGGGTGACTTTATTTTCGTATATGGATGCAGCTGCTCCAATTTGAGAACTTGTGTTGAGGATCTTACATACTCATACAACCAGAAAGGGGATGAGATGTGAGAGGGTTTTCGACTTTGTTGGAAAAGTTTTGAGTGGCCTATTGAACCGCAGGTACAAAGGAGTTTGGCTCATTGCACGCTGTGGCCTGCTTGCCAATCAAGGGTACCGACTGGACGACTTCAACCTCTGCTTGTGGGTTCTTTTGGGTCATGGAGTTGGTGCACGTGTTGTGGCGTTACTTTGCCTGATTTTCAGTCACAGAAGCAGGCAAAAGTAGCAGTCTCCTCGTCACCATATTCATATGAGGGGTGCCGGACCTGCTGAAGAAGCCGATTTCAGAATTGCGTTTCTCAACTCTATGAGCAGGCGGCTGCGACTACTTTGAGAAAAGAAAAAGTGCATGGAGCCCAGTTTGATAACGAACCTGCAAATTGCGGAGCAGTGCACCCCCTATTGCTGGAGAAAGTTCAGGTGAGGTTAGGGTCATCTTTGTTTACATGGCATGTGTCGGTGCAAAACTGTGACATTCAAGTGACGAGCTCTAAAACCAGAAATGGAATAGATCCCAAGTTTCAGTTGGGCGACTGAAAAGTGTGCCGATTTCACGGAAATCTGCCATTCTAACGAATATAAGGTGGGTTGTTGCAGGAGTGAATATTGAGTCGGTGGTAGACGATGTTTCTTCAATTGCAAGGAATTTGGAATTCGACACCATTCAGGATATTGAATCTGTAGCTTCGGAGCGGAGACAGTTCAGAATCTGATTCTGTTCTTCAACTACGAATTCTCAGGGGTGAATGAAGGTTTTTGAAAATGGTGGTGAAATGAACTGGCATGTAGATTTTTATGAGAGCTGTGCGGAAAGAGCAGGCCACATCGCCAACTCGTTCCATGATAAACCCAACTATGAAACAGAAACGAGCGGTTCTGTAGACCGAGCATAGAGATTCGTCACTTGATTGAGGTACGAATACAGCCTCAATCCGATTTATGTAATCCTCATTGCCGTTCTTATGTTATAAATTAAAGTGGACATGCAGGTTAATTGGAGATGGTATTGGGTAACCCACTTGAGCGCTTGAATAAAAAAAAATTCATTTTAGGAGCAGACCTCAGGATACTTGCACTAAACACCAGCATTGTCCTGGTTTACATTTCAGCATTGCTACTTGTTGATGGGATCATCTCATAATTTTGTATTTCTTGACCTCTGCTTGCTACTACAAATACAGGTCCAAATTTGTAGAAAATGACGTTCATTCTATGTTGAATATGTTAAAAGACTTCAATGTGCCAACATTATGTTCCTAACTGTGCAATGGTTATTGCAGCCAAAAGCTTTTGGGAAGGAAGGGGTGGAGCTGGAGGTGAAAGGAACACCACCACCTGAGACACAGTACGAGCTTTTCGTTTTGATCCTACTTTGAGACATGAAATCCTCGTGCAAGGGCAAGTATTTTGGGAACAAGATTTTGAAATGTGCAGGTTTAAAATTTGAAAAGAAATCATGAAATCTTGCAGCACCATACGGTAATTCTCAGCAGGGGAAGAAGTAATGCAATTTTAGAAAGATGGAGCCAACACGAGACTAGGAATGTGCCAGAGAAGCTCTCGTGTCAGCTGAAGCTTTACCAGGAGCAATGTAGTCTGCAATATAGGCCACGGATTCTGTTTTGTCAGAGCATCCTCAGTTCAATACACTAAATGAATTTTTCTACGGCTGCATGAAGATCCATGCGGACTGCTCCAGGACCTCGATGCTAGTCATCTGGTGAAAAGAAATAGATACGACTCCTCAATCAATTTGTTCGTCCCGAGCGTGTCAATAAAATCTTGATACAAAATATACCGGGCTTACACCATCCCTGATTAAGCAACATGTTGCACACCCTGATTGAAATCCTACAAAAATTGCTTCCCCAGAATTTTGTAGATTATTTTCATTTTTCCTTGGAACGGAGTCATAAGTTGTGTTCCCACGGATGTGGAAAAACTAAACCCCGAACCCTAAACCCTCAACTCTTATTGCACACAGCAAGAATCATATACAAAGCATTAACCTGAATCTCCAGAGCTCTAATCCTACGAATGGTTTCTTCCTCCTACATTGATACTGCTACTCGAAAGACTTCGATTCTAGAAAAGACCAGGCGAACGATTTATTGCAACAAATATTACGAAAATGTAGGAATTATATCAAAAAAATGGTAGACTTCATCACTATCTAAGACTGCTACCTGTGTCCCACACTCCGCGCATCGGACAGGCTTCAATATTTCTTCCTCAGCTCCTACATCCTTGGGATCTATTCTAATCATGCGAGAGCCTCCTCCTGTACTATCTTGTTCGTGAACTCTTCTGTTGCGCTTTGCGTTCCGTTTCCTCTTCCTGCTATCTTGTTCATAGCGAAGTCGCTCTGACTCGACAATTGTACAGTTTCGCACAAACATAGCTCGGTACTGATTCACGTAGAGATCGTGCCTGCAGTGGAAGGGAAGGGGGAAACTAATGCATGAGAAAGAGTAGCATGGGCAAAAACTGAAATAAACAAAAGTCCATAAGTGGAAGGTACAACACAGCACCGTTGACAATCAATGCAGAGAGTCGTGAGACACGCCGGGCACGACAGAACTGCGTCGGACTTGCGACCTTGGCGTTGCTGAAGGGCCCAATCTTCGTTGTGATCATCCGCATTAGGATCATAGAAAGGGGCGAGAGCGGGAGCGGGTAATTCTGCGGAGACATTCAAGTAAGACATTCAAAGAACGAAAAAACAGAGTGAGAAACCCTCAATAAATGAGGAATAATTCAAAAAAGGGAAGGCGAAGACAAAGGAACGCAGACCTGCAGGAGGAGTGGCGATGGCGGTGTCGGAAGGAAGTGGAGATTGCGTAAGGGCTTCCATCGAAGCAGAGAATCAGAGGTTACGAGACGCGTCTAAACCCTAAACATGCAGACAACGAAGAAGACGCATCACAACCTGAAGCGCTCTGACGTCCTTAACCCCTAAATGCCGGACCTATAACCACTATTTTCAGCCCCTGTGCCGACACACAGTTTGCTGCCATTTCTGGACTGAATATGTACGAAAATTTTTCGTTTTTATTTTTCAGAGAAGATGTTACTTCTCTTCTGTACTTCCCAGGAATTTCAGATTTTTTTTTTTTTTTTCAGGAAAATTGATTTTTCTGAGAATTTTTGAAGAAAAAGAGAAGAAAAATCATATCCAATAGGAAATTATGTCAAAAAATCTGAGAATTTCACCATGTGTGTACATTTTAGTGGCAAACATCATGGTGTAAACTGAATTTCTGTGTCGTCCTATGATTACAATCTAGAAGACATTGAAAATACATCCAAAGTTCAAATTGCAATAGAATATTCAAAATTATGATTTTCTCCAAAATTCCAATTCGAGAAGAAACTAAAATAGATGACCTTCATTTTGTTAGTTGGACTCAAACTCAAAAAAATATCATTTTTGTGGAGAAATTTTAGATTTAGAGCAAGGAGCAACAACTTCCCGAAATCCACTGAAAATAGCATATTTTGTGATCCATTTTTTTTACTAACTTCTCATTCATGAAAAGACAAACACTACACTAAATAGTATATTTAGTGTTGTATTACATTTAGTGTTTTTACCCCCCTACCCGACCAAACACTAAATCTCAACTTTACTAGAATTAGTGTAAGACTAAACTTCAATGCACCGCCTTTGTCATCTCCTTCCCTAGACTTCAACTTCATTTGCCTCCCTCGCCCCTCGCTTACCTTGGCATCCACAATTTTGATTCCCCTTCTGTACGCAATTCCGCTTTCCCGTTGCTCTCTTCTTCTTCCTTCGCTCGCTCCTCTTCTCACCTGATCTTTGAAGTGATGTATTTTTTTGGGGGGGGAGGAGGGTATACTCTGCCTTCCTGCCACTCCTTGGGTTTGAATTCTCCCGCCGAACTTGCTCCCGCCCACCTAACTTGCTGCAGCTTTCGGCTGCTTCCGCTCTACCTGATCTCCGACTCCATCTGCCTTCCCCCAGCTTCTACCCATTCCATCCAAGTTTAGCCCATTGACTGTCAACATTTTTTTTTAATATCAATTTTTTTAATATGTTCTAACACTAAATGTAAACCTTTTCAAATTTCAAATTTAAGATAGAGTACTTTTAGTGTTAGAAATGAGATTTAGTGTTACTTACTTCAGTAGGCTTAATGATATTTAGTATCATGGTTCGTAAATAGTGTTGTTAAAACTAAATATACTATTTAGTGTAGCAAGACTACAAACTCAATTGGGTACTCTTCATAACTCTCCAAAAAAGATCAACAAGGCAAAATTGGATGAAAAAACGCTTTCCATTGTTCTCCACATGATCTTATGTTCATGTAGAAGGCATGAAATGGCG
This sequence comes from Thuidium tamariscinum, assembly GCA_947034885.2. Taxonomy (NCBI): domain Eukaryota; kingdom Viridiplantae; phylum Streptophyta; class Bryopsida; order Hypnales; family Thuidiaceae; genus Thuidium; species Thuidium tamariscinum. The sequence goes on from OX344750.2 coordinate 35,322,125, forward strand.
TTGCCGACAGTTAGAGGTTAATTGGACGATGAACAGATGGCAATCATCCTAATTTGTAGAGATACTTTATCAAGTTGTTATCCTATCTAATGGTTGAATTTGATGTTACTATAAGTACATGCTTTTCTAAAATCACAAATGTGGAAGTATGTCAAATTGTTGACCAAGCCAAAAATTGTGTTGACTCTAATTCAACACTAAATTTGTAAAAATTATGTCATAGATTTAATCCATTAAGGATTGGTTGACCACCATCTGGTCAATTTCAAGACTTTTTCTCTCCTGCAATTTGTAGAACATTTGATTTCAAAAAAATTAGAGAAGAGCGCATTTAAAGTACTTCATACGCTTTTAAAAAAACCAATTTCAAGAGAATGTGTGCAAAAATGAATGAGTTGTACGTGTCCAAACTTGAAATGGCTTGACCTTTCATATTGGAATTTTCAATGAGAAATGCATACTTAATATAAAGGACAACTATGTATATGTGTAAAGGAATTAGTCCAAAGATTTTTGGTCAATTTTCGGACCATGTACTCAAATTTACACCCAATTGTAGCTAACCCTATTTAGTACTAGTTTCGAAGGGTGTTTACGACACATCAATCTTAAAAGAGTTTTTTGTGTGGTTCAAGGACCTATCCCATGGAACTTGTTTATTTAATCTAATCTAAAATTACATCTTTAGATATGGTACAAAATGGCACTTTTTTAGAATTGTATACAAAAACTACGACCACCTCCAAATCCACCACAAACGTTAATGGGTTAAAGAATACAAGATTTTTAAAAACTCACCATATCAAGATAATTGCATTTCAAATCCTTTCCAACAAAATTTACTTAAAATGACAACATTTTTCTTGTAATCAAATTTAAAAGGAATTTAGAAATTTCCCCTTCAAAATTAAATCCTATACATTCAATGTTGAGATGATCTGTGATTGGTTCACTAATTCAATAGAAGGAATTTGAAGTGACATTAGAAGACTACAAGTTATCTTAAATTCTTAGGTTGTAGAAACTTGCCACATCAATAGTTTGACAGTTCCTATATAGGGAACAACCTTTAAGAGACTATGTCTTCACCAAAAACACACCAAAAATGCCATTTCTACTTCAAGCACCAAATCTTTAAAAAAATATATTTTTAGATACATTTAATTGTAAGATCTTATATTACACTTTTGTGAAAAGATGTGGAAAAAATTTCAGAATTTTTCACTGTATAGATTGCAAGATATTAGCATTTGAATTGACAAAAATCCTTTTTTTGTCCCTGCAAAAAAGCGGGCAGCTACACTTCACAAGGTCACATTTCTATGAAAAAATGTCCAAAATGGTGGTGCTTTTTTGGATTCATTCTTCACAGCAAGTTGGCTATATGCTCAAAATATTTCACATCATTTGGAATTGTACAACATATAGGAAAAAATTAATAAGTAGAAAGAAGTAGAGAGTGATTCAAAATACTAAATTGTTAAAATTTTATTTATAGAATAAAAAAATGTCAATCCCAATGGTTGTAATGTTGTGACAAACAATCAACATCCAAAGTTTTAATTTTTTTCAAAAATATTTAAAATTGAGGAAAATAAAGACTTTCAAGGTTTATTTTAGAGTAGAGAATCCATAACCGCCCGTAAACTAAATCTCTTTATAACTTTCATCTCATAAATCAAAATTGAGTGATTCAAAGCTTTCTGCATATATGTACATCTAGAAAACCAATTTCAAATTTTTAATTTTGAAAAAAAAGTTTTTATAAGAAATTTTTGGACTACCCGCCGACCAATGAAAACTACATATCATGCAATAACTTTTTGACCATGTAGTCAAAAGTTATGAAAATTGTCAAGCCTTAAAGCTACTCCTTGGGCACATGTTGTGTGAAAATTTCAATGAAAAAAAATAAAAACTCCATCTGTAGTGAACTGCCCAAAATCGCTATGTTGCCAAAAAACACAATTTGATCCTTTAGGGGTTAAATGGTCTCCTTTGCCCTCAAATCCCTTCTAATGATCTACTAGGCACATTTAGAAAGTGTTACTAGGTTCTTTAAATTCAAAAGTGATATAAACTAATACTTTGTAAGTCACATGTAACAATCTAGATTGAAGATGTTGTTACTGTTAGTAAATCAATAGCTCCAGTGAATTACTGTATGAGAGAGGAGTATGAAGCTAAACAAGCTTAGCTTAAGTACTACTGTGTAACCCTAATTACCAAAGATGATAAGCATCATGTTAGGGATGAAACCCTAACGATAGGTTACAGTCTAACATCCCCCTTCAATCGTAAGATTGCCATGATCCAAATTTGGTGTGTCTAGTTGTGAATCACGTGGTGTTGTCTGTGTCATGCAGTGCCGATGGCGCTTGTTACTGGACGAAGGATGCGGGAAGAATGGAAGTGTGTCGGAGAAATGTCGTTGATGCATGTGGCGGGTTTGATGCTGTAGTGGGCTTGCGCGTTCTTCTCGGCTATGGCTGCTTGGTGTTTTAATACGGTAGATTCAATCTTCTGCGAGCATTTCGATGTAGCGGAACCTGGTGGTGATGAGGTTGCTTCCAGGAGTGCGAGGGCTGTGATGGAGTTGGGGTCGGAGTTGCAGGACGTGAGGCAAGTGGTTGGGTCTGCTTCGCGGAAGGTTTCGGCACCAGGGTCTAAGTTCTACGCCGTGAAACGTGGTTGTACCTCGGGTTTATATTTCTCATGGCAGGATTGCTCTAGAGAAGTTACAGGTTTTCGAGGCTTTGAGCATAAGAGTTTTACGTCCTTAGCGGAAGCTGAGGAGTATCTCTTCTAGGTTTTGGTTTCCTAGGGCTGAGGTTATTTCTAGGGTTTTGTTGTGTTGTTTTTAGGCTGCCTAGGCTATGGATTCCTAGTGTGCTGCGGTGCTGCTGGAATTTTACACGCCCTAAGGATTTTGTAAGGGCATCTGCCGATTGAGAGTTCGTGTGAATATATTCTATTTGGATTTCCTTGTCTAAGACTCTTTCTCTCACAAAGTGGTAATGGATTTCTATGTGTTTTGATCTTGCATGGAACACTGGGTTGTGTGCTAGCTTTAGGGCGCTCTAGTTGTCACAGTAGAGTGTGATTGGATTTTCTACAGGTTTGGAGGAATCTAATGTCGGCAGTGTGGCATTTTCGGTGGTTTGGGGTGGACTAGGTTTTCTAATTTCTTGTAGCAATCTGTAGAGCCATACCGCTTCTTGTGCTCCATTGCTCAATGCTCGGTATTCACTCTCTGTAGATGATCTGAAGACAGTTAGTTGTCGTTTCGTTTGCCAGCTGATTGCTCCTCTAGCAAGAGTAAAAATGTAGGCGCCGATGGAGTGGCGTGTTTCAATGCAGGATCCCCAATCGGCATCAGTGTACCCGCTGACGGAGGTTGGTTCGTTTGCTTTGTACAAAATGCCGAGGTCGATGGTACCTTTGATGTAGCGGAGGACGTGCTTGGCGGCTTCGAGGTGTGACTCTTGAGGATCCACCATATATGAGCTAAGTCGGCTAACAGGATAAGCTAAGTCTGGTCTTGTGACTGTCAAGAAAATCAGTTTGCCAATAAGCCTGCAATATACTTCGTGATCTGTGTATGGCGTTTTCATGTCGGTAGTCAGCAGGTGACGATCGGGGAGCGGAGTGGATGCTGGCTTGCAATCAGACATGCCAAATTCGTCCAGGATGGATTTGGCATATTCTCGTTGGTGTAGGAGAATTCCAAGTGATGATTGTTCGAAGGAGATTCCGAGATAACGTTGAATTTTGCCCAGGTCAGTCATTTCGAATTCTGTCTTGAGAAACTCCTTCAACCAAGATATAAGTTCCAGTGAGCTGCCTGTAATAAATAGGTCATCAATATAGAGTAGCAATAGTATCGTTTCTTCATTTTTGTGCATGAAGTAGAGGTTAGCATCTGTATTGCTTTTGCATAATCCCAGTTTGATGAGGGCTGCATCTATTCTTTCGTACCAAGCACGAGGGCTTTGTTGAGGCCATATAGTGATTTATAGAGTCTACAGACTAAGCTTTCTCTCCCACGTACACGGAATCCTGGAGGTTGGAGCATAAACACCCTTTCCTTGAGTAAGCCATGTAGGAAGGCTGTGCGTACATCCATGTGGTGTATATCCGAGTGTTCTGCGGCAACTAGAGCCACTGCAGTCCGTAGTGTAGCCCACTTGATGACTGGGGCAAATGTCTCGTTAAAATCGATCCCATACTTCTGTTCAAAACCCCGTGCTACAAGGCGTGCCTTTTTGATGGGAGGCTGACCGTTTATCCCTGGTTTGAGTTTGAATATCCATTTGCAGGTGATTGCACGATGTCCAGGAGGGAGCGGTTCTAGATCCTAGGTATTATTTTTCCAAATCGAATTCATCTCTTCCTGCATCGCTTGGCGCCATCCAGGATCTGACTTGGCTTGTTTGAAGGTGGTGGCTTGGTCTATTACTAGTGGTGGTGTGGATTTAGAGGGTGTTGTGCTAATGGTACATACATTGAAGTCTGTGGTGCATAAGCATAATTCGTAACCGTCTAGGCGGATATTTTGCCGCTTGGGGCGTTCTGAGCGACGGGGGGTAGGTGGAGAAACTACAGGTGGGATTGATGGTTGGGTGTCTGTGATGGGTGTGCTATGGCTGGGGTGAGTCTCAGGGCTTGGTTCAAGAGTGTTGCTATGGTCATGGTCTGTTGAAGGCTGGGATGAGAGGCTTGGAGAAGTCTGTTTGGTTGTCTGAGGAATTTCGGTGGGTGGTTCACGAGTAGGAAGGGATGGGGATGAGTTGGGTGATGAGGGTAAGAGCTTGTCTAGGAGATGGGGGTGACCTAATGGTTCTGCTATTTCCTGTGAGGGAATTTCAAAACAGCGTTCGTCAAAGCGAACATTTCTACTGACCAGTATTTGTCGAGAGACTGGATTATAACATCGATATGCCTCACTCTATGCATCGTACCCAACAAATATAGTGGGAATAGCTTTGTCATCTAATTTATGACGTTTGGCATCTGGGATGTGGCAATAGGCGAGGCACCCAATGACACGAAGATGGCTAAGGTGTGGTTTAATTCCTGTAAAGGCCTCTTTTGGAGTTTGAAGTTTGAGGGCTTTTGTGGGACATCTATTTTGGATGTAGTTTACTGTGGTAGCTATTTCTTCCCACAAGGCTTTGGAGATTTTTGTACCTATGACTACACTTCTTATCCCTTCTAGGAGTGTCCGATTCTTCCGTTCGGCTATGCCATTCTGGTATGGAGAGTATCCTGAGGTCAATTGGCGAAAAATTCCGTGTTCTTCACAGAATGATTTGAACTCGGTAGAGAGGTATTCACTGCCCCTGTCGCTTCTGAGTGTTACTATCCTCTATTCAGGTGTTTCAACTAGTTTTTTTGAATTTCTTGAAACTGTCTAATGTTTGATTCTTCTCTGCAAGGAAATATACCCAGGTTTTCCTAGAGTAGTCATCTATGAAGGTCAGGATGTAACGGTTTCCATTTTTGGAGGTAATTGGGAGAGGTCCGCAAAGATCGTAACTGGAGCGGCCTGGACATAAAGGTTGTTCGGTTCTTGGGTTTTTGATCACGAGGGAGCTTGCCTAGCATGCAAGAAGAACAGACATGCTTGAGTAAAGGTATGGGAGGTACACCTGCTACCAAGTCTCGATTTGTCATGTGGTATAGGCTCTGGTAATTGATGTGTCCAATTCACTGGTGCCATAGGTGGATGAGGTCGTTCGATGGTCGGCTGGAGTGTTTGCAGGGACTCGCATTGGGTGCTGTTGTGTTGAGCGGCATACTGGTGGATGAAGCTTCGTCACGTTTCGAAGAGGCTTCAGGTGGCTTCGGTGAAGATATCTTCGTTTGTTCGGAGGCGGTCGAGATACCATCCTGTAAGTCTTCTCTGGGTGAGTTTGATCGTTCGGTTGTGGTCTCCGCAATGTTGAGCTCCCTTTCTTGCGATCTTGTGTGTCGTCCGAATAGGTTCTGAACTCGATACAGGTTATTTTGCAAATCTCGGACAGCTTGTAAGAAGATTTCGCCTGGATTGTCTTTGTCATATATGTTGCAGTGTTTGGAGTCGAACAAGACTTTGTATTCTAAGTCTGTGAACTTGCCGACTGAGAAGAGGCTAGTCTTAATACCAGGAACGTAGAGAACATTATGAATACTCTTTATTGCACCAGAGGGATCAACAGAGGTGACGGACTGACGATTCCTTGACTGGCTACCGGCATTATGTGTCCTCCGGCCGTTCTAATACTTGGTACTTTGGAGGACATGATCTGACTAAGAAGCTGTCTATTTCCCGTAACATGTGATGAAGCCCCAGAGTCTAAGAACCATTCTTCCTCTGTTACTGCTAGATTGATGCATGCATTGACCACTTTGCTGGATGCTTCGTCATCGTTATGGAAAGCCTCCATGCACACTGCGATCTCGGTTGGGGTTGAGTTTGGATTAGAGTTGTAGTCGTCTTCAACGTCATAGTCCGTGTCGATTTCGATGAGGTGAACCTGCTGATGTTGGAGTTGCTTGTTGCATTGCAGGTTGTTAAGCTGTAGTTGGAGAGCTTTGATTCGTTCCTCTAAGAATATCTTGGTGCAGTCGCGGGCGAAGTGACCTTCCTTCCCGCACTTGTGGCAGAATATTTGCTGCCGCGCCTGCTTGTCGGATCGATGTCGCAGGTCGCCTTGTTGCATCTGCTACTACGAGTCTGATCTCGATTGATAGTTTGCAGTACGTCCTTGATCTGATCGCCCGCGGTTGGAGTTGCTGCTACCCTTCGGTGGTCTTCAGTTGTTGTGGGCAAAGTTGACCTCCTCAGATTCATCGCGTTGGCGGTCCAGATTTCGACTCAACTCTTCCTGTAGAAGAAGTCCCTCAAGCTCTGAGAATGATGGTAACTTTTCTCGTCCTTTCTGCACTAATTTGAATGTAGACCATGATCTGGGTAAACTGTTTAGTGTCAGATCGACCAGATCTTCGTCCGGTATCAGTATTCCCATGCTACTTAACTGCATCACTAATATGTTGACCTCCTGGAGGTGCTCGGCTACTCCTCTACCTTCTGTTAGTTTAAGAGAGTAGAGTTTTTCTTTGAGGGACAATCTCCTCGAGGAGTTTCTAACATCACACATACTCTTCAAGCAATCCCAGATCGACTTGGGGTCCGAGAGATGAATGACACTCAAGATTATGGAATCACGAACTAGCGATATTATGATCCTGCTAGCTCTATCGCGTAACTCAGTCTCTCTGGCAGGATTAACGTCATTGTTGGCATCGGCGCTTTCCTTCGCTTTTGCACCAGCGTTTGGTCCGTTGCTACTCGATGTTCCTGTATCGGAAGTCTGATCGGCCTGCTCAGAGTTATCGATAAATCTCCATAAGCGTTCATGCTTAAGGATCATCTTTACCTTGTAGCTCTAGATTATGTAGTTGGATGGTCTAGCTAATTTCATGGATTCTGGAAGATCCCTAACGGCTGGATCCATCTCTACGAGGAAGTTTGGAATACTCTGATCCCTAACGGTCTGTAGCGGGAAGCAGTTCTTGCCGCCCGATCTAACGTGCGAGGAGTGCTATCGTTCTAAACGACTAAACGATTCAATGCATCTATGACCCTAATCGCTCAAGTGCGCTCTGCCTACTCAAGAGTGGGACACGATCGCTCTGATATAATGTTGGTAAATCAGCAGCTACAGTGAATTACTGTATGAGAGAGGAGTATGAAGCTAAACAAGCTTAGCTTAAGTACTACTGTGTAACCCTAATTACCAAAGATGATAAGCATCCTGTTAGGGATGAAACCCTAACGATAGGTTACAGTCTAACAGTTACATCTCAATGAACTATTAGTCAGTCTTAAAGTTCAGAGTGTTCCTTAGGAGAACTCTTGATAGTTTGGACAATTTCTCGTGATCTTAGCTTTTGGCTTGAATTTTAGAATTGTTTTTCTAAATAGGAAATAAAATGAGTTTTCTAGAGCTATAATTTTTAATTAAATTGATGCTTGAAAGCTAAATTTATACCGCACAATACTAAAAATAGTTGAAAGTGGAAAAAAAGACTTGAAATTAAAAATTTAATTTTCTTAAAAGATTGTGTTTTTTTCTATTTGAAGAGATTTGGTTTGTATAATTTGTATAAGTGATGAGGAAGTTATGTAACATCTTATTTTATAGGAATCAAAACATCTTTTAAAGAAAAATTGTATTGAATTCATTTATGAACTCAATTTTTACAAGTTTCTGAAAATTAAAGGTTCTATAGTATTAACTTTAACTAATAAAACAATCTCATTGTTGGATATTTCAATTCTATCTTAGAGATATTGATGATTTATCTTTTCGTTCTATCCTATACCTACTTCAAGATCTACTTAAACTTTGAAAAAATTTAAAGAATGAAAAACACATCATTGAGATTTTTTTCCCTTGACTCTCAATTTAATTTTCCTTGATAAGAAAAATTCAAAATTCAAAGTTTGTTGTTAAGGGGATTTAAAGTCTTATAAACTAGTTTGCCTTTGTGTCTCCTAAATATATTTTTTTTACTCTAAACACAAATGTCTTGCAAAATATGCAATCGAATTTTCTAAAATTTCTTCTACACATTCTTGTACTATCTATTATAAGACCCTACATTTAGATAAGTATTATTATTTGATTTGTTCTCTTTGCTTTTTGCATTAGAATTTTGAGTAATTTTTGATGAAAAGAATGTTTTTTATCTTCCAATAATGACCAAATTTTCACACCTAAGAGGATACTTATGAAAAAAATACATCATCTCATTTCCTAGCAAATCCAATTTTATGTATAATAATTATGTCTTGCATGCTAATTAAGATGCTAGAAAATCATTTCCAATCACACAACACTAGCATGTGTAACCTTAATCTCCAAACAACTTAGGGGACCAAAAGTGTCCTTACAATTTTGAAGTCTAATTCAAAGTACTATAACTTCTGCTTCAATGTCCAAATTCAATAAAACTTGTTGGCAAGTCTATGCTCTCTTCTAGTTTGTGTAGAAACTTTTTTAGATCAATCCAAGGTATACTAAGTTTAAGAAGCCATTTGAAGTTCATAGTTTCAATTTGAGCTCAACAAACTACATTTTGATGGTTGCAACTTTGGGGGCTTGTATCTTCTTCATCCTATGTTAGTTTTCAATCAAATCTATTGGGTTATCGTACATGTAAGTCAATTTTGGAATTAATAAGAGAAAATTTGGAATATGTCAAAAAAAATTTGAAGTTGTAGAACAATTTTTTGAAAACTTGAAATTTTTTGTTGTTGCCAATTTTGAATATCTAGAAATTATTCTTGAGAAAAATTAGAAAAAATATCACATTTACATATAAATAGAAAAAATTGATCAAATATTGGAAGTATAATTAAAAGTAGGATGAAAAAAGTGCCAAAATCCAAAAAAAACCCCAACAAGTTGCTAAATTGTACAAATTCCAAGATTAAAATAATTTGATAATAAGTTGTCAAATTTGACCTACATGTACAATATACTCCCCTTAAAGTTTAGTTTTTGTAGTAAAATTTCTGTGTCAATCCAAGTAGTTTTGATATTTGGGAGCAATTTGAAATTTAAAATCCAAAGATTTTTGGATTATACAAAATTTTGGTAGCTTATTTTTTAGTCATCCAATGTCCATTTCCAATAATTTCTTAGAAAGTTGCGCATACTAGTTTAGTTTACATGTCTAAAATTTCATATCAACTCAAGATTGAGTTCCTATAAGAGTGATTGAAAAGGATTTTTGTAAAATGAACTTCATCTATAGATATGTTTTTTGCAAGTATTTTTTGACATTACAAATCCATTTTGCAGACACAATTAGTCAATTGAATGATATTCCTTTCACCAATGTGTTTGTATGCTAGTTTTAAAGTCTTTTATATTTTAAAGTCCTTTATAGTTTAAAGTTTTTCATTTGAATAGGTTCAAAAATCAATTTTGACCTCCAAATGCATTTCTAGGAAAATTTTAGCGTTCTTTTTCAAAACAAAAACATTATACTCTAGCAATCTATATAGCCAATTGATTCCAAATTTTATTCATATCATTTACAACACATATACTATAAGATTGTATGTTTGAAGTTTCCATACCATAGTAGCATTTAGACCTATAACACTTCAAAAGCAATGATATTTTCAAATCCCAAAAGGCCTTCATTCATTAAAAGAATCTTGTACATTCTTTACTTTTCAAAGACCATTGGGGTCCCTTAATATGACCTATATATGACCTATATATATTCTTATAGCTCTTCAATTGTAGTTTAATATATGAATTAAGATACATTGTTCTTAATGTATTATCATGATCTTTATATTATTTAGTATTGAAAAGAATTTGGTCAATGCAAATGTTCTATTTTTTCATCTTATTAATTTTATTTGAGTAATTTCATGCTCATAGTACACTGTAAATTTGTATTACAAAAATGTCTCCTTATCTAATCTATATTTTGGACAATTTTCCTTTAAATCACATAAGGCATTGATGCACGCCAAAAAATAAGAATAAGGACCATACATCCATCCCCAAAAGACTATTTGATCCTTTGAAGTTAAACCTTCATTGCCTAATGTCCAAACATGTCTAAAAGCATCCTTGCTTTTCAAGCCTTAGAAGTCTAAATATCACTAAAGTATAAAAATCTCAAGCATACAATCTTCTAATGTACAATCTTCTAATGTACATGTTGTAGATGACATGGATCAAATTTGGAGTCATTTGGTTGCCTAGACTACAAGATTATAATGTTTTAGTGTTGAAAAAAGATGCCAAAATTTTCCTAAAAACACATGGAGGTGCAAGATTATAATGTTTTAGTATTGAAAAAATATGCCGAAATTTTTCTAAAAACACATGGAGGTGAAATTCAATTTCTAAACCTACTCAAATGAAAAAACTTCAAACTAAAAAGTGTTTTAAAACCAACATACAAACACATTCATGAAAAAAGATTGCTCATTGGAATTGTCAATTGCACATTCCATCACCTTTCCTTTGGTATGTGTGATTTGAAAATGGACTCAATCCACAACACCTAGTGTAGAGGGAAGATGAATTAAAAGATCCTCATGTTTTGAAGTGAACCTTTTCTTGCTCTCTGCTTTTCCAATGTAGTTAATCTTTGGTTTCAAAGTTGTAACTACTTAGTTCACCTACTTAGTTAAACTCCTAGTAGAAAATCAAAACTCCTCTCGCAACCCCCCGTGATTGATCAAATCATTTCATAGAACACATTTAACCAACTCTCTTCATAAGTGCACCCTTAAGTAAATTGAATACAAAATCCCTGTCCCATAAATGACAAGGTCAATATGGTGTAACTTCTCCATTAGTGTACAAAATATGAGGACTCAATATGGTCCCTTGCTCGGTAGAGCTTAAATACCGTTAAATTTGCTGACTTCTATTAATAACGATCCTATCTGGCATGCTCTGCGAGAAAATATATTCCAATTGCATGCAGTACTGACCCACCTCAGAATCTCAAAGAGATATCTGAGATTTCTGTAATTCATGTCCCCAGGGTGGTGAGGATTTGAAGCTATGTATGATACAAGACGGAGAGAAAGGTTTACTTATGCTGTAGGCCGATAAGCACGGTAGACTTCTCCCCGAAAAGATTCAATTGGACCATGTTCAATTGTGTATCGCTCTGGACCACTGTAAGTCCCTGTCTTCTCGAGGAGAGAGAGGGCTTCATGTCGCCCATACATCGACGAGTACAGCTGCAGATACTCATAATCCTGTCAAGATGCCAATGGCCGGAAAAAGTCAGAGATTGCCTTAGTACAACACTGATTTGGGTACGAATATGAGTGAAAAGTAGCGTCGCTACAAAATTTGATTGATTCTTGTGATAATTGGTAGAACACAGTAACATTTCAACCCTCACTACTTCAAAATACTGTGACTTCGGTAAATTCTCGTCACAGGCATTAATATGACAAATCAGTGCAGTCATGTTGAAGCAAAGAACATAGGCCTCCAGTAACTTGGTTTTGCAAGCGACACAGGATTAGAATAGACGGTGTAAGTAGAGTACAACGGTGTAGGGATTATCGAAGCAAGGTAAACGAGCTCCGTACAACAGTAGAGAAACTTAAACAGGAAATAAATGAATAGTGTACCTGCATCCCACTGAGGAGACGTTCCAGGCGCACGGATGCAACAGGCAAAGTTGCACCGACGTTGAACACCTCTCCAGGATAAAACAGCACACCATCTCCCGGGGGTAATCCTCGTCGAAAACGAATCTACAGTTGCAACATGAAATTTTAAATTGATGAAATAGAGTATGGAAGCATATCAGTCTTGTTAATGTCCAATCCCAGTTAGAATGACGTAAATCGCTGGTCACATCTACTTAACCCTGAAAAGGACCGGAAGCCCAAATTGAGCTTTTAAAAAAAAGTTTCGACCAGTTTTGAGTTGTCATAATAACTCTGTTAAGCAAGTCAAAATGTTCCCCACACTAGTAGTAGAATATTCTGCAGTTGCCAAGACCATTAACCTTGGGCAACATGCTAAACCTATCTCAGCAGCATTGTTCACCAAAGACACCCCAATTGCATTGGATAATAACGTTATAACTCTCTGTTGTCCAATTTTAATTCTGTTCTGACCGACAGATGTAATATTCTTCCATGACAAAATTTTGGCCCAATATGAACTAAATGATCAATTGAATAGGTCATTTTGGAAACCATAAATCTGTGGTCCTTTAGGGGTTAAGCAAGTGTCGGAAGCATGGAAGTTATCTACATCAAACCTCCAAGAGATGCCACAAGTACCTCAGCAGCTGGAGAAGTCGCCTTCTCGTAACAATTCACACCCCAATACAAAAACCCAGTGCCACCCTCCTTCCAAACACGCCATATCACTGCTCGGTGCTGTGTTCCTCTCATCCCTAAATGCCAGTTGGGGTGGAGCTCTGCTGGACCCATGCAAACATACGTCCACCACTCCTGAAGGCCCAAAAGATTATTGAGAGAGATTCCAGTCAGATCAATCTACCTAAATTCTTGCCAATGTTCAGAGAGGAACTTTCAAGTGCCGACTCTTCTTTTGACAAACGTTGTAAACGATAGAACAAACAATAATTCTAAGGCTCATGTGCGTGTCCCCATTCGGGACGAGTGAGCAGAGATTCCGCAGCAATGAAGAATTCACAGCTCAAATTTCTGAAATCATATTCATCTCATGAAGCAATATCTAAGGATTTGAAACCTTAATCAATATGTATTTCTACAACTGAACATGATAAAGACCCAAGGTTTAAGAAGCCCATCCCCCCTTGAATTAAAAGGAGAAAGGAGATACCCCCAAAACTCAAAAAACGATTTCCAACAGACGAGAAAAATATTCAAATTCCAGACACTTAGAAAGTATGAATCCGGAGTGTCAGACCTCATTATGGTCCAACTGAATTTCGTCTGTTATTTGCTTCACAAGATCCTCTCTGCCTCCCAAAACCCACTCACTGCGAGAACAACGCGTATTTGTTAAAAACATTCCTAGAGAAAAAGATATTGACAGATTAGGAAGAAGCAGTATATATTGAACCGATTCATCGTGAACATATTTGCAATATACAACATGATTTCATGAATAAAATTTAACGTGTTTGCAAATGATCTCATGACCTTTCCTCCTTTGAAATCATCCGCTTCTTGACTCTTGGTATGCCAAGTCAAGCACTAAGAAATGTAGGACAAGTCAGTAATTTATTTCCTAAGGTTCAAGTGCAACTAGTCTTGGCTATCCTGGTGAAATCCACCGATAAATAATGTGATCCCCGTTCCTCACCTCGTACAGAAAATTTGTGTATGTGGACGTAGAAATGTTGGCACTTTCACAAAGGATTCGAAGCCACTCAGGTTCATAGACGGGTCACTTGGACCTGAATCAAACAATAAAAAAAATGTTACTTCGTGATTCGATTCCCAGACCCACATATTATCCTCCATCACCAGAAAAACAATAGACAAACTAAGAGCGCACAGTCATGTCTCTATTCACCACAATAGTACGTCGTCAATACTCGTGCATCAGGTGCAAGAGTTCGAATCTCCTCGGCCATCCTTCGTATGTTCTCGTACTGTTCAAGTCCTACAGGCTGTTGAGAATAGCGATGTCAGGATGCACATCAAAAGATTTACCAGTAAATTAATAAAGTCCCTCACAAACACAGTTCGTTCACAAATGACTAGCCTCCTCGTCAAGACGTCAAGGCACTGCCTCGAAGAACTGAGGGAGAATCGCTCGAGAAAGAAGAAACGTTAAGCACCAAGCATTGGAATCGACTTGTTTGTCTACCAAGAAGTAGTGTCCACTCTACTTTTTCACCCGTACGAACTAGACATCGTGATGAGGACAAGGTGAGATACGTGCCTCATCCCACAAATAGAAGTAGGCCTTCTTCCAATGACTTCGGTTCTTCAAAGTGTTTATTTCACTTTTCACCACATCCTTTGCTAAGTCAGAGCTGCATTAATTCAAAAACACTCTATCACTCTCCGAGTAACAACTTGCGTAACACGTCCAACAATGGAAACGGAACGTCAAATATGAAAACACTTACGAGGACAACACTGGGGCATAGGGAACTGCATATGCTGCCAATCTTGGATTTGAATAGTAATCCTCTGATTTTGGATGAGTAGCTGCACACGTGAGCACCACTTATCAGTAATGCTGATTTATAGGGAGTCCTAGAGCTGGAAAAAGGTAGGAATGATGAGATATTCGGATTATGAAGTTTCTCCGCTAACATATACTTCAAGCACTAGTCACATTCAAGTAGGGAAAGATGTACCAGGATAGGGACAAGTATACGTGAGGACACGCATATTATCTCCCCAACGGCAGAAGTAAGGACTGAGTCGATATTGCAATAACCAATCAAAATGCATGTCAAGCGATTTGTACCACTCCTTGCTGCCATTTTGCAGATTATATCTGTCTTCAATCACTGTCTCTGATATCTTTTTAAAATGTCAAGAACTGATACAAATAAAAGGATTAACAAAAGGAAAGAAATGCACTACATTCCAATTTTGCAAGATCTTTCTCAACAAGTTTTGCAAGACCATATTACGTAAGCAACCAAGGACTACGACACTTCCTTTCTAACAACATATGGGTGGATACACCAAAGACGGCTGGCAGGGAGGGTGTGATGGGTAAAATAAAGTCCCATATAGTGATGCTGAACTGCACTCGGATGCAAGGAGGTGATTGAGATTCTTCATCTATCTCCATATTTCCGAATTCACCGCAGCTAGCAGACAGTAAAGGTGACTGAAGGACCTGGTGCAATCCCTCACAGATAAAATGCAGCGCTTCTGTCTGCACCCGATCCATCATTGCCCAGTCAGCACCTAAAATATTGGATTGAGTAACCAATAGAATCGAGCAACGCAAGGTGACTGTTGTATAAAAATCCGTAAGTCGATGACTAAAGAGGCGTATCAAGCATTATTGACATAGCAATCCAAGACTTCATTCCATAAGAGATGGAGTGTGGTAACCACAGAAGGATGCCAGCAGACAAGTCCTAAACTTTCTAAACTTCCCCGGTATTTGTAAATTTTCATGCCGAGGTAATAATGAAGGTTTCACAAGACAGGAGCTTAAATCATAACGTAACACGCAAGGCAACTAGACAACCAACAATTATTCATACGTCAGACCCTATCAGGACCTTGAAACAAATAAATTGCCTGAATGTTTTTCAAGCAGTCCTCAAAAACCTCGGTCGCTGCTGAATAAAAAGCAATCGAAAAGCTATAAGAAGCCCACTCAAACTTCAGCTTGCACTCAAATGTCTTGCACAAGGGAAGAGCCCAACGGTGGGGCATCTCATCTCTCACCTCTAGGCAGTGCAGCCATCCCACACCGTTGGGTCCCTCCAGAACACATAGCATTTCATGTCAGTGCCAAGAAATGTAAAAGGCGCACCAACTCTTGAGTGGATTCACTGCCAACGGCTCCTGCTTGGGTTAAAAAGCTCTGCAAACCCTTCTTAATTTCCGCCTTTTCACATTCCACCTTCTCAGCCGCAACAGTCCTGTTCAAGAAATCCAGGTAAACCTCTCATATTTCAGATCAAGAAAACGGGAGTACCCTCTTAAAAATAGCACCATAATTACAGGCATAACCGGAAGCAGTAACCCCAGCCCCTGAAGAACCAATGATTCATCATGGTTTAAAATGACCAACTCAATCAATCATAATATGAAAAATACAATTCAAGTCATATATCACCAGAATTTAATATTGCCAAATAATACGTTGCCAAATTCAATATTACCAGAATTAGTGGAGAACAATGTGTTGAGAAAATAAACTAATTAAATCGGCTCCATATGACCTACTAAAAAACGCATGAGACCCCAATATGACACTTTGATCCCTTAGGACGAACTCATCCAACAAAATTAGTGCCTAAGAAAACATCATCCAGTTCAATTTTAAGTATGTATACCCAATAATAGGGGCAAGAAGCTTACTCGGTCACTGCTCTCACAGCCGTCATGCAGATTTCTCCTGTGTACACACCAGGAGGTTGCGTGACTGGTACGTCAATCGACACCCACAAAGCAGACGTCTCTCTGTATTGTAAGAAATTTGGACAAGCATTAAGACAATTATTCCATTGGCTAAGCGAAATGCAGTGTCAGAAGGATAAACGAAAAAATAATCAAACTGAAGCCTCACCCAGGAAGCAACCCTACTCTTGATGGCAAATTGATAGGTACAAGAGCATCCGGCACTCCCAGCATTGGCACCACTCGCCGGACTGTCACCTCCTTCCCTGCTCTTAATCTGGTTTCACAAACAAGTCTTTCAGCTCTCCTCTCCGGGCAGCACAAGAAACAAAAAATAGCACGCTTTCAACTACCGTACAACATTCTTAATATAGTTGAGTTTACACCCTTCTCAATAGAGCACTAAAGAAAAATAGATCATTGAAATACTGCGAGAACTAGTAATTGTCAAAAGTCATGTGGCCTGAAGACTGCAACTTCAGAATCATCCAGTTTTCGAAGACTGCAACTTGAGAACCATGATGGCTCATGACTCATGAGTCAGGAACTTTCAAATGTTGAAATCAGCATAGTAGCAGAAGGGCATTAAATAAATGAAATGTCACTGAATCTTGGATACGCTGATTCTCAGTTTAATGGCAGTGTAGTAGGCCTAAGATGTGAGGACCTGATTTCAGGAATGATATGCGGATCCTAACCCTAGACTCTTCCAATGCACATGCCAGATATTTTCAGTCACATACTCACATGTGACTCGCTACTCTAACCAGCTGAGTCATCGGTGAATCCAATGTTGCCAATTCAAAGTTCAGAAAGCAAAAAACATGCATCGGGACTTGCCTATCACCAGAGGTGGCACAAAAATCCGAGCATTGTATGTGGAGATAGCCAACCATTTCACCACTGGTCCACGATACTTTCGGCCGCATTGCAATTTGCGCACTCTCTCTCTCATTCCGGGCAGCCAACAACGACACCTACAAGCCCAGACACAATTCAGACACAATCCAGACACTAATACTGCAATAATTCCAAAGCGATCAAAGCAATTGCCAAAGACGCTACCTGTTCCAGCGGCCGTGGAGGCTCTTGATGTCCGATGATGGCCGTGCTCGGCATACACCACACATGAACAAGGTCGCTGGTCGGGATCCTCGAAAGATCAGCATCGCTTGTGAGAATTGTTGCAGTAGAGCCCGACCCGTCGTGCCACCCATAGCCAGTGCCGCCCCCTCCCACGCCTTCTACTGGAGGGGGAGCCATGAACTCCACATTGCTCTGCATTAGGTGCCTAAACAAGCAATCAAATCAAAACCTAATAAGTTGTGCAAAAGCTACAACAGTACTCCGAATTGACATTTCACTATCACGATCGAATTAATTGGAGCTCCAAGAGCCGGCAGTCACAAACATGTTCGATGCCAAAATACACCAATTTCGGCAAATTTCGGTAATTTTGAGAAATCAAAGGAGTGCATTACCTCAGAAATCGTGACGAATTGTGCCCGAGCGCCGATCGTCGGAGTGGCGCAAAATTCGGCAATGGACACAGTGAAAAGGGAGCTGCAGGTGGGGTTGCAAAGGCCTTGCAGGCCACGCTCACTGTGCTAGTGTGCTTGGGACTTCGTGTTATGTACTTATTTTGTAGATTTCAGACCCCTAGTCCGGCCCTGTGGGACTCACTAACGAATCTATGGAATGGAGTTGGGACCCACGGTCTCGTTGAATGTTCGATTTGTGTTCATTTGAGGCTGGTCGTCTGCAGATTCGATCTCAGCTGTTGAGTAGATGGATGAAGTTCATCCTTCTATAGTCAGTAAGTAGCCATTGATCGTTCCGTCTAAGCACTGGCTCTGTACTTAGTTGGCCAGGGGGTCATCAATCCATCATTGTCGTCACACTAGATGTGTTGGACGTGTTATGGATGAATTTATGTTCGATGTGGGGGTACAGAATCTGTTCGTTCAAAACCCACACCAAACGCGACCACCTCAGTCAAGTTATTAATGGTAAGTTACCATTTAAGTCAGAACCTTCTCTTGCGATTTCGGGTTCTTCCTTAGGGGCATTTCACATTATGGTCGTCCAAGTCAAGAGGCCATGGTTTTCTCAAATCTGATTGGTGAAAATCATGGTTTCTCAAATCTAATTGGTGGAATTGACGGCCTCTCGATTTGGACGGCCATAGTGTGAAACACCCCTTATTAGCTCAGAAAAAGGACAATTGAATCAAGAGTGAATGATTTTCATCTAATTTTTCAATTTTTTGTATGCAACTTCATTGATGCTACATCCACATCATTGATTAAGGTTTAAGACATTTCAGTTGTTCCTTAGAATTATATATAAGGTAATTTATTGAAAAAATGATATGTGTAGTCTAATAATTTGAGCTTTGTTTTTTTTATTTACAACTTGATTTTGACATTCAAAATGATTTGTTTAAGAATGTATTTTTTGGGACGCACCATAAATAAATAGTGAAATTTTAAAGTTCTCAAAATAAATGCATCCAAATGCAAATAAAAGGTTCTTATGGTTACAAGTTGTATACTTTAGGCAAGAATCTATAGAAGCTAGTTTTAAATGGATTTACAATAAGGTATTGTTAATTTGTTCTTTTGAACATTTATCAAGATTCTTCAATCTTCATCTGTATAGCTTATTTCAAGTGAAGAATACAACTTTTCTTTAAAAAAAATGGAAAACAAACAACCTTTATTATCAAAAATAAAACTCAAGTTTTTTTTAGAATGGAAATTTGCATACTTGAGTAATCTTGGTACTAGCCATTTTTGAAAGTAGCATGGATTAAAACAAGGGATGCATTTTGATCTTTAATCCCTTACTGCCTACACTAACACTCACATGTTTGGGTGTTTTCGGACCATCATGTAGAAAATTCTTTGATGCTTGAGATTGAGAATGAATCTAGCACAAATAACTATGGAGATTGAAAGTGCCTTTTTGTAGCTATGAAGGAATTTATTGAATCCAAATTTGACTGGTTTGATTTCTGGCAAAATGCATCTAATGAGAAGAGATAAACACAAAATATGGATTTTTTCTGCTTGTTGCGATTGATTTGAAGTTAACAACTGTTGAAGTAGCTATTGTGACCACTCAAAAATTCATGGACGTATTCATAGCACACTCATGATTTACTTGCCAAAATTGTACAACAATCGATGCATCATAGACAATCTTAGCTGAATCGAAAGGCCCCTCGTGAAGACCAAGTCACTAGTAATGACTTGAAAACCCCCAAGTGAATTGGTGACCAATCACACAAGTTGTGTCATTTTCATGTAGTTGATACATAGGAAGGACGCAAGGAGACACCACATTTTGCACATAATTGACAACACACAACTGGTAAAATTTCAAAAGTGATTATTTGTAGCTAATTACACATCCCTCCCTCAACAACATCTAAAGCACAATAGTTCGACACCAGCAATACCCAATTACAAACCGCAAACTACCATGTCTAGTTTTAGACCTCCCTATGATCAAACTATTCAAACATGAAATGTCTACTTGCCAAAAACCATTGGAAATACCATGTTGACATCTTTAATGAAATCTTCAATCAGTACGTAGAAGTGGTATCTCAATTTCCACCTTGTAAAGTATATGGAAAGCCTATAACCGATTTCATATGGACAATTTTGGTCCCCTCGAGTGGTGAGGGGTTAAAGGTGAGATTTGAAAACTATTACCATATATGGAGGTTTGATTTGGCAATGTAGTGCCAAAATTGAGTTTCCACATTAGATTTCAAGGGGGCCACATCACTTTAGACTACTTACAAATTGAAATGTGCTACTTTTATTCAAAAATGACTTCATTTTTGTTGAATTTGACCTTCACATTGGGTAGAAGCTAAGAATATAGATGGTGTAGTATGAGGGGATAGGTTTTTAAATTAAAATAGGATGTACACTAAGATGGAGTAGGATATAATTATTAAAAAACAATTTATAATCCCTTTTATTCAATTATTGAGACAACTATTACTTTAATTAGGGGCCATATAAGAAGGCAAGTGGGTAAGAGATATGAATGTATTCATTTTTTATAGACTTGTAGCATGTTGTGGATGGTTAAATATACAAAAAATTGTCATGTAGTTAGGTAACCTAAAAATTTTATGTGTATTTTTCCTTATCCTTCATACCAATCATTCTTGTATATGTCAAAATTCTAAATTTTTATTCAATTAGAGAAAACTATGAAATTTTGGACCACTTTGAAGAGAAGTACTCCAAATTTTATTAGTTTGGATTCATAGTATTTGACTATTGCATTAAAGCAACACCCACATGCATTTGAATGTTATATAAAATTTTCAATATATAGATATTGAAGGCCAAACTTCATAAGTAATATATTGTATAGAATACAAATTTGAAACAATTGAAGAGGGTGAGTATGAGATTTTCTTAGAAGTTAATGTAATATTTGGGTAGGTGGAAAAATTACTCAAAAATAAAACCCATGTGAAAAATATTCACTTAATTCCTAAGGGACTAGCTTGCTAAATTTAGCAACATAGCAATTTTGGACAAGTACATGTGACTATAAATATCCGTATTTTGGGCTCAAATTTTAATAGAAGGTAGGAACGAGGAATATCTTTCACATGCACTATAAGTTATGACATTTGAAAATATATGTCAAAATTTATAGCCTAATATGTGATTTTTTTTGTAAATGGATAGTTTGGACAAATTGAAGAAATGCACTTTTATTAAAAAGTAAAATGTAAATTTTTTATTTATTTACGTATGCATGGAAAGCTTTGAATCATTTGATATTGATCACTAAGTCAAAAGTTATGAGAAGTTTTTGATTGTGGGCTATTATGAATCCTCTACTCTAAAATAAAATTTAAATAATTTGTTTTATTCAATTTTTAATATTTTTTGAAAAAAATAAAATCATACTTAGGATGTAAATTTTTTATTACAACATTACAACCATTGGGATTGGAATTTTTTAATTCCATAAATAAATTATCATCAATTTTGAATTTTGAAGCATTTGCTATTTCTTTCTACTAACTATTTATTTCCTATGCGTTGGGCAATTTTAAATAATTTTAAATTTTTGAGGCAAGTATCCTACTTGGCTTCAACAATGAATCCCAAATAAAGCACCATTGCTTTGCACCATTTTTTCATATAATTATCACCTTTTGAAGTACAACTGCACTATTTTTTGCAAGGTGAAAAATGATTTTTGAGCATTTAAACACTAATGGGTGATTGCAAGAAACACCTGCCGATTTTGTTGCGTTTGGTTGATTTTTTCGGGAGTACTTTTAAATTAGAAAATTAATTTGAAAAAAATTTGAAAAATATGAATAATGTATACACCTCTAAGACAAAGGTTTTCATTGAAGGAAATGGATAGGAAAATTCTCTAAGTAGGAGAACTTGAAAAATGCCAAACCTCAAGAAAATACATACCTTCATGTTTTAATTAGGGCAAAATAGTAAAAATAAGTATTTTCAAAAAATAAAAAGTGTCCATTTGCAAAAACTTTATGGAGATGGTCATTCACCAAAAAACCCACCAAAATAATATTTTATATGTTTCAAAATACAAGCAGAAAGCTAGAAAGGAGCTCACTTTGTAGACCTCCACACCACATAAAATTAATTATTTTTAAAAATCCTTCCCTAGAGAGCTAGAAGTCTATTAGAAGACCATCTCATCCAAATTTCATTTAAAAATCATTAAAAAAATGGTACTCCATAGTACTAAAAACCCTAAACTGCAAAATGTGACATCCAATTGGGGTCTATTTTTGGATAGTAAATTATTTTTGAAAATTATGAAAAAATTAGGGAAGGTTTATGATAGTTATGAGTACCTTTCCTATAAATCTTGAGTCAATCGGAGCCAAAACACAAAAATTATGGCCAAAAAACAGATCAGCACACGTAGTGTGACACAAAATAGGACAGGTGTTTCTTGCAATCACCCTAATATTTTGAAATCAATAAAGTAAAAAACTTTGAAGTGGAAATTTTTGAGTATTTTTGGAACGAACGTAGTCAAGGAACTTAGGAAGTTAACACACATATATGATGAAAACAACACATAATGCCACCTTGCTTTAAGAACCTTGACAACCAACCTTTGGTGCAAACATTGTAAAAAATATTTTATTGAAGGGTTTTGTTTCATTGATTTTGGGTAGTGCAAAAAACAATATTGACTAGTTGTTGAAGTCATATATTATCAATAAGGAGCAATACCATATCAAAATCTTATAGCAATTCAACAATTTTCTATCAATAAAGTTAAAATAGTTTGTAGATATTGGCATTTAACCTCTGAGGTTTTAAAGAGTCTACTTTTGATTCAAAATATTAGCATTTTGATTCAAAATAATAATAAAGATTTAATATGTGATTTTATGTCAAAGTGAGCATGTAAAAAAACAAATTAAAAAAACAAATTAAAAAATTCCATGTGTTTAGATTGATTGATATGTGCACTAAAAAAACTATACCATCTTATTTTGACTAATGAGATGAAATTGTGAAGACTTTTATTTTACAAAAAACAATGGAAAAAACTAAAAAGTTGTTTTTTGAACTATATTAGAAGAACTTTCAAATTAAAAAAACAAAATTGGATATTATTTTGTTGTACACTAGAACATTTTTACCATTGGGATTGACAAATCTTGATTTTCAATCCAAAATTATTAGTGATTTAGGTATCTCTTTCAAAATTTTCCACCTTTCATTTACTAATTTATCTTAAAATGAAAATGAGATTATTTTTCATTAATATTTTTTTCATGCATCGTCAATCCAATTTCTAATATGTAGACTAAGTAATGAAGACCGCATGTTTTTGTTTTTTTTAAAACTAAAAGAATAAACTTCACTTCTAGAAAAAATCTACTTTCAAAAAAAGATGGTCATTATAAACTTGCATTTAATAGGGTTTTTTACTTTGAAATTTTAGGAAGATATAACTTATTGAACAATTATGCCATGGATTCACAAAAGAATATAAAACAATGATTGTTTTAGCCTTGCTTTGCCAAATAGTATTTTGAAGCTTATTTTGGCCTCTATACTTCAAAGGATTTAGAAATTATTTTTTGGACTCATAAACATATCTTGCAACTACATCATTTTATATTCTCTTTTTTTTGTGATTACAACTCATAAAAGTCATAGATCCCATTCATATTTGACACCTACTAAAAATGATTGTAAAAACAAATTACAATCGTTCAATATAGATCTAAAAATTTCAACTTATAGACTTAACTCAAATGAATCTCATAATTCATTCTATTAAATTTGCAAATTCCTTTTGCTATAATCAATTCTCTCAGTATAGTATCAATTGTTTTCAATAGTTTTGAAAGATGGAGATTGTAGCTCAGGGAGGTCAATGTGTTAAAAAACTAAGGATATAGGTGCAAACAACCACTATTTTATGGGGGGTATTACTTTTTCTTTAAACATGCTATCATTATGTAATTTTCTACTTTAGGTTACTAGAGAAGGGGCTTGCATTACTTATACTTCTAAATTGACATGAATAAATGATATGGTAATTTAGATTTAATTTTTTTCCTATTACAGTTTTTGTCCTACATCAATTTTTGAACGCATATATGGAATGAAACAGTGTAGGTTAAAGTAAATTTCATATAAAAAAGTAATCTCTATAGATTATGTAAAAAAAATACAAACTTTTAGTATAAAATCATAGTCATATCATGAAACACAATGTACAAAGTATTTGTGCAATCATAGTAGTATGAAATAGAATGTTCTCATTGTGTTTATAAACACAATGAGTGAAACAAAATGTGCATATTATAGAGACATGAACAAAACTAAGGTTGTATACTTAAACTCCAACATGCACTACCATAACTATGATTCAAAATCCCCTTCAATTCGACACTTGCATTGCAACAAATATACATACTTGCATCAATGGAAATGTCCAAAAAAGAAATGAACGTACAAGTACATATAGCCACATACAAGCATAAATTTGAGATGGTTGAAATTCATACCACATCATAGAATACCCAAAAGTTTCAATTCACTCCTAATTCAATTTCTTCGTCAATCTATGTCCTTTGTTTCCATAATCAATGCCATGTCCTCCAAATCCTAATCGATAACCATAGCTGAATTTCAAGATCCAAAACCTTCTTTGTCACAATTTGTGTCCCTTGTTTCTAAAAATTAAAAAAAAAATCACAAACCCTAAACAGGCTTGATCAAAACGGACATGACCAAAATAGATATAAACGGAATGTGAACGAGACGGCTTTTCAATAAACATGGGGAGGGAATCTACAATTTCAAAATTTTGGCCACCTGAAGCCAGCTAAAACTACTTAAAGACACTTAGAGACACCTAAAGACACCTAAAGATAGCTATAGTCTATAAAATGATTGAATATGCCACTCTCAAGATACTTGAATTTCAAACTTTTGGCCCAAAAAAAGAATGAAAGGGGGATATCTTAGGTCCTTTTTTCTAATTGAACCTATTTTTCTATACCCTATAGTCGTTATAGCACACATCATGGCATTTTTGGTACCCTATAGTATAAAAAAACAAATTCAAATTTTTATCTCAAATGTTTTTTAGGCACCCTATCATTTGTTCACACATAGTTTTTGACTACTAACACTCATATACATATGAATAAATGTAGGGTGCCAAATAAACATTTGAGGTAAAAATAGTAATTTGATTTTATATCCTATAGTATATAGAAAATGCTATAGGGTGTCTTTTAAATACTATAGGATATAAATTAATGGGGTGCATTAGAAAAAAATAGACTTAGGATACCTCCCTTAATATTCATTTATTAGACCAAAAGTTTTAATTAGTGTTGTTGTCTTGTGATTTGGCTTGGTGGTCAAGTTATGAATTGGTCATGTCATTAAGGTACAACCACCTATATACGATCACTTAAGCAATTTTAGAACAATTCATGAGGACTATGAAGCTATGCAAATTTTTCCCATGTAGAAAGACAAGAAATATGGGGGTTGCAAATTTTTCATAATTTTATTCCCAAAACTAAAATTACTATGATTTTTGGAAGCCAAAAAGTATTTTGAACCCATAGCCAATGTCTAGAGTCTTCCAATTCTAATAATAGATGGGACTACTTTTATACTTGGTACTTTTCAAACACTTTACAGCACTTTGGGACATGTATTATGATTTAATCACTGTCAACCTTGAAAATGGGGAAAAAATACATTTCAAGCTTTAATTAGAAATCTCTTTTAGCCTTGGTTGGAAATAGTTGCATCCTACAAGTTGAGTATGGATCCTTGGTCGGGAATAGATTGTTCTACCTTAATTGGCAAGTCATCAATTTATAGATGTTGAACACATTGTGTTTAAAGTTGTACCGAGAATGTGTTAGTAGTCTACCAGTTTCATTCCATATTTCTATGCATTGAATGTGTTAATAGTCTTAGCAATTTCATTGGGTGTTTGTAATCAATGTAATTAGTAGAAAAATGTGATGAAAAGGAGGAATTTTTAGAATAGAATTTTGTTTATATTCAAGAAGAGTCCAATTCAATGTATGTTTATCCCCTAAAGGACCAACTTGCTAAATTTGGCAATATAGCGATTTCGGGCATGTAAGTGAAATTGGAGTTTTTCATATTTTAGATCCAAATTTTATAGAAGATAGGGACTAGGAATATCTTTCATGTATACTAAAAATCAAGACATTTGAAAATACAAATCAAAAGTTAGGGCCTAACGTGTTACTTTTTTTTGTAATTGGGCAATTCAAGCAGATTGAAAAAAATCACTTTTTTTAAAATAAAAATTTGAAATTAGTTTTCTTCATTAAGGTATGTATGGAAAGCTTTGAATCATTCCATTTTGATAAATAAATCAAAAGTTATGAGTTTTTTTGTTTGTGGGCAATTATATATTCTCTACTCTAAAATAAACTTTGAAGTCCTTTATTAAACTCAATTTTCAATATTTTTTGAAAAAAACTAAGGATGTAGACTAAAGATATAGACTATTATTACAACATTGCAACCATTGAGATTGGCATTTTTCAATTTCATAATTTTGTATTTTGAATCATTTTCTACTTCTTTTTATTTACTATTTTTTTCCTATATGTTGTACAATTCTGAACAATTTGAAATTTTTAGGCAAGTTCCCTAATCAACCTCAACAATGAATCTAAAGAGGCACATTTATTCTGAACCATTTTTCATATTATTGTTGCCTTTTGAAGTGTAGTTGCCCTATTTTCAACTCGGAAAAAAAAAATTTGAGCATTCAAATTCAAATATCTTGCAATCCACATGGTGAAAAATTCTGAAATTTTTTGCTTATGTTCACAAAGCAATTTACTACAAGATCCTACTATTACAAATCTCAGAAATTGCTTAAAAGAAATTGATATTGGTACTAAAAATGGTAGTTTTTGATCATTTTTGGAGTGAACATAGTCAAAGAACTTAAGGGGTTAAAAAGAATCCAATTAGGTGTATGTTTAAGAAGAATCATATATTCCATAAAGATTATGATTAACAATACAATTATTAGAGGACCACTTTCATATGAGCTAGCAAACATAAGGCTAATGGTACTTGGATTACCACACTTGATGACAATTGATTATTTTCATTTGGTTTTGTAATTTTAACATGTTCAAATCTTTAATTTTTTAAAATGAATTAGTTGATATCTCGTAGTATCACATTTTATTTGACATTATCCAAACTTGACCCAATACATTGGCTTATATAGATTTGGTATTAGAAACTCTCAAAATTTCACTACGTAAGTGCATTTATAGTGTTTTAGGATTCTAGGTTTAGATTACAAATCTCATTTATTAATTTTAATTAGAAATGTGTTGAATTTCAGTAAGGTTGGAAATAAATGGGATTGAAAAAAAAATGGGGTTGAAACAGACATTGACTTCTATAGATTTGGTACTAGAAACTCTTGAAATATGACTATGTAATTGTATTTATGGTGTTTTAGGGTTTTAGGTTTACATTACAAATCCCATTTACTAATTTCAATTAAAAAGGTGTTGAATTTTAATGGGATTGGGAAGAAACAAGGTTGAAAAAAAATGGGGTTGAAAGAACAATGGGATTGAAAAAAGAAAATGGGGTTCAAAAACAAAATGGAGTTGGAAAAAATGGGTAAGAAAATGAAATGGAATTTTTTTAATAATAAGATAGTATATGATATATTTGTGGTATTTGGAAATTCAAATTAATTTATGCCTCCATTTTAATGATCCAAATTAGAAAATTATATAATCATAGAGTGCCAAAAAAATAGTAGGCAAAAAATAATACGCCCTTATAAATTAATGGGTGTTCACAAGTGTATCGTTATTTTTTTCATGGACTGTATACCCTAAGGTATTCATCATATAGAACATATTGAAATGTGAAAGCACAACTATAACACTAAACATTAGAGGAGATTTAGGCCGTTAGGGGACTGTGAGTTTCTACAGTCTGAAAACGCGAAAACTACCATGAGAACGTAATTTTGTAGGAATCCTATGTAGTCGAGAGAGTGACATGTCATTAAAAAAGTTGAAATTTTTTGGGGGATTTTTTTCATATTTCAAGACCCAAATTTTTTTTAAATTTTTTTAAAAATGTTGGCCTGATAGCGGCTAGTAGTTACAGGAATAGTTTTGGGAATAGTCCCAAAATGGCCCTTTGGAGCCCTCAAATCCCTTCTAATGGTACTACAAAGTATAATAGATGGATGGTAATGCAATAGTCGTTTTGAAGTTTAAATTCCAAAAAGACAATTCCAAAGATTTTGTGACTATGAATCTATTAGATGCCTTTCACTACTCCAAGATAATTGGAGGTCCATTGAAGATTCACTTAATTATAAAATTGCATTTTCAAATTCAATTACTATTTGAAAAGAATCTAATTCAATTGTACTTGCCTACATATAAATTTAATTCCCTAAATCCAACTAGAATTCTCAACTTATTTGTTTATATAAGGTGGTCCAATTTGTAGACTTTCTTCCAATTATAATATAGTCTTCTATTTTATGATTGAGTAGGCCCCTAAATTTGAAATTGAAATAGTCAATCTATTCACACCACTACAAATAGAAACAAATACAAAGAAAAAACACTTCTCATCATTGTCCACTTTTGTCTTCCATGTAATAAAAAAATGATTGTTTGGATGTGTACATAGTCAAAAACCTCATAATGCAAATTCCCTACTTACATAAATGGTTCTAATCCTTTATTTGCATACTTCTTAGTATACTACATTAACCCTTGAGTGCTCTAAGGGCAAAATTTGGGGCACTCAAAATTTGATATCTAGCCCAAAGTGCTAAGATCTTGGCCAAATGGCCTTAAATAAGGATAGGACGGTGGGGAGTACCTTACTAATGAAACAAAATGGAGGAAGGGGGGATAGTCTTGATCAAGCAATATAAGTAAAAAGAGGACAATGTGTTAGTGCAAATTATACGAAATGGGAAGTTTCTTGAATTTGAGCCTCATAGTAGTGACCAAGTCCATCAGCTATGACTAGTCGATGATCATTGCCCAGGAGCCACCTACTCCCTTTATGGCATGTGTACTACAGGGTTTTGGTCCGCCATATCAAGTAAGCCCGTATTAAACTCTTGGTCTATTTTAGCTTTGACAATGAACTACCCAAACTTCAATGCATTCAACGTTGTACATGTCAGTGAGTCTAGAAATTTGGTAAGCCTTGAGTTACTTGCTAGCCATACACCATGCCCAAGTTGCAAGGTCCAATTCTACTTTGATTGCTTGCTATGTGCCACCAAAGTGAAAAGAAGATTAGAAACCTACAAAAAAGAGCCTTGTCAAAGAAACTTTGTCCACTATAATATCTAAATCTACACGATGGATCTTCCCCAAACTTTGAACATCCCTACACCCTAGTCATCTCACAATTTTAAAGGTGAACTTCAAGGAATCTTAGTCTTGCCCTTCTAGACCGTGCTAGTGTCCCTTTTGGTTGTATTGGCTCATTCGGCTTACACATTCAGGGGTGAACTAGTGATGGAGCTATTTGTCTTAGACATCATTGTATTTCCTAGATGAACCTCCAATCAAGGCCAATTACTGTACGACATGAGTATGTTAACGTAATTGACAATTGGCATTTAAACTTCTTTATGTGCATATTTAAAAAAAATACTCCCCACTACTCCCATGTTGTAAGAGAAATTTGACTATGTTTCCCAAGTATGCATGTGGTCCGCAATGTCCAACTTGCTTCCTACTTATAGTAGTGTAGGACCCGTCCTCCCCATGAATTAGCCCATGCATTCACACCGCTACTCAATAAAAAGAGAGAAAGAGTGACAGAGGGAGAAAACACAACTTTTGACATGTGGGTTTTGTCTCTATCATTGTCAAAGATGGGTGTTTCACATATGATTTTGTGTGTTTTCACCAAAAGGCCCACTTCCACATTGGAAAACGGACCCATCATTAGCCTATCTTGTTGTTGAGTAGGCCACCTATGAGAAACTTTTTTTCAGCAAAATTTTGCACTGTTTGAGGCTGTCCAACTCCGTGCCTCCAGCCAGATTTGCGCCAGTGCTGTGAGGTCTAAGACTTGTGGCAGGTAACTTACCAACTTATTCCAATAGAACACGCTGCTCCCGTGTACCCAACTGAAGCTCCATCGCCGATCGCAGGACGTGAAATCCAACCATCGAAGGTGGGCCTAGCAGGGTAAATTTCGGATGTTCTAGTGAAATAAAAAGTCCTCTGTTTTGTGCCGTGCCTTGGTATTCCCTAGACCCTCCTAGCTCAATCGGGTCTCCGAATCTCTGATTGCAAATGTGAATTCAGAATTTGCAAATAATTTTTTTTGCAAAAAGTAACGTGATAAAAAATTCCTGCGTTTTCAACCGAAGGAAGTCCACCTGCTGGGCCTACCTTCGATGGTGGGATTTCACGTCCGGCCTGCCTGCCGATCAGCCATTCAGCAATCAGCCTTGTCTGTTTCCCATGCGTCAAGGCTGGGTCATGGAATGGTAGGACCGCAGGCCTCTTCTTTTCCTCACGTGGCCTAATTCCGAAAAGCTGCGAGTCTGCGACCAACTGAGCTTAAGTTACCGTACTCTCATGAACCTGGCCGCGTCGGCACTCCGCACGCGCCTCAGTGCTCTCACTTCTCACTCCTCACACTCACACTCCTCACACATACACACACGTTTCTTAACTTGGCAGTCATTCCTGTGTCTACGCTTCCCCGTTTCTCTGGTCGTTTGCATCGTTTGCATCAGGTTTAGCAATAGGAAGGTCTTGTTTTGGGGGCGTTGTCGGTAATTTCGATCGTTGGTAGCAGGGATTTATGAGGTTTGCTTGAATTTGGTGTATCTGGGCTATGGCGTCTCTTGTGGGGGAAAGTTTGAAGGTGTCTGCTTTTAGGGCTGCCCTTGGCTTGGAGAATGGATTGGGTCTTTGAGCCCCTCATTTCCATTCGCATGATTCGTACCGAAGTGATATCAGCAGGGAACTCAGGTTGATTACCGGTAGGCATGGACTGTATGGAATAGGTCAAGTGCGAGAATTAAGGTTTGGGAATGGTTTTGATTTGAAGGCTTAGTTTCGGCTTAGTTGAGGCCATGGAGCAAGCATGTGGGTCTTAAGTGGATGGCGTGTGCGTGTGTCTATGTGGAGCACTTGGGAAACTCATTTTTAATGTTCTTGATATGTTTTTGAATTTTGAATTCAACAATGGCTGGGTCATCAACGCTGAAGAATCTCTGAAAGATTACGGAAGGATTTCGGATTGTTCTCGATAATGAGAAGCAGTGACTAAGTAACCCTATTTTCACAGGTAAACAACCTACTCCTGCATCGTGTTTGACGACCCGATACATTACGCACAACAATGAATCATTCGATTTGACTATATCCTAAAGCCATATAAGGCTTTGAATTTGGGGATGTCAGCATATAGTTTTAGAGGAAGTAATGCCTCTTCCAGACTCTGAGATACAATATAGATTGAATGCAAGGAGTTCTGAAATGTGATCTTACGATCAGAGAGCATGTTTTCTCTGTGCCAAGTTGCATGACCTGGAGATGAACAAACCTCATGAAAATTTAAAGTGTGGTGTATGTGGGCAGCATGAGAAGGGGATGACAGCGCCCAAATCAGAGGCTCACGAGGGAATGGCGATGGAGGAGTTACGGCTTCTTCAAATGCAAGCTGCCACCCGTTCTGTGAAATGGACGTACTCCACTTTCTGGCAGCCTTCTCCGGGTAATCAGAAGTAAGTAATTTCTCTATCTCACAATGTTCATTTGAGTCCACGTGCAAAATTGATGAACGCCATTTTATACCTACCATCACTGCTCTCGCATGTTGCAATGAAATGACATTTCTGATTTCTAATTTTGCTATAGCTCGGTCCTCGACACCAAAGGATTCACGGAATGATTGATGTGCTCTCACTGGCATGTTGCAATGGCAGAATTTGGATATGGGGTGACGGCTATTACAATGGCGTTATCAAGACACGGAAAACCATTCACGCCCGGGAGTTGACACCAGAGGAGTTCGGCTTGCAGCGTTCCCAGCAGCTCCGTGATCTCTACGATACCTTGGCGTCTGATTCTCAAAAGTTGCAGCAGCAGCAGCCGCAGCCAGCCAGTAAGCCCTTTGCGTTGAAGCCCGAGGATCTGGCTGACACCGAGTGGTTTTTCCTCCTGTGCATGTCCTTCAATTTCGCTGAGGGTGTAGGGTACACGACTTTCTCTATCCTTCACTCATCACTGCATTTTTACTCCATACCCTAGCTTGGTACCTGTGAAACCGAGGCGTTTGAATGAAAATTGGTTTCATCCAGAAGTTTCTTCTGTGCAATGTCTACCCTGAAATACTCGACTTTCCACCTGGTGGATGATGAATGTTTCAGAAATTGCACTTCATCCCTATTAATGTTCATTGAGGATGCCTTAAGAAAAATTGTTTAGTATATTAATGGAAAGAAGAAAGGATGATGTAGATATTTTGGAGGAGTTACAATTACTTATTATGATTCTTTAAAAGTGATCTTTATTTAGGGGTTGATTCCTAAAGGACCAAGAAGTCGGAATTGGGTATCATGTTGTTTTAGCAGTTTCGAGGTTGTCATATGGAGTCTTTCTTTTCTCTGGTTTTATTTTATTTTTTGACCAATTCATGCAGTGCTCTGTACTGATTCGAGTGATTCGGCCAAATCTGAATTATTGATTTTTCGCAATATAATCTATGGAATTCATTGTTTCATGCCCGTGAACCTTTGGTCCTGTAGGGGTTAACAGGTGATTCCATTGTACTAATGTGCTTGGAAATTTTTCCAGTAGCTTTTCTAACTTCTCTGACTGCTGTTCTGCACAGGTTGGTAGGAAGGGCAGTAGCAAGCGGACGTTACCAATGGCTATGCGGAACCAACGAGACGACCAATAGCGCATTTACACGCGCTCTTCTTGCCAAGGTGTCCTCTCACAGTTCTTTTGATCGATTGACGGCTAAGTGAAGAGGTGACGGTTGTGAAAACCATTGGACTACTCAAAAGTCGAATGTGGGCAATTGAAAACCTCCTCTGCATGTTTCAGAACCATCCCTTATGTGGTGAAGACACTATGCCCGCCGCTACTAACCTCTTTGTTGGTGTTGGCTGTTTGTCTGGGGATCATCACCATATTTAATACAAAGAAGAGTGCCTGCATTAAGGTATCCTCCTTATCAATCTCCTCTGTTGTGCTCAAATGGATAGTCCAAACTCGTCTTCTATTTGTACATACGATGTTAATGCAATTCATAACCCATTGAATTGTGGTGGTGAACAGACTGTTGTTTGTATCCCTCTGAAGGATGGAGTGTTGGAGTTTGGAACAACGGAAAATGTAAGCTCAGTACAGTTTCCTAAAGCTTATATTGTTTGTGGTAACCCTGCTACTGTTGTTATATCTTGATCTGACATACGCCTTTATACAGGTGGCAGAGGACTCGAAGATGGTGCAACATGTTTTGTCCTTTTTTTTGGATCGTCCAAAGCATGAGTCTTTGGAGATCACTCGCCAACAATTGAGTTCTATGGCTCACCGTAGCCATCTTGTAAGCTCTGGTACGCGGTCATCATATTGTAAAACGAAGGTTTGTTTTCAGATGTGAGCTCCAGATGTCGTAGGGTGTACGTGGAGCTCCTTGTCTTGTACATTGTGAACTTCCTCTGCAGGTGTAGATTTTTTCGAATAATCTTGTATTCGAATAGAAATTCTTGAAGTGGAAATGTTGGACGTTTGTAGGTGCAAGGAGTCCCAAGAGGGCCAAGCTTGTCAGTTCTCCGAGGGCAGAAGCTGGCGATGAAACGTCACTTAACCTTGAGTTAAGTCAGAGACAGAAGACATCTACACACATTTCGCAGCAGGTAATTTTTCGCAATCATCTGCACAACTTGCTTTCTTATAAGTTCCGAGTTATTTTCATGTGTACGTCGTTGAGAACGTATATTGCAACTCGAATCCTTAAGCTCCAAACCTTGCCTCCATCAGGAAGCCTAATTAGACCTGTTTCTTAAAACGACTTCTACAGATTCTTTCCTCAGCCTCAATTGTACAGTCTCTAATGATTCATGAGAGCCTAGGGTCGATTTTGGGTACACCTCACGAAAACTCAACAATACGCAAGAAGATTTGTAACCAATAATAAGGTTCGACTCCAAACGAAAATTAAGGCACTTTAACAATAGGATCTGTGCTCAAATACTTGTTCAAAAGATTTTAGGTAGAAATACTTACCTTAAGGAGTCGAGCTTGAAGAGTTCGACTGATGCTCCTGCATTGAGTATAATAATAGATCTGGCAGAATTCTGGTTGTAGAAATCTTGTGTGCTGCACATGTATGAGTGAACTTGTTAATGACGAGCTAATCAGTCTCTGTTACAACACCTCATAGAATTCGTGCCTTATTTGCCTTTCAGCTGTTCCCCAGTTGTTTCTTTTCTGCTCTTGTGCAGCACTCTAGCTTCTCTGAGAATTCATCTAGGCAGTTTTCTGAGCTCAGTCTTCCATCCGTTTCTTCTTACTAACTAAACCCTGATGACCTCCCACAACCTCTCAACTGAACCCTGAATGTTGGTGAAACCTTTTTATGTTGTTGCATTGCAAAGTGATCTGTTCTAGTAATACATATTTTAACTAACTTATTGGAATCCTTTCCAAAATGGGGACAAGATGCAAGAATGAAAAACTCCATTGTACCAATGAAATCCTCTCCGAAAAACCGGAAAGTCACAGGAAGAAGGGTTTGGTTCGGTACCAAACCCTAATTGAGATTACTCTTCTGACAAGCTAATGTGATGAGTGCATTTCAAACTGCAGGTCAGTGGTGGTTCCAAAAAACGACATCTGGCAGAAATTCCAGAGGAGGGTCGAAGGGATGCGAGTGCATTTGTTGATTGGAGGAGGACTTCCAAATCCTCCCAGAGGAGGGTGGTTGCTGAGAAAAGGCAATGGATCCTCAAGGAGGCTTTGTTTCGTGTCACCCGTCTCCACAACAACTCTAATAGCAATAGCACAACTCCTGTCTGGAGAGAAAACAAAAAGGAAGTCGACAGTGGCTTGGTGATGGTGCACAATAAGGCTAATAATAATCATCCTGAATCTGAGAGAAGGGCTCCCGACTTGGGATCCCACAAATTTGCTCCCAGCACTGAAGAAGCGAATGCTAACCATGTGCTGGCGGAACGAAGAAGGCGGGAGAAACTGAATGAACGCTTCATGGCATTACGGGCTCTCGTTCCTAATGTCTCCAAGGTGGGATTTTCCTTACTCCTTCCAAGCTCGTAACTTTTAACCGCCGAGAGTCCCTAAGAGGGAGGAAGGCGGATGCAAATTTTGAAATTTTTGGCCAAATAAATTATGTCCCGGGAAGAATCTAGACATCATATCTTCCATCTTTGCAAGTTTTCCTTTTCTTCCCATCCCTACATGAACTCATTTAGAACCTTCCACAATAATCATGAAGCACAGAGTGACCGCGCTAGTCAAGAGAAACTATATTCTTGCAACATATGTGGATGTACTCTATCCATCTCATGTAGCTCCTGAAGTTGTTGGAAACATTCATAGTGGAAACCCAGTGGATGCTAACCCTAGTAATCTTTTAATGCATGAATCCCTTCATGTTGTACACATCTTTGTTTGAACATGCTCAAGGACAACAAATTTATTTGCGTTGTTTTTGAAAATGTTAATTGAAGAATGAATCTTCTTGTCAAAGCAATTGGTTCCTTCTGTGATATTGAGATTGTCTCTTACTTTTCAAACATATAACTCATCTTCTAGGAGCGTTTTAGATTACTTCTACTCTGGTTTGTAACTATGATTTGACTGCCACTGAGTTCTTGCTAAATAGGCACTTATGGATAAACTAATGACCACATATTGATCAGTCAATTGATCCAATAATTGATCAGCTAATGCCAAACATAAAGTTCCAACAAGTTGATCAACTGATGCGTCCATTAAGTGTCCAAAAACTTGTGATCAACTAATGATACCATGAAGTTCTAACAAATTGATGAAGAAGAAGATGGCGTGTAAACGTGTGGAACCGATTGAAAATTAATGCGCAGATGGACAAAGCGTCGATACTGGGAGATGCCATTGACTACGTGATAGAGCTTCAAAAGAGACTGCGAACTTTGGAAAGTAAGGCCACACAGGATGGGTCATTGAGACAAGCCACTGCGGAAGCCAATGCTGATGCAATCATGGACGCTACTACTGCGAGTCCCTTGGAGTCTGCAGACCTGGAGAAAAGAAGAGAGGAATTCAAAACAGGCATTGCCAGGGAAGAGTTTGTTCATGGGCAGATTAACGTATCCGTTTCGATGGAAAGTGATGTCACCTTCGTCAAACTCCATTGCCCTTGGCGACAGACGCTTCTGATCGATGTGTTGCAGGCGTTGTGTGAGTTTGGATTTGAAGTATCTGGTGTACAATCTTCTGCAGAAAATGGAACTCTTGCCGCCATATTGCAAGCTAAGGTACGAACTTTAAGTTCACGATTTCGCCTCCTATTGGTGCCCAAAACTTTGTAGATTTTGTCCATTCTTAAGTAATTCCTAAGTGGTCAATCAATCCATGTGTCAAAGAGTCATACGCATCTCAAGATTCGAATTTGCCAACAAGGTATTCTGCCAAGTAGTGTCATAAATCTGTTATCATGCAATACCAAAGATCTCCAGGAGTTGTGATTTAGTGAATACAGGGAACTGAGAGTCTTGTTTTGGGGGCCAAACGATTATACAATAGTTTCTTCAAGTGTCTCACCTAAGTGCTTGCTGCCAGTTCAACAGTGTCGATCACCTCGTTCCTTTGATTAACAAATCGCCATCTCTGACTTCCATTTGTAGGTGAGAAGTGGCGTTGATGTCTCGAGGCCAAATATTTCTGAGGTAAAGGAGGGCGTGCAACGAGCAGCAAAGGGACTCCCAAGTGACCGAGCTAGTACATCATCACTGAATTGAAAAGTTCAGTTAGTAACGGTACTTCACCTGATTCCTAGTAGGGCTTTGTGTGTATCAACAATGTGATTTTCTTCATCACAACCAACGTGCTTCAGATGCAGACATTCCTTTCAGATAAAAGTTTGAGATCCACTAATACTCGTTGGTGCAAAGGCTTTTCATACATTTGCTGCCTTTTCAGCACACCTTCAAATAAGCTATAATCATGTTCCTCTTATTGAATGAGCAGCCACCGCATGAACGGGATGAGGAAGTAGTCGGCAGGTTCCAAATACACATTTGTTAGTAGAGGTAGTGATGTTTGGTACTAAGAGATGGGTTGGACAGCTTTGAAGCTCTCCTGCTCCAGGAAACGTTATTCAAAGCTTGTAATGCTATTCATGCATCATTGATGCATTCGACCATTTATTTTTAAATATTTTGAAACAGAAGGGGCATTCGACCGTTTACACTCACCTGCCATATGAACACACCCCAGCTCGTGATTGCAGCGCGGCTCTTGAGATCGACTCCCTGACCGCTCGCAGAGAATTCCAGACAGAATGGCGTACCCCGTACACTGAAAAAACAAAGCTGCAGAAGGCCTCAAATCAATTGAAACTTCAGGCTTGCATTAAGTAGGTCTTTATAACAGTTACTCGTGAAATAATAGTTGGTGGGTGCAATATATCTGTAATGATTAATTAATTTAGAATAATCTGACGAAACTATCGTCTTCAACTCCTTACACTGACGACTTTGCTCACTAATGCTGGAGCTGTGAGACCAGTGATCATGACTGTAACAAACTGAGACCTATTCAAAGCAACCTAAGACCAATTTACTACTGTGACTGCAAGGTACCTTGGCAAGAGCAATGACAATTAATGGAGAAGAAACACATGATTGAAGGCTGTTGCAAGCAAGAGTGGCTCATTGAAAATTGCAGTACGCCCAAGAACTGAAATTTGCAAAACGATTTCAAGATGAGTGTTTAGTTCCCGAGAAGAATTTCGACTGTCAAGGGTGAAACATTTTGTTGTGGGAATTTGCAGCCTCTACATTGGACTACAAAGCTGATTCATTCTCGATCGAGATTTGTGAAGCTTACCTGCATATGAAGGTAGAATTGGAGTTGTACAACTTCCGACAGCTCTTACTGCCAGAATGCAGGATGCAGCCGCGAGGGCTGACCTCTTCCCCCACAATTGAAACGGAAGCTGTGATGTTCGAAAGAGGGATCAAAAATCTCAATTTAAGTCGAACTCTTCAGCCCAAAATCAGTTTGAAATAGAATAAAACTAGTTCAGTAATGCAAATCGTCCTAAACCGCCATTGCAATTGAATCATGACGTCTGAGGTATATTCCTGTCGCAATATAGTAGAGTTACGCGCCTACAAATCACGAGATCGAGTACGGGAAATCTGATTAAATGAATTATTCCAGCACTAAGACAAACAGCCGCAATGCAAAATGGTGGTGAATGATCAGTGGCTTAGATTCACACACCCCGCAGCTAGCTGCGAAGATGGTACGTCCCCAATGCTACTCCTGTTGAATTGCTACAGAGAACTACAGGTGAAATGACACGTAGTTCTAGTTCTAAGCACGGATCAAATGAATGGGGATTAAATAAGCCTCTGGTCATGCGATGCCAGCAATCTGTCCTCGTTTTCCTGCAACTGATCGAGGACACTACTAGTCAGCCGTTTTCCAACGGTTTGGGACCTCGTAGGAGAGGCAACAGGATTCCTGATCCATAGAGATTCATTTGGAGGTTCGACTTTTTGTCGGTCTCATGGTACTCAGCTGTGATGCCAGGCCCTCCATAGCCATTAATTGGGAATCGAAATTCGCCTCCGATCCATGTGTAGGTTCTCTGCAACCTACTGAGAGCTCCAGGAAGACTAGATCATTGCTGGTGCTACCTGCTCGAGCGCGTGTATTGTGATTCTTCCTCGATCTTCAGTGATAAAACCTGTGTCAATTTGCGACAAAAGGGAAAAAGAACAACATTTCTAGGCCGGGATCAACCACGACACTGATTAATTATAATCAGGGAAGGTATTCCAGGAACGCTAAGTTCGAAGGAGCCTTGACTACCGTATCTACTGCTGGGTTGAGAATGTGCTCCACCTGGTGGCGGTACACTGCTACCTACAGGTACAGTCTTACCCTTAGGAAAAGTTTCTGGTCAAAATCAAAATCATCCTCAAAGACTGAATTGATGTTCATTAAATCTCTAACATCTCAAAGAAAATGTTCCTTCAAACTTCCGGTTTGAATTTTGTTCATAACATTGTCATGAGGATTTGAAATCTCAAATGGATTTTTGGATTGGAAACGTGGCTTCATTTCCTCACTATTCTTAGTCGGAATTTTTTTCAAAAAAATTTAGATACTATGAATAAATGAGGCATGAAATTTGAATTTTAATACTATTTTTAGTCTCTCTTCACTGAGAGTGGAGGTCCTTCTCCTTCCAATTCATGTATTCCACATGCATTGTAAATCCTACCACTATCTTACTTGTACACTGACTTCAAAAACACAGTCTATACAGATAACAAGCACTTTCAAAGCCACTTTACAAAGGGATAACAATAGAGTTTTAGTAGATGTAAAATATGGATGTAAAAGAACTACAAGTTTACTTTGAGATGATGTCATCATGACATCATTAATTTCATTAGGGATTTGGAAAGAAAAAAAAAGACGTCAAGCACATTAGACTTAGTTTTTGGAGCGCTCGTTGCTACCTTCTTCAATTATTGGTACGTTCTTGTTTTTTCGTCGAATTTTGTCATTTTTGTTTTGAGGATTTTGCTAAGATTGTGTGGAATGCTTCTTCAAATTTTGTAGAGGTTGTAAGAGAAGATGAGGCAAATTTCTCAAGAAAAAGAACAAAACATTGTAGCCTTGATAGAGAAGGGGAAGAAGAGTAGGGAATCGCCAAGATTTTGAGTTTGTCGCAATCTATAGCTAATAGAGTGAGAAAGCGACTTCCTTACAACGTAGAATTGTCAAAAAGGCGGTTGTCCTAAGGTCCTTATAGAATAGAAGAAGCGATATGCTTCACGCTTAGTTATTGTTGGTAGAGTAGAAACTACAACAAAGGCAACGGAAGTACTTAGGAGAGAGACAAGTGTGGAGATGTGTGACAATACTTTGAAGAATGCATTCAGAAAACAAGGATTGTCTACTATTACAAAGGTTGAGAAGCTTACTTTGAATCAAAAGAACATTAGAGAAAGATTTCGTTTTGCTCAAACTGAGTCTATGTATATATTTTTCTTCAACTTCTTTATCTACTTTGTTGTAATTAAAATCATTTCTTTTTCATTTTGGTGTTGTGTAGAACTTTATACTCTACTATTTTTGTTTTTACAATTTTTGATTTCAATTATTCTTGTTCATGTCATTGTCATTTGAATTTGCCAGTTTTCTGTATAGACTCAATTTTTGAAGTCAATGTAGAAAGAGTTTTTTATCAAGTGCCTCTCTATTGATGCCAAACAAAGTGATTTTTGAAATGAAGATAGGTACTTTCAACCATTAGAGTTATCTTTTTTTTTGTGACTAAATGAAAAATAAACAAGCAAAATTTAAATGATTCAACTAGTTTCCAATCAAAAGACATTGTAAAACACCATAGACTCTTACTTGATTAAATTATAGTAGGTGGCTCCAAAACATATCCTCTTCCCAAACCCTCTTCTAGGAGGCTTTAAAATGGATACATTGATCGACTTCAAAAATTGAGTCTATACAGAAAACTGGCAAATTCAAATGACAATGACATGAACAAGAATAATTGAAATCAAAAATTGTAAAAACAAAAATAATAGAGTATAAAGTTCTACACAACACCAAAATGAAAAAGAAATGATTTTAATTACAACAAAGTAGATAAAGAAGTTGAAGAAAAATATATACATAGACTTGGTTTTTGCACTACGTCACAAAAGCCACTTAAAAATTTGTCCAATGCCCTTTTGCAACCAAAACAATTGCAATTCAATCAAGCATACTACTATAGAATTTCTTACACTCTTCTACACTAATGGAGAAGAAAACCTCTTGCACTCACTCCCACAATTGAAGGATACCATTGGGAGGACTAGAATAGGAGTTCAATTGCCATTTGAATAAAGCCCAAACATGTTCAATAGGATTAAGGTCAGGGGATTGTGCAAGCCATTCTAAAATACAAAATGGTTGCTTCACAAACCAATCTTGAACTATCTTTGTTGTATGCACACTGATATTGTCCTATTGAAAATGACTTCTATAGGATTGAATCCAAATGTACGCAATGTAGCAAATAAATCTTGCTCTAAAATAGCAATGTAGCTTGTAGAATTCAAATGCCCTTGTATGTAGTGCAATGATCCCAATCCTCTACAAGTCAAACAACTGCAAAACATTATGGAGCCTCCACCATGCTTCACTGTCTAGTTCACAGCACGTACCGGAATGTTCACTTTGTCCTCAATCCAACACCCTGTCCTCCCATTTGAGTTGATGCAACTTATTTCTGTTTCATCACTAAACACCAACCACTCCTAGTCACTCACTGTCCAATCTTTGTAGGTTTGAACAAAATGAAATCTTTCTCTAATGTTCTTTTGATTCAAAGTAAGCTTCTCAACCTTTGTAATAGTAGACAATCCTTGTTTTCTGAATGCATTCTTCAAAGTATTGTCACACATCTCCACACTTGTCTCTCTCTTAAGTACTTCTGTTGCCTTTGTTGTAGTTTCTACTCTACCAACAATAACTAAGCGTGAAGCATATCGCTTCTTCTATTCTATAAGGACCTTAGGACAACCGCCTTTTTGACAATTCTACGTTGTAAGGAAGTCGCTTTCTCACTCTATTAGCTATAGATTGCGACAAACTCAAAATCTTGGCGATTCCCTACTCTTCTTCCCCTTCTCTATCAAGGCTACAATGTTTTGTTCTTTTTCTTGAGAAATTTGCCTCATCTTCTCTTACAACCTCTACAAAATTTGAAGAAGCATTCCACACAATCTTAGCAAAATCCTCAAAACAAAAATGACAAAATTCGACGAAAAAACAAGAACGTACCAATAATTGAAGAAGGTAGCAACGAGCGCTCCAAAAACTAAGTCTAATGTGCTTGACGTCTTTTTTTTTCTTTCCAAATCCCTAATGAAATTAATGATGTCATGATGACATCATCTCAAAGTAAACTTGTAGTTCTTTTACATCCATATTTTACATCTACTAAAACTCTATTGTTATCCCTTTGTAAAGTGGCTTTGAAAGTGCTTGTTATCTGTATAGATTGTGTTTTTGAAGTCAGTGTATGTGTTAATGAGGGAATGGACTAAGGATTGTGTCATAACAAAACAAGGTTTGGTTCATAGTTCTTTAAAGGTTGATTTAAGAGCCACAATGGGCCCATTTCTAACTAAGTGAATAGGTGTTCATTAAATTTTTTCAAAATAATAAATGATGGCCCAACTACCTTCTTAAGTGTGTTGAAAATTCTGAAAATATTAATTGACTTAACTTTTCATTTAAGTTTTAGAAAGGGTCACATTTGGGAACTTTCTCTATTACTTTATGCATGCCATAATGCTTGTTTTTGGTAATGTCATATCTTTTTCCAGACCACATGTGTGTGGTTTTTGCAAGGGCTACAAGTTACAAATAGGTACCTACCACATAATTCTTTGAAAGTTCATAAGTAATTTATAAATGCTGCAAAAAATATAAAACCACTTGGGTTAGATTTTGCATTAGTTCACCTTTAAGTGAAAAATAAGAGAGAAAAATTTCAGGCATCTCAAATCCATCAAAAAGGCCCAATAACCTTAAAACGCTGCTTTTAGAGCCATCTACCTTAATTAATCAATGGTGTTTAATAAAGTGTTTTGGTGATTATTAATAATTATCATCACTACATAGCTTTGGCAAAGTCATGCCATTTTCTGTGAGTAGTCAAATCATCTAACACCCTACTCCACATGATTTCATAAGGCTAGTGGTGATATGAAAAATCTTGAGGATGTCACTTTGAAGTAGCCCTCTAAAGCCCCATATTTCCTCTATTAAAGTAGACAAGTCTATTACCACCTTGATTTGCAAACTCAAGGAGTTTCTTGGGATTGATTTCAACATGGGTGCATATTTTTTAGAGATGTGTACTTGTTTCATGATTCAAACCCAAACGGAGTTATAATTTTTTGATCAAAATTGTAATTTCTATGAATTATTGAAGTAGTCAGTCCTAAAATTTAAAAACCGCCTCTAGACTAGGGTCATAAACAATTCACAAACATTCTAT
This sequence comes from Thuidium tamariscinum, assembly GCA_947034885.2. Classification (NCBI taxonomy): domain Eukaryota; kingdom Viridiplantae; phylum Streptophyta; class Bryopsida; order Hypnales; family Thuidiaceae; genus Thuidium; species Thuidium tamariscinum. The sequence continues at coordinate 35,365,601 of OX344750.2, forward strand.
AACTACCTAATCAAGAACTAGATATCCTCCATTAAAGGAATGATTTGTCCAACTTGTCATAAAATCCTTGATTTTGTGATAGAAAACTATGATTTTGTCATAGAATGAAGTAGTCTTTTTTTTGGCAATTTATCATCAATTTGCACCAAAATAATGGGCTTTGCACTAAGCCAATAGAATATAAATAATAAAATTTTGGATGAAATTGCCAAATTGTCAGGGAAAACATAATAATTATGGATGTGTGATGTATGTTCGTGTTTTATTTTCTATCTAATATTTGGATGAATGTTGAAATTTGGAACTCTACTACAACATTGAATATTGCTACTTTGCCACTTCATAACAAATGAAAAAGAACTCGGAATGAAGAGAATTGAGGGTGGGAGGATTTTAGGTAGAAATAGAGCCAAAAGCAAGTGATAGAAATGGATTGGTCTATTTGGTGGAAATGGGTTGGAAATAGTTATGGGCTAGTCTACCTTAATTACAACATAGCCACTTTTTGTGTGAAAAGCCTTTCAAACAATAATATTAGTCAAGCTTACAAACATTCAACATCAATTTCCATTAGGTAACCATTGATGTAAACCAAATAATTTAAAACCATCAAAATTTGTCAATATTGAAAATTCCATTAGAGACACATATAGAAGTAGGCACCGTCATTTGCCATTGGTGGAAAAATTGACTAGTCAACCTCTTATAGATAATTATTTTTTAATAGAACTAAAAGATCCTATCTAATAATATGAATATCTTTTTATATTTACTCTACACAACTATTCTAGCTACATCTAAAAGCACTCTACTATAAACCTAATCCTACTTATTCAACTACATCATTAGAGGAGATTTGAGGCCTCCAAGAGACCGCGAGTTTTCACAGTCTAAAAACGTGAAAACTACTGCGGAAACGCAAAATTGCAGGAATCCTATATAGTCGAGAGAGTGCCACATCATTAAAAAAAAATTTAAATTTAAAAAAAAAAATTTGGACATTTTCATATTTTAGGATCCCCCCTTTTGGGGGGGTAATTGTTGGCCTGACAGTGGCCAAAGTTACGGAAATACTTTTGGGAATAATCTTGAAACTACCCTTTGGAGGCTTCAAATCTCCTTTAATGAAGATAAATATGAAGAATCCCTTGGCTATTTTTCCAACATTAGCATTGAAGTCACCACTTCTACAATCTAGTTGTTCATTTGATACTCGATGATTTGAATCAACCAAGATTTTCAACCTCTAAAACATACACGTCTACCTTAGGTTTGATTGGCTATTAAGTCCAATAGTTAGCATGGCTTTAGCACTTTGTAAAATAGTCATGAGTTCTTAATTCACTAAAACAATCTTATCTTGTTGAATACTATTGATAAATCCCCTCCAAAATCCATAGGTGGGCACACTCCCTTTATAATATCATTAAAAATGAATTTTTAAATTTCTTGTAAGCTTAGGGAGTCATTGCAAATTTGCCATTCATGTTGGTAAGCCATAAATTCTTCTTTAAATAGTCAATCATGAAGTTTTTAACTCCAATTTAACTACATATGGACAAATCTACAAATTGTGGACACTTTTTGTAATTGAAAATGCATAGGCTAGCAGTCAATACTTGTCTATTTTTATTTTTCATTAATTTTATTTGATCCAAAATGAAGATTTTAATCCATTTCTAATCAGAAATCTACATTTGGACACATTTATATTATATTTTCATCATTTACTTTCAAATGCATTGTTAATTCTAGACTGAATAATAGTCTATAATTAGTTAAATTTCCTTATTTCATTGGTATCTTCATCTCCAATCTTGTGCAAGAAGGTTGATGTAGACATGTTTCTGATGATATATATGCATTAGAAGAAATTTGAGGGCAACAAAAGATTGTTTTCCAGTTGTTCTCCTAACAATTCTCTATGATGTTTAGAAACTATAAACCAATCCTAATAGCCTGATTTTTCAAATTTTTGAAAAATTAAAATTAAAATGATTTTTCCAAAAATTTCAATAATATTAAGAATTTTAAAATTCAATAAAAAATTCAATATTTAATTTAATTTAATTAATACTTGACATGGTATAGTCTCGGCCACGTCATATTATTAATGTAGCATTGTTCCCAAAGTTCCTACAGTCTACTAAATTTTAGTCTCTTCTTTCCCTCAAATTTCATCTAATGCATCAATTAAAGTATGTTGTATACAACATTCATCATCTCCTATAGATGGATGAACACTTAATCCTAAAGCAGTGTGATGTCCAATCTCTAGACAATTTATGAAGTTGTTGTCCTATCTAATGGTGGTTAGATTTGGTATTATTAGAGTACATATTTTTCCAAAATTATAGATGTGGACATATGTCAAGTGGCTAACCAAGCCAAAATTACATTGACTTTAGTTCAAAATTAGATTTGCAAAAGTAAGGTTATAGATTTAAAGAACAAAAAAATTTCAAAAAATCACTATATCAAAAGAACCTCATTTCAAATCCATTCCAACAAAATTTACTCAAAAAATAACAATATTTTTCTTGTAATTGAATTTCAAATGAATTTACAAATTCTCCTTTCAAAATCTATAGAAAAATATTGGTGATAGCATTGGTGAATGGAATCATATGGATGGAATCTAAAATTCATAGTAAATAATTTTTATTTGTATATCAATTCTAAAATTATATTCTTCCTAATGGTATTTTATAATGATTTTTGAAAAATATCTTGTAGGTAGTCAAACATAAACATCACCTACCATAAATTAGAATGGTTTTGACATAAATATATTTAGTGGTTGATGGATGACAAAGTATCTTTCTATGTGGAACAAAATCATAACTATTCATTCTTAGAATTTTGTGTGGAACATAAAGATCTTCTACAATAATTTGACTTCCAATAAGTGTTTTTGGATTTTGTAAATCTATGATTCCAATGGTATACAAATAGATGATTTCCACCAAATCATCTTTCAAAGATTAAGTAGGGAGATTTAACATCTCTAAAATACCCTTGATTCATGTTAAGCATTCTATCTTCTTCCTCGAAGCTTCTCCAATGCACATTGATTGAATAAAGTGTAGGGACTTTCTAATACATTTATCATCTACCATTTTTATCAATCCATCCATCAGACATGACTAAGCATTTTGTACTATAGAATGTGCCCCCAAGGGTATGTTCCTTAACATTCAGAGCAAATTCCTATGCATAATCAACAATGTTCCCTTTAGAATTGGTTCTTTTGACAGATTATGTCTGCCCCTATAGTGATTCTATAAACTAAGGGCCACTTTACGTCTAGAGGCCATGCCAATTCCTCTCTAAGCAAATTGCACAAAATTTTAGCTCTTTTTTGGATTAGAGGCCGACTTCAACTAATCATTATAATAAGATTATAAATAGGGCCAATTCTTCCATATATAAAGGCATTGAGGCCAAGAAGTTGGACCAATTCAAGAAAAACTTGGAAAAAAAGAAGACGGGCTGAAATTTCAGGCCACTTTACATCTAGAGGCCAAGCCACCCCCCTGTGAGGCCAATTGCACAAAATCGAACAAATCAAATTTGTTGAAAAAAATAATATTTGACAAGATAAACTTTTTCATTTGATATATGACATTGGCCCCTAGGCCAAGAATTAGCCTCCCATTTTTTGTGCACCCAACTCAATAAGCTCAAGCCATGTCAAATTATATCTTTTTAGAATAAAAAATTCTAACAATGAAAGGTGCGGCTTCTTTGTGTACAGTAATTGGGATTGATTTCAACCTTTTAACCAATCACAAGTGAGGATTATTGGCGTCTAATAGAGCAAATTGGGCCACCTTCTTAGTGTGAAAGGGGCTCTAAGCAAGCTTCAAAATTGATTGAATTGCTTAGACCTAATCTGAATCTTTAAAAGATAGACCCTATAACCATTGATTTCAAGCCTTGTTGCTCATTACTTAGTTTGTTGGCATTTTAGAAATAGATATGTATGAAAAAACTTTAATTTATTTTTCAGAGATGAGATTACATGTCTTCTCTACTTCACAAAAGTTTTAGATTTTTTTGAGGAAAATTGATTTTTATGTCAATTTCTGAAGAAAAAGTGAAGAAAATATCATGTCAAATAGAAAACTATCCCAAGAAATCTGAAAACTTCACCATGTGTGTACATTACAATGACAAACATTATGGTGCAAATTCAATTTTAGTGTCATTCTATAATTAGAATGCAGTGGTCATTGAAAATACATCCAAAGTTCAAACCGCAATAAAATATTCAATATTACAAATTTTTTGAAAATTCCAATTGGAGTAGAAACTAGAATAGAGGAACTTCATTTTGTTAGTTGGACTCAAACTCAAAAATAATCATTTTTGTGGAAAAATTTCAGATTTACACTTCTCAAAATACTGAAATGGCATACTTTACCATCCATTTTTTTTACTTACTTTTCAACTACATAACACAAATATGATTATCGTATGTGTAGGTCACTTTTGGCAGGTCATGTCAAAATATTTTACTTTTTGCAATTTGACAATTTGGTAGACATGTAGGAATTTTTTAAATTTTTGGCACATTATGAGGACACCCTTAATTTTAGATTAATTCTTTTTATTCATGACTATATATATATATATATTTTTCAAATTTTTCTCAAGAACAATTTTTTCAAATTTTTAGAAGTAATTGTAAATAATTTTCTAAATTATAATTTCTTTCAAATTTTCCTGAATTATTTACAAAACTGACCTACATGTACGGATAATTAGACTAAAAATACTCTTTGTAACTCAACATAAAAGTTCATTAAAAAAAATGGATGAAAAACTACTTCTACTGTCATCCAAACGCCACAGAATGGCGCTGGCGGCAGTCCAGGGTTAACGAACGGGAGAGCCTGGCCGGTGTCTGCCAATTGCACGCCCAGCCGGACATGCCCCTTTCCCTCCCATGCTCCTTGGGCTCCTCGGGCTCGTTGGCTGGTCGTCTTCTATTTGACCAGGAAGTAGAAATCATCACTGGCGGAGCGATTGAGGCGCCTGATTGCAATTTCTCTTGGACAGAATTGGGGCTCATTTGGTGACCAGGGTTTCCGAATTGGAAGCTTGGATTGATCTTGAATTGGAATCGGTTCTTGGGGTTTTGTTTCCTGTGCTATTGAGAGAGCTTCGAGGACAGAGAGATTTTGAAGACGACTGGGCATGGACTAAGTAGGAGAGACAATTGCTGCTTTGGTGGTCGGTGTAGCAGAATCGATGGAACCAGCTGCTGCCACCTTGGCGCTTACTCGTGTTCCCATTTCATCGAATCCTTGCAGTGGTTTGTCCAATACGAGAGTCTTCTCGGTGATTACTACTCGTTCGTCTTCGTCGACTCCACCCGCAATTGTCAGCTATGGCTTGGATGGAGTCAATAGGAGGTTGGTGTCACATTTGTTGGATATCGGTGGGTGCGAGCGAGGACGCAAGGCGACCCCGCCGACAATGAATTCAGTAGGGTGCAGCAGTCCTAGGTCATTGTTGGAGAATTTAGAAGGGAGCTGGTTTAGGGATCAGCCCAGGATTGTTGGATCCACGCATTCGTCTTTGTTCGGAAACACATCTCCTGCTTCGACCTCGGGCGATATTCATCGATGGGGAGGGAAGAAGACGAAGAAGAATTCGCGGATGTGTCGTTGTGGTTCGGAAGAATTGAATCCCGAGGATACGTCTCCAACGAATGAGAGGAGCAATCGGGCTACCCCTGGAGGCTCGCAAGCAGACCAAACGGCCGCTAGAAGAGCGGATACATTGGAGTCCGAGTTGTTCTTATACACGGTACGAGCATTTTTGTATTTATTTTTGAAGCCACAGTTAAACTGGAAGGATAGTCAGTTGTAGGGTCTGAGGGATGGACGCTGAAAGCGAATCGTAACAATCACATTCGTGGGGATTCGTTTAGGATTCTATTGTAAACGGTCATTATCATGTTATGAGGTGATTTAGAAGAGGAGTATGCAAAGCAGAGGCTCCATTAGCCGTACAATACATTAGATTCTCCATTGACCATACAGGTGAACTTTGACTTGTGGCAAGTGTAAAAATACTGAATCTATAGGCATTTAACCGTGTAGAATTTTGAGCTTTACACAGAGTAAGTATGCAAAATGTATATATGAATCAAGCTTCTAGATTGTTGTAGGGAAAGAGTCAAAGTTCACCTGTATTGTCAATGGAACCTCTCCCTTGCTGTACGGTGAATGGAGACTTTACATTGATTCACTTGAGCACGAAGAAACCAGCATCAATTTAATTCTAATCGTAATGTGCCATTAGCCAGGTGGGGATCAGAATTGAGGTTATCGTGAAATTTTTCATTGTCATCAGCCAGACTGCCATGTGGACATTCATTCAGCATGATCGTGGAACTAATCTTATTTCACAAAGTCTGAAACCTAATGACAATTTCACGTTAATAAGTTTTTAAAGAACTTACTTATGTTTGTAATGTTCGTGACATATTGCGGTCCCGGATTACAGGGTCGAATGAGAGCCTTGGAGAATTTCGGTGAAGAAGTGGCGAAGCCAGATGAAGAAATCAACTTGATACGAGCTGCAGTGTTTGTGGCCCAGCACTTGTAAGTTGTCTGCCCAATTCGTTCGTGCAGATCGAGTGTCGTTGTTCTTGAATCAGGTAGCTTTTGAGGTTGTTTGAAATAGGATGGACAGGATTGGTGTTGTCAATTAAATTGTATTTAACATAGGGTGGACTAGTCTCGTGTATTTAGTCCACCATGTTCTTAGTGATCCTTTTCATTTCTCGTCAGTTCATATTTCGTAAAAGATAACATTCGGCATTCTTCCTGTAGCCATATGCGAACCTTGGTGAGGTTTAGCCAAGAATGTGATATTCTTCGAGAAGATGTTGAGTTCAGACCAGTATCAAGTATCTGCATTCGTTGTGCAATTAGTTTCAATTACTGCACAGAACATGGTTGTTGATGGGACAGTTATTTGGTAATCGTAGGTATCCAAGAATCACTGCCGAGGAAGTGGAAGCCGAGATGGACGAAATGGCTGCTGCGCTTGAACCTCTGCTACCTCCCCCTGCTGGTTTGTCCTGCTGTATAACTTTGCTGGACAATTATGCACTTCAGCTCAGTTTGATCTTTTTTCTTTTCTGAAGACAAGTTGCAGGCACACGCAATTTTTTATATTTTCTGGTAGGATTTTAGAGGCTTGACTTAAATCCTTACAGGCGAAGGATTCATGCTCTAGAAAGACCAGGGCGATTCATTATTCCGTAAAAATTATTCTTAGAATGTGCTTGAATTTTATTCTATTATTATTAGTGTACATTGCGTGTATTGGCTGTGAAACTAATGAAATTGAACAAAAAGAAAGACTCTCCATATTGCATACTCAATTTGGTAAATGAACACGAGGCCCAATTTGAGCTTTTTGGTCCTTTAGGGCTTAAGGTCAAACGTTCTAGTGCAGTTGCCAGCTCATCCTCGAAACCTAATCGTAAGGGTGCATTGTTTCCACGCAGAGCGATACACTATGCGCATGATCAATTCCATCAATAAGCACCTCTACAGTGAACTGGGTTATAAAGGAGCTACAAATTACCTTGATCCTGACAACTCATGCATAAATATGGTGCTGAAGAGGCGAGAAGGTAACGTCGTTCAGTCAAGCGTTATGACAAGATATATTTTTCCCCATTTTCTCTCTAACGACTGTAAGCTTGATTTATTTTTCATGATTTGGAGTCAACAGTTACGCTGATGGCGTGACAGTTTTGGGTGGTTTGCATCTTAATCTAATATAATGTTTTGGTCTTGTGCATTTAGAAGTTTGCATGGAATCCACTTTCATGTTGCTTTTGAGATGCACTCATAGGTTTTAGGGTTTAGGGCCAATCAAACGTTCTAGTTGCGATTGTTTGAGTCCATGCCCCTCTCATGTTTCTTGGTTATTTAACTTTCAGTTTATTTACTTGCTTATCTTTAGTGTATATGACTGGCAGGATTGCCACTTACAATGTCATTGGTGTACATGGAACTTGCTAAGCGCGTGGGATTGCCAATGCAAGGGGTATGGACCTGGCTTCACTTCTCCATGTAGAGATTGTCTTGCGTTTCTGTTCACCATTCTCTGTCTTTGTGAAGATGATTTAGTTCACCATTTCATTCGAATGCTGCATTTTCTACACTTGCGGAGACCAATTTTACTTTGAATGCCTGCTAATGCTGGTCATGATTACAGGTGAATTTGCCTGCACATTTTATGTGTCGTCCAACTGGTGATGGTCTAGAGTTCTTCATCGATGCACACGCAAGTGGCAAGGCAAGTGCCTTTTACAGTTTGCTGTTTTCCGGCGTTTCCCTTGTTATGATCACTGAGGCAATGTTATCTTGTTGAATTATATTATATAGTGCAGTCTAGCATATATGCTTTCTTTTCTCCTCCATTTTTGTTTATTTTATTTTTTGAGAGAGCAGTTTTTGTGAAGAAAACGTATTCAGTATCAATTTTTTTGTTGGTCTGGCAGATCACTTTCTTGCAGGATGCTGAGGAGAGGTTATCCGTAGTTTATGGTTTACCAGTGGAAATCAACCCAGAATTCTTAAAGCACACGGATATTACCAACCGAGCCTTCTTGCTTCGCCTTCTATTTAACCTGAAACGAATCTATTTTGAACGGAAAGACCCTGTTAGGTAATACCAGATTCTCATTTACTTTGCTCATGGATGTTCGGGGCTATTGCCATGGCTGGCGCAATTGTTGCCTTCGTCCTGCAAATCTCTAGTTTTTTCGGTAATTTTTTAACAATCTTCTACGCTTTCATCTGGCATCTGCAGCACTCTATGCATCATCGATTATTTGAAGATTGTTCGACCAGGTGTCATAGAAGAGGTACACAGACATTAAACTTCTACCTTGGCTGTACAGTATTAGGCAAACATCATGGAAGGTGGTGAAGTCGGTTGGTTGCTTTGAGCTTAACCCCTGAAACCCTTCCGCTTTCATTGACAATTTGCTGTTGGTCTTGTGGTTCGTGCAGACCAGAGATTATGGAATATGCCTATACCTTTTGAATCGTTTTTCTGAAGCAATACCTTGCCTGGAAGCTTATATTCAGGTATGGCCATTTCGTGATGTCAATTTCTAACGACACTTCATGAGTTTCAATTAGTTAAGGACACCTAGTTGTGTCGCGTACCCAATATCGACCCCTAAAAGTTTTAAATATATACGCACTCTGAACATGAGAGCTTTAATGCCGATTTTGGGTACCCCTGTAATGAGCACTTTGGAAATTTGTCGTTAATTGCGTACAAGCTTTAAATGAAACATGATTAGATGCGTTGAAAGATGCTCATTTGGATGCTTTTTGGTGTACGTACCATTTGGAATGATGAGCTACAGGTGCTGATTGTGATGTTTTGTTACGCAGAAAGCGCCAAGGGCAACAGATGCTGAATCTATGAGGTCACTTCTTACGAAAATGCGACGGGACAAAATGTCTTGAGGAACTATACTTGAGAGTTTCTAAGAGTTCTAAAATGACAGAAAACAGCGCCAGGCATTTGGGGGGAGCAACCGCAGCTGATGATCGTGACATTTAGTGCACAGCAGTAGAGCACATTCTGAGTCATTTCCTGTATATACTGTATGAAGGCATGAATCTGAAAGATAGGTCACACGAGCATCCCTTACAAGAGGGAACCTGAAATGTAATGCTCTGCCACGGTGTGTTTGGATTATGAAGTTTTGAAACGACTGCACTTACGTTTAGAGTGAATTGAATTTTTTTATTTTTTGATGAGACTAGTGTTCATGTATTGGAAATTAGAAATGTATTTTGTGCAGAGTTTTCATGGGTGAGATTTGTCATGACTTTCTCAAGTCATTACAAGCTCAGCAGATGATCATGAAGAGACCAATGGTTATTTTATGTGGTACTGTTCAGAAAATATGTACTTTGGAAATTGCACTCGTGATGTAATACAAGGTTGTTCGTCACCATGTCGTTTGTTATACAAGAATGAATCCCATTATTGCAAAAGGTTTAGTCAACTTGCGAGGTTTTCTTGAGAAGTTGCAGGGAAGTCATTAGGGTTTAGTAGTTACAAATGGATGAAAACATAACACTTTGTATTTATTAGAATAGATTCAAGCAAATGTTTTGTATTTTGTATTTTTTTCTAGTGTATTACCTATTTTGTGATATAAGTTATGATCGTTGTGTTTCATTGGTTGCTCCATGACAATAAGTGTGAATATTGGCCTTCTTATAGTAGGAACTCTACAAATTTTGAAAGTCAAATAGTATGATATGCATCAATGGGCAAAGTCCAAAAGTAGATGCAAGAAAGATGAAGTATGTGACATATAATAATACATTACTAAAGAAGTTTTAAGGAAAAAATAATTGAGGGTTTAAGAAAATTGTTTTTGATGTTAGCCTTGTCTAAATTTCAAATTCATGTGTTGTAATTTGGAATTACTTTTTATTTTGTGATTTTTCTACTAATTTTTCTACTAAAAAAAATTGTCTCATGACATGTTGGTATTCATCATTTCAAATTATTGTACACAAAATTAAAAGAAGTTGACTTTTTATGAATTAAAATTATTTACAAGTTGACAAATGGTGTAAATGATATTGGTTCTTATAATATTTGAATATATTTTTGGAATTGAGAGCATAGAATTGAATTGAGTCATTATAGAGAAAGTATAGATTACAATTTATTAACCATTCTTACATCATAATGTCCTTTGCATTTGAAATATATGTTAGATAGGACGATGCATCCAATTTATATTTAGAGCTATATGATGTGTTTTTTAATTCAAATTTTTTATACAAAGACTAGAGTTTATAAGACACATAATTGACTTAACCCCTAAAGGTCAGAGACTATGTCTTCACCAAAAACACACCAAAACTGCCATGTCTACTTCAAGCACCAAATTTTTGAAAAAAAACATGTTTAGACACATGTAACCGTAGGATCTTATAGTAAACTTGTGTGAAAAGATGTGGAAAAAATTTCAGAATTTTTCACCATATAGATTGCAAGATATTAACATTTGAATTGACAAAAACCCTTTTTTTGTCCCTGCAAAAAAGCGGGCAGCTGCACTTCACAAGGTCACATTTCTCTGAAAAAATGTCCAAAATGGTGGTTACTCTTTGAATTCATTTTACAATTCAAGTTGGCTATATGGTCAAAAAATTTCAAATCATTTGGAATTGTACAACATATAGGAAAAAAATAGTAAGTAGGAAGAAGTAGAAAATGTTTGAAAATACTAAATTGTGAACAATTTATTTATAAAAATGAAAAATGAAAATCCCAATGGTTGTAATGTTGTGATAAACAATCAACATCCAAATTTTTAATTTTTTTTCAAAAATATTTAAAATTGAGGAAAATAAAGGCTTCCAAAGTTTATTTTAGAGTAGAGAATCCATAACTGCCCGCAAACTAAATCTCTTTATAGCTTTTGTCTCATAAATCAAAATGGAGTGATTCAAAGCTTTCTGCATATATGTACATCTAAAAAACCAATTTCAAATTTTTAATTTTGAAAAAAAAGTTTTTCTAAGAAATTTTTGGGCTGCCCGCTGACCAATGAAAACTACATATCATGCAATAACTTTTTGACCATGCAGTCAAAAGTTATGAAAATTGTTGGGCCTTAAAGCTACTCCTCGAGCACATGTTGTGTGAAAATTTCAATGAAAAAAAATAAAAACTGCATCCGTAGTGAGCTGCCCAAAATCGCTATGTTGCCAAAAAACGCAGTTTGGTCCTTTAGGGGTTAAGAGAATCATAGAATGTATGTTGACCTTGCTCATCTTTGCCATGCACTTCTATGCTTGCTACTTGTATGATTTTGTATTGCCAATGTCATTTCATTGGTAAAAGCAATATTTGTAGTGAGTTAGAAGAACATGACTTCTAATTAACCCTAACTTTAAAGGTTGGACTCCCTCAAAATTCTCAATACCTCACATAGGTTGCTACATTTTGTAACAATGCAAAATTTATTTTTGTCAAAATTACCAACAAAACTTTAACCCCTAAAAGCCCATTGTTCCCTTGGGAGACAATTTGGAGTTTGGGCAGGTTCTAATGACCTCAATTTTTAATGAATTTTTTTGAAACTCTCTCATAAGATAGGAAAACTGATTAGCTTCATGCGAATATAGTTTCTATTTCAATTGGTTCTTGGAAGCAAAATTTATACTACAAAAAGCCAAAAATTTAACTTTGTGGGTAGAAAAATAAACCCACAAAAACTTGAAATTAAAAATTTAAATTATTTTATCTTATAGATTATATTTTTGTGTACATGTAAAGCTTTGATTCATTCCATTTGGATTAATTATGTGAAAGTTATAAACAATTTTGTTTTTTGGGCAGTTTGAGCATCTTCTTGAAAAAATAACTTGTTGGATTCATTTTTTAATGCAATTTACATAATTTTTCAAAAAAATCGCTTAGCAAGGTTAAATTTCCTTACTAGAACAATGTCACCGTAGGGATTATTGTTATTGTGTTTTGGTCCCATCTTAAAGCTATCACAAGAGGATTTTGGGGCCTCTAGAAGACTGTTTCAGGGGTGTTCCCTGAAACTGTTCCCACTACTACAGACTAGCCCCCAACTAGTCTGATTTTTGAATTTTGAAAAAAAAAATTAAAATTTTTTTTCCAAGAAATTTCAAAATGTATTAAAAAAAAAAGTAATTTAAAAAATACTTTTTTTTCAAAAAAATATTTCAATTTTTTTTAATAATGAATTAAAATCAATAAATAATTAATATTTTCTGACATGGTAGTCGCTAGACCACCAGCATCACGTTCTTAGAGTTCCCAATGCATTCCCAGAGTTTTGGAACTCGCAGTCTTGTAAACCAACTAGAAATCTTCTTATGTAATGATTTAATTTTTCTTTCAATCTTGAACCTACCTCTACTTAATAATTTTTTAAAGAATGAAAATCAAGCAATTTTTTTTTGAAATTTTTTTCCTATACTTTCAACTCAATTTTTAAACACAGAAATTCCATAGTGCAAAACAATTCAACAAATGGCAATCAAAGTCATTTGAAATTGCTAGACAGTGGTCAAAACAGTTTATTTTTTTTGAATTTGAATGCTCATATCTTCCAATCTATACGGTCAAACTTCATGAAATTTTTACCACATGATCTCAGACAAACAAAGTATAAGATCCTACGGTTAGATTTTATAAAAGCCCTTCTTTTTTGTTCTTTTGGATGAACTCAACAAAAATGGCAGTTTTGAGTGATTTTTGACAGAAAAATGGCCTTGGGCCTTTAGGGTTGAGGGGAGGATTCTTGAATGGAGCGACAGCCATTGCCAACCATAAAAGCAAAAAAAGAAGACTATGTCTGTCCCCACTGTAAAAGTTATGAAACTAATTGTTGCCACTTGGCCTACCCCCCAACAAAACAAAAAAGGGCTCGTGGGTTACCCTTGCTTCTTCCTTTTGGAAGTGGACGTTGGATTGATGATGCCCTTAACGGGTTCTGAAAAGCAAACTGAAGGGGAGGCAGGGAAGTTGGGTACAGTACGAATGTCAGCTCTCCAGTCACACGACAAACCACATAAGGGCAAAAAGAAACCTCCTGGTAGTCCCGTGCTCTCTGCCCTCTTCTCTCTGCCCTCTGCCCGCCCTGTCTGCCCGGCCGACAATTCTTTCCCAGTCGCTCTCATCTTTCCCATGCCCGCGGCCCGCCTTTTCTGTGCGCGCCCGGGGCTTGGTCCCGTAGTCCGCTGGCGATGGTGCTCCCGCCCTGGTGTGTGTGTGTGGTGGGAAGCCGATTGGGGCCTCCCTGCTTGCTGCCTGGACTCGCGGGCAATGCCTGGTGAAGCATTTTGACTCCGCATAACATCACCTCCAAGTCGGTTGTGCACGTTTTCGCTTCTTTCGACAGTTTTGAATTTTGACTCAGTCTTTCATATCCAAGGGAGACATACGTAGCCAGGTATACAATAGTAGGAGTTGCAGTTCATGATCAAATTCCCGCCACAGCAGCCCGCAGCCCCGGAAGAAGATTACTAATAAGTTACTGGAAGGATCCCTTGTTTGTTTGGGATTCTGTGCAGCAATCGCGTGCTTCCAGCGACTTGAATCTTTCGATTGGGCTCGCTTGACAGGAATTTTCTCGTTTCTTCCAGAGAATATTTCAGCGGATGCAGAGATGAGTAGCAAGAGGGGTCACTGTCAGAGGGGTTACAGTCAGAGGGGTCACAGTCCTTGTACGGAGTTCTTCCGGATTGATGCGATTTTGAGGGGAGCGTGCGATTCGGATGCGAGTTTTGGTTGATTTTGGTGCACTGGATTTGTTGGGAGAGACCTTTTTTTTGGAGGGTATTGCGAGAGGAGGTGGGGAAGACACCCCACGCACTTGGAAGTGGGATAATCTAGGGTTAGCGGCATTCTCGGATCTGTAAGGCAATGCGATGAGGGAGACGATTTGAGTGTGTATTTTGAAGTGCATTTCGAAGCAATAATGGCATTCTCATTAGGCCACAAGAACGGGGTTCCGGCGTTGGCCCCGCGCACGAAGCCTGCTTCTGCCTCGCCCACATCTTCGACCACAACAGCTTCGCCTCCTGTGCGCCCGAAATCCGCGTCGCCTTCGCCTTCCAGCAACCACCATCGGCGCTCCGGCAGTGGCTCAACGAATGGCGGTCTCGGAGGTAACAGAACATCCACTCGCACTTCAAAAATATGGCGCCCAAAATTTGAATTATTCTCCCGGGTTCATATTCTTCCGCAAAACTTCTTGTGAAACTGCAAACTCACTTTTCCCCCTAAGCATTGTACTTAATGACCTGCATTGCCCAATCTCTTACTACATGAAGAGAGAGGATGGCAATGTAATATTATTCCGGTGCGAGAGGCACTGTACTTTATGTCGTACCTTGGGTCATAATCCCTATTTGATTGCCGTGGAAAAGCGTGACGAAGAGGGTTGGGGTACGGTACTTTAATTAACTGCCTGAGTATGCCCACCCTAGGTATCATCTGGAAGCCTATTTTTAATACCCATTTGTAAAAGAAGAGTGAAATTGTGGGCAATGTGGGCACCATAATAAACGGAATAAGTTCAGACGTAAAACCTATGAGATTGTTATCTGAGTCTTTGGTTGCTTCGGTCGTGTGACTCACAGTTCCCAATCGGGTCCGGGTTGCGGTTCGGTTACGACCTCGAAACGCGGAGGAGCTGCAAGCAGATGTTGATTTTGCGGATTGTGTTGAGTTGCAACCAGAGGTTAGTTTTGGGGTCACCATTGCTTTGCCAAGAGTAGAACTCATTTATGTGGCATGAGTGTCATACAATAATGCTGCCAGGAGTTAATCACGTCCCTTTTGGCTTATTTCAGCTTAAGAGATTGAAGTTACGAAAGAACAATTGGGACTGCGAGACCTATCAGTTCGATGAAGTCCTTACGGAGACCTCGTCACAGAAGCGTGTCTATGAGGTGGTGGCCAAGCCGGTCGTTGAGGTAGGCACATTCTCCACTAGCGTGATCAAAGAAGAAGGGTACCCTTTTTAATATATCCATTTTGCTCTCTCAAATTTCTACAAACGGACATGCCCTAACTTTCTCTTGTAGCAGAGGAATTATGCTGCTTGTTTGTTTACTGAAGAATGCACACTTTGATTTTTGTTAGCTGCAACAATACAAGGTTCATGGCATAACTCTGACATGTTGGTTCCTGTAAATTGTTAATTTATTCGTATGCTTGTTTGTTCCAGAGCGTTCTTGAAGGTTACAATGGAACCGTCATGGCGTATGGACAGACTGGCACCGGGAAGACTTTCACTTTGGGGAGATTAGGGGAGGAAGATTGCGCGGATCGAGGTATCATGGTTCGTGCTATGGAGGACATCCTGGCCAATGTGATCCCAGGCGACGACACTGTCACGGTCTCGTACTTGCAGGTATCAGTTATTTTCCTTACTTTTAAGTTTGAAGGATGCCGTTGTGGTCACCTCTACACTCTCATTCTGGTGCTTTTACCTGCTTAGGGTTTTTGAGGTTATCCTTTTCATAGGAAACTTTGGTTGATTTGTGTGTAATGACCTGGAGTCTACTCTCCATCGATCAATGCTAGCTTCAGAGTTCACTGAATTGGAGAAGTATGATGCGTCTTTTTCAGTAGTATATTTTCAATAACGATAGATGAACTCCAGACATTTGCGTAATTACCAGTTTCTTACATGGATGTTCTTGTATTGTCCTCTTTGCTTCATGTAGCTGTACATGGAATCGGTGCAAGATCTGTTGGCTCCAGAGAGGGACAACATACCTATTCAAGAGGACCCAAAGACCGGTGATGTATCAGTTCCTGGTGCTACTCAGGTTCAACTACAGGATCAAACCAGCTTTGTACGGTTGCTGGATGTTGGAGAGGCTAACCGATTTGCTGCTAATACTAAGCTTAACACGGAATCGTCACGTAGTCATGCCCTTTTACTGGTGAGCAAAGAACGGCACCCTCATCCTTGCTTGTTAGTGATTCTTGTTTATTGAATTTCGCAACCAGTTCTGATTTGCTGGAATGTTGTGGTTTGAGGTGAATCAAGGTCTCAGTGCTGCATCTTATCTCCAGGGAGAAGTTAATGTTTTCGCTTTCCTTGGCATGCTTCTTTATGCAGGTGCAAGTAAAGAAAACTGTTAAATCTAAAACTGGAGACGTTAGTACAAATGAGAATGGAAATAGCAGCCCCCTGATGACGAAGGGACTTCGAGCTCCAACTATTCGGAGAAGTAAACTTCTCATAGTTGATCTCGCCGGATCAGAGCGAGTGGACAAATCCGGTACATGACATTTCTAAAACATTTCTATATTTTTTATGAAAATACCTATCGGGGTATAAGGTAGTGGCTTTGTGATCCTGCCTTTCTGACTCCTAGCCCTCTTAACTCAACTATGTTGCTCGGAGCAGGAAGCGAGGGCCACACCTTAGAAGAAGCAAAATCAATCAACCTATCTTTGACAGCGTTGGGGAAGTGTATTAATGCTCTTGCTGAGAATAGTTCCCATGTTCCAATACGCGACTCAAAGTTAACAAGGCTGCTTCGAGACTCGTTTGGAGGTATATTAGCGTACCTTTTGTTTCGGGGCTGTGGGATCTTGGAGAAGGCAGCGCTTGGCAGTGGTGGTGGAATTTGACTGCACTTGCCAGTATTATGTGCTTCAGCTTGCTTTTTAGTAGATTGTATCGATGTCACCAGTCTCGGTGCATTGAAGTAGGTGAAGTGTTACTGCGATGTGGATTGGTGTGAGCATGAATCTGAAGTTTTGAAGATAGGGAGTTTGAAAAGAAATTTAAGTTGCATGGTGATATTTTTTTTTGGCAGGTACTGCAAGGACTTCGCTGATTGTGACAATCGGACCATCACCTCGGCATAGAGGAGAAACTTCCAGCACAATCTTATTTGGCCAGCGTGTGAGTCCCTTCATCCTTTGGAGACATGATACATTATGAGGTATTGGTTTCGGTTTGCTGTTCTGTTGAAAGATACATTGCATCAGGTAAAAGAAGAGTCACCTGTGTGTCCATTCCTCTGGGTGAACGTGTCATCAATTGCAGATTGCATTGTGAAACATGTAGTTTCTTAAAATAATCAATGGTTGGAGGTTGTCTTGGTGCCATAGTGATGGAATTCTGATGGAAACGCATGCATTGGGTTCATTTCGGCTATAATTTGACTCGTCTTGCATTGCATGCAGGCCATGAAAGTTGAAAATATGGTGAAATTGAAGGAGGAGTTCGACTATAAAAGCCTCTGTCGGAGGCTGGAGACAGAGTTAGACAGAATGATTGCTGAGAATGAGAGACTAGTCAAAATTAAAGAAGACACTGAAGACGAATGTGCCAGGCAACTTGATGATGCTCGCCAAGATGTTTTCGAGGCCGAGAGCAAGCTTGCGCATGCCTTGGAGGTTTGTTATGTTATCCTTGTCTCTGGTATCCATTATTTCATGGTCATTGAGGGTCAATTTGGCAACTCGGTAGGACTAGCGAGGTTGACTCGTACGCAGCCAGAACTTGGCCACATGAGTCAAGTTTGGTTCGGCAAGTCTCTCATTCCAATACTGTTGTTGAGGTTCTGGTTTGGTATATATCTTGGTCTGGAGTTCTAGATTTGGTTTGTTGCAATCAAGCACTGAGGGTTGAAGTGGTATGTAGTCAACGGCAGCGGAAAAGTCGCATTGTCGGAAAGATGTTGCGGATATGAAACAAAAACTGGAGGCCGAGTGCGCTCGGAGGGAGAAATTTGAGGAGGGGTTTCAAGCGCTTTCTCTAGAGTACCAAGCAGAGAAAGAGGTAGTATTCTGTATTTTGAGCTTCGTGGTTTCTATCATATCCCAGTAGATTCTGCAAGGAAAGCAAGGGTTCCGGGGCAGTATGGTCGAATCCTTACCTCAGTGATTGTTAGATATTAGACTCGGATTTGGTATAAGGTTTTTCCCTTAACTTAAGAGGTGATCGAAGGAACAATTTCTATGATTTGATTGTGATACGTTCCCTAAAAGTATACCAGAAGCAAAATACGAATTTTGCGAGGAAATACTTCAATCAAGGGGATGTTACTAAGGAGAAAGTTACTAGCCTGAAGAAACTCTTCTGAAATAAGTGAGTAATAACTTGTTGCACATTAGGTGTTTTTTACTATCAGTGCTGGGTAAGTGAGAGTGTTGGAATTAAGTTATTATATAGTTCTTTAATTAGCCAAGAGTCCATGGCTAGAGCACCATGGGACTCAGGTAGCCATGATACCATAAGGAGGGCTAACCCAGTAGGAGTCGCGAAATATCCTAGTAAGTCTTCATATTCTTGGTATGTAGGAAGGCATGTTTAGTATACGGCATTAGGAGTTTGGTGGGTGAAGGAGAGATACTTTTGCAAATGATTGAGTATCTCTTTTCTGGTTCGGTGGTTACTGACTCTCTACAGTGTACATTTGCCGTTATATATTGCAACAGTAGTTGAAATAAAGCGAAAAAGCTGCTAGTCGATGTTCAGCGTGTACTGAGGTTGCGCCTTGTTTTACAGCTCGTCTCCGCATATGTACACCACTACTTTAGGAGACCTAGAGGATGGCAGTACTGAAAAAGACTGTTTTTATTGGCAGAAATATTCCCATGCGGACGTTCCGAAGCTCCTGAAAGAGTTGGCAGAGTCAGCGGAAAAGCACCAGAAAGTAGTTGCGGAGCTCCTGCAGAGGCACCAACAAGAACTTGCGGAGGCTGTTGCTCTCCAAATGCAAGAGCGAGCTCACCGCGAAAGGTTGGAGAACGAGTTGGCTAATCAACAACAAGAGCTAGCTTTATGTGAAAGGCTAGAGAAGGAGCTACTTGACGGCGCTCAATCCCAGCACCAACGCCAAGAGGTAGAAAATACCGTACATTTTTCTTAAGAGATTTATATGAACCATTGCAACTGTCAGTTGTGTGTTGTGTGAGTATTTTGTATTTCTTTTCATTTCACTGTACATTATATATTAGTGTCATTTCCCTCCTTCCCTAAGGTGTGAAGGAAGGCAAATATGCTTCTCTGAAATACTTGGGGACCAATCGTACTGAAAGATTGAAAGCAACGCATTCGTGAAGGATCCCATGAACCAATCCTAGGGTGGATATGCTTGTTGTATAGCAGGGTCATAGTTGAGCTTTAAAAAGATGATTACGATTGTACTTAGAATTCAGGATTCCGAGCAATAAGGGAAAAAGACCTCTCCAATACTGCACTACTCCCCAGTGATCGATCTCCGTCTGTGCTTATGTGGTGCTCCCTCTGTGTGCTTATATTATTGTATTTCTGTGGTATGCAGTCAGTTGAGCGCAGTGGCGAAGTGCTTGACTTCAGATTGTCTCTTGAGAAGGAGACCCAGAGGAGGGAACAACTGGAACAGGAGTTACGCGCTTTCAAGTCATCAGCCTCAAGAAAAAATCTAAATGGAAACCTCCTGAAACAAAGCGATGAACTTCTCACAGTAAGACAACGGCTGGAAGATGAGCTCAAGGAGAGAGAGAGACTCGAGGCTGAAAACCAAGCCTTGAGGGAGCAAATGGGTCTGCTCGGGGATGATGGAGAGGAGGTATATCTTTTCCATTTTTACCAATGTCAAATACCAGCAGACTACCATATTGTGATGTGGTATTCAGCATAAAATCATGCCGAAAGTTTCAAAACCTTCAATCTGAGAAAACCTAAACTATTGGAAATGACTTCTTTTTTCAGCAACCCTTCAGTTTTATCCATCAAATGTGTGGAAAATTGTTTAACCCTGAAAGGACGAGATCTATCACCAAGGTAGTTAGTATCTTTCATTTCTACAGTAACCTTTAAGTCGTCCATCGGCCACTTTTCGGCCTCAGTATCTTGATTGGGTGAAAGACTTTCTGCATTATTGTAAATTTCTGAATTCAGTAAGTTGATTTTTAAATTTTCGTATCTTTTTTTGTCGACACATAAACCAAGATATTTCGTTGTATGTCATTTCTAATTTGTGTTGGTTCTATTAGCATCTTGGGACCTGGGATATATATGTGTCGCTGAGAAAGGATTTGTTGGAAGTAGTACTGATTCAGGGTGGATACCATTGCTCTTGCAGTTCAATGTTCCTCAAAGATTATGTTTGACCTATCTCCTATGTTGTCCTTGTATGCGGTTATGCAGCATACCAGGAGAGTCTCTGATAGAGGAGGCTCTGGACGCAGCTCAGTGGGCTCTGAAAGTCCCCGAGTGAGTGCCTCTAAGCCTAATCACATGCGTGACACTATCAATGGACAGCGTGCAACTATTGCCAAACTTTTTGAGCAAGGTAACAACAAGCATTTTTCTCTGTGTATCTCTTAGTCCCAGCCTAATGTACGCTTGGTTACAAGTATAGCATACGCAATACGTCATCAAATGACCGTGTTATTTGGAAGCTAACGAGTCAATTAGAGATTCTCATCCTCAAGTTGTACAATATGAGGCACTGATAATGTGTGAAACATTCTTGTCTCAGTGGGATTGCACAAGATACTCTCTCTTTTGGAGTCGGAGGATGTTGATGTGCGGGTACATGCCGTGAAGGTTGTTGCAAATCTTGCTGCTGAAGGTAAGATTCCGAAATAGCAGGCACAAGGCTTGTTTGATTATCTCCCCAACACGTCAAAAAGAAATAAAAAATTCACTGCTAGGTATCTTTAGTCACCTACTATTCAAGACCTCCGAGAACATGTTTCCTCTCTGGTTGCTTTTCTGGAACATCTTAATTTTGTTGAAGTTGCGCAGTGACTGTTGGTGTGTCTATGAGCACCTGTATTTATACTCGTTGTGTATTCCTCAGAAGCAAATCAGGAAAAGATTGTGGAGGCAGGAGGGCTGGGTTCTCTTCTCAGTCTGTTGCAAAGTTCTGAAGATGAAACCATTCGGCGAGTTGCAGCTGGGGCTGTGGCTAACCTCGCTATGAATGGTGACACCTCTTTTCGTTTTCTACCCCCCATGACAACCTCCATTAGATTCACAAAGTGATTAATGTTAATATAAATAGACATGAAATTTATAAAGTGTTCATGTTAACTTAATGTTAGTGCAATGCAAGTGGTGCTAAATTAATTTTAGTGTCGTCGGCATTAACTTGATATCACGTCAGCAACTATTAAATGTACATCAATTACTTCACGAATCTATTGAAAGGATCTTCTGAGATGTTCTCCTTTTTTAGGTCATCATCTTTTTGCAAAGTAACTGGTTTTCTTCCATGTCTGGCTTGGATGCGCAGTCAGGTTTTTATATTTCGGTTTGTAATTTGCCAACAGCGTTGTGGAAAACCACTGTACCGAGTAGGATAAGTAGGTCGACTCACTGCACATTTTAGTATTTTCAGAAGACGAGGATACAAGCATAGAGCACGGACCAACCTAGTTTCCTGTGCAGTGTACTCAGAGTCAGTATGCCACGAGTCATTGTACATTCTGTCCAGTACTTATATTTCTATTTCTGTTGGGAGCAGAGACAAATCAAGAGCTCATCATGGCACAAGGCGGAATAGGTCTTTTGGCCCGGACTGCAGATGATGCAGAGGACCCTCAGACTTTAAGGATGGTTGCGGGAGCCATAGCGAATTTATGTGGAAATGGTACTTCAACCCTGAATCACTCTATTCAACAAAGAGTTCTCTTTGGGGTTCAAGTTCATAATTAGCAAGTGTCATTCTTAAAATTGAAGTGGATGTCTCTTTTTGGAAATTCCTTAGACTGTAGATCTGGTCATTGTAGTTTGTTTGCTCATTCTATTGCGGATGCCTCTCCCCCATGTATCAATTGTGGGAGATCCATCTTTAGTACTTGTGAGTAACGCAGCGGTTATATTTCTTGATACCTTTTCGCAGGGTTTCTTACTCTAACGGAACATTGGGTCTACTTCTGAACAGATAAGCTACAAATTAAGTTGAGGGAGGAAGGTGGTATACGCGCTCTTCTTGGAATGGTGCGATCAAGACATCCAGATGTGCTGGCTCAAGTTGCTCGAGGAATTGCTAACTTTGCAAAATGTGAATCCAGAGGTGCTGCCCAAGGTAATAACATAATATTAGCGATATGCAGGGAGTAGTATCTTTGTTCTCCTGTCACTTGCCACTCTATTGTAGATGATTTACTAGTTTGAATCGCTTGCGGTTCTTGGATACAGATAATAGTACTTGAGAGCTCTTTGTATGTAGCTAATATCTGTTCCGAGTGTTGCTACATGTGTCAAATCCTTCATCAATCCTTGAAATTACAACTAGCATGTTGCAGTTGCAGGGTACAAAACTGGAAGGTCATTACTCATAGATGATGGAGCTTTGCCATGGATTGTTGCGAATGCCAACAATGATGCCTCACCCATCCGGCGCCATATTGAGTTAGCCCTATGTCATTTAGCACAGCATGGTAATTGCCCTTCCTCACATTGCTAATTGCGGTTGTATAATTTCTCATGTCAAGGTTTTTTGAATTGCCTGAGATTTAGGAGGTTTGCGATGTTCTTAAGCATATATTGGAGCAGGTCACGCTAGTAGTTTTATTGCATTGTTTGATGGAACGACTGGTGAACCTCTTTGTATGACGTATTTGCAGAAGTGAATGCAAAAGATCTAGTGGCGGGTGGTGCTCTTTGGGAACTGGTTCGCATCTCGCGCGAGTGCTCAAGAGAGGATATTCGCAATCTTGCCCAACGCACATTGAATGCCAGTGGTACTTTCCAATCAGAGTTGAGACGCCTTCATTTGGTGTATTAAAGGATCATCATTTTGTGTTCTGATTTTCAGAGGTGTGACGTCCTTTCTCCTTTCTGAAAGTGTTGTATAATTAGGATAAAGATATCACGAATGATATAGATTTAGTTGTAGAATTTGCTCTTGCATCTTTTCCTTTTCCTTCCTGGTTGCCTTTCGGGCAAGCGAAGCTGTGGGCACATGAGAGAAAGGGGCTCCATTGAGGTGGGTTGAACGGCACAGGTGTCTTTCAGAGAGATTCAGGCATTGGCTAGTTTTCCGAAGGGCAGCACTGTTATTCATTGAGAGACTTATTTCACACCTTTCAGCAGGCTTCGTGAGTCTGAACTGAACTCAAGACCCGAATGTATGCTGACAAATTCTTCCATAGTTTTACTCCCTGAAATGTGGAGTTCATTGGTTTTATTGGTTTCAGTCTCAGCTGCACATGGTATACTTTTATGTCGTCCCTTTCCTTAACTATCTGGATAGTTCCTCTGAAAGCTTCCAGCGAGTTTATACTTTATACCTTAAGAACCCCAGGGATACTGTAATTCATTCTTGAGCAATTCTGTACATGATGTATGGTACATGATCTATGATAAATACCACATTGTACTAAAAGTGGTATGGTTAGAGACGTATATGGTGCGGATTGCCGATTCCTTTTGTGATCATCTCCTATGACGAAACTCAATGGTGTGTTGTCTATACCTTCTTTTCACCTTTGAAGTTGCTGAGAGTCGATTCTTTTTTCATATCCACATTCTTTTATATTTTTCATCAATTTATTCCTCTTGACAAAATATGTAAACAAGGTAGACATGCAATTGAATAATCATGTATTTTGAGAGATCTTTTAATTCAAATCTCACTTAATTAGGATGTATGTACGAACATTGGCCAAATTTTAACATAGTTTAGTGCCACTAATAAGTTATGTGGCTCTTGAAATTGTGCCCTAATATTCATATCTTCATATTGGCATTGTGCAACAAACATAAACTATTTCTTTGTTTTTTTAGGACATGGTTTTGGAAACCATTTTAGTTTACATTTTGGTGAATTTACTAATACAATAGTTGTGTGTATTGAACATTTACTACATTGGATGTAGAGATTTTGGTGTTTTTTGCAAAAGTGAGCATTAAACATCCCTTATTGGAGAATGTTCAATCATCCTTGTGAGTTTTATGGTACCATTGCATCTTTTTGTATTGATTTTTTAGATTTTTTATTTAGGCAAATAGAAAGGAATCTAAGTAAATGAAAGGTGCAATATTAGGAATGTGGTTTGCAATGAAGAATACATCCACCCATTCTTGTCAATTCCCTTCATGGCTCAATAGGGTTCTAGCCCTAATAAGTGAAGTCTAAAAGTGTTTGTGAAAAAGTTCTATCTTGTCATAAAGAAAAATCCAAGATTTTCTTCCATTTCAATATACGACCTTGTTATTGGTACCATTTTCAAGGTGTTTTGAACCTTGATTTTGAAAGTTATAAAGAATTGTACTCCCTTTGTCCCAAAATGATCTTCTTGTTGCCTTTTGTGATATGAAAATTTATCAAATTTGGATTTTTATTCTTGTCCAAGACTAGCGAAACAACTTTAAGCAATAATTTCCCTTCCATTCATAAAATCATCAATCAAAAGACAAAAGAAATGACTAAAGGGGTTAATCAACACTTTTTGTTTGTATTTTTTGCATCTCTTTGAGTGTTGCTTACTTGAGGGAGGTGAAGCTTTGGTAGGTGGAACAAAGGTTCACACATGGTCTTAGGCCCATACTAATCACCCACAAAATAATAACCTCAAATTCAAAATTTAAGTGCCTACTGGTGCTTTTTGAAAATGCCTCCAAAATTCTACTTTTCTATATTCTAAAATTACACTTTGGAAAAGGTTTTTAAAATTCAAAGTTTCAAAGATACTAAGAGTGAATCAAGCTTTGCTTACAAATCCAAAGGAGACTTTAAAATGTTATTTTTGGCCTTAATCCATAATATTTTGTTAAATAGGAAGATCATTTTGGGATGGAGGTAGTAATATAAAGTTAGATGAGTAATCTTTATGTAAAATCAACCATAGAATCTTGTAGAAAGCTAAGTCCTTATCATCTCTACAAAGTTTGGTTTCAATCCTAGTCTCAAATTAGAAGATTATAATTTGAAAGTGAAGGGTATTACAAGGAAACCCATGTATTGGCCTAGATGAGATTGTACTTTGATTAGCCCTTTTGGATACATAAAATTTTAGAAAGTTGGCATCCTACACTCATTCTCAAGGTAACTAAGTTTCACAAGCATGGAAACAAGTCTTAGAATATTTTTTAGACCAAAAATGAGTGAAAAATTTGTCTTGCAATGGGTGAATTCACGAAACACTAGTACTATTTTCTGTCACACGGCATGTGCTGATCTGTTTTTTGGCCATAACTTTTGTGTTTTGACTCTAAATGACTCGAAATTCATAGGGAAGGTACTGATGACTATCATACACCTTACGTAATTTTTTCATAATTTTCAAAAATATTTGAAGATTAAAATAGTACTAGTGATTGAATGTCACATTTGGCAGTTTAGGGGTTTTTATTCACTAAGGAGTACCTTTTTTTCATGATTTTGAGCTCAAATTTGGATAAATTGGTCTTCTATTAGACTTCTAGCTTTCTACAGAAGGGATTTTTGAAAAAGTTATTTTTGTGTGGTGTACAAGTCTACAAAGTGGACCTCCTTCTATGTTTCTTTGGAAATATGTAAAAAATGATTTTGTTGATTTTTTTGATGAATAACCATCTCCATAAAGTTTTTGCAAATGGCCAATTTTTATTTTATTTTTAAAAAAACATTCCTATTTTTTACTAATTAAAACATCAAAATATGTATTTTCTTGAGGTTTGGCAAATCTCAAGTTCTCCTACTTAGAGATTTTTTTAACAAATTTCCTTCGGTGGTTTTCTTCATCTTAAAGGTTTTTACATTAATCATATTTTTTTTTAAATTTAAAAATAATTTATCTAATTTTAAAGTACTCCCAAAGAAAATCAGCAAAACGCAACAAATAGTACAAGTGTTTCGTGAATTCACCCCAATAGATATTGCATCATTATTAAATATCAAAATAGTATGAAGTAAGTGGAAGATTTATCACAAATTTGGAGCCAAAATTCAAGATTGAACATGGAAAAGTAAAAGAATGCAAGAAAAGACAAACAAAAGAAAAAAAAATTGAAAAAAAAAGTCAAATCCTAATGTAAGATGTGTGTTTTAGTAGTTGTCATTAGACATAGCAAAAAAAATTACAAAACACATGCCTCCTCTTCATTGGACAAATTTCTCGATCAAATGATCCTTTGAGTTTTTACCCCAAACCACCAATGGTTTGAATTTTTTTGTAAATTTGATAATGAATCTTCTTCTAAATCTAAATACACCACTTCATAGATAACTCATATTTAAGTGACTCTTTACAATCCTAAGTTCAAAAATTGGTTGGTCTAAAAAAGATTGATCCATTTTGAGTTGTTGAAAAATTTAAAGGTTAAACATATAATATAATTTTTTAGAGAATTAGATCAACCATGTATCCCACATAGTGAATACAATAACTTTTGGCTTATTGTTCAAAATCTTGATTTTGACATTGGAAATTATCCCTTTTTTGCTTTTAGCAAATCTAATTTTATAATGCTTTCCAAGCCTAGTTTATATTCTACTTGGAAACTTCAAAAATATTCTAAAAATGAATATTCTATTGTAATCTAAAGTTGGTCACTTGTAACCACATTTCTAAATCTAAAGTGATATGGAAATTTGGTTCATATTTTGGCACGCCACTCTATTATATACACTTGTAATTGGTGAAGCTTTCAAATGTCTTAAACTATTGGTGTAAATTTTCTTTACCCTTTTTTCAAGAATGAAGAAAGAGTGAGGACTTTCAATAAACTTTGGGAGGTTTGTTTAGATTTTTTTTCAAAAATATTGAGGCTCCATCCTTCAATAATTATAGGCACCACCTATATACCTAGTGATTCTCACCTCCCATAAGGTAGAGGTACCTATTTTCAATAACTTAAGCATTTCAACCTATTGTATATTGGAAATTTGTTGAGAAATTGAGCTCAATGTTTGCAAACATAAAGATGAGGAAGGATGCTAAAAAAAATGAATCTTTTTTCACAAGAATCAATATTTCATTCAATATAAATGTGGATTTTTCATTCAAACCCATTCTAGTCTTGTAGACTCACGTATTACAATTCACTTTGGTACTTTTCCTAAGTAAGGAAGAAAGACGGGTGAAGGGACAAGAAGATACAAATGGAAAATCTTTTTCAATAAATAGTACATCTAATTGTCTTGTCGTTGGCCATCTATAATTATTTTCTCTTGTTTTTTTTGTTTTTTTTGAAACAAATGAAACGGAATTTCATTGCCAAGGAAGTAGAATACAAGCCTACTAGCCACAAGTGGCCTAGAGGGGACAAAGACTATTATTTCTTGTTTCACAATCTCTTGATTAATGGTACGTGGCTCTTAAAGCAACTTTTAAGAGCTCATTGCAATTTGGGGGAAGCTAAACTCCTTTAAACAATTTTCAGTAAATTTTGGTAGGAAGACAAATGGAATTGACATCCAACCCAAGTAGTCATTTCATATTTTCTGGACCTTTGTGAAATTAATTACAAATTTTTGAAGTTGAAATGCAATGGTTTCTTAAGGTGACCCTTGCTAAAATGTACATTATATATACATTGAAGAAAGTAAAATGTCCCTCTGTGTTAGAGGTCATTTTAAAGTGGGGTTGTTTTAGAGCCACCTACCTTACTTGGTCCATTCCCCACTGACCCATGACTTAAACTTTGAACTTGAGAAATGACACATCGTGTGATCTCCGAAGTTCTTTGCACTGTGAGTCTAAATTGGATGCAGCTTCAGCCCAATTCAGGGACATCACCACCCGTGTGAACTAACTTCAGTTCCAACCAAATGAGGCCTGCAATCCATGGCTGGGTGTGGACTGAGGAGTCTGGACTGCAGCACTCTACTAGTTGTCAACTTTGGGTGGCCAGTGAGTGTCCTTGTGGAGTCACATGCATTCCACTCATCGTGCATATTAGATATCCTTAATTGGTACAGGCAGACCGAATGGCAGACAGGCGGAGGAGGACATGCAGGACTCATATCTATTGCAACTGCAACGAAGTTGAGGAGAGATGGACGGGCAATTGATGCAGGAACAGAGCTCAGGGCAGACCAATTCATGCTCAGCTCCAGTAACACAAATAGTTACTAGCCAGGCAACTATGCACCCAAAAACCAACTAAAAATTGGGATGAAGGAATCAGAATGATGCGTGTTCTTACGATTCCAAGAGAAGAGAAGAGAAGAGAAGGCTTGTTCATGTGAAAATAGCAGAATTTGGGTTACAGAATGGAGAGTTAAAACTCTTTCCAAGTTTACACAATCATGTCAACTATGGTATATGTCCAATTGTCAAGCCCAGCCCCATCACTAGATTATGGAACTCTGTGCAGTATGCTACACCTTCGAGACTATCAACTTTGGGTATCTTGAGAGTGAGTAGAATAAAATCAAATAGAAAGGATTTTGCAAGTTGTAAAGGATTTTTGGGAGTACTGTAATACAAAGTTGACTAAATAGATGCTAGTTTCATTGTGGGGGAAGTTGCAAATTGGCTATCAAGTTTTATTGTGTTGCACTTTTGGCTAAAATGTCTCCATTAAAAGCCTTTTTTTTACAATCAATCATGTACTTGAAGCACAAGGTTTTTTTGGGGTAGAAACTGAGCAAAATTTACCCAGTTTGGGGAACACTAAGCCATACACATTTGACAAGAAATTGAAATGGTGAATTCACACATAATGACCTCATTTGCTAAACAAACTCCTCCCAGTCAATGCCATGCTTTACAGACAATTGACCTCCCCATGATTCATTCATGCTCCTATCCTAATTCTGGGTTTGATATTTCAGGTGGAGTTGATCATGGGTGCTCCTCAGTACACGTACAGCCAGGTGCCCAGGTGGGAGAGAACCCTAGTCCCTCGACCAGGTCTGCACCTATGTTCTGGAAATGTGAAATGATGGTCCCCAACGTGCAGCATCAAGACCTCAATGGGGAGTTTTTTCTTTCCGTGGAAGTTGCTTGCTTGCTTGTGGCTTGCAGACACCTTGTGTGCATTGAAAATGAAGATGAAAATGAAGCTGGCATGCAGTGATGGAGGAGGAAATCTTGGGTGGTGTGTACAGAAGATATTTCCCTTGCGGAGTGTGGACGCTTCTAGCTTGAATCAATTGACTGTGCCCAGCCTCAACACACTTGACACTTGTGTGTGTCATGACTTTGTTGCCAACTAACTCGGAATTCCGGGAGAGGACGAAGAGGACGAGGTACAACAACTTTGGCGTGACTCAGTGCCCAAGACATAACTTACTGTGGGAAGGGAAGCAGGTCTACTGATTCTCCAACTGAGTCCGTAGGAAACATCATTCATTCAGTAAGTTAGTTCCTGCCATGATGTTGGACGCCATGGAACTGACCTTTCCTTACAGCGCAGGGGTACACATTACACAGCTTTTGTTTTCATGGGGGGGAAATGTGTCCAAAGAGATTACGCAAGCGTCAAGTATGGGAAGGTTTGATATTGGCATTCCAAAGGACAGACTGCTCTCTGTTCAGAGCATTGGAAGTACTGTACATCCCTCCGTAGTAGAGCTTCAGTTGCACTGGGATGTCCAATTGTCCATTGCTCAGTACTCTGGCCATTCCATTACAGACAGAGGTCATTAAAGAGAAGCATGTCGGTGCTCCCAAGCTGAGAGTGTGCATGTATCATTCAATCAACACATTAATTCATCCAACAACCCATTCTTCAGTCCTTACAATAGAAGCACAGACTGGGCAGCTCGAAACAGGTAGTTTTGGTAAGACAAAAAAGGCTGGCACTCAGGCCGTTCACAATTTCCTGTTGCTGTGAGTTTGTCAACAGTAACTTTGTACCTGCTCCTGAAATTACACGTAGAGTAAAGAGGAGTGACTGAAAAAAAATAATACACTAATGGGAATATGATTTATCAAGTTTATGCAGAGAATTCATTAGGGGTGAAAGAAACAACTTCATGAAAAAACAATTGGATGTACAATCCATTGCACTGCATTTGCTGGTGTTGGGTCGTGTTGGCAACACACTTGCTCAAGTTAGAGCTTCCGTACACAAAAGGAAGTGTTAAAAGTGGTATATGTGAAAACAAATGCATATATTGCATTTGATGCAATGACATCAACAAGTGGTCCTAGAATGGGACACAATCAAGAGACCTAGCAAATACATATGCTAGCTAGCTCAGGAGGGATAAAGAGGTTTACGATTGGCCAGGCATACCAACTCGCTTACGTTTCACAAGGGTAGGTGGCAGGGCAAGACCTTTCAACTTGGTGACGCAATCGTCACACCCAAGGAGCCACAACTGGCGTCTTGTCTCAACAAATGAACACCTTGGAAAACCTTCTTAATATTAGCTCAGGATGGATACCACCTCCTTCAAATCTACATGCGTAAGCTACTAAAAGCTTCAAAATCTCGCCTAGTACAAGAGAAAATCTCGTCTTCACGTACTTGGAGTAGCGCCATGGAGACGCAGCACCGTAGCTGAAGCATCTGGATATTGAGCTACGCTCGAGGTCTTTTCTTCGACTTCGATTGGCAGGGTCTTTGCAATCGTCAGCTGCCATAAATTATCCGATCACAAAAGCATGGGTGAAACAAATTTAGTCATGATCGACTACAGTCCATGGAAAACAGAGAGGGATTACACTAGTATTTGGCTACAAATGCAAGTGTTCCCTGCTTACACAGTAGGTGACGAACACGTGCTATTGATGACCAGAACACACAAAACACTAAATTCGAATCCTCATCCTCATTTGCAGTTTAGGAACCAAAGCGTCCGAATAGAACATGAATCATACAACATTGAGCAATGAGATCAGACAGACTTCAAAAAAACTCTCATGTAGACGATTCTTCATTCACCGCAAACCGTCTTCTGTACACTGAACACGACTGAAGCCGAATAATTTGAGCTCTCAAGTACTAGACAGACCCCAAAACTCAATCACAGGGACATTCGCCTTGTATCCCTTCCGGAACAATCAGAAAATTTCCCACATGATTGTCCTCGAAACAGGATGGAATCAACAGCAAAGTAAGTAAGTAGGAGACAAACATGACAGGGAATCAGTAGCCCCAATTCCGTTCCCCTATTGGCACCACCCTAAACCAACCGAAAATGGCAATCCGGACGGGAACCAGACGCACAGATCAAATCTCCCCGTGATTACCCAACTCAATGAACTTCGAACCTCAAAAACTCTCTCCAATTTCGCACCAATCCCGAAGAAAGTAAATCAATACATCGATGTCCACACACTAACCTCGATCAGTCGCGAGATGAACCCAACTGGTGCTCGATCGATCGATCGATCGATCCAAGGCTTGCACAGACAGAATGACAGATAGACAGAGAATGATCGAGCAGCTAGCTGAAGTGGACTTCACTCGCGATCGAATCAATTCAAGAGAGGCAATCGATCACGACTGTGCTGGTGAGAGTTGCTGCAACATCGAACTTAAGTCTAGCATGCATGAAAGCTTGGGGCATGTGGCATGTGGCCTAGTGGCCAGGTGCTACACGCCAAAACCTTTTGAGAGATTCTAACTCCGAGAAGTTTGTTTTCCCATCCAGGGACCCGGCCAGGGCACTGAAGGCGGGATAAGCGATTTCTCCGTCGACTCAGCCTGGCCCCCTGTTTCCGAGCACCAAGTGAATGGTGCCAAGTGTTGGAATGAGAGGTAGGGTGCATCCCCACGACTGAGGCACTCGATCAACGGCAAGTCCCGCAGGTCCCAATTTGGCCCTCCGATCCTCCTGTAGCTCGATTAGCTTCTTCCCAATCGGCCCTCCGATTCCGTCGTGGCTTGGATATTTTGGTGATGCCAGGAGTCAGTGGCTGGCCTGGGCGGAGTGCACAGGTGTTCAGAGAATCTCACTTTTGGCAGCCAGAGGCTGCAACCCTGGCTGGAGCTTCGTCCCTGGCTGGCTGGCTGGCTGGGACCTGCCCTGCCCTTCCCTTGCAAAATCAGGACTCAAGGATTGATCGGGCATCAAACAGTTACACTTTAACTTTGCTTGGTTTCAGTTGAAGCCAGCCAGTACTGTACGGGACATCCCTGCACTGCATCGCAGTACATCGAGTCAAGTAGATTATTATTCATGTTGGGTTGAGCATCTTCACGACGTGGCTAGGAGAGACTTTTAATGGGATGTTCATCAATAATGCACTTTCTTTAGGAAATGGGATCTTCGCTATGTGGCAACAGGATGGAGGTCAGGAATTGAATCTACTTTCATTGTTGAATAATGGGGGTGAATGTTGTACAGGAGGGTACAAGTCAAAATGGCCGGGTTTTGCATTCTCCAAGAAAGGGAAAGAAATTTTTGTGCTACCAACTTTGACAACCTCCCGAGGGCTAATAAATTGTTATTTTATCATGAAATTTTTTGGTACAACCTCACCTCTTTGTTAGTAACATGTGTGCCAGATTTCAAGTTCAAACGATTCCTCCAAGAAAAGATATTCAGAATCTATCAATATGTGTATTTGTGAGAAAAATCTTACTAGTGCCAACTTCAACACACTTTCAAGGGTTAAATAATTGCTTATTTATCATGAAATTTTTGTCATGAGATCACCTTTACATTGATAATGTGTGTGCCAAATTTCAAGTTCAAAAGATTCACCTAGAAAAAGATATTCAAAATCTAACATGCATATTTGTGAGAATGATTTTTTCAACCCTTGGTATAGTGTCATTTTGTAGGTCAAAGTTTCACGCGGATATAGAAAAAAAAAATCAAACCTTGAAGGGGTGTCAAAGTTGGCACTAGTGACATTTTTCTCACAGCTACACATGTTGGTAGATTTTTAATATTTTTTCTTGGATGAATCTTTAGGCCTTGAAATTTGGCACATATGTCATTAACATAGAGATGATCTTATCCCAAAAATTTCATGGTAAAATAACAATCTTTGATCTAGCGATCCTTGAGAGACTATCAAAGTTGGCAAAAGTGAAATTTCTCTCCCTAAAAATGCAAAAACACTATTTTGATTTGTATCCTACTATACAAAGGTAGTGTTTTTTGAACTTTTTTCAGCACATGTGGAAGTTGGACAATTTATTATTTTTAGAAAAAAATCTTTGCAGGCTTGTGTAACTCAAGTAGAAGTCCTTCCATGCCAATTTTGAGCTTTAAATTTTCATTTTTGGGTCAAAAATAGGATAAAACACCCCCCCCCCTAAATGGCCAAGGTAGACAAGCAATCGGGAAATGTTTAAAAATTATAAAATAATTCTTTTGAATTCCAAAAAATTACGTATTGTCTAAAACTATTATATGTACCTTCATTTCAAGTTTCATGTGAAATGGACAAACAATGCAAAAAATTATGCTCAGGGAAGGTAGGAAGCTTTACTTGATGGAGCATCAAGCAAAGTGCACTATCTTTCCCACATTCTACCATTCACGAAAGGAAAAAGTATGATTTTATTAGTTGACCATGTGATAAAGTGTGAGTTCAACAAACACTTAACACATGAAGAGGGAAATTTTTGTATCTTTCCCACATGTTGAAACACTTCCCAAAAAAATATGATTTTACCATGTAGTTCTTTGTTGTAGAAATTATCTCATAAGCATTGTCGTTGGTGACATTCTCATGAAGTATAAAAGGCATGTCTCTCTTGAGTAGTTTCATGGTTTGTACTTTGTATGTTCAAGAAATACATATTGTATAGTACGATGTATTGTATAGTGAACAATGCATTGTACTTTGTAATTAAATATATGGTTAAAATACACAATAATAGAAGTGTACATTCATGTTTCCAAGATTTTCTCACTCTTTTCTACAATGTATTTAGTACCTTATACTCCATTACTACAAGGTAATCCATTACAAAGAGAAACTATATTCCCATATAGTAATCGATTACCATGAGGTAATGGCCATATTTTTCCCTCTAGGAAATTCTCTTGTTATTCAGGTAAAGCTCAAGTAAATGCTTCACTCATTCCCATGAAGGATTGGATTCTACCTTCCCTGTGATGAGTAAAAAACCACTTGTCTAAGGCCAAGGGGACAAAAATAGGACAAGTGTTTCTTGCAATCACTTGTATGAATAGGAAGATATCTAGCAACTAGTCTCAAATCAATCAAGTGAAACCAATTAAATTACCATCATAATTTCAATATATTAGGTCATATAATCAAATAATGTATTTAAATATTTCTACATTAAAGAAATTATAAAATTGTCTTAAAACTTGTAATCTTATTTAGTTGCTAAATCTCATCTAATACAACAATTCCTTTGAGATTTCCAGTCCCCAATCAAAAACTATAGATAAAGTTTAAAATAGGGACAAAAGGGACATTTTCTTTGACATTTCCAAACATTCTCATGAATTTTATCCTTAAGTTATATTTTAAGGCTAAAAAACTCAAACAAGTTTTTGTAGATGATAGTGAACTTGATTTTCCAATTTTTCTTACTTAAGAGGTTCGTTGGAAAAATTATTGTGCTATTCCCAAATGAGGTCTAAAGTTCTACTTTTGGCTTGCCTTCTTTTACAATGAGCAATCAAGCTCTCATCTTCAAATTGTCTCATATCCTTTGAAGATTCTTAACGATCAATAAATTTGATTATAAATTGAACTCTCAACTCTTGATTCTCACTAAATACCAATGAAGTAATTCTTTCATTTTGCCATTAATTTTTTTTGATGGTAGATGCTCAAATGATAGATTGGTATTTGACTCAATGGATTGTCATTGGATTCTTTAAACTTTTGACAAACCATCTTCTTTACATTTTTTTGTAGATTTGTAGAATTAGTAGAAAAATTTGACATTTTTTAAAATTAATTTAAACTAAGCCTACTATTTGAGTAGAGGAGTGGACAAATTACCTTTTATTGATGAATTGCCTTCATTTTAGTATAGTTTATTCAACCTACAAAATTGAAGATTGGTAATATGTATAGTTGTTCACACTTCTGATGTTATCCATTATTGCCCAAAGTGTGACGCATAGTCATTGCCTTTTGTCTAATTAGTACTTGTATTATTCTCTTTTGCTTGTTTGTTGTTTATATTGTTGCCTTCTAACTTTATATTAAGTTACTTATTGGAAAGAATTAGTGGAGATTGTCATTCCCTATCTCCATTTTTGTTCCCCCTTCATCTAGAGAGATGGAAATAGAGATAGGAAAATTTTGGTTGAAATGCTCTTAGAATATCTCTACCATTACACCTTAAATTATACACATCGAAAGGTATTTGAAGGCCTCAATCTTTTTATTTGGGGACAATGAATTGGACAATCCCTTCACATCGCATTGAAAAGAGACACCAAAAGTCACAAATTGTATGGCCATAATAAGTACAAAGACATTAAAACCCTTGAATGATGTATCATATGTTGTAATTGGATGCATTGCAGGCTTGCAAAAGCATCCTTAGACTAGGTAGCCTCAAAATAATTTTCCAAAAAGGGTCTTCTAAATATGAAGTGCAAAATGGGCACATTTAACCCATACATGTCAACATAGACATTTAGTATAGATCTAATGTATGACAAATTTCTATATGGAACACAAGTCAAACTATTCATCCTTGGAATTTTGTGTAGAAGGGGGACATTATCTACAATGGTTTGACTTCCAATGAATCATTTTGGATTTTTGTAAACCAATGATTTTTGTGGTACCAAAATAAATGGTTTTGATAGTCATCAATCTATCCCTCAAGCCTTTAAGGACCAAGTGGACATAATGTGTCCTCTTCAAACTTTCAATGGCAAATTCTCAATAGGGTGAAACAAATCTCAATATTTTTTTAACTAGGATCTTGTAGAGTAAGAAATTTACATACTTGTTGCATTGTCTGATTTTTAAAATTTGAATGTGAGAAGTATTTAAAATTTTATTTTGGAAATGTAGTCTAATAGAAAAAGGGAGCAAATATAATGTCTTTTTAATAAAAAGAGTAGTTGAGATGGAAAAAAAAATCCTTGGAGATTTTTAGTCTTTATTCTTTACAAACAAACAAGATTTAAAGAATTTTTTTGCAAATTTTACTTTAAGAAATTTTTAAAATAAAATGTTCACTCTAGTGTGATTAAGAATACAAAATAATGAGAATGATTTCAAATTTTTTTGAAGATGTTTCAAAAAATATGATAATAATAACAACTATTAAATTAAATTTTTTTATAGATATATAATTATTTTTCAAAATTTTAGGATTCAATTTGGTTAATTTTTTCTTTCTACTCCTTCTATTTGAAATGTGTACAAAATCAAGTGAGTCTTTTATTTTTCAATTTTTTAGCTAAAAATATACCACATCTGCATTTTTTTGCCTATGAAGTTGATAATCCATAATTATTATAATCTTAAAATCCACTAATTAAAAATTTTCACAATTAATTCCATATATACTAGATAAGTAGTTTTCATTTTTGTACGGTTGAATTTTAAAAATTTAAGTGCAAAAAAATATCAAAGTCATACAATTCATTGAAAAACTTCATTGTCAAAAAGTCTTTGGGTCTTGAGGGATTAAGGGTTACAAAAATACCAAGATTCTAGAGCTTGTGGTTTCCAAATTCAATTGTTGTTTCAAATTTTGTTGGCAAGTTTCTAGTCATGAAACTTGGACAAGGAAAGACCATCAAAAGCCTAGTCTAAACAATAATAGTAGAGATGCTCTTAGTAAAAGTGGAAAAAAATAATGGAAACGGATATTTGTTTGACTCTTAACAAGCAAGTATTTGTATATCTCAATCCTTTCAAATAGGAATTAAAAAGAAAGCTTGGTTTTGGCCAATGACATTTTAAAGATGGTTTGAAACCTATATGTTTTAGAGATCAATCTTCCCTATTCCCATTAAAAGCCCAAAATGGGTTCCTTTGGCATTTTAAGGGCAAGCAAGTCTTATTTTAAATAGATTTTATTCTATTAGTTCATTATGTTATTGTATCAATTGAATTGTATCAAAGTTGTAGTCTTACTCTTTCATTAAAAATGAGCAATAGATGGTATCACATCTATTGAAAATTTGTGATGACTAATATAATAATTAAAATGCATGGATGAAGACAAAATTTAGCATTCTATGGAGGTAAATATATGACTTAGTCCTATTTGAATTTTTTTGTTGAGTAAGAAATTCTACCCTTCATAATTTTCTCCTTGATTAATGATATTATATATATTTTAAGCAAAAAATTTATCAACACAATGTCAATTTAAACCATGACAAGTCACTTGAAGATCTTGAGGTGATTTCTATTCTAAATACATTAATCTATGTACCAAGTCCTAAAGCATACACAAAGAATTTTCAACACAAATTTATAAAAAATGATTCAATATGTATTCAACCTTCTAATGAATATAAGTTTTAGTTGTAATTCACAAAATTATGAAATTATATACTTTGGAATTGTAGTTTGTGCATACTCAAATTTGAAACCAATTAAGAGTCTTGAAAGTTACCATTATCTTGACCATATTGGCAATAGAGATTTGAAATTAAAATTAGAAAGTCTATAAAGAAATCTTTCATAAAGTGTATCAAATTTAATTTTTTAATTTAAAAAATAATAAAGCAAGATTTTCAAATGATTCACTAAGGCCCATGTGTACAAAGGAAATGAAAGCATGAAGCATACTTCTAGGATATTAAGCCAATGTACATTTTCATTTCCAACCATGACCATATTTTTTTTAAATAAAATGAAATAATTATTAAAAAATTAATTTTGTTGCTTTGGAGGGATCTAATTTCTATCAATTTATTAACTTCTAAAGATATATGTGTCAAATAATTGGATAATACTCACAAAATTGTCAAAAAAAGACATATGAGTATTCTCTAAAAAAATGGTCTATAATTAATCAAATTTTATTCATTTTCTTAGAACTTATACCTATATAATCATCATATTCTTGACTATTGGTGGCAACTATCCTACTATATAAGTATGAAAATGCAATCATGTGAAACGCGAGCATATGTTTGAATATATCTTACAATCATTAGAGGTGTTAATAAAATAATCACCTATAATATAGTTGCAATATAATTATAAAAGATAGTGTAATGATTAATTTTTGTGTAAGGGAAGATTTTTATTTTATTTTTGCCTTGTTTGGATATTGGAAGTTCTTGATTAGATGAGCAACATGTTGAATTCCTTTAAATTCCATTTAAATTCAAGGATGTTGTTGGTTTAGAGGCTTATCAATTTTAGAATGCCTTGAAATTTTAGTGGATATATTATAATTACTAAAAATTCTATCTTAGTTTTTAGTGGGATTTCAATGCAATGTAAATAATCTCTAGGAATTTTCCATCGTTAATTTGACCTTCCTTTAGAGACATCTTCCTCAATACAAAATAATTTAAAGCTTTTTCAATAGCTTTTGGAAAATTTTGGAATTCAAAATGCGCACTTATATTCTTACCTCACACTATTCATTAGAAGGTCTACATTAATTACTTCTTTTTTTATCCCAAAAAAGGAAATCTTTTAACTCGAAGGAAATTTTGATATTTTTTTTGCCATTGAACCCCTAGTATGCTTGAAAATCAAAAACACCTTTCTTTAGTCTTCATTCAAACCATCTCTTATACTACTTGAATTACTGTACATAAGACCAACATCTAATTTTCTACAATTTAGATGGTGACCTCTCAATGTCTTTACTACAAGTATATCTAAAGCTAAAAGGACTCTCTACTATGAACTTCTCATTTTTGTTTTAACCAAACTCTCTAACATGCACTAGCAAGCTTGATTTAATCTTTGATGGAAATCTTGCAGAATTTAGACCTAGCTATCCATTGGACTATAATTGTCCTTCAAACATCTAATTAATCTCTTAAACATCTAATTAAATTGTAGAAGCAAAGAGTTGAAGTGGTTTAGGCACTCCGAGCTTCTAGGGGGAAAATTACCGTATTACTAGGAATTTCTATAAGTTATAATTTGAACACTCTTTTAATGAAATTTTTTTTCCTATAAATCCTAATAACTAAAAGCAAAAGCAAAGAAGTTTATCTTGAGGCCAAAGTGACAACTCAAAAGCTTTTATGCCTTAAACATTTTAGATTACTTTAGTAATTTTGAGTAGCATGTATAAAAACACTCCTCTATTTTTGAAAATTTGGCAAGTATGTAACCTAAATGCAATTGTCATTAAAGCAATCATGTATAGTGTACAAATCTCATCATAAGAAGAGTGAAAGTATGCTTTTCCCTATTAGACAAATGTCAAATGTTATAATCTTTTAATTTATGTAGTCAAAGTTTCTAAATTTTTTCCATACACTCACCTAGTAATACAATTTGTATGGCTAAATTTTGGGGGGAATAGAATTTTTTTTCTCATTGTCCTAAGAAGTAGAAAATTATGCTTAAATGTACTTTAGTTTAATAAACAAAGAAGGATTTGTGATGATGCATCTTAAGGGCTCTATTGCCCTCTTTATTAACCCCTAAAGGACCAATATGCCTTTTTTGGCAACATAGTGATTTTGGGCAGGTACTTGTGGCTAGAGATTTTCATATTTTGGAACCAAAATTTAATAGAAGGTGTGGATGAGGAGTATCTTCAAAGCCCAACAATTTTTGTGACATTTGACTACATGGTTGAAAAGTTATTGCATAAAATGTTGTTTGTTTCTCAACTCGGGCAGTTCGGGCAGATCGGAAAAAAATCACTTTTTTTGGAAATAAAAATTTGAAATTGGTTTTATAGATTTATATATACATGGAAATCTTTGAATCATTCCATTTGGATTAATGAGTCAAAAGTTATGAAGAATTTTAGTTTGCGGGTAGTTATGGATTCTCTTCTCTAAAATAAACTTTGAAGTCCTTTATTTTACTCAATTTTCAATATTTTTGAAAAAAAATAAAAAAATTGGGTGTAGGTTGTTTATTACAACATTTGAACCATTGGGATTGGCATTTTTTAATTCAATAAATAAATTGTTACCATTTTTGTATTTTGAATCATTCTCTACTTCTTTCTACCTACTATTTTTTTTGTACATGTTGTACAATTCCAAATGATATGAAAATTTTCAAGCATGTAGCCAACTTGAATTGGAAAATGAATCCAAAGAGTTTCAACCATTTTGGACATTTTTTCATACAAATGTGGCCTTCTGAAGTGCAGCTGCCCAGATTTTCGCAGTGAAAAAAAAATGATTTTTGTAACTTCAAACACTAATATCTTGCAATCTACATGGTGGAAATTTCTGAAATTTTTTCTACATCTTTCCAAACTAGTGCACTAAAAGATCCTACGGTTATTTATGTCAAAAAATGTTTTTTTTCTGAAATTTAGTAGCTGTCCTAGAAATGACAGTTTTGGAGCAATTTTGGTGGAAACATAGTTGTGGTCCTTTAGGGGTTAACAATTATAATATACTTATATGTTTTAATTATAGAAATTCAAAATATTTAATATTTAAAATCTAAAAATTTATGGATCTATGGATTTTGATTTTGATTAAAATTTAAAAGGTTAAAGGTTTTACATCAACTTCATTCTAGAGATTCCATTTTCAACATCACTATTATTAAGAACTTTTAAAATTTTGTGTCTTTTTTGTATTTACAAAAAGAATTACAATGTATCCCTCATAAATCTATTTTTGCATTCTTTGCCCTTTCTCAAATAGCATAGACAAAAATCAAGAGTTGTTGTAAATATCAAGTCATGATTATAATAATCTATACGATAACAATACATGTGCAACTCCCTTGGAAAAAAGATACCTCACTTTTCAATATGTAGAAAATAATATGCATGATGCAAATTTGCAACATATCCTCTGCAACGATGCTAGCATGTGAGCATGTGAGGTTCTAATATGTATATAAGTAGATATACTACTACCTTTGAAGGTGTTTATAGTAAAATGCCTATAATATAGGTACCTATAGTATAAATACACTCTTATCATAGAAGGATCCTATAGTTTAAGCACCTATATTAGAGGTGTATCATCTTTGAGGCTCACAAGCTCACACTTCTATGCTCACATACTAGCAACCATGATATCCTCTTTCCATTAAAGATGATTTGATTTATGAGGCTATACAAAAGTATAGTTGGAAAGTGGACAAGTGCAAAAGTTTGATAATGTAAATGTACCTTGATCAAATGGTGTCAATTGTAGAAACAAAGAGAAATTAGCATCTCTTCCTATAAATCTAATTTTAGTGTATCAAATTATTATTTTGAAGAAGTAAATAATTTCTCCTTGGCTACAATGTGAATTATTTTAAGTTCTACTTGATTCCTTAAATATAATTTCCAAATTTTTAAAACTATAACTTATAACTTTAGTTAATTACGATCATCATGAACTCTAGTCTTTGTACAAAAATGTGAACATACAAATGCATAATACAACTCTAATATATAAATTGAACACATTGTCCTATTCAACAAATATTTCAAATGCAAGGGCATTTAGATGTAAGTGGAATGGTTTATAATGCAACCTACAGTCTCTACAATGGCTAATGCAATTCCATGCTTTTGATTCCAAAAAATATTCAATTATTGTAAGAACCAACATTATTTGCATTTTTGTCAAATTGTGAATATTTTTAATTCCAAAAATGTCAACATCCCTAAATTTTTGTATACAACAATTTGAAATGATGTATACCAACATGTGTAAAGGTACAAGAAAGTTTTTTGGGAGTTTGAAGAAAAAATTGATAAAATATAAAGTATTTCAAAATATGGCTCATTTTGATACTGATTTTCTTCTAGATTACAATTAATTTTTCCTTCAAAGTTCTATAATAATGTGTATTGTATGTCACATACTACATCTTTTGTTTATCTACTTTTGGACTTTGCCCATTGATGCTTAAGGTATGGTTGTTTGAATGAAAAGTTATAAATCTATACTTAGTTTTGTTTGTAGTTGTAAAGGTCAATTCTTTTAACTTATATTTAGTGAAAAATAGAAAAGGCAATTTTTTTTGTATTTCACCTTGTAAGATCAAAATATAAGCTCAAGTGCAATTTGAAGTGCAATTTTGTGGATTGAACTTTGTAGAAAAAGGCATATTAAATGCCCTTCAAATTTAAGGCCTAATTAAGAGTTTCCTTTACCCATATGCAAATCCCACCTTCATTCACTAAGTGTAGTAGTGGCCTTATGCAATTTGGCTACCTTTTCAAAGTTGTGTTGTCCATGATTCAATTTTAAAAAATGGTGGCCACTTGAAATTCACCTTGTTTGTAAGCTATTAAGGCTTCCTATCACGGGCTTGCCAAACTTGGTTTCAATTGACATATTTCACTTTTCGTTTGGAATTGCCTTTTGATGTTGATTGCACGAGCTTTCTATCACATGCTACCAATGACATTCACTATCAATTTGATCATCTCAATTTAACTATCCCATGATCGAGGAAAAAAACAATACTTTTTCAATAGTAACATTGAGGATGTATTGTGCCAGGGTTGCTAGCGTGCGAGCGTGGAGTGGTGAGCTTGTGAGCTTGCGAGCGGGAACCTTTTAAAAAAAAAAGATGATTACCTATAACCGTGGATGTACCTATGACCGTGGTTGTAAATAATATTTTTTTTTTGGAAAATTTTGTTTAGGGTTTTGCAATTTTTTTCTTCAAATCCTACAGTTCATCGAAGGAGATTATGTTTTCAAATTTTGTATCAATGAAATTGTCCTTGTATGATACCCAATTCATAAATAATGTTGTAGGATCAGAGTGGGATTTTCTTCCCTCATTTTTTATTTCTTGGAAGCAGATTATATTTCAAGAGAGATGATTTATCCTTGACACATCCCATTTTATTCGTAGAGACTTTTTTGAAGGCAAAATTATTTCCCTCCTTTTTCTTGGCCTTAGGATTTTGGTCGAGTAAAATTTTTGTGTATTTATCATTTTCTAGGTGAATGTTTATTGTATGGAGATTATGTTTCAAAAGAATGGATTCTTTTTTGTACACCCCATTTTTTTCCTAAATGGACATTCGTGGAGGTTAATTTGTATTTTACTCCCCATTTTTTTCCATGGAGACATTTATTGGGGTGAATTCCTATTTATTCCCCATTTTTTTTATGAAGAGGTGAATTTCTATTTCACTCCCCATTTTTTTTCATGAAGATTTTCTTAGAGGTGAATACTTATTTCACTCCCTATTTTTTTGTACAGAGACATTCATAGAGATGAATATTTGTTCGATTCCCCATATTTTTGCACAGAGACTTTTCATGAGATGAATATTTATTTCAGTCCCCATTTTTTCTAATCGAAAATTTCATAAAGGATTTTTTTTATTTCACTTCCCATTTTTAGGTGAAGAATGAAGATTATTTTTTGTATTATGAGTTCATGACAATAGGATTTTCTATAACATCCAATAAGATTTTATGTTTGTTATGATAACATGAACAAATGAGGCCATATATTTATATGGGACAGATATTTTTATTGAAAGGCTTAGTATTGCCCTCTTCAAACAAATTATTAGCATAGTTATATTCTTCCTTTAAGGTTTTAGGGTTTAGGGTCCCGGTTTTTTTCGCATACACTTTGATCCCCGTATATATAAGATTGTATACAAAAATGAATGACAAAAGATATAGCCATAAAGCACACAAATCCAATCATAATGAAAATCCACACATACTGGTTGACTCATGAGCTACGTCAATCTCAAGGGTCTAAGTGGCAGTAGACTCTGTCGCAAAATCCCTATCACTAGAAGAATCTGAAGTCTCTCTACCCTCAGATGTTGATCCATCTATGAACTGTAAGACATTTAGAGCGTATGTAGGTTTAGGGTGTTTTGGTTTAGAAGTACCAAACTCCGCAAACGCTGAGGCTAGTTGCTCTGCATAGACTAGAAGATCAAAGGTCTTCTCCGGGCTCAAGATGAGTCTTTGCCTCTTCTTCACTTCATCCTCCAACCTCACTCCGTCGATGCTGCAAACTCACCCATATAGCCAATCTATAGTTAGATTTGTGAAACATTTTAAGTACCTTGAAAGCTAGAAAATTTAGAAATCGAAAAACTTACTTACTAGGTTTAGGTTGCCGAACAAACTTGCGAGGCACTATCACCACAGCATCTTGATCTTGCAATAATGCAACCGTTGGTTCGGCCTGACTTGGAGCCGCAGTGACAACAGGAGCGGACCTCTTCATTGGCTCAAGAATATGCTGAAAAATACGCTTGTCTTCCTCTA
This sequence comes from Thuidium tamariscinum, assembly GCA_947034885.2. Classification (NCBI taxonomy): domain Eukaryota; kingdom Viridiplantae; phylum Streptophyta; class Bryopsida; order Hypnales; family Thuidiaceae; genus Thuidium; species Thuidium tamariscinum. The sequence goes on from OX344750.2 coordinate 35,410,309, forward strand.
GCGCTATAATGTGACGTCCAGTTGCTCGACATGCTGTAATAGACGCACCTACCATAAACCAAAAACTAAGTCATTTCAACAATGATTTCCTACATAATAAAATATAGTGGGTACAAGCTATAGAATCAACACTCACCTGTAGATGCAGTGCAGTCTAGCACTATATCCCCTTCGTCAGTGGTGCCTTCGACTATGAATTGTATGAAGCACGCATCTTTCTCTCGAGCTCCTCGCCATGGCATTCGGTCCATTTCATTCTTCAACATCGTATCCTCCGTGGTGTAATTCATCAACAAGTCGTCGCGACGGAGGTCTACATTTGCCTTCACCATTGTCTGAGAGCGTCTGAATTCGAACTTCGATTTCCCGTTCTCTCCAAAATGTTTGACAAAGACTGTGATGCCAAACTTCAAGGTCTGCAAGCACAAAAACAAAATTCATGTGACAATAAGTATGAATAGAAGTAGCAAATTGAAAGTAAAAGAAACATTGTAAATAAATGATGAAGTATTACTGTTTGGGCTTTGTCAATTGTTGATGTAAGGTGCATTCAATTCATACCCATCATGTCCTTCTTCTTCTTGATGTTTGGGTACTCTTGAAGAAGTCCAACAATGGTTTGTAAGGAGTCTGTACCCCATGAATGAAATACCACAAAGCAGCCATCATCCTGCAAATACTTATGTGCAAAGTCGAATGCTTGAAAAATGGTGAAGTAGTCCTTGTCTTCATTCCAAGAAGGCATGTGCTTCGAACCGCCTATCTCTAGCACTGGCAAATTCTCCTGGTAGTCAAAAATCATGAGGTCCACTCTTGGTTGGCGGTTGACCACGCCGTTGTACACCCTAGCCTTTGTCGTGCACAAACACATCGTGCCAAGATTACATCGTGCTAACATGAGAGAAAGTGTGACATAAGTTAACAGGGAGTCTTGTAATTGGCTAGCAACCTAACCACACCAAGACTCCATAGCTCCTGACCATCAGCGGCTACTGTGGTCATAGGGAAAACGCCACGTGACTTGTGACGTATGTCACAATCACGGTAATATCCTACAAATGATGATAGAAATGCGAAAAACACTCTACCATCATAGTAAGCAACACCAACGACATCCATAGCAAGCAAAGAAAATAAACACCCACAGTACAATAGTACACCAGATGTGGTAAGTGGTTTTACAACCACCTCTTTACTAATAAAACGTGAGGAAAAGCTCCTAAAGAAGCTGGAAAAACCTCACAATGGATTACAAAGTCAAGCCAATGCCATTCTTAAAGAATGATAGCATGATTTGGATGGAGTCTACGAGGCAAGCCTCTCACTCCATCACGTGTGAGACTCAACTTGAAAAAGATGAGTCTCCATTGCCCCACGTGGAAGACATGGGCATTGAGGTCCCCAAACGAGATGCCAACTCCCTGTCCCGATTCGAAACCGAGACCGCAACTTGCATCCAAGGTTCCCCACGCTCCACAATGCTCTGCAACGCTCCACGTTGCTTCACAGATATCTTCACAATGTCGGGCCGACGGGAAATCACATGGCACACTTCTCATATGACAACTGTCGTGCACAAACACATCGTGCCAAGATTACATCGTGCTAACATGAGAGAAAATGTGACATAAGTTAACAGGGAGTCTTGTAATTGGCTAGCAACCTAACCACACCAAGACTCCATAGCTCCTGACCATCAGCGGCTACTGTGGTCATAGGGAAAACGCCACGTGACTTGTGACGTATGTCACAATCACGGTAATATCCTACAAATGATGATAGAAATGCGAAAAACACTCTACCATTATAGTAAGCAACACCAACGACATCCATAGCAAGCAAAGAAAATAAACACCCACAGTACAATAGTACACCAGATGTGGTAAGTGGTTTTACAACCACCCCTTTACTCGCCCCCTTCGCCGGTGTTGAAGCCCCTTTCACACCGGCGAACTCAATAGCGTTCTCCGAAAAACCAATGAGAACCCAGTGGAAAACCCTATGAAGATGAAGATGCATGTCCACGCCCCGACATACATTTGGGACAAACCCACCGACCCGCCGGAATTTCTTACAACGGCGGACTCAAACAATCCGTATGCCACCCAGTGGAACAAACGTCGCATAACACCATAGTGGCAGCTCACTTGGCGCTGCCACATAAAACGCATTTCAACCTAGCTGAAATCCGCGAGTTGCTTGTATCAATTCGTCCATCAATGTGAGGCAAGTGACATGGCGCACAATTGCGCGTGTAATCTTTCCAGATCTTGCCGTCACGACCTTCCAAGAGCAATACTCCCGACTTCAACACCTCACGCACTCGTAGAATAATACGCCTTGTTGTCACGTTGAGTGTAGTTGGCGTTGTTTGCTGCAAATAAACATAGTCTCCAAGCAAAAAACGTCGAACCTGGGGCCTATAGCCCCCTCCTCGTATCATGGCATAACGCAAAGTGTCTCTATGTTGCGCAATAGAAAGGTTGTCCAAAGCCATTGGCATTACCCTTTTATACAACTCTGTCCGTTGCTCACATACGCGAGCCCACGTGTCCGGATCATCCATGTTATCCAATATCTTGCCTGCATCTTGTTTGATTGCCATAGGTAAGACCGGATGACGCCCAAACAGTAAATAATAGGGTGAAAAAGAAGTAAGAGATGCTTGCTTACTAAACCGATAGCCCATGGCTATCTATGGAAGTTGCAAGTCCTAATCTCTATGATGCCCCTTGTTCAAACTATATTTCTGAAGCCCCCTCTTGACGGTTTGCACCATGCACTCCGCCAATCCATCTGCTTCAGGGTGATCTTTTGAAGTAGTACGGTGATCAATCATCGCTTGGTCACACAAGGCTTGAAATTCACCAAGGAACTCTCGTCCTTGATCAGTCAATACCTTAGCAGGAACCCCGAAGCAACTCAAAACACGATCCAAAAACGAGTAAGCTGCCCCTTCACTGAACTTATCAGGTAATGCCACCAACTCAATCCATTTGGAAAAATGTTCAATCATCACCAATACATACTTATTATGTCGTGGTGTTACCGGTAATGGCCCTGCAAAGTCCAAACTCCACCTATAGCCCAATCCCATGATTGGCAACGGTTATAATTGAGGCATCGGGGCATTGAATGATGCCCGCACTCTATCACACACGATGCATCTAGCTACCAATTGTTGAACTTGTAATTGCATTCCTCGCCACCAATAGTGAATTTGTAGCAAGCTATGAGTTCTTCGCACTCCAAAATGCCCCAAGTCCTCGTGAGCATGCATAATCAATTTCACTCTCTCATGTGGTGCTGGTACTACCTTTTTGTTGCCGTCTGGCCATACGCAAAGCAAATGAGTCCCCTCCCACACAAACCGCTTGGCTCGTTGTAGAATCCAATCTCTCTCCTTGGTTGACACAGTACTTGTCAATTTTCCATGCTTCAAGTATTTCATAACCTCCACATCTTCAAAAATATCTTTGGCGCCCCCAGACTCTTCACCTCCATCCACATCCATTGTGTCCACAATGGCTTCCTTGGTAGTATCTCCAGTCATCGCCATAATACTCAAGTAGGTGGCACAATGCCAACCTGGTAACGAATCTTCTCCCTCTTCCACGTGCCAACGAGCCCCCGTAGAGTCCACTTGGCTAAGATTTGGATTGCGGCTCAAGCCGTCAGCATCCATATTTACCAAACCGGCTCGGTGCACAACTTTAAAGTCATACTCTATGAGCATAAGCGCCCATCATGCAAGCTTTCCTGTAAGCTTGTCAGACTCCATAAGCCACTTCAACGGTTGGTGATTTGTTACCAGTAGAAATTCGTTACCGTATAAATAGCAGCGGAAATGAGCAATTGCCCAAATTGATGCTAGACATTCTCCTTCATATGAGCTATACTGTGCCTCCGCGTTGTTGTTTGAGCGACTAGCATAAGCTACTACAAACTCCTTGCCATCGTCGTCCATTTGAGCCAACACCGCGCCAATCCCCAGTGAGCTCCAATCTGTGTGTAATTGGTATGTCCTACTTGAAATTGGCCTCTTTAATATTGGTGACAACGCTAGCCGTTCCTTCAATTGCTTGAAGGCGGCTTCTTGCTCATCTCCCCACATCCAAGGTTGATCATTCCTTGTCAACATGGTTAATGGCTTTGCAATCGCACTAAATGTCTTCACAAATTTCCGATAGTAATTACACAAACCCAAAAATGTCCGCAATCTACTCACATCCTTCGGCCTTGGAATAGAAAGCATCACCTCTACTTTGCTGGCTACCACTCCCAATCCACCGGGATATATCATGTGGCCCAAGTACTCCACTCGGTCATAATAAAACTTACATTTGTTCGGATGTAGTTTTAACCCATGGAGCCTTAGTCTAGCAAATACTTCTGCCAAGTGAGCTCTGTGTTGTTTTTGATTCATGCTATAGACAATAATATCATCAATGTAGCATTTTACAAAATCCAAGCCCGAAAATATGCGATCCATAACTCTTTGAAATTCTGCTGGTGCATTTTTCAAACCAAATGGCAAGAACCTCCATTGATATAGACGATCCTTACCATCTTCATCAATTCCCCAAAATGCCGTTTTTTCCTTATCACCTTCTCGTATACCAAGTTGGTGATAACCCGATCGGAGATCCAAAGTACTAAATACTTTGGCATGGCCAATGGCGTCAAAATTCTCCTCCGGTGTTGGCATGACATAACGGTCTGACTTCGTGAACTTGTTAATTCTACGATAGTCTCCACACATCCTTTTCTCGGTCCAATTTCCATAAATGTCTTTTTTGGATGGCATGACTGTTGCTGATGCATACTCGCAATCTGGAGAAGCTAACTCTACCAATCCTGCCTCTAATAACTCCTTAGTTCGGGCTTGGATCATCTTGCGTTCTACCTTGCTATACTTGTACGGTTTGCGATAAATCAGTGCATCATCCGTCAAGTTAATACGAACCTCTTGTCCCTTTAGTACACCTAAGTCTTTAAGACTAAAGGCAAAACAATCCACATACACCTTAAGGAACTCTTGTTCCTCCTTCATCTCTGCTTCATTTTCTAGGCCTACCAACGGTTGCCAAGTTTCATTGGTCACCGCTTCCTTCCTATCTTCCTTTGAAGTAGATTTTTCCACCTTTGGTTGCTATTGCACACCACGTGGAGTAGAGTCATCTTGCTCTACTCCAACCATGCCATACTGCTCTTCAACTTGGCTCAATTACCATATTTCCTCGGTTTGACTCTCTATGTGCTCCTCAAAGAATAATTTATCCACATGCTCCTCCAATTCGATTGTATGCTTGGCCATTTGCTCCCAACTAGGCCAATTGGTTCATGGAGTCGTGAAAAATGAATTACTCTTCCATAAATCCCATGGGTGAGTTGTAAGGGCCCCTTTGCCCCCAACCATCAAGTGCGAAGTCTTGGAACTTGATGGTTTCATGGCCTCTTGCAACTCATGAAATCCCAAGTGGCCTGATAAAGTTGAAGCTATACGCTTTTGCTCAACCACTACAAGTGAAACCACCCAAGAGAGACAATTTAAATCCATGGCTTGACCTATGAGGCGTCGTCTCTGAAACTCGGTGATACCAGGAATGTTGGTGATTCTCGTTTGGAATCCTATAGCCCTTTCCCGTTTGTCAGCATTGGGTTCCACCATTTCTTCAGTACGGGAATCCCACACTAAGCCTGGTTTATTGTCCTTAAAGGCATAGGACCTTGAAAAACTCACCAAAGTGGGTAAAGCCCTGCGTGGTTCGCCTTTGCGATTAACTACCGCTAAAGGAGCTTGATCATCATGGTATACACGCCTTGGTGAACGGTGAGGATCTAAAATATCCTTCACATAAACATCTGGACGTTTAGTCCATTCAATTGCAGCAGATAATAACTCTGGTGGTGCCATATTAGTCCACCAGAGTCGCGATCTATGAGCTCGTGAGCCCACCACTGCTGCATCCAATAAAACAGGAATGCCCAGAATTCCATGAATACGATGGATACTTTCTAGAGTGCGTGTGCGTGAAGTACTCACTACAGGTACATTTTCAATAATATACCCCGGTGGACGCGGTTGAGAAGTTTGGATAGAACGAATTATTCGCACCATATCATAAAACCGCGAAGAACGATTGTCCTTCAACCCATTTTGCTTACTGGCCATAGACATACCTTGACATGGCCACCCCGCAATAATTAAATCTATAGGTCCCACGCGTACAATGTCCTCATGTGAAATCATTGAAATGTCACGTGGTAATGCAGAAAATGCAGTTTTGATAGCATGGGTACTCAATAATGAAGGAAATGCTTGGCGCAATCGTCGAGCATGACGCTTTGCCACTTGACGTGCCATATCGTCACTGTCCACATAAAGGTATCGTCGCACCTTCACTCTTGTCTGCAATACTGCAGCCAATCTAATGCCAATCCCACCAAACAACTCCAAAAGTGTAATACCTTCATCTAATGGTTTCCAATGGATTGTAGAAGTATCTAGAGGTGGTACCAGCATTGTCTATACTTGTATGGTCCTCCTCATCCTGTGGCAACAGGGATTGCTACCACGCCTCTTGGATCACGATTGTTGCTGCATCTTATAGCTTGGCGGTACTCTCCCACGTTGATTCCACCCCTGGTTGATATAATATTTCGCCCCCATCTTCGGAATTATCCAAGTAATCATCTGAATCTTGGCTATTTGCAATAGAAGTGGCAACATGGGGGTTTTCGAAATCCTCCTCAAACCAAGGTTGGCCTTCAGCTACAAGCCCAGAGAAGCAATAGAGATCAGCAAGATTACCGGTAAGAACTCGAATAAAACGAGCTGGCAAGTGAGCCTTTCGTCCATCTCCAGCTTGCCATCCCGATCTATAAGATGCTGTCTCCTCCCAAAAGTCTAAGGTGAAGCCTATAGGGTATAGTACCATAGCCCCTACCAAAACATCATAAGATTTGGCCTTTGTAACTATAGCCTTCACCTTCATGAAGCTAGCGTCCTCGACATCATCATGGCGAAGCCGTAGTGTTAATTCGCCCTTTGTGATGCCACTGGCTTGCTCCGTCCCTCCCATAGATGTACTAATGGTCCATGGACACGTCTCCAATGTGTCCCTAGTTAAACCCAATCCTTCGATTGCCGACTCTCCTAGCATCAAAGGTTGGGCTCCAGAATCCAATAGTACTCTTCGAGGCGCAAAAACTTTCCTTTTAGGTCCAACAAGTTGGAAAACACCTTGGGAATTATCAAGAACCACCACCCCTGGAGTGATGGAAGACCGTTCTATTGTTGGACGTGCTGGCATGGTCTTCAATCGAGCAGCCGCTAAGATAAGGCCCTCAGATTGGACCCAATTCTCACTAGTCATTATCTCTGACTCAAGCCTGGTTTCCATTGCACTCACAAATGTAGAGGTGCCCTCTTCACACATGGTAGCCGCCAATTGGAACACCTTAGCCACACTAAACTGTAAGTGTGAAATCATGGATGCAGAAAATAAAGGGGCCTGGCAAACTGTAGTGGCCGCATCAAGGAGCATGCTAGTATCTTGGCTACCTATAGTAGTAGGCCTCTTAGCTCGCTGAGTGCTTGAGTGTCGGCTTGTTGGTACCATAGATGAGGTGGGAACTACATCTTCTATTGTAAATGACTTCGGCAACCGCGCTTGGCGGTTGGCTTCACCTCGTTGTGGATCCAATCCCGTACTTGCACCTCGTGGTACATCAGGTAGTATAGTCTTGCTCCGGGTCATGGCAAAATCCTCCACTAAATTTCCATTTGATTCTGCCATACCACATAGCATGTGATCATCTTCCTCTGCATAAAAAGACGTTGTAGTCTTTTGAGAAGAGGATCCCTTGGTATCAAGGTTGGCACTCATGGCCGCCATCTTAGCCTCCAACTCTGTAAATCGAGCCTTCCACGACTTCTTATCTCCATTGGCAGTTTTGGCCTCTTTGGATTCAGCCCCTTTTGCATCTTTAGCTCCTTTAGGCTTGAGTTATGGATGTACCTTCCAGCAATTAGCTTCCCCATGGCCCTTAACACCACACCCAGAACAATAACCACCTGCCTTAGAAGGTTCCTTCTTGGTCATCTTTTTTCAATCTCGATGACGATGACCCACTCCCCCGCAAACATAACATACAATATCTGCATCTCCAGTGTTAGCTGGAATGCTGGCTTTGGCAGACTTGGTCTTCTCTAGCGGTTTTTCCTCCCTTTTTAATAACCCCATGGCAACTTTTTCCTCAAAAGATTGATCTCAATCCTTTCAGAGGTCTCAAAAACAAACCTTAAAGTTGGTGGCACACCTAACCTCAAGGCTTGTCCTCGGACTAGAGTTTTCAACTCCTTGTCGAGTATACTATACCAGTACTGAACAGCTTGCTATTCAGTCACTCCATGTGTTGTAGAGATTAATCTCCTCAGTCTCGAATGTGCCTCTCGCAATGATTCGTCACTCCCACGTGCAAATGTGCGAAGTGACTTCATTTTATCTGCTCGTTGGCCTTGATAATCCCGTTGCAACTGCATGAAAAATCGTGCTGTGGGATTGAAAGGGGGTGGATCTCTCACCATCGTAGGAGTTGTGGTGACAGTGACATCTGAGCCTTCTGTACCAGCACTCCCTTCCTCTTTCTTCCCTTTGTTATATGGGATCATAATATTAGGCCCTCCTCCCCATACGTCGGCAAAATTTGGGGAATAATAATCCCGCCATGCTAGAATCTCTGTGGAGTGAGTAAGCTCGAACTCCCCATAATCTACTAGCGGTGCCCCTTCAAGGCACCCAAATAATGCTCTCCATACCATGTATGGGTTAAAGTTAGTGTTGCGTGATTTTTGGAGCTCACACCACATGGTGAATTCTCTCCGAAAATCATCAACCTCCATGGTGCCGGTAGCACCCGAAAAACGTCTCATCCCCCGATCGGCACCGCCGTATGGTAGCGCCATCTCGTCCCAAGCAAAAACTGATACAAAGTGAGAGAACCTTACCCCGTGGTTTACCAAAGTGACTTGGAAATTATCCCCGTTGTCACTTGTGGGTTCTACCACCCAATCTGTTGGGTCCTCAGTCAGTATTGATATTGAATCACTAGATTGTCATGATTCAACAAATGGCCTTTGGCTTCGAGGTCGAACCGGTACACCCCTTACACTTTCCGATGGCTCGGGGACAATGCCACTGGCAAATGGCACTCCACTCCTAGTATATCCTGTCCGTCGCAGTGAATCCAGTTTTGGAGCTATGAATAATGTTGCCAAGCCTCGTGGTTACCTACAATGGCATCTGAATAAATGGTGCGTGGCACGTCGTAATCAAAGAAGGCTAAAGTTAATGCGTCCCAGACACTAGATGCCCTCTCCAACCACCAACCTTGCTCCCATTGCCAAGTAGTGTGAAATAAATATTCTTATGCACAAAACTCAGTGAAGATCAATGAAAATGTGGGTAATTCTACATGTCTAGAAAACGTATGCCTAACAACCCCACGTCGTTGGCCTTCGTTTCTCAATACCACAGCAATGTCAGGAATTACCAAATCACTTGCCTCTACTCTTCCCCTAGCTCGACACAAAGGGGCTTCAATCACTGGTTTGACCAATCGTCGTTCACGAATGATCCGGGCACCTCCTTGTTGAGTCCAAAACTTTATGGCCTTAGCACTTAGGATTTTGGTACCTGGATACCTTAGCGATTGTACACCAAGTCGATCTCGAGCCAACGGTGACAATGTAAATGGTACCGGTAGCTCTTGGATTTGATTTTGGCTTGATGATTCACCAGAAGATTCTACTTGAAGATTTTGAAATGACTTAAGAATACTTTGCAGGTCTTCTTCGCTTAAGTCAATTTGAATGCCTTTGTCCTCTGTGTTAGCAAGTGGCAATAATCTAAAGGGCTTAATCGTGTTTTTGCCCTTATCTATGATAAAACCACATAGCTTGATGTACCATCACAGATCACATGTAGTCAAAGAACATACCAACACTCCTATAGAAAGAAAAAGGCGTCTGGTACACACCACCAAATCCACCCAACTAGAACTATAACCTATATAGAGCTAGTCAAAATCCACACAAAACGTCTAATGGTATCATACTAATATTGTAGCTACACTCATCATATACGGAGATCAACCTGCAAACCACACATGCGGCCCCAGTTGATCTCAAACTGCCCTACTCCCATAACTCCTTCAAATATCACACGTAACATCCGTGTGATGCTAAGACGCCCCAAGACTGCATCACGGTGCCCATCCCAAGAAGAATGTGTGATAACCGGAGTCAATTGGGCAAACAATGAATGGCAAGCCATGCCAAGTTGGTGGATGCCAGATTGTTGGGCAGCTGTCAGATCACTTTCCCAACTCTCCCAAAAGTCACGGTTAGTGTTTTGCACACCTTGTGGTGGCAAATGAGCTTGGATAAAACGCAACAAGTGAGAAATATGTGCGGCTAGCCTAATCCACTCTAGCCAGTCATCTAAATCTTGCGGCTCATTATTTGCTATAGTGATCAGGTGGCAAAACCGCATATATGCAGCAGTAGGTGTAGGTACGACGGGAAGAGCATGTACCACTTGCGTGTAATGTTGCCGAGGTCGAGGTGACTCTGGCGGAATAATATCTTCATTGGGTTCCAAGGCCACCCTTGACCTTGTGGTGACCATAAGTGACTAAAGCCTTAGTCCCCCACTGAGAAGGTGCACCACAAGGCCTTTCACACCACGAGCTTCTATCACTAGAAGCCTCCAACTCCCATTGGCTTACTAAATGGCCGGAGTTGAAGATTCTTACTGTGCCTCCAAACAACCCCTATTAACACCCTTAATCTCCAACGCCAAATTCATATGCACCCTCCACAAACTCACAAAGACAACCTTCAAATGAAGTTGTCGTTTTTTTTTGTTTTTTTGTTTTTTAGAAAACTTGGGCCTGAGGCAAGCCCCAACGCGGTGACCGGCTGGTCCGGTCACCGAGTACCAGATGACCGGTGATCACCGGTCACTAAAGCCAGGTAACCGACTGGTCCGGTCACCTCCCCGCACGCGCTACGCAACAGTCCAGAATGCCGAAACTGAAATCCCTAGAATCCGAAATTGAACCCAAATTCAGATTGATTATGTTCTTCCATCGTCCGTGAATTAGTCATAGGCACCATACAAGTATTGAATTCGACCCGCATCCATTAGGCACAACATTGTTGTACTCCAATGTTGAAATTCAGCCGCGATTTCTAAAACATTTGAAAATGTTGGTCAATTCTGAAGCATCCGAAAATGCTGGCCAATTCCCCCGTATAGTTCCGCTAAAATCCTCAGGTCCAGCTACGTTCAACTAACAACTTGCATGAGCCTGCGCCAGGAAGATCACTGCAAACAAGGCTACGACCAAAATCGACCAAAACCTGCACCGACCTAAAAACAAAAACAACTGAAACGATGATGCCCAATCCAAAATTCGGGAACCTGAAACGGAAGCAACTGAAGCGATGCTACTAAGTTCAGAATTCGGGAACCTAAAACAACAGCAACTAAAACAATGCGGCTAACTTCAGAATTCGGGAAGCAGGGTCTCTGAGAAAGGAAGAGGAATCTCTGATGTGTTGAGACCTGAGTTCGATTGGCAAACAGCAATTGGCGCAGTAAAAAGAAGCTTTGGTGATCACAGAGAAAACTTAGCAAAAGGTCGCTTTGTTCTCTCTCCGAGCTTGTCCTGGCAGAAATGTTGTCTCGGGAGGGGAGACCCACTTCACGAAGCAACAAAGGATTCGATACCCAACTATCGCATTCTCAAACTATTTCTCCAACTTATTTCAAGTCTCGATATTCTTCAAATACTTGACAATCTAAGCTGTAATTGGCAAGCGCTAGTACCTTTGTCCTTCAAAAACGTGGTGTCCACCTGAATTGCCAGGACTCCTACGGTGAAGCTCCCTCGTCCAATTCACCCACCGAAGCTTTGCATCCAGTTCACCCGTCGAAACTCCTCGCCCCGTTCACCCGTCGGAGCTCCTCGTCGAAGCTCACCCGTGAAATTTCCTTATCGAAGCTCCCTTGTTGAACAAATGTCAACACAACTACCAGAAAACACACCGTACTCTTCCAGTCCCCCTCTCTTCCCTACGTCAACTTCCAGTTAGAGGGAATTAAGGGGAGAGACAAACTTTTCCCCTTGAGTTTGGGACTCCTTTTTAGGTGGCCCCTTCCTAACCCACCATTTACTTATCCTAACCCACCATTTACTTATCCTAACCCACCATTTACTTATCCTAACCCCTAAAGCAAGGTCAATAATGCACCTAACTATTATAAATGGGTTTAGGACCTATTTCCGAGGTCAAAAACCCCTATACCCATGGCTATGGTGCCCAAGCTCCAACTTTGCTTGCAATTACAGCACATGCAAACACTCTCAAAACACTCTAAAACTCAATTTTCTACTACTTTAGGTGTCAATTTTCACTACGTATACACCTATACTCATAGTGAGATCTTTTTCAAGTAATAAAACGTGAGGAAAAACTCCTAAAGAAGCTGGAAAAACCTCACAATGGATTACAAAGTCAAGCCAATGCCATTCTTAAAGAATGATAGCATGATTTGGATGGAGTCTACGAGGCAAGCCTCTCACTCCATCACGTGTGAGACTCAACTTGAAAAAGATGAGTCTCCATTGCCCCACGTGGAAGACATGGGCATTGAGGTCCCCAAACGAGATGCCAACTCCTCGTCCCGATTCGAAACCAAGACCCCAACTTGCATCCAAGGTTCCCCACACTCCACAATGCTCTGCAACACTCCACGTTGCTTCACAGATATCTTTACAATGTCGGGCTGACGGGAAATCACATGGCACACTTCTCACATGACACCTTTCCTACCACCATCTGTATAGACACAATTTCGAAATATGAGGATTTTGCATGAATGGATTTTTAAAAAAAACTCTTATTAGTACAATAAAACTCTACAATAGAAAGACAAGAAAACTCAATACCTTTTGTAAAAACTCCATGACCTCAGAATGGCAGTTCGGTCCCTGGATCCCTTCATTGTCAACCACATCACCAATGGAGACATTGAGGATCAATTCTTCTGAGGTCACATCATCGTCATCACCAAGGGCAATGACTTGTGTTCCTTGAGTGATGACTTCCTTTGTAAAATCTGGAAGCACTGCCTTCCTCTTCATCCCTCCTTGCGACGCAGTTTGCATATGCGAACTTTGATCCACTACTGATGACTCCGGAAGTACGCCCCCATCGTCCTCCTTCTTCTTTCCCTTAGCCTTGGTCTTCTCTTCCTTTTGTTTCTCCTTCTCCTTCTCTTTTTCTGCCAACTTTACTAGACGCTCTGCTTCCTTCTTTTCCTTGTTTTCTAAAGCAACTTGGATGCGAGCTGCTTTCTTCCTATTATTGTGTTCCATTTTTGCAATGGCCTTCTGCCTCTACTTGTCATCCAGGCCTGCAAACTCATCCACGTTCATGTTGATAGTTCCAAAACCCTCTAAAGATTGTCGGAGTTCAACCTCCGATGGATGCGTGTATGAAATGGGACAATCTATATACCATCCGCCACCACTCAGATGAGCCGTGGTGAAAGTCCGCAATTGATTGGGCGTGTACATGCAATGTGCAGAACCACAATCAAGAAAGCTTGGGAGGAATGTCGGTATGTCTTTTTTGTCAATGGCCCCTTTTGCCTCCAACTCATATTTGAAGTACCTGCCAAACAAGATAAAAAAATGCCAAAGATCAATAATTAGGAAGGGAAAAATTGTCAATCTAAATTCTCGAGAAACCACTCTACTTCACTTCCTAGAAATTTTTAATCTACAAAAAAAATGAAACGCGAAAATGCCAATACAGAACTCCAGTGGAAGAAAATGAAGTGGTCTACCAAGTTCCATAGAGGCAAACGTCGGATCCGACTCTACGTTTAGAAGTTCTTAGGAGACCCCTCATTTCTAGTCCCTTCTATAAATTATATTGCAATTTTAAGCCTTATTGATCAAAAAATACAAAATACAAAATCCCTATTCTTTAAATGAACAACAATATATGGAATATGAAGTTTTGGGTCATACCTAAAGAGAACCCTTCGGACGGCCAATTTAGACCCCTCATAAGTGACAAAGTTGTCACTTTTTTTGAAATAGTTTGTTCCACGGAGGTGTGCCATGAAGCCTTGATCCCAAATCTTCCTCCTCCAACCTTCAATATAATCAATCAATGTCTCAGGTTTTAGAGGATTGTCCATATTGAGAGGTATGTTGTCTTGCTTCACAACACCCTCAAAGTAGTCCACAGCTGCATCTTGAATCTGTAAACACAAGAAATGAATTAGAATTAATGAAGAATATATTGTTAAGATTAAACTTCCTTCATACAAACTACTATTTTTTAAATTCTTATGAGGTCCTGAAAATAAATCACATCACAAATGAAACACTTACCCCAGTATACCAAACGTATTTGTTCAAGAAGGGGCCTAGAAGAGTCTCAAAGACAGGCCTTGGTGGAAATCGTCTTGCATCGCGTGATGGCATGGAGGAGTTCCACCACTTCAAGAACTTTGTCTTGTGAAATGCAGTAGTGTTGCAAGTCGCAACCATTTGAAGTTTCTCGAGCGTCATCTCGGGAAACTCGTTTGCACTCCAATGTTTTTCCACCTAATTCAATGAAATCATTCATATGAATTTCAATTTCAAATTCATTTCATATCATTGCATAGGATTTGAAGGCTAAACAATCCACATACCTCATGAAGAAACTCATCCGTAAGAGCCGGATTGGCCACAGTCACTAGCTTCATCATCTTCACATTAAGTTTGCTTGTCTTTTCCATCGCTCCATCTCTCATTGCCTGTCCTCGTCCCTCGACAGTTTTCTTTTCCTCTGGTGTTGTCTCGTTATACCTCCGAAGTGCAACATCCATTGCTTGGGCTATCTCTTGCTGCACAAAAAGCATTGAAAAGGAAAAATTAATATATAATCAAGGGAAACAATTCAAAATGAAATTGTGCTACCATTTTCAATTGTAAGTACCAATTAAAGAGAAAATCACATTCAATTGAAGGTAACACAGAATATGGAATATGAATTCAAAGCCCTTTTAGACCTTACCCGAAAAAGAAAAGTTGTAAACACTTCGACAGGCATAGAATACCAAGTCCTCGTTGTTTTTGGTGCACTACACCGTTTCAACTCCGACGGACTCAACATCTCATTGAAGCGCTCAATGGGAAGAAGTCCATATTTCTGAACTCGGTACAAGGTGTGAACAAGATTTGTTTTCACATGAGAATCCTCAGTGGACCTGCATTTGATCGAATATTTTTTTTAGTATTC
This sequence comes from Thuidium tamariscinum, assembly GCA_947034885.2. Lineage (NCBI taxonomy): Eukaryota > Viridiplantae > Streptophyta > Bryopsida > Hypnales > Thuidiaceae > Thuidium > Thuidium tamariscinum. The sequence goes on from OX344750.2 coordinate 35,425,685, forward strand.
TAAACGTGATATACAATGTTGTGAAATAATGAAAAAGTAAACAAAAATGACAATTTCAAAATCGAAGTTAAAATACGTACTTGTTAATGTCATGCATAACATGCATGACCAACTCTATCTTCCTCTTTGTATTGAGCACAATAGAATCAACAGCCCAATGCCAATCCCACTCTTTTGAGTGCTTCCTGTTGATATAATTCATCCAAGATATAAGTCTGTGATTACCATCACAAACATAGAACTTGAGGTTCTTCAAAAACCTCAACTCTGGAATAGACTCCAAATGAGCTTCAAAGATAGCATTTTTCTTCTTCCATAATGGATTCCAAGCCGCCATTTCTTCCTCCGTGAAAGCTGAACTTTCCCCTGCTTCATTTGTTGTTGTCACATAGAAAACTGCAGCTCCGTCTTGGTATCCCTTGTTAAACTCCTGCTCAAGCAACTTCAAGTCACATGCAAGAGTTGGCCTCACCATTGGCATGGCCACCATTCGGCACAAGGGAATTTGAAGTCGAAAAAGGTGATCAGGCTTCATCCTAAGAGAAGCGATGCTCTTCACGGAATCAACCTTGTGGTATGAACGGAGGTCGTCTTCATCTAATCCCTTATCCTCCTCCTCCAAGACAGGTACTGGCTGGTCTTCTTGCACAACCTCTTCTTCATCACCTTCAATATCTGGTTGAGGAGTGTCGTCATTGATCTGAGTCTCCAATATAGTTTCATTTTGAGACAATGATGCTGGAGACACATCCATCTGCAAAAAAAGTAATGATGACATTGAAGTATGAAATTCAAATTCAAATAAAGTTTTGAAGGGTTTTGAATTTCAAAACTTTGAAAGCAAATTTAGCCTTCAATATAAAAATATCCATACATGGTTTCACAAAAAATTCAAAAAGGCATTCTAAGAGACAAATAAGGGATAGATTGAAGATGGTAAATACAATGGTCCAAAGGACTTTAATTAGACAATGTCTACATCTTCCTCAGAGTCAGAGCTCAGGTGGATAATGACTACTTCCTGTCTACCCTTGATGGTTCTAGTATGACATTGATACATTGGACCATCCACAGTAATAGAACCCTCACTCTCTGAGGAGTACTCAGTGTCTGAACTATCAGGAGTCATAAAAGTGACTCTGTGTCTATCCACCTCCAAAGGTCCATGAACACGAAGTCGGAACCTTCGTGCTGCGGAGTCAATCACTCGACTAAGTACTGAACTCTCAAAAGCATCTACAGCTCTTTCTGCAACATCCATGACATCATCGAAACTTACCACGTCTTGCTTCTCTTCTTCTTCCTGTTCTGAGTCACTAGAAACATCCATTGCAGTGTTTACCGGTGTCAAGGGTTCGGAAGGTCCAGCATCAGCAACTAATGCAACATCCTCTAAGTGGGCACTTGAGGCTTTGGAACTCCCTCCACGCCCTCTCTGTTTTCAATCAAAGTTTCAAGAATCAAATTTTGTGAAGTAATTGATCAAAATAGACTAACAAGACTAAAATCATTAAAACTATATTCCAATGATAAAGAATCATTAAACAAATGAAATTGATATTATAACCATGAAATAAAATGACTTTATATTACTCTCATCACAGAACAGAAATTGATATAAATAATCATAGTCCAAATGAAATTATCATAAGAATCAAATAATAAAGGAATAAAATCCTACCTCAATTAATAAGCTCACTTTATACAATATAAAAGACGATATTTAATGTAGCTTCTCTTAAAGCATAAATTAAAAAACTAAAAAATAATATTAATAATATTCAGCAAAGACAATGATTAATTTTCTTTAATAGAATAAAAATTTCATAATGGATACATAGAAATATTGAAATTAAAAAATAATTAAAAAATAATAAATGGAATTTCTTTAATTTAAAAAAAATAGACATGAGAATGCATGCAAATTGAAGATTGAACACAAAAAGGACAAAAAATAATAATATTAAAGTAATTCCTAAGAACCCTAAATCTACTTTATAACAAGTATTTCCCCTAATCTTTAAAGCCTAAAATGTACAACATATGAAAAATTCTAAAAAATTGGTGAAATTCAAAGAACATAAATGATTTAACAAGAAAATCTCCACTTCTAGAAGAAAACGACTTCAATAATTTTTTAAAGAATTTAGATTAAAAAAATAACTAAACTTCTTATGGGGTCCGACACGTGTCCAATCCTGGAGCATCGGATCCGACTTTGCAAGATCTAACATGTACAGGACCCCAGTATCTAACGATTTGACTAGTAGAGATTGAAGATTCATACATGAATTTTACTAAACTACCGATTGTCCTGGGTCATCAATCAATGAACATTATGGTAAAATAATTCAATCCACAACAACAGACTCAAACATGTTACTCAGTAGCTAGATCTTAGAGAGGGTGCTTCACATGATTTAAAAAACATCTTCTATTGAGTCGCAGGTCTTTATAGAGATTTCTTAAAATCTCAGGGTCCAGGGACGTTGCAGACTTTGAGAGTTGGCTCCGACCCTGGATCCTTCGACTTCCGTTGGACCCCAGACTTGAACAAGCATTCCGACCTCTGATCGGAAGCTGGATTTCCCAATGAACCTCGATCGTCCTGGACTGGGAATCTGGGACAGGAATCACGCCGTAACAGAAGTGGGGTTGCGTTAAAAGTTCGTTGCTGCACGGCAGCCAGGCAGGGAATGAAACCCAAGGCAACAAACAGATTAACGGACTGGAAGTCAGCTCCAAGCTCGCATGCATCGAGGGCCCGGGGTCTTCCAATTGAATTCCCTTTCGAGTGTCTGTTGAAAGCTACAGCTGCAATGTAAGAGGAAAGCGAAAGAAAGCTGAAGGAAACAAGGACCATGATCCCAGTTAACAATTCCATTTCGGGGGATCGACGACTCTTTGACAGGCTTGGCGTCGGCGTCGACTCTCGCATGCTCCATCGATGTTGGACCCCCCAAAAGAGTTCGGTCCCGGACACTCTCAGGGTTGCACTTGCTTCCGCTAAAGATTTTGGGCTTCTCTTTTATGACCTCATCAAGTTATTGCTAACACTAAATGCTGAAAGGATGAACTTACAAGATGAGAAATTTGAACTGGTATCTACAGTTTGGTTCGTAATTCTTCTTCAATATTACATCACTAACAGTATGACAAGTCGTTCACGTGGAAATTTAATGAAAATCTAAATCTTGAGTGAGATCTTCCAGCAATCGAGTCTAAACAGCATCCTCTGGTGATTTCTGCAAAAAATTAAAATCCTACGAGAAATGTGGGGGTCCTGGCCGATTCAACTTCCAAAGAGTCGGGTCCGACTTCGAACACGATCACAGTTCCTTGAACCCCTGAATCTAGAGCTAGAAGACGAAAAGCTAATTAAGCGGCGGGATTCCCAGTTCCGAATCGGTTGTTCACTGTCTACGGAGAGTCAGGGTCACCCCCGACGTTGAAGGTCCTTCACCCAGTCGACATACGGGGGTCCGCATTCGTCGCCCAAGGAGCTCAGGCATTCCTCGGAGAGCATGCGGCTAAACCTCAGGGCCAATCGTTTCTCCGAGGTTACAGATCTGTTTTGCTGACTTCCCTAACCTACATTGTTCTATCGACAAGAGGTTGTTCACCTCGGAGACCGGATGATGTATCGATCGCAGGCTGTTCACCTCGGAGAGCGGATGTCCTATCGACTGCAGGCTGTTGAGAGGGCTGTTTTGAGAGTTGATGTTCTAGGGTGGACTGCCAATAGCTATTGCACCTCCGATGGAACATGCAGGGTTTGACTCTAAGTTTAAAGTCGACCATAGACCCTCATGGCGTACGACCCACCACAGAGCACGAAGATCTAAAGATCCGATTCTTTAATCGGGTACGATTCACATATTTGAACCAACCTCACATTCACTCACATGCACAAAAATCAAGAACGTAGATGCACAGGAAGGTTTGACCTTGGGTGGTGGACGCCGAGCTCGAGAAACTTGGGTACTCTTCTAGCCGCTGGAATCTCCACGACCTCGGCTCCTTGTAGCGCACGTCATTGCTGTCTGTACTCCCTGTGCATGAGAAATTCAAGCAACCATGAGAATACAGGTGCAGGGGAAGCTTGAGTTCGATTAGTCTCCCAACTCCGAGGTAGTTCTGCTTGAACGTTGTGGCACCGAGGAACTTCGTGGGTGAGGTCCGAGGAACACTGTGGCTAAGCGCTGTGAGTGGGATCAGATCAGGCAGCTGTGGCTTAGAGAGTTTTAAGCGCCGCCATATTTTCAGGCATGGCGCGGAGTCATCAGCATACAAGCGGGACTCTATTATTGATTCTGACTTTCGACCCCTCCATCTGTGAAGCGGCACTGCGACAGCTTTCACCTTTGGAAAAAAATAGAACATCCCCCAGATAGTGCCCGTGATACTCTCGTGGAGCATCGCATTGTAGAGCAGTGAAGGTTTCCAAATAAAGCCACAATACAGGTTTACAAGGGTGGGTCTAATAAAATGTTTACAAAAAACAAGTCTCGAAGGAGTTGATCTCATCGACCTTTAGTTTTTAGAAATTTGACTGAGGTCCTATATTTCGGATAAGGCACCGTTAGCCTCGATACTCTCTTTACTACTTCTATCCCAAACTACCAAATAACATCCGGTTACTGATGCTGTATAGTAAAACATTTGAAAACATGGAAGTGATTGCAACTCGGTGCCGTGGGTGAATTCAGTAACTTCTCTCCGTTCAAGAATGTATTCGCACAAGATAGAGTCAGGTAAACAGTCTTTTTAATGGACTGACAACTGTTTCAATGTTTGCGATCTGCGTTTTGCGGATAATGTAAAGTAAAGAGTCCCAATGAGACTTTCACTCTCTTTTGATTTTATCTAAAAAAACAATTAAAGAGGCTCAATGAAGGACTTCTAATTTCTGAACTTTGCATACTCGACCCTAGGTAAAATAGAAAGAATAACACCGTACAATAGAAATTTGTCATACAATACTAATTTTCCAAATTAAAAAAAATATTTGTATGTCCCTTTTTAAATTTCAGCACCTTCCAAATTTTGCAGGGTTATTTACAAAACTGACCTACACGGTAACTTCTTGGACAAATTAATTTTCAGCTCTTGGATGGGTCGCTTTATAAATCTCTTACCTCGGTTGGAGAATGAGAAATGAGACCATGAGTATTCTAGATGTTACATTACAACATAAGCCCTTCAAGAAAATACTGTGCGGACCAGACTGGTAGCCGCACGTGCTGAACTGAACAGGTAGCCATTTGTCCTAGACTGGTAGCCATACAGACTCATAGCCGTTGAGAATGGGACCCTAAAACCAGGACTACTAACTGGCTACCGTGGACAAGGGGGTCACGTTTACCCAGAAAAAAGGATTTTCTAACCTGTTAATGGGAATGAATAATAGTCCTGGACTTTGGGAATGAATAACTGTTTTAGACTTCTAGGTCTTACACAAGTGTTTGATGTTTTGAATCTTCATAGAAGTAGGAAGATAATGTCACTTATCAAAAGATGAACTCATTCATGTTTTTCAAAGTGACATAATTCTATATAGAAGTAAAGTACCAAGAGAATGCGTTTTCAAAAGAAGAGTGCATCTAGGAAGAGGAAAAACACTTGTATAAGTAGAATTTATGAATGAAAATCATCTCTTTCAGTCATAAATTCCTTAACATAAAATTATTGTACTCCTGGAGAGTTATATTCGTATACTATAATTTTTTATAGAGTTACCTATGAAACCCTAAACATTAGTAAACATGCATGTCGATAATTTCTATTGTAGAAACACTACTCTGGGGAAGGGCACTTTCACACAATGTAACCCTAAACTAATCTCTTACATTATACTTTCATAAGCTGCACAGAACTTGCAAAGTCTAGTACATGCAAAAGTTTCCCAATGCAAAATATAGAATATGTGTGCAGCTCGAAGACCTATTCAATTCTAATACTAAGTTCTTATTTGATATGCAAAAAATACAGTATTACAGTGCAATAACAACAAAGAAAGTGAAAACAACAAATGCGTTTGCTAGGTTCTTACAGTAATGGTGAGGTGTTGCTCTTCCTGAGTGTGTCCGTTAGATTTGTCCTTCGATGGGTCTGGCGAAACCTCCAAGTTCTTGGCACCAATATTTTCTTCCTCATCAGGGACTCCACTTACAAAGGGAAGTACTCTCCGAAGGTCGCTTGAAGTGGATTGACTTAACTTAGACATACCTTTCTTCGCTCGGGTCATTCTGGATCTTTGCAACTGCCTAGAAGATGAGAAGTACAGTGACCTATGCCTAATCTCCCTTCTTCTCAACACTATACTATGCTCGGATGTGCACAACCTGTCAACAAGCATGAGACAGTTCTGTCACTAGATGGCCTCCAACACTCTCAACTCTAACAAGCACAGGAAACAGAAAGAACGCAATGGTTCGAAAGTGCAGAAATGGCTTCTATTTATAAAGCTCCCAAGAATTGTATAAAAGGTAAGAAAGTTCCTCACTTGATAAGGGGCGAGGACGATGGCTTTAATTTGAATTGATAGAGATGTTTAATACAGTTGTTGTAGTGCACTGTAAAAATTCTTAATGTGGAGGCAAGGAAGTCAAGGAAGAATCTGACACATTTATGGAGCTCCAATAATTCCCAAATGGTGGCTTGCATGCATTTATGAATGTTCTAAAGGTGGGCGTTTGAATTTGTATAAAAGACGGCGGAAGGTCTATGGCTAGAGTACTCAGAAGCCACAATAGTCACTATTCAAATTACAGAAGTTTGGATGTTGACATTGTCAGGGAGTACTGAAGTGATTTAATAAAGATAGCGGTTACTGGCTGAAGATGGAGGCTACTGACAGAAATCTAATACTTGGCGACTGTACTTAAGAGCTGCCACACTTAGTACAGACGGCACTATACCTGGTAGAATAAAGGAAGTAGGTATAAGCAAATGATGCACATCAAGAAATAAATAAATGTTATGAGTGTATGTTAAAGTAGATTGAAAATGGTGAGCCGCCTCATATTACTTGGTTATATTTTTGTATAGTTGATAAAAATGAACTGTTTCAAGTCTTTTAAATAGTACTCATCTCCGTTTCAAACTTTAAGTAATAGGTCTTTGTTCTCAGTATTGTTTGTGGACGTTCTGAAGATGGCTTGCATTCGAGTAGATGGTCATGAGGTACCTCTTATGTTTCCCATTGAGGATGGAGGATGCGCTAGAGTTTTGAGTCACCTTCTCCATGTCCGGTTCAAATTTGTAGAGTCTTCCATCTATGTTGAAGAAGAAATAGTGTCGGATTCGGGTACAGTAAAGGAATTTGTCTCCGTTGCCAAATCTGCAGAAGCTGATGGACATTGTTGGTACCTTTCCCCAGGGAACTATAGAGCATACGGCCTTCCTCTTTCCATGTTTCTTGGTTCTACAGAGAATCTGAGTCGACAGTCAAATGATTCAACTGTCAATATGCCATATGTTGTACAAGATGCTTTAGGAACGGGAAGGCTTCAATCTTCTCCGGTTTTGCTGAAGTCTTCAATACTTCATAAGGTGAAGTTAGAGAAATTAGATCCAATCATTGAACTATCTAGTGAGTCCGAAGGAGAGTCTCCAAAATTGGGTATGAGAAATCAAAGATGCTCTAGTCAAACTAGAACTTTTGAGAGAGACCTATTGAATTGTGCATCTGGAATCCCATCAAGTAGTCAATTCCAGGCTTCACTACCCTGTCCTCCATTGCATCCACATACAAGTGGAAATATAAGTATTATGGATAGTTTGAAGAGACTAGGTAGCATGCATCGATCTCGAAACGAGCTGTCTACAATGGATCTGAGTATCATGAAGCATCAATGTGTGCCATCCCTCCCACCGGTATTTGATGGAGATATAATTTTCGAAATACCGCCTTGCCGGTCTTCTTCGTCATCATCTGCTGCACAGAGCTTGGAAGGAATGGACAAGCGTTATGATGGACACCCGTGGTGTAGACTTGTTACAACAAACATCAACAACTCCGACAACTTGAAGTTCCGTAAGTCTCATTGTGCCGGCCATCTTGCTTGTGTAAATCCAAATTGTGATTTCATAAATAGAGCTTCGAAGAGAAATGAAACAGAGTGGAGTGGAGTCACACCAATTCCTTTTGCAGTTGGAGATAGACCTCCAAAAGACAGCACCTTAGTTTGTAAAGTGTGCAAGAGTCCACCGACCTGTCTTAGCACCTGCAATGCTAGGATATACTATTCTTGTAGTAATAACCCAGAAATGAGTAGGGCAGCTATTCATTTTGGAGAGCACAAGCATCCAGTTGCAAAAGGCGTGTATAGAGATTCAACGGAAGAAATCTATGGGCTCATTCAAGAGCAAGTGGCAAAAACACCGACCGCTACAAACTCAGCGATTGCACTCTCCGCGAGTAAAGATTTCTTAACTAACCATTTGTTTCACAATGGAGAAGGAGAGAAGAAGATGCTGAAGGGAGAGGAGATGGAAGAAGTCATGGACCGTTTTCTATATCTGAGTAGTCCAAATATACGAAATGTTATCTCATCTTTCCGCTCAAACAATTGAGGAGGGATCATTGACAACATTATGACTATGAAGAAGGAGTCGAAGTTTGAATTCATACATGATAGCGTGTTCCTTGAACAAGGGAAAGAGAAGGTTTACATTTTCAAAATGCTTACAGAAGGAGACGGAAGTGGAGTGGACCTTGTAAGGCGGATGCAACTAGGAGGTAATCTACAGAATGCATGGTTGATGTTTGACCACGTGAAGCGTGTGAAGGAATGGACCACAATGGCGTGCCATGTGTATGACACGGAATACAAGAAGGTGATGACGATTGCAGTGTGTGATATGCAGTCTGAAGATACCGAGGTACAGGTTCAATTTTGGAATAGTTTGAATGCTGTCATGGTATGACATGGAGTGCCGAAGCCCAACTTTAAAGGATTTATGGCAGATAGCGCTATGGCCAATTAGAATGCGGTCCGCATAGTGTATGGTAGTGGATTTGCCAGTGAGGCAATGGAGAATCGAGAAAGGATGTGTTTGTTGCATTGGAGTAGTTCTCTTCACAAACACACCCAAAAGTACATCAAGCAAGCACTGCAGCAGCAACATATTTCTCTATGTAAACAGTACAAAGATTCCAGAAATTTGGATGAAGCAAAGACACGTTATCTTGCAATTCGTTCATGGTGGCTATCATCTGGAGCTACAAATGAAGAAGCGCTTCATCATTTAGACCATTGGCTTGCATTCTGGCATTTTAGGTATCGGCAGTGGGGAGGCTTCATGGATATGGTGAGTTTTTTTTTAAATGCACATCAGAATTTCAATCTTAGAAGGTGTCTTTCTGTATTGTAAAGGAAAACAGAAAGTTAATTTTTTTTTATGATTTATTCTTTATTTGAGGACATAATTCTATGTTAATAGAAGTAGAGGGTCTAATAAGCATTTCAAAATGAGTAGTCGGATCCGACGGATGATGTAGTCGTCTTTCCTTAACCCCCTTATTTAGACTAAATTAAAAAAAAAGTATTATTTAAAGAGTGCACATTTGAACTAGTATTTTTCATTTTTTATTTTTTATAAGATATTGGAGTGAACTGCATGTAACTCTCTCTGAATTAAGTAATTGGCTTGCATTTGAAATTATCTTCAAATGTCCTTTACTTTTGGTAGATATAGGTTTAGTGCACTAGAAATGATTTTATAAATACAAATGCATGTGAAGTTTTGAAAAATATGTTCTCAGTCATTGTTTTTTTCTTAATGCATTTGTAGAAATTGAATTTGGAGGAGATGCTGGACCTGCCATCATGCAATTTATCTGAAACAGTTCATAACAAGTAGCTGCAAATGTCTGGAAAAAGGGAAAATAATTTGTTTGATGCTACTTGCAACGATAGTATTCGTGCTTGGATGCAAATGACTAATTATTGGGCATATCTTAGAGGTCATGCATGTGGCTCTGGTCCATCCAAGAATGAGCTGAAGTTAAGGGCTGCCACACGAAGTAAAGATCCCAAAAAAATTGCAAAGGCGCTAAATACTTTACCTGGAGCAGAGGGTCTTGGAAGTCGTGTACCGCATTTGGAAGGTGAAAAGATTTTTGGAAGTACAAAGAGGAAATTGGATGTACCTATTGGAGATGCAGAAGACTCACATAGACCGGACAAAGTGAATTTCTCTCAACCACGTGTACGAACCAGGTCCACATCAGTTTCTACTGACATCTTCGAGGAAAAAGATAAAGAGCCGAGTGCAAGTATTTCTGCACATGTCACTGTTGCCTGTGAAAGTGATTGTGACACTTCAAAGTGGCATATTGCAAGAATCAGCCACAAATCAAATGCAAAATGTCACGCTCAACAACAAGGGTCAAATATGAAGTGTTCTGGCAAGATTGCAAGGGGAAAGAAAGGAACCCCTGCTCCAACCTATCGAGGTAAAAAGGTTGATTATGGTAGTAAGCGAAAGGTTGTGGTTGACTTCTGGTTTTGTTGGGATGATATAGAGCGATGTGTGAAAGGCTCAAAACGGAAGTGGGTAATTGATTGGCCAGAGGTGCCAGAGGTTTGGCCAGTTTTATCAGGGACACACCTCAGTCGTGAAGAAACTCTACTCTTGCAACATGCAAGATTTCGACTCCAGCAACGCCCTACGTTGTCACCACGTTGACTTTTCAACATGTCAAAAAATTTCAATACTGTTTTATTTGACCAAGCTGTACCAGAAAATGCAGATGCATATCCAACGGTTAGAAATAGCCGAGCTATTCGGAGGATTGCAAATGCACCAACTACAGAGCAACGGAACAAGTAGGAGAGTGCTAGAAACATTAAAGGTGAAATACTGGGAGTGAACTTACTTCCCCAACCGGGCCTAGGTGCCATAGTCTCACTACAAACAGGGACAGAGCAAAACAAGAACATCTACCGAATTACTGTTGGAATGTTTCCAGCATGTACATGCCCAGATTTTGTGAATATGGCGATTTCAGCTATTGGAGGTCGACAACAATATGTGAATTGCAAACATTTATACTACTTGTATAGATACTTCTCCAAGATGGATGTCAACAAAGACAAATTCATTCATGCACCTAGTTATAGCTCCAATGAATTGAAGTTACTTTTACTTCGAACAGGAATTATTACAATTCCAGAGTAGGCATGGATGCATTTTGAAGTGTAGGGGATTCATATTGTACTAATTTTTATATTAGCCTAAATTTTATAACCATTTCCATTGTTTATCCTTCCTCTATTGCTTTACTCCTTTACTACTAGTTTTGGAGGGCAATCTTAGAATTTATTTAAGTCCTTCTATCATTTTTTAGTACATTCTTTGTAGGATGTGTTCTTTATTTTATTGTTTACCTATTTTCATAACTGTATTCCAAATTTGAGACACTTATTTACATGTGGCATTACCTTACAGTCACCAATAGATTAAGAATATTATTAAAAATTATGTACCCTAAAATACTTATATATTAGAGAGAAAATTTGAAGAAACCTCACCCTAAGCTGTACATATTCCTTAAACCCTCATCATATGCTTTTTATAATAGTGAATGTTTGAATTCTCAATTCATACAACATATTCAATCACCAATGTTGTCAATGTACAATTGTACATTTGAATTATCTAGAAAAATAAAATTCAATACTAACAATGTGACAGATGTATACTTGGAAAAATATTTAAATTCTATACTATAATAAATGAAAAACATATTTTAAGTTTGTACAAAAATTTGAAAGTATTAATGCATATTACAGAAATTTAAAATATAGTATAACATTTTGTTACGATCCACGGTTATAAGGAACATGGTCATAGGTCAAAAAAATTTACTATAAATAGTAAATTTTTCTTATTTTTCCAAAAAAAATTGTGCCCTAAGAATTTGAGCAAACTTTTTTGAAAAAAAAAGGTTTTGAAGCTCACTACTCACAATTTCTATGCTCGCCACTCCAAGCTCGCACGCTAGCGTTGTTGTGTATTGTGCCTTCCACATTGTACCGTATAGGCTCTCTTGAATGAGGCCCTTCCAATTTACATTACAAGTCATCTATATACAATATAGATGACATTTTTTTTAGAGATAGGTAGAAGATTTTGAAAGTGTGACAACTAATTTTTGAATATGTAGGGGTTAAATATTAGAATATTTAGCCTCTAGACACTAGGTATTTATTATAGGTAAGATTTTGATAAGCCATGGTGAATTGTCTCCTTCATTTTTCAAACTGAGGATGAATTTATGATATTTCCCCTATTTTGTGTAGTGTTAATTTTATACTCCCTTGCCCCTAAATCAAAAATTGGGCATGTCATTTCCAATATAAATTCAAAATTTCCAAATGTTTTTCATCAATGCCAAGTAAAAAATTCAAGTATTTATCCTATAGAGAATGAGGGGGGCAAATTAACCCCGGCCATATTGACTTTTTGACATAGTGTGAGCCCCGTCATTGTCACTTAGGCCTCGGATTTTTCTTTTTTCGCTTATTGCTCATATTTAGGGTCATTATGGTTAAAAACCAACTAAAAAGAGTGCTCAAAGTAGGATTGATACAATTCCCGCTAATGATGAAGAAATGGGTATAATTATTTCGGAGTACGTTAAAAGACTCCTTAGAGCCAATTTCTACAACTTATCAGGAGATTAGACATGATATTATGCAATTCACAGGAAATTGCACTAGCAAATACTCGAGATGCGACTTAGCGCAAAAGCATTAAGGCAGGCATTATCGGAATACTTGATGAGGGTTCCTGGAAGATTGGATTCCGATGGGCAATCACGGGAGTCCGACAGTCTCCTACGAGCGTCACGGCGAAGCCAACTGGTGGAGATTCCCTTGTACGGGAATGATTCCTCCCCGAAGGAATTAATTCTGCCATAGTGCAATTTCTACTTTAATTAGACAGTGTATGTTTTTAGCAAAACTTTGCACTTGTCATTAGGGGGCTTCCTAGAAGATCCCCTAAAATTTTCATAATTTTCTGGATTACGAAAATGACTCCATGGGAAGTCAATCGCTTTTACCAGCAATTGGAAATTCATAGAAAATTCCACGGTGATGGTAAAATCCCACTAAAAATTAAGATAGTATGTTTTAGCATAAATAAGCGTCCCGCCAAATTTCAAGACATTCTGACATCAACAAGTACCAGAACCGGTAGCGGAAACAAGTTTTGATGGTTTTACCAAAACTCTTGTAAGTTGACCGGCGCACGGGGAGCATACGGAGTCCGATTTGGGTCAACTTAGACTCTTTTCCAACATTCTTGGACCTTCCCAACAACCTTGGCTAGTCAAAACCTTTGGGAAAAATCAATTCCAAAAGATAGATTTTCCACCCTTTTAACCGATTCGTAAATGTTAGCTTTGAAGAGCATTTAGGCTCAGAGAATAAGGGGAAGGGATTCTTTTGAACTAATTTGGGTCTTCTGGAGCTAATGGCACTGTCCGTTTGGCAATCAGACCATTTCTCCAAAAGTTAGAGTAGCTACAGTAGTAGGGTAGAATTTTAGAACGTTAATTTGGATTTTCTTCGGTAGTTTAGTTCGTAACTTGAGGGGGGAGGAGGCCTTGGAAATGTATAAAAGGCCTCCCCCTCCCCTCATTCCACACCTCTTACACCTCTTTTCATTATCAAACCTCGTTCTCATATTTTCAAAACCGCATTCTATACATCAAACCTCTATTTTTTTTATCAATTCTCTATTCCATCTACACCCCATTCTACATCACAAGTGACTACCTTGCAAGTTTTTTGGTATTTTCGAAATTCTTGTTCCCTTTGATACACTCGAATTCTACCACATTCTTAAGTTCTTTTGTTGTAAGCCATTCCAAGGACTTTGAGGTACCTTTGGAGCGCTTGATCATTTGTTAGTACTCTCATTTTGAAGTTTTGATATTACGGTTAGTTGATTTAAGTCTTTTGATAAGGGATTCATAGCTTGGATTAGCTTATCGAGGATCCCCCTAAGCTTAAACGATTAATTGAAGTCTTGGTCGTGTCCTAGGAGTTTGGGTAGGATCCAAACTCCTTTTTAGTCCTTGAGTAGGCAGACCTCTGGCAAAATTATCGTAGAATTTGAGGGACAACCCTCTAGTACGGCGAAGCTATCGCCAAAATTTTAAGATATTTTTTAGCCTTAGCCAAAAGTTTGTCGAATCCTTTTTAAATTTGGGACTAAACCCCCCAAACGGCGAAGCTTCGCTCTTACTCATAACTTTCAGTGTTTTGTTTTGATTAAGGGGTCCCCATACGGAGACCCAAAATTGGCGAGCAACGGCCAAGAAGGGCTGGATTTATTTTAAATCCAATTCAGTTTAGTCAAACCAAAGTTCCAAGAGGAAGGCCAGCAACCGGCCGAAGGAGCCAACAGTCAGGCCGAGTAAAGCAGCCAGCCGACTGTACTGGCAAGTCATTAATCAAAGGCCGGTAGCACAACTGGTCACAGTGTTGGTATCCATTACTCGGTTGATCATACATCTGGATTAACCAAAATCAAAACTCTAGAATGATGCCCACAGGACCCCAATTTTGATTTTTGTTTAATTTTTCTTTGTAAAAGATTATAGAATAGTTTAGATTTTTACAGACTGAGAGAACCCAGAGGTGAGGCCTGAATTCCAAATCTTGAGAGAAATAGAAAGTTACTGAGAGGTTGAATTTTCCAAAAGGAAAGCCAATCTACTAAAATTCAGATTTGCACATACTACAAGCAAGCTGAGAGTGAAGAACTAAGGCTAAATTTTCCAAAAAGAGGCTTTTACTCCAAAAATCAGATTTGCACATACTGAGAATGAACTGAGTGTGAGAGATTGAGGGCTGAACCTCCAACAAGAGGTCAGTTCAAAAGGAATTCAGATTTGCACATACTAGGGTCAGCCAGAAGGGCTGGTCAACCCCAGTTGACCTGAGAGGGGGCTGATTTGCACCACTTGCTAATACTGAAGCTCCCCAAAAGGGGGCTGATTGCACCACTTGCTATACTAGAGCTCCCTTGTGCTGGACACCTCCTCCCCACCTTCAAGCTCTGGCTGCTAGACTAAAGAAAGAGACTGAACTCTTCAACTGTGAAGCTACACATACAATCTCCAAAACTAAACTTGAACAAGGCATAGTGCAAATGCCATTTGAATCTATGAGATTGGAGTTGGAAGTGTAGAAGAAGGAGTTAGCAAAAAGGAACCAACCAATTGGAACGTTTGACTTTTTTAACCATATTTTAATTTAGGGAAATACAAGTAGAAAAAACAAAGAAAAGAATAGTTTGACTTTATAGGAGTTTTAGAGGTTGCTAAATTAGAGAAAAACTAGAAAGCTTAGTTGTAGTGGAGTTTGACTTTAGGAACCATTTAACAACTAATTTTAGATTAGATTATTTTTGGATATTTTATGTTTTGACTTTTAAGGCTTAGTAGAAGGATAAAGAAGTCGGTTAAAGGATAAGGAAAACACCCCAAAAAGAAAGAAAAGAAGAATGGAGACTTGAAGAATAAAATAACATCCAAGGCAAATTACACATCCCAAAGACACCAACCGGAACAAGAATATTGGAGATGGAGGTGGAATCGGCGCCACGTGAAGAAGTTATAGGAGCAACTGAAGATCTCGAGTTTGTCATGGGAGAGGTTAGTCTTTGAATTTATCTTTTCATTTATATTTTCTTCCACAATTTCATTGGAGTAGATTTTAGCTATTAATTCCTGATTTAGATAGTCAATTAGCATATGTAGTTCCTAATAAAAAAACAAAGATAGAAATTCGCACAAGCATCTAAAAGACAATTAAAATCCACGACATTCCCAAATTAGACCAAAATAGAATTGACAAGGAAATCAAGCTTTAGGAATTTAGACATTTGATTAGAAGTAGAAGTAGAAAGTTAAAGTCCACAAGTACTTCCAAGGTTAAAACAAGCAATAGGTAGATTTTGGAAAACCGGACAACGGTCCAAATCTACTTATAATTCGTTTTACCAAAGGATTTAAAAGTGAACATTGAGTTGGAGTCAAAACCAAGGAAGGTAAAAGTAACTCAACCCAAAGATTGACACTTAGGTAAAAAAGGATTCAACTAGGTAAATTTTGATGAACCGGTTAACAGTCAAAATTTACCATAGAAAATTCACATTTATCTCAAAGTCAAAAATTGAGGTTTTACTTTTGGGAAGGTAAAATTATTCCTTTTGGACTAAACCCAATTCACTTATTTCGGTATTTAGCCAAAATAGTCAAGATTAGCCAAAACAAACATTAGTTGAATCAAAAAGCAATCAAAGACAAGATAGGAATAGAATTATCCAAAAGATACCTTAGAACGGAAAAAACCCAAAACCACTTTAAACTTGACAAAATCATAAAAACCCAAAGAAAGGAGAAGCTTAGCAAAAGACTTAGGCCCTGAAAGAATAGGAAGTAATCAAAATCACTCATTCGGTTCCGATAGATAGATCTTTATTAGTCAGAAGTGTGGAAGCTAAGTGGCTAACTCTTAAAGTACAAGGTTAATTAACTCAGCATTTGCAAATAGACTAACTAGGAGTAGGAATTAGAAAGATCCATTGCTTGGAAGGCGTAATTGGATTACACATAGGTTAGACACCCACTAGGAATCATCCACAAAATAGTAGAACCTGGTTGTGTACACTTTATTCCAAGGGTGGGAATAAAGCGCCCACACATAGTCAAAGGAGATTTTCTTACGTAGAGGTCAGATTCAACAAAAATTAAGTCTTTCGGAGGAAAGTGACGTGTGTCATCTTGTAGGTGGTTCACAATGACGTAGTTCCCTTGAAATTTGATGCGGAAATTTGATTTCAATACTCAATTGTCAAATCAAACCTTCACATTTGGTATATGGGCTAGGGTGAACTCTAGGGTGAACTAATGGGTCAATTCATGGGTGAACTCTAAGGTGAACTACCCCCTTTCTTGTTCTAAAGGAAGAGCATTGAATTTTTTTAAACTTGCATGGATGATAAAATTTGTAAATTTTGAATTCATATTAGCAATCATAGGCCCTAAATTAGCTATGGGAGGTATATGATATAAAATTTTCAAGTCCCAAATAGGGTTTTTTAATTTTTACTTGCACCCTTATAATGACTTTAGGGGACAAGTAAGGGGGTCAATTTACACCAACCATTATAGCAAAACCACACATAGCCAACCACTTAAGCAATTTTGCACATACTCTGGGGCATTAAAAAGCAATGTAAATTTTTTGCCATGTAGAAAGATTGTGATTACAATGATTGCCAATATTTTGTGATATTTTTCCTTGAATTCATATTAATGTAAGTTTTGGAAGCCAAATGTTGACTTGAACCCATTATCATTATATGGAGTCTTTCAATTCCAACTTTCCCACTCACCACTTTGGGACAAGTGTCATGAATTCATTAGTCTCAATCTGGAAAAGGACTAAAAAAACACATACTAAGCTTTAATTAGGAATTTGATTTAGCCTTAGTTAGAAATCGCTACACCTATAAGTTGGATATGGATCCCTAGTTGATAATGGGTCGTTTTACCATAGGTAGGAGGCTCAAAAATCGCTCTAAGTTTGAAATCATCCACCTTCTCAAATGTACATTGTTTCCACATGTTGCTTTTTCATCTTTATAAGAATGTATAAGTAGTGTAAATTTAATGGGTTGGGTAATTTTAGAGCCCTTGTCATTTCAACTTCAAAAATTTGTCACTAATTCCACAAAGCTTCAAAAATATGAACCGACTTGGGTTAAGTGCCAATTCCATTTGCATTAGAGGAGATTTGAGGCCTTTGGAAGATTGCGAGTTCTCGGATTGTGAGAATGCAGAAACTGCCGTGGGAACATAGATCCGACATGGTTGAGAGAGTGCCATGTCATCAGGGGCCGGGGGGATTTGGAAAAAAAATTGAATTTTTTTTTGACATTTCAATACACACGCCAATTTTTTTTTCTTAATAATTGCTGGCTAACAGTGGCCAAAAGTCATAACATTGAGCAGCTAAGTTGGCATTGCCTTGGCTTTACAATGATGGTGTAAAATATGCCACACCCAACATTGTTCATCAATAACTAATTGGTTAGGTGTGGAATATGCCACACCATCACCATGAAGGCCTGTCATGCTATTGAATGTTATGGTTATGGAAACAATTTCAAGAACAGTCCCGCAACAAGCTTCTGGAGGCCTCAAATCTCCCATGCCTTTCAAGAAAAATTTACAGAAAAGTAAGGCTTGAGTCCAGAAGTTTCACCCACCTCCCCCCCGCCAATTTCCGTTTCAGCCAGCTTGTAGGTGGGCGCTTTTATGGCCCTCCTCCCTTCCGTGAGTTCCATGGACCTGCATTTTTCTTTCTTTTGCCAGAGCTGCCTGAGTGAGGGGGCAGGCCTCCGTCTGTCAGGAGGGACCGGTGTGGGCACCAATGCTCCGTGTGTGTATTTGCTCGCCATGCTCTGCGGTTGCCCGCCTTGCTGATCATGAGGCCCCAAATTAGTATTTTAGGAGCTAGACAACAAAAGCCAGAAGGCCAAGAGCCTGTCCAATATCCCTCGCAATCTTGGGGGCTGTCCTTTTCGGGCCTGCGGTCAATGGGACGGAGTTGGAAAGACTACAGGAATTCGGGCTGGCAGGCTTCATAGTTTTATCCCTGCAACTGAATGAAATCCCGTTCCATGATTTGTGTAAAAAAACTACAGTAAGAGCCGGTTTTCATTACCAAGCTGGACATCCAACTCCTGGAGGGTGGGCTGGAGGGGGCTGGAGCAGAAAACATATTTATTGCCCTCCGAACCTGCACGGCTTGAAGTACATGTAACAATTTTGTTTACCCAGTGAGGAAAAAGTAGGTAAGGTAGGTACACCCAAAAGCGCCACTTACTCATACTGTGCCTAGTTCTTATTATTAGCTAGTTCAGATTTTTATGCAGTCTTGTTGGCAAGTGAAAGCATGTTCCAACGCACCAAAGAACACAAGATTTGGATACCTTATGCAGAAGTTATTAATGGTCAAAGTCTGTTTCTGAAAGTGCCATCTACAGTGTCTGAACATGACTGATTGTGGAAATGTATGTGCACTGTAGATGGCGCTTTTGGATGTACCTACCTTACCCTGTAGCTGCATGGTCTTGTCCTCTTGCTGAGAATGGGGGGTCCAGTCCGCCCTCCAGGCCTGCATTTCAACCCTCCCCAACCTGGAGGCTAGAGGGGGACTTGGATGGCCGACTTGAGGTCCAGCTCTTCCTTCTCGGCAATGGAAAGCGCCTGGACGTCCAGGCGCCTAACAGACACCGGCCCTAAGTTAATTGGGGGCTCACAGTACAGTACATAAGTTGTAGGATGACACTGATGAGTGCAGCAAACTGTAGAGAATGAATCAGAGGTATGGTATGGAAGAAGAAGAATTCCTACAGGAACTCAACCTAACTTGAGGTAGGTGCTGGCTGCGGGAGTTTTAAAACTGCATAGTATTTGAGTGTATTTTGGGTTTCCTTTAGTATTTTTTTGGGTGTAATACAAATAGGAGACCCCAAGTTTAGCATTTGTTGTCAGTTGCTTCGGTGCGAGGCAGGGGCTGGGGTGAACAGACCCCCTTGAAAAGCTCTTGTCTAAACTAAGCCTATCACACCCGAACGAGCTAAATTTGGAGGCCCAGGCAGCCAGGGTGGGGGTGAATTGGCCCCCTCAGCCACTCCAAGTCATTCCAGGGGTGCAAGTAAATTTTTTTTTAAACCCTACTTTGCGCTCGGATAATTGACCTCCTACACCCCACATGAGTACTGTACATTTAGGTCAGATTCAGCAACTTATTGTCAGGATAATTTAATTTTCACATTTCAACAATTCGGCAAGCTGATTTTGATTTTCTAGGTTTTCTTTTATTTTCAAAAATAGTTGAAAATTTCTCAAATTTTCCCATGAAATTTTCTTAGATCTTCTCTTGAAATTTTTTCAGATCTTTAGAAATAGTTGTAGAATGTTTTTAAATTTCAGACACGATCCAAAATTTACCTAATTATTTACAAAACTGACCTACGCATATAGTACTTCATGGCCTCTGATTGCAAATATGAATTCATAATTTGCAAATTTTTTCATGTGTGGAAAATAAAAATTTCAATGTTTTCCTCAGTGGCCAAGCAAGAGGGTCAGTTCACCCTGGCCTTGTATCACAGGCTTGCCTTGGATGCTCTTCCTCTGTTGTTAGACTTTTTACTCCCCATTCAGAGAAAACACTAAAAAAAATTTTACACATGATAAAATTTGCAAATTTTGAGCTCATATTTGCAATTAGAGGCCCCAAATTAGACAGGAGGAGTGTACAAAGGCAAATTACTCAAGCACCCAATGGGGCTTTTTGTCTTATTTGCATCCCTGAAATGATTTCGAGTAGCCAAACGAGGACGTCAATTCACCCCAATTTGCATAGGGGGACACTAAACCTATCTCACAAAATAGGATTGGTATGCTTGATTTATCCTAGGGAAAAATGATAAACTTCTTTAATTTTTCACATGTGATGAAAATTTGCAAATTTAGAATTCATATTTTGCAATTAAAGACTCTAAATTAGCTAGCAAGAGTCAAGAACATACTCTAAACATGGCACATACAAGTCGACTTATTTTTACTTGTATTCCTAAAGAACACAAGTTTTACCTTGTTGGTCTTACTTCATGTGACGGGTCAAGTATTCTCTAGTCCCAAACCACTTCAATTTTCAATTATAAAGTATGAAGTTAGAAGAAAAAACTTTTTCTCAATCCTGCTTGGCAGATTAACAAACTTCAACTTTTCCTAGAGTAAGTTTTTTAGACTACATATGGTTTGTTTTTTTACAATTGCATCCTATATTATATGAATTGCATACTTGCTAAGTTTAAAAGCTAAATGTGGAGTTTAGCAAAAGATTCTCAATTTATCCAAATTTATCAAATTCTTCTAGGCAACAAATTGTCTTTATTCAACCACCTAATTAAAAAAACAAAAACAAAAACAAAACATTTTATAATTATTTAGTGAATACACATGCACATCTCATGTCAAAATTTTGAAAAGATCTATTGAAAATTTTCAATTGGTTATTCTACAACCACTCGGTCCTTTAGAAGTTAACCATAAAAAGACAAGGCTAATGTGACTACATCCATTTTTTTCAAATTCCAGTGTCCTTCAATATTTAGTATATGCTCCCATTTTGCAATTATATAAGAATGAATTTTATTTATTTGTCACTCAAAGATGCACCATCCACCTTTTTAAGTCATATTAGTCTAAGAATTAAAATATGGTTACAAAAATTAAATTTTCTCCATAGATGTACACTATAGTTGAAAACATCATGGTGCTAATCAAGTTACTATGTCATTCTAGAAGAAGAAAATCAATTGAATATATTTTGGGTAAAATGTTCAAATTGTAATAAATTGTTGAATCATAGGGTATTTAAAAACACAAATTGAAGGAGATACTACACATAATAAGCTTCATTCTACTAGTTGGGCTCAAATTCCAAAAAATTGTTTATATGGCTAAATTTTAGATTATGCAAAAAGAACTATAAGTTGTCAATATAATGCTTATGTAGAAAAGTCTAATACCGCATTTAAGGGAACATTCAACAATATTTAAGTAAAAATACATTGAAGAAACTCCCAATTTTTATTGACCTACAAGTCATGACAAAAGTTGGTATCCTAGGATTGAAAAAACACACATGATTAGGGTTTAATTGTACAAAAGGCATAAAAGGTCATCTTACAATAATCAATTTCTACATGTCCAATATAGATGAAAGGATCAATTTTATTTCAATACAAAAAACACAAAGGCTCTAATGTTCTTTGAATCGATGATGTCTAATTGTTTGACATTATAAAATATTTATATTTATATTTTTTTTATTAAATTATAAAATCTTAACTTATAATTCATTTAATAATTTCAATGAAATCCTTGATTTATTTCAGGACGAAATGATATGATGTACATTGTGTCACAAAATGACCTCAACAATGCAAACAACTACCACATCATTGAGTTAACCACAAAAGACTAGCCAATCAATTGTAGTCATTGTTGCAAACAACACATGTAACAAATAGAACTCTCAAGCTAGACATGCCACTTCTTATTTGAAGAATTGCCTCCTTCCAAAGAGACCTAGTTTTCTCCTATTTTTGAAATCCTATAAAGAGATGAAGGTCATGCTAAGGAATAATGTGTGCCCCTTCTTTGATCTTGTCAATAGTGTGGTTCAAAAGATCCATATAATCTTTTTTTTAACCCCTAAAGGATCAAGGCCATTTTTTTGTCAAAAACTTCTCAAAATTGCCATTTCTGTTGCATTCATCCAAGAAAATTAATTAATTTTTTTAAAGAATCTAACCATAGGATCTTGTACTTAACTCTATTGAGATGATGTAGTCTACTATACTGCATAATCCTGAATTGATTGTACAGATCCACAGGCACCCTAAATCAATGATATAGATTTGCAAGCGCACTAGTGACACATGGTATTGATAGTATTGCATAGTACTGCCAATCCTATGGCCAAAAACTACGTTTTTGAGACAAAAATTTGAAGGGTTTCTTGCAATTACACTTGATTTATTGGGTGGTAAGACCTACAATATGATGAGTGTTTGGCAATCCTTTTAAGATGAAGGAGTATGAGTGACCATACTAATAGGCTAAATTGCCAAATAGGAATGTTGGTCTACATTCAATAACACATCCTTCATATACTAGCCACTACACAAGGTGTGCTAAAATATTCTTATTCTAAGCCATTCTTTTTCACATATATAATTGGAGTTTTCATGTGCTACAAGTGAAAATTTTAGTGTTAACAAACTTTTCAAGTCTTTCTTCTTCAACAACAAAAATTTATAACAAAATCTATAAGACTCTTAAAAAAAGGAATGAAACTATATAAACCCCTAAAAGATTGAGCCACATTTTGTACAAAAATTGTAAAAAATTGTCACTTTACAAGATAGTGGGAAAAAATCATTTTTTTTCTTTGCCCCTCAAAGAGACAATTGTTTACAACTTTTATCCACAATGTATGTCAATCCTTTGGAGGTTAAGGTAACAACACCTAAATACATTTAAATTAGCAATTCAACTTGATTTTAATTGAAAAATTGAAAAAAATTTATATTGGGTTTTGTTGGTAGTCAAAAGGGGATCTAAGGTTTTCTTACAATGCATTTATTGGACACCATACAACTAAGGTAGACTAGCCTAATTCCGTCTACAACCCATTTCCGTCACCCTATATTTGGCCCCATTTCCACCCATGTCACCATCCAAATTTGTCTAGAAATGAGCCAATTCTAACTAGAAATCTGACAAAATCAATGCATTTATGTCATTTAGGATAACGTGGCAATAGCTGATTGGTGAATACCTAGATGCTTATAGAGACATAAGAAGGTAATTATGGGTTGTTATTAGGATGTTCATGACCCTAGCCTTAGGCACTTTTATAATTTAGGATTGCACACTTCAAAAATTCACAAAAATTACAATTTTGATCAGAAAATTATAATTCTACTTGGATTTGATTTGTGAAACATGCACACACCTCTAAAAAATATGTGTCCCTCTTGGAATTGACTCCAAGATAGTCAGATTGCAAATCAAGGTGGCAATTGGTTGATCTACCTTAACCCCTAACTGCTGGGGAGCCATTTTCTGGCTTTTGGATGACTTCAGAAGGAGAGTAAAAGGTCTCAATAGTATTTTTTTTCATCCATTTTTCTTTTAATGACCTTTCACGTTGAGTTAGGAAGAGCATCCAATTGAGTTTGTAGTCTAACTAATGTTTGTTTTGATGTAGTCGAGAAGAAATCATAAAAAACGAATGGCAAAATTTGCCATTTTCATGTATTTTGAGAAATTGAGTAAATCTGAAAATTCTCCTTGAAAACAACATTTTTTGAATTTGAGCCCAACTAACGAAATGAAAGTCTTGTAGTCTAGTTTCTTCTCCAATTGCAATTTTGGAAAAAAACTTAAAATTGAATGTTTAATTGCACTTTGAACTTTAGCTGCATCTTTTTATGTCCATTGCATTCTAATTTTAGGAGTATACGGGAATTTAGTTTCCACCATACTGTTTGTCACTATAACGTTCACACATTGTGAAATTTTCAGATTTTTTGAGATAATTCTCTATTTGATATGATTTTGTATTCAGGTTTTCTTCAATTTTTTTTTATAAAAAATAATTTACTCAAAAAAAATATAGATTTTTTGTGAAGTACCGTAGACATGTAGCCTCATCTCTGAAAAATAAAAATAAAAATTTTCTCGCACATTTAGTTACCAATTGGCAGCAAAATGAGTCGCAAACGATGACACTTGAAACCCATGATCATAGGCTCGATATTTCACGGTTAAATCATGCATTTCCAAAGTGTTGAAAATAGGTGTTTCTGGAAGTGATCCTAGACTCTCATAAATAGCAGGTGAATGGATTTAAGGCAAGAATTTATAGGGTCAATTTTAGAAGAGGCCCAAGGAGGTCAGAATTAGGTGTGTAGTTCCGTCCAATGTACAACTTGCTTAACCCTAAATGCCCAAGGCCCCCAAATGCGGTGTCGAAGAAACTTTGAAATTAAATAAAACCTTACCAAATTTATATTTTTAGTAGTTTCTATTTTTGGAAGATTCTTTTTGAAGTCTAGTTTTTGCATCAATAATCCAATTTTGAAAATGAATGATTATAATTTTTCTATTCAAAATTTAGTGCAAGGGTACTCATTGCAATCTTGACATTCTGCAGTGTTAAGGACTCTTGGAAATGAGCCTCAAACACACTAGATCTTAGAGAAAAAATTGCACTAAAAATTCATTTAAAAAAATTGTAGAGTAGATTTTGAGAAGCCATAAATTTGATTGGGATTATGCTTGTTAGGCCCTTCAACCTCATATTCTTTTGGTGACCAACTTTTTAGATTTGACATGCAAAAAGAGAGCTCAAAGATTTTCATAGTTTTTACATCTTTATGACCAAACATTATAATCTTTCCATCCGAAAGTGATATTGCTGTGTTTTCTTTTCCTATGTCATCTCTAACATGTCTACTTTGAATTTGTACAGTTACAATTCCAAAAAAATTGATTCAACTTATCAAAATGTTCACTTGGATTTTGGTTCCATTTAAGGTAGGTACACCCCAAAAAGCCCTGTTCCTAAAAGCACCATCTACAGTGCACATACATTTCCGAAATTAGTCATGTTCACAGACTATAGATGGCGCTTTTAGAAACAGACTTTGACTGTTAATAACTTTTGCATACGGTATCCAAATCCTGTGTTCTTTGGTGTGCTGAAACATGCTTTCACTTGCCAACAAGACTACATAAAAATTTGAACTAATTAATAGCAGGAACTAGGCTCAGTATGAATAAGTGGCGCTTTTGGGTGTACCTATCTTAGAGCCAATCCCAAGAAGCTCACTGAAACAGGCCTTGGGCATGTAGAGGTTAATTCAGTTCTGTCTTGCAAGCAACATGCCTGGATTTTCTTGAGGTGTGCCCCCCTCCCTTGGAAACCCATATCTACTGAGTCTCTAGAGGACACTCATCAGAGAAGTTGGGCCAGACTATTTTGGTGCTATTTTGACACCGAAGGTTGCATTTTGACAATATAGGTGTCATTTTCTTGATACTCAGTTGGTATAGGGGTTGGCACCAAATTTACTTGATTGCATCTCAATGCACCATCATGGCACCATATTCACATACCTTGAAGTTCCATTAGGAAAAATTTCAGCCCTCAAGAAGGCTGCGAGTTCTGGATGCTTGGAACTACCCCGATGTGCAATTAGAGAGGAATTGTACAGTTTTTTTTATATTATCTAATGTGTCACTACTTGTGCCACGTCATCTCCATGTCAGATTTCAATATTTTTCAATATTTTAATTTTTTTTAATATATATAATTTTTTAATTATTATTATTATTATTATTTTAAATTCTGTACTTGCACTGCGGGGCGCCGAAAAATGGATTGTTATCGGCCTTCTGCAGGGCTCAGATTTTTTGTAATGCCTAATGCTTTGAGGACACATTGAGGACAGCGTTTGAGGACCCTGGTTCATCCTTGGGTTTCATCATACCAAGATCCAAACTCGGCCCCTCCAGTCCCAACTC
Organism: Thuidium tamariscinum; assembly: GCA_947034885.2. Classification (NCBI taxonomy): domain Eukaryota; kingdom Viridiplantae; phylum Streptophyta; class Bryopsida; order Hypnales; family Thuidiaceae; genus Thuidium; species Thuidium tamariscinum. The sequence goes on from OX344750.2 coordinate 35,451,894, forward strand.
CCCAGCACAAATGATCAATCCAATAGTGTCTTGGCAGGAAGAGGAATCTGTTGGTGGAAGCTGGCCCCCCTCCCCTCCCCTTCCTTCCTCCTTCCCTCCCCCTTTCCTGCCCCCTTCCCTCCCCTCCCCTGCCCGTTTCCTTCTACTGGTCCCCGTGATCCCCCCGGTGCCTCGCATGCTCATGTCACATGCCAAAGTGTGCCCCTCCGCCAAATGCACCATGATCATCATCATCATTCATTAGGGTTGACCCATGCCCTGTGTCCTCCATGCATGCACGATTGTGTTGCTACCTAATGTAGTAATGCCGATGGGCCAAATGGACAAGAATGGGGCGAATGTACGTCCGGCAACTGCAGCCTCAACAATGGGATTGTGGAGCTTGATTGTCCCCTTGGGGATATCCTCCATTGGCCCCATGAGCACCAGAACATGCGCACTCAGCTGGGAAGGCCTACGTGAGGGAGGGAGGGCTTGTGACCATCATGCCAAAGAAGGCCTAAGACGGGAATCCCCATGGAAGGCTCCTTCCTCCATCTCTCTCTCTCTCATCATGACTCCTGGGGGGGTGTTTTGAACATGCAGCCATTTTCTCTTTTCTCTTGGTTCCATACCAGAAGATCCCCTCCCTTTCTTTCCTTTCTTTGGAAGGGCCTGCCGCAGGCAACATGGTGAGTTGGGCAAAGGGAAAGCTCCCAAGGCGGTCCAGCAACTGCGCTTCCGAACCAGGTTGAGAAGGCAGGTGGAGGAGTGTTACCGGACCCCGAGTGGGGTGGGCCCAGGGAAAGCGTGGAAATTGGGGTGGGGTCTCGGTTTGGCTGCGCTTTTGATGAGAGGAGGGGGTTGGTACTGTACTGTTTCTGTACATCTCCTAGCCTGCTTTGGAAATGGCAGCAAAGTGCTTCATGGAAGAGAGTGTTGGGGGCTGGCTCAACCTGCTTTCCTCAGCCTTGGAACCATAACTAACTTAACTAGAAGGATAACTTGGAAAAGGACGGAAAGGGCCGGGGGACCTCCCTCCCTCCCTTGAGTTCGTTGGTCCCTCCAAGCAGCCAGGCAGACTTTGTCCCATCCAAACCTCACGGCATGCCATGGCGGGTGGGCAACTGGGCATGGCAGATTGAATGAAAAATGAAAACAATTCACGCAATAAGTTATGGGACAGAAATTAACTTAAGGCCAAAACATCCATTCTCGCACCTGTTCCTTGCAGTGAAATGTAGATTCACCCAAATGCATCAGTAGACTTCTCTTAATGTGTTTGCTACATGTATGATTGTAATTTGCTGACACAATTGAAGGACATATAAGAAAACTTGGTTGATTGAGTGCTGATTTTCACAGGGTTCGGTTTTGGGGGCACCTATAGAACAGATTTACAAGTCTAGGGAGCCAACACTTTGAAAATTTGTGAAAATTATATATTATATTCAAATAATCTATATTTTTTTAATATTCATGATTTTCACTCACTAATACTAAAAAAATATATCATTTTTAAAAAGCAGTGCCTCCAACTATGCTGAATTCCTTATTTGGACGTTTTTGGGTGTTTCCACTGTAAGTCAGTCCACACTGATGATCCTATGCCCTTGACTCACTGGTTTTGGACTTGGTGGACTATGGTGCAAAGCCCCCTGGCAATGCCTACGTTGCAATGCATGACCATTTCACAAATGTGCCAACCAAGGAGTCAAAGAGCCTCTGAATCATCATACAAGAACCATGAGACATTCACGAGCTCAGAAGGAGTGTGCTGGTTCTTTACAAGGTCCACCATCAAGGATGGAATTCATCATATAAGTCTATGAAGTTTGACCCCTAATGTTCTAACGCATGTTTTTTTGAAACATAGATTTGGGGGCATCTCACAACAAGTGGAATCATCATTTTTTTTCGTTTGAAATGTTCACACATGTGGTCAAAAAGTAGCTTTAACTCCTGACCATCCAAGGCCTAACCGTGTCAAAAAACAACCTCGCTTTTCAAGTGTTATAAGTCTCAATGTGAGTAAGGTATGAAAATTTGAACCATACAATTTTGTAGTGTGCATGTTGTAGATGGTGTAAAGCAAATTTGGGGTCGTTTGACTGTATAGTTTGAAAGATTATAATATTTTAGTGTTGAAAAAAGATGCTACAATTTTCCTAAAAAACCATTTGGAAGTGAAATTCAATTTCTAAACCTACTCAAATGAAAAAACTTTGAACTACAAAGTGATTAAAAACCAAAAGAAAAACACTTGGGTGGAAAAAAATCATTCAATTGACTCATTGCGTTTGCAAAATTGTTTTAAAATGTCAATAAACAGTGAAAAAAGTAGCAAAAAAACACATCTATGGTTGAACCTACCTCTACTGAAATGCTTCTCAGTCAATCATAATTTCTTGGATTGATATGAAATTTATAGTACACGAACTATACTACTATGTGCAACTTTTCCAACAATTTTTCTTAGAACAAACCCTATCTAAAGAAGTCATAAGCCGACAAAGTTCATTGTAATGCAAAAATGTTTGGATTTTGAACTTTGAATTGCTCCCAAGCATTCAAAACAACATAGATTGACATGAAATTTTACCACAATAAGTAGACTGTATGGAGAACAAAACACACCAAATTTAATGAAAACTAACATTTGATGAAAAAAATACAAGTCCCCCAAAATTGCAACCATCTCGATGCATTGTGGTGAACTCAAATTGAACCTGCAAACTTCAAATGGATTTCAAAAATTCAGTATATCTGGGATAAATCTGAAAATCTTACTACAAAACCTAGACTAGTATGTACACCTTTCCCTGTAAGTTTTATTGAATTTGGACATCAAATGCAAAAGTTACAGCATTTTGAAGTTGACTACTAGACTGTGTGAGGACACTTTTGGTCCCCCATTGGATGGTCAGGGGTTAAGGCACAACAATGTTTTTATAGCTTTTGACTAAATAGTTAAAAAGTTATTGTATAATACGTAATTTCTTTTCCAACCCTGAAAGTCTAGGCAACTCAAAGAAATTTTCTTTTTGAAGAAATAAAAAATTTTAATTGGTTTTGTAGATTTATATCTACTTTGATAGCTTTGAATCACTCTATTTTGATGTATGAGAAGGATTTTTAGTTTGCGGGCACTTATGGAATCTTTGCTCTAAAATGAACTTTGAAGTCCTTTATATAACTCAATTTTCAATATTTTTGAAAAAAATTTAAAAAAATTCTTGTAGATTGTTTATTTCAACATTATTACCATTGGAATTGGCATTTTTCAATTCCATAATTAAAAATTCTTAACAATTTGGCATTTTGAATCATTATCTATTTCTTTCTACTTACTATTTTTTTCCTATATGTTGTACAATTCCAAATGATCTGAAAATTTTCAAACATATAGCCAATGTGCTTTGAAGAATGAATTCAAAGACACACCACCCTTTTCAACATTTTTTTATACATATGTGACCTTGTGAAGTGCAACTACCCAATCTTTTGCAAGGCTTAAAAAAGTTTTTTTGTTGATTCAAAAGCTAATATCTTACAATCTACATTGTGGAAATTTTTGAATTTTTTCCTACATCTTTTTAAACCAACATACTACAATATCTTATGGTTACATATGTCTAAGAATGTTCTTTGAAAAAAAATTGGTACTTGTCCTAGAAGTGGCAATTTTAGACCAATTTTGGTAAAAATATAGTCAAAATTCCATAGGATTCAAATAATAGACACATGCTTCATTCATGTCACTCTAACTTCAAAGATGGGATTTTCCATCTACGCCCATGAGCCTTAGATAAATGAGTCACTTTTACTAAACACTTCATTCATGTTGGTCTTTCAAACTAGAATTGACCATTTACTTTACTATTTCTTGATTAATTCTATTGCCTTAGAATAAAAAGAGACAATTGAAATAACTCTAATTATTCAAAGAACCAACAAACATCAACTCAAAAGCACAAAAAAAGCACAAAAGTCATAATAGCTATTTAATAATTGCAATTTTTTTATTTGTCTTCAATAAGAATATTAAAAAAAAGAGTTTATAATGACACCAAAGTGTGTGCAATGGTGCATTGGAATGAAGAATTCATTTCAACAATTCAAGGACAAGTAATTTCTAGCATTTTTGCAATGAAGTGTAACTACCTAGTTTTGTATGAAATCAAAAAGATTTTTTTGTCAATTCAAATGCTAATATCTTACAATCCACATGTTAGAACTATTTGAAATTTTTTCCACATGCTTTCAAACTATTGTACTACAAGATCCCTTGGTTTCATGCCACAAAAAAAAAATCCTAAAGTTTAGTACTTACACTAGAAATGGCAGTTTTGGAGCATTTTTGGTAAAAACACATTCAATAATTTGTAATGTATAAGGTATGGACTAGTGTGACTTTTGTCATTACCACAACCAAAATAATAGAAAAAGTTTGTTTTTTTCAATTTTTCAATTCATAAAAACTTTGAAGTTCAATAATTCAAATGCCAAGAAACAACACTTGTGTACCATTCCTAGCTAAGAACTTTCTAGCAATACTAAGAAAGTGACTAGGAGGCACATGGTCAAGGAAATCTCACCATAACAAATGAACAAAACAAAACACTGTAACATAGAAGTATGGATGGATGGAAGCTAAGATGGTCAATTTTGTTTAAATGGTGGTATTCCAATAAAATGGCATGATATTCTGTTAAAATGGCACAACATTCTATTAAAATGGCACATTTTCTTCCTCTACCTCTAGGCCTCTATGTGAACATGGTACACGAAATATGTCAAAATGGCACTTGAAATTTGTCAAAGTAGCACATGGAATATGTCAAAATGGCACTTGGAATACCACCATTTTAACGAAATTGACCTGATTAAGGCAAGTATGGATGGATATTCAACTTTTCCAAATTTGATCATATCTATAGTAGTAAGGTAGGAGGCTTAGAAATTGCTCAAGCTCTGAAGCCACCTACCTTCTCAAATGTACATTTATGGTACATATTGCTTTTTTGACTTTATAGGAATATACAAGCAATGTACATTTGATGGGGTGGGCGGTTTTAGAGCCCTTGCCATTTCAACTTCAAAAATCTATAACTAATTCTACAAAGCTCCAAAAATTATTAAAAAAATGAAACAACTTGGAATTAGATGCCTATTTTCCCTTGCCTTTTAAGGCAAATTTACAGAAAACTAATTCAAGAAGTTTCACCTCCCCCAAATTCCGTTTCATCTTTTAGATGGGCCCTCCTGCCTTCCTCCGTAAGTAAGGTAGAACCACCTATATTTGATCACTTAAGCAATTCTGGAACAAATCATGTGGAATATGAGGCTAAGCAAATTTTTCCTATGTAGTAATATAAGAAAGATAGGGATTGTAAATTTTTCATAATTTTATTCCCAAAACTGAAATTACTATGATTTTTAGAAGCCAAAAAGTGCTTTGAACTCATAGCCAATGTCTAGAGTTTTCTAATTTGGATCATAGCCAAAGACTACTTTCCCAATTGGTACTTCTTACACACTTTATGACACTTTGAAACATGTGTCATAACTTTATTAGTCCCAACCTTGAAAATGGGGGAAAAGTACATTTCAAACTTTGATTGTAAATCTCTTCTAACCTTGGTTTGAAATAGCCACATCCTATAGGTTGGGTATGGATCCTTGATCGAGAATAGGTGGTTCTACCTTAAATAATTTTCTTCCGGAGTCCTCAGTCCTCACACGTTGTTGCGGAGCTTGCTGCCCCTAAAGTGAACTGGAGAACCTTCTCCTTTGGGTCGGCCACTCGGCCACGTCTCAACTGAAGCCGGCAGACCGAGAGATTCGAAGGCCCAGGGGGTCCTGTGCCAAGAGTGGCAGTGAATCCTCCAGGAGAGGAGCTTCCTGGCCACTCTTGATGAGGGCGAGACTGTGAGTGTGCGACAATGCACAGAAATCATAACTGGTTGTTGACTTTTCAACGCTAACGTGGCTCTATGCTATGGGCTAAGGTAGGAGCATCTAATAGCGTCAGTGTACCTAATGCCGCCATTCTCTACGTATGACAGTGATTTCAGAACTAAAATGAATGTAGACAGTAGATAACTTACTGACGTTGACCAAAATAATAAGCTCTCTACACTGTGCCGACATTTCAACTCTGAAATCACTGTCTTGCCTACATAGTGACAGTATTAGGTACACTAACGCCATTGGGTGCTTCTACCTTACCCATCACCATCACGGGGCGCGTTAAATGATACCATCGAAACCCTCAGGGAAAACCCTGAAATTTTTATTTTTTGCATTTTTTATTTCTTTCAAATTCTGAATTCAGATTTAGAGTCAGAGACCCCAAATTAGCAAGGGCAACCTTGAACATACAAAAAATCCAACACAAATATAAACCCCAAATCCTTGTCAACCCTTGGTAAAATGAGATTTATTCCGTTGGGCCCACTTTCAATGGTATCATTTAACGTTCTGCCACCATCACAAGTTATAACTCATAAGTCATAACCTTCTTTCCTTTCAACTTGCTTCCTACACTCTTGAATTACTAAGATCAAAGGTTGTGATTGAAAGTGAACAACCCGTTATGTCCGATAACCTTCTCGCTGCTATCGCAACTCAAAGGTTATCTAATGCATATTTAACTTATGTTAGGTAGCATTCATGACTAACCGACAAGGGAACAATTTACTTATTTTTTATTTTTCTCAACACAAATGATTTTTTTTTCTTCTTGAAACAAATGATATATATTTAAGATAAGTTAGACACAAACGTTGAAAAAACCTTTGGAGGACACTAAATCCTCCATTCAAATTGGGCCCTACAGGAGCAGATTTACCTTGGGGAAAACGCAAGAATTTTTTATTTTTTGGAAATAACTTTTTTTTCAAATTCTGAATTCTTATTTGCAATTAGGGACCCCGAAGTAGCAAGTGAGGGATTCCGAACATTCCTAGACAAGGGTCTAAAACAAGGGACTTTTTTACTTTTATCCCTAGAGAACCCAGAAATTATCCTGTGGGGCCCAGTTCGAATGGAGGATTTAGTGTCCTGCAAGAACTTCAGTGCAAAAGGGAACCATTTTCTCATTTTCAGTTGATTTGGAGACGCAGTACTTCCTGTAATAAATTCTGTTCAAAATACTGTATTCAGTTACAGCCGCAGCCGTCAGCAGACAAACTGAACTGAAACGGCCACTTTCATGACGGACGAAACGGACGGACGGACGGAATCAACTAAACTTACCGCGAAGCGTAAAGTGACGGACGGACTCATTTCTGCATTCATCCAGCACCTTATTAACGTACGGTAGTATCTGACCGTTCGGAGGGCGGGGCGGCCGTCATTGACCAGCAGTCCGTCACCACAGTTGCCGTGAGCAGGCCACTGGCGTGGATGGGATGACGGATGGAGTGACGGACGGACGGAATGTCCATGTATGGTAGAGGGACCCATAACTGATAAAATAAGCACATCTGGACATGATTTAGGTAAGTGCAAGGTAAAGTAAATATTTTCAGAGGTACATTGACAAAAATGATGAAGATTGTAAATTTTTTGGTAATTTTATCACTTGAATTGAAATTACTATGAATTTTGAAAGGCAAAAGTTGGACTTGACCTATAACCAACATCTAAAGTCATCCAATTTTCATCATTCAAGAACACTTTCCCACTAATTACTTCCTACATTTCTGTTCACTTACGTGTCATTGACTTATTGGTCCAAGCCTTAAAAAAATACAAAGATACACATTCTAAAGAGAAAATGGAAATCCATTACTTGGAATAGGGTACCTTATTTATTGTTGATGGTGTGTGTGTGTGTGTGTCAAGAATGGGTCCCTCTACCATGGCTAGAGATCACGCTGAGAATTTAGAGGGCTGGACAGGTCCACGACCATGGATTCAGGCCTCGCAATCGCAAGACACTAACCCATAATCAAAGAGGTCATGCAGGGTGAATTTATCCTTGGGAAAAATACCATATGTATATATTCCCAAGAGTTTCATAAATAACTCTTGGGAACATTTGAAAGATGTTGAAATTTTAAAAATTATTTACAACTATTTCTAAAAATTTGAAAATATTGTTCTTCAAAAAAATTAGAGATTGGAACACATTTATGCATGAATAGAAAGAATCAATCCAAAATGCTGAAAACAAAAAAAATCTTGTTTGCCTGCCAAATTGTTGAACTGAGAAAAGTAAAATATTTCGGTATGAATTTGCCGAACAAACCTACACGTACAATACATAGATGTTTTATTTATCTTACATGATAAAATTTACAAGAGGATCCGAATTAGCTTAGAGAAGTGAAGAATATGATAGTATTAATACAATACAAACCAAGGGGCTTTTTTAATTTAATTTTATGTTTTTAACATGCAGAGCACAAAACTCACCCTTGAGATCTTCCTTCAAATGGTGAGTTTAGTATCTTGACCTCCAATTCCCCATTCTATTTGCCATTTTGCTACTATATAAGAATGTTTTGTTTTGTTTTGATTCCATTCAAAGATGAAATCACATTTTTTTATATAAGTGGTATGATTTTCAAATTTTTAATAGAAAGTTGAAATTATTGTTAATTCTTTGAAGAAAATGTGAAGACAATTCAAAAAAAGTGAAATTAATAAACCAAAGTCTTTGTATCATTATAAAATTGTAAAATTAGCAAACCATAGTTATAGGTCCAAAGCTAGCTACAAACTATATTAAAATAATTAATTTTTCGAATTTGAGTAGGGATTGTACTTGATAATTTATTTATTTTATTTGGACACAAATTCAAAAGATATATTTTTTATAGCTAAAATTCTCATCAAGAGTATTAAGCAAGAATTTGCTAAAAGTACTCCACAAGGGTCATCTGTGCACAATCATCTAAAGGCCTAATGATATTTTCTCATCAAAAATACTTAAAATTGCTATTTCTTTTTAAAGGAGTTGAACTTTTTTTAAATTAGAAATTTCTTATCTAACTATAGAATATTGTATTAGACTAATATAAGATTGTATAGGAGAGATTTTAGAAATTTGGTTATACAAGAGTTTGAAGTGAAAAGAATTTCTTAAGCACTTTCTTAGACTAGAATTTTTGACTTTAGATCTTTTTCACCTAAAATTTTTGGACTATGGATTTTGAATTTTAAAAATTGAATTGAGAATTTGGAGGAAAATTCAAAGAAAAAAGACTAAATTTCCACCCTTCAAAAAATTACTAAATAGAAATATGTACAAGATAGAAAGAAAAATTGAATACTTGATAGTTCTAAAAGGGATTACTACACTAAAAAGGATATTTAGTGATGGATTACATTTAGTGTAGTTACCACCCTAATCCACACAATACTAAATCTCAACTTTGAAGGAAGAAGTGTAGTGTTAAACATAAGAAGATTTCTGGCTCTTAGAAGACTTTTCAGGGTTGTTCCCTGAAACTGTTTCTACTGCTGCAGACCAGCCCCTTCCTAGTTTGAATTTTGAAAAAACAATTTAATTTTTTTCCAAAAAACTTTAGAATGTATTAAAAGCAAGAAAATAATTTTAAGAAATAATTTTTTTTCAAAATATTTAATAATTAATTAATTAGTATTTTTTGATGTGGCAATCGCTCAACCACATCAGCATAGCGATCCTAGCGTTCCCAGCATTTGGGAACTTGCAGTCTTCTAACACTAAATGTAAACCTCTTCATATTTCAGATTTACCATATAGTACCAAAATTGGAGTTGGCAGTTATTGCCACTTTTGGATACATTGTGTAAACAATGTACCCAAAAGTGGCAATAACTACTAATTCTAAAAAATTTAAAATTTAAATTTGGGTTTAGTATACTTGGCATGTTCTTATAGGCCAAAGAATTTAAAATTTAAAATCTTTAAGTCTTCATTTCCTTCCCCCCCCTCTTTTTGTAAGTTTTTGAAACCAATTGATTGACAAACATTATGGAACAAGTGATCATGTATTGGTATTCATATCTGTATCTATATTCGTACTTGTATTTGTACCTATATTTGTATCTATATAATCCATATAGTATATGTAGAGTATCCATAACCGTATCCATATTTGAACGGTTTAGATTAAATCTTATACGATCAATGGCTTGGGAATTTTTGAGAAATCAATGGTGATTACAAAGGTAAGTTTGTTTTTTGTTTTAAATCAATGGCTTGTAAATTTTTTGAGAGAGGAGGGGGGGATAATTAATTGACTTGGGTGGTATGCCACTTTTTGTCACATTGTACTTTTAGTGTTAGAAATTAGATTTAATGTTACTTTAGTAGGGTTAATGATATTTAGTGTCATGGTTTGTAAATGGCGTTGCTCACACTAAATATCCTTTTTAGTGTAGTTCCACAAAGATAAACCAACCTATGATAGGAAAAATGATTGATTTTCCACATCGACATTGTTGAAATTTTCTTACTGAAACAAAATCTCATATAAAGACTAATGTGAGAAATGGAAAGAGAAAGTCATTAGGGGAGATTTGAGGGCTCTAAGAGCTAGCGAGCTGCCATAGTCCAAAAACGCGGAAACTACTACAGGAATGCAGTTTTGCAAGAATCCTATGTGGTTGAGATAGTGCCATGTCATTAAAAAAAAATTGAAGTTTTTTTGAAGGGGGATTTTTTTCATATTTTAACCCCCCTTCCCCATTTTTAATTTTTTTTTGGGAAATGCTAGCCTAACAGCAACCAGGAGTTTCCGGACCAATTTTGGGAATGGCCATTTGGAGCCTTCAAATCTCTTCTAATGAAATTTCTTCTAACAAAGCATGAATTTGTTATGAATTTTTGAAATGTGTTGCTCCAATTGGCCCAAAAGAGTCTTTAGACTACTATCAAATGTACAAAAATGTATTCACAATGGTCATCTCACTCATCTAAAGCAATGACATTATTTCCTTATATAGCAACAATACGAAGGGCTAAAAATGTCATTTTTTATTATAAATTTACAATCTAGAGGTAGAAGTTCCTATTGCAATCACTAATCACTCCATCACCGTTATCCAAGTCATTGATTAGAGACACTACCTTGACCTAATGTAAACTACATCTCATTTATTGAAAAAATTGTCTTAGATCAACACAAAGTAATGAAGGTTGTAATAGGTCATTCTCTAAGTATTTGTCATCGACCTTTTGTTTGTCAAAAGATGATTTACCTTGTTCCCAAAGGTGAGATTATTTTAGTAAGCAAACTAGTTTATGTAGAATTTTTTCTTAATTGTGAAAATTGAGCTAAAAAATGAATCATGGGAGGTTTTTTTTAAAGAAGATGCTTAGATTTCTTAAAAACAAGACTCTCGATAACTTCTCATCACTAGTCTAAAATAGAATGAAAAAAATATTTCCATATAGATAAATATATTTTCTATGGGAAACAAGATTTTCAAATTCTATTTTGAGTTCTTGTGATTTTTTGGGGTGTTATCCACAACCTCTATTTTTAACTTAGGAAGTGTGGGCGCTTCATTCCCACCCTTGGAATTAAGCGATCACAACTAGGCTCTTGTTTGCAAAACTACTCCTACGAGTGTTTAAGCGTCAAACCCACTGTGCCTTCCAAGCAATGGATCTTTTGCTATTCTAATTATCCTAACACATGAGTTGGTTATTCCTAACTATCCTTGTTTCGTTTTGTTGTCCTACTTCTAATTACTTTATGTGTTTCGTTCTTTTGTCCTACTTCTAATTGTTTCTTTACTTTATGTGTTTCGTTCTCTTGTCCTACTTCTAATTGTTTCCTTACTTTATGTGTTTCGTTCCCTTGTTCTACTTCTAATTACTTCCTTCTACCCAATCTAGGGGGTTGTTCCTCCTACTTTACTCCCATGTGTTGCATTTGGTTGACTCTATTCTATGCATGGCATCTTCTACCCCATTTCTACGTCCTTGTATTGGTTTTAGCCTACTCTATGTATGCGTGTCCTTTTATCCTACCCTACGTTTTGGTCTTTGTTTTAATCTACTCTATGTATTTGTCTTTGCCTTAGCCTACTCTATGTATTTGTCTTTGCCTTAGCATACTCTACGTATTTGTCTTGGCTTTGATCTACTCTACGTATTTGTCTTTGTCTTAGTCTAATCTACATATTTGTCTTTGCCTTAGCATACTCTACGTATTTGTCTTGGCTTTGATCTACTCTACGTACTTGTCTTCGTCTTCGTCTAATCTACATATTTGTCTGGGCTTTGGTCTAATCTACGTATTCGTCTTGGTTTTAATCTAATCTACGTATTTGACTCGGTTTTAATCTAATCTACGTATTTGCCTTGGCTTTAGTCTAATCTATGTATTTGTCTTGGTTTTAATCTAATCTATGTATTTGCCTTGGTTTTAATCTAACCTATGTATTTGTCCTTGTCCCTTCTATTTCACTTTTCCGTATTCTATTCTATGTTTGCGTATTCATTCTTCTATCTCTCTCCTTAGTTATGATTATCTTCCTAATTGTGGTGGCTAATCGCCCACCCTTAATCCTACTTGGAATGCCAATATTTTCCTATTAGTGAACTCCTAATTGCCTCATCTAATCATACAAAGAGAGAGTTTTAGAGACCCACCTCCGTTCCGTGCGTCCCCCGTGTCCAATCCTCTTTACTCCATGCCACGTCCATCATTGCCATTTCTTGGCCCCGGCTCTTTTAATTATCCCCTTTTCGGGTGGTTTTTTACAAATAGGTCTATCTTCAACCTATCTCCCAACCCTACTAGTGTTTAGACTATTTCCTAACCCAACTAATTTCTAAACTAATTTTTGTAGATGCCAAAAAACATATTATATGTCCAATTCAGATTTGTTTTGCAAAAGTTACAGAGCTCTGAACTTTGCAGTCGGTCCGATATGACAACTCTGATTGAAGTTTAACACAACACTAATTGTCCTACAGTTCAGATTTAGTGTTGCGGCTGGTAGGGTGGTAAAAACACTAATTGTAACCCAACACTAAATATCATCATTAGTGTAGTTCCTTAACCAAAACAAGTTAATGTGGCCCAAGGGTTTTAACTCAATGGTTGTTGGATGCTAAACATTGACTTAGTGCCAACCGTGTTCTAACTCAAAGAAAAAGTTATTTGACACCCCGCTAAGACTTATGGGGTTCAAAGCTTCGCCGTGAGTGTGAGGCGTTTTGACCCGTGGCTAAGACTTTTAGTTTCTAAGGATGGTGGGGGTTCATAGCTTCACCGTCCCCTATGGGACTAGATTAACCCTGTGACCAAGAAAAGAGGGAGAAAAGGGTGAACATACAATTTCTCAAATGCTAATAGCCAAAGCTTCGCCGTCCCTTATAGGACTAGATTAATCCCGTGAACGAGAGAAGAGGGAGAAGAGGGTGGGCACACACTTCCTAGATGCTAATAGTTAAAGCTTCGCCGTCCCTGATGGAACTAGATTAACCCCGTGAGCAAGAGAAGAGGGAGAAGAGAGTGAACACAAGATGCAACATACTCTCAAAGTCACCTCCTCAGTAACCCCTTGGTTCCTCCTAAGTTCTCTCCCACAACACCTCTCAATAGTGGATCAATACAAGAGTGAACCAAGATCAAATTACATAAAATTCCACCAACTTGGGGGGTCTCAAGTCCCCAAGCACAAACCACACTTACCAAAGGTGTAAAAACCCCAAAAGACCATCAAAAGTTCCTTTGGCATCAAAAGCCAAAGGAATTCCGGCATAACCCGGGCCCAATAGTCCTCCTCCCTTAACTAGGTAGGAGTGAGAAAAGAGAGAGAATGAGAGGAGAATGCCGCCCCTTTTATACTCAAAAGGCCCCCCCCTTAATCTACTAAGAATAACTAAATGAGGGAATTTAGGAGGTCCGTACATGTTTACCAATCCCAAATCTAACTATCCACCTAAAATTTACACAATTTCAATTGAGTAATTCAAATCTTACCTAACCTTACAAGAACTTGCAAAACCACCTAATTTACCTTCCCCAAAATCTACAAGTTCTCACATGGGAGAAGTTCCCATGTGTTCCCACCTACTTAATTTGAAATTACTTACACCAAGTACTTGGAGCCACCTCCACTAACTTTTTGAGGTGGTACTTGCTCCCACATGTGCCCGGAGTTCCCCACGCGTTCCCTACACGTTTCCCACGGTCATTGGGGCCCAAACTCTCCAAAAAAGCATTGGGGGGCCTTAAACCCCATTTTCTCCTCCATGTGCTGTCCCCAAAAGGCTAACTTTTGGAGTTTAGCTCCAAATGGCAAACGGATTGCGCCATTGGGTACGGAAGGCCATAATTAGCCTATGGAGAACCCCTTGTCCCTTAACCTATGTCCCAATTCTCAAAGAATCTTAGTGTAAGCTGGGGTCAAAGTTGGGATAAATTCCCAACTTTTGGAGTTTGGCAATTTTGGACCCCAAACCTTCACCAATCTCCTAAGTAGATGGAAGGGGGTAGGAATAGACCCAAGATAGGCTTCGTTCCGATGTCGTATGGCCCCGGTACGCCGGTCAACTGCAGCTTCCGTCATTTAAATTGTCAGTTGGGGAAGAATGTTGCCGATTCGGGATCTTCCAACTATCAATTTGTCTTGAAACTTGGGTAAGCGCTTCGTTGGTGTGAGACCGCCTCGCCGGATTTTTAGTGGGATTTTACCGCACTTTGGGATATTCTTTCGAATTCCCACCCAAAGTTTACCGCGGTTGACCGACTGGGAAAATATCCAAACAATGTCGAAAAATTCCCAAACTTTGGAGGGGGCCACCCATGGGATCCCCTCACTTGGATGCAAATCTGCATCCCCACTGCGTGCTCCTAGAATTAGGAAATCGCATGGTACCTGGATTTCAAAGTTAGTATTCCGCCCGTATTCTCTTCGATGCTATGGAGAGTGGGGGGTTCCTTGTAGATTCCCCCATGAGGACTTCCTAGCCTAGATAGGGCCTTTTTAGGCTTCTTACCCTAATTTTGCACATCACTATCAGTTTGGTGTCTATTTAGCTAAGACAAGGCCCGTTTTGGATGCAAACTATCCCAAACCCCCTCTAATGACCAAATGGCACATTGGTATGTGTAATGCCAATACCGGTTTAATGCCCTTTCGTGGGTTTTACGAGCCTAATTATGCTTTAGATTATGTAGGAATTCGAAAAAAATAACCCGTGAGTCCCTGGTGATGAATCGGAGACTCACAGGGAGGTATAAATTTTTTGGTGAGTCATGGATTGAAATAAGTTTTTGTAATCTCAAAAAGACTCACTAATGTATTTACCTCAACTCTTGTTGTGTCTCTTAAATTTTGTCCCTTGTTTGGGCCAAAATTTAATAGAAGGTGTTGACCAAAAAGATCTTTATGGCCCAACAAGTTTTGTAATTCTTGATTGGAACATGGTTAAAATGTTGTTTCTTTCTCAACTAGGGTAGATTTTGCACATCAGAAAAAAAAAAAAAAATTAATTTTTTTTTAATTTAGTTTTCTAAATTTAGATATACATGAAAAGCTTTTATTCATTCCATAAATGAGTCAAAAGTTATGAAGAGTCTTAGTTTGTGAGTTGATATGGATTCTTTACTCTAAAAATAAACTTTGAAGTCATTTATTTAACTCAATTTTCAATATTTTTGGAAAAAATATAAAATTGTAGAATTTTGATTCTTCAATAGATTATTTGAACCATTGGAATTGGCATCTTTCAATTCCATAAATAAATTCTTAACAATTTAGTATTTTGAATCATTCTCCACTTCTGTCTAGGGGAGGACACTTCCCATTTTTCAATAACCTACGTGCGGCGGAATATAGGGTACATTTAAATAATCTTAGGTAAAATTTATAAGAAATTTATATATAAAATAGGGGACATTAAAAAGGCAAAGTGTTTTAAAAATAAAATAGGGATGATAATATGGCTGATTTTTCCGCTTTATGGTAAAATAGGGACTCTTTTAACCCCTAAAGGACTGAAGTCCCCTCGGGGGACACTTGGAATTTCGGTCAGGCTTGTGTGACTTGAATTTTTTATATTATTTTTTGAAATTTTTTTTGAAGATATAAAATCAGATTAGCTTTCCAAAAATATAATTTTTATTTCAATTGGTGCTTGGAAGCAAAAGTTATGCCATTCTATGTCCAAAAAGCAGTTCGCCGGGCAAAAAAAGAAAATCACAAAAAAAATTATTTTTTTATTTTTTATTTTTTTTTCTTGAAGATTTTGTTTTGTTCTACATCTGAAGCTTTGTTTCATTTTATTTGGACTAATAATGAGAAAGTTACGGACAATCTTGAATTTTGGGCAATCTAAGCACCTTCTTCAGAAAATAACTTACAAAATTCATTTTTGAATGCAATTTTTCAAATTTTTCAAATTTTCTTTTTTGATAGGGTTTAGGATGTTTTCAAGAACAAGCTCACCATTGGAATCATGGATTTTCAATTCCATCTTAAAGTTATTAACAACTTAGTGTTTTGTTCAATCTTGGACCTACTTCTACTTAACAATTTTTTAATGAATGAAAATCAAGTAGTAGTTTTTTGAAATTTTTTTCCCTAATTCCCAACTCAAACATTCAACATAATAAATTTTAACTTCATGGTCCACAGTGCAAAAGAATTCAACAAATGGCAATCAAAGTCATCTGAAATTGCAAGTCAGAGTTCAAAAAAACTTTTTTTTCCAACTTTGAATGCTAATATCTTCCAATCGGTACGGTCAAACTTCATGAAATTTTTACCATATGATCTCAGACAAGTAATTTACAAGATCATATGGTTACATTCTAATAAAATTGTTTTTTTTGTTTTTTTGGGAGGAAGTAGCAAACATGGCAGTTTTGAGTGGTTTTCAAGCCAGAAAATGCCTCAGTCCTTTAGGGATTAATGTTGCCAAGTAATGATTACAAGTAATTGATAGCCCCCCTAAAAATACCCCACCACCGCATGTGGTCCCCCAAATATACAAGAAGTGCCCTCCCTGAGATTTCTTTCTACTTACTATTTGTTTTTAAAATATTGTACAATTCCAAATGATCAAAAAAATTTCAAGCACATAGCCAACTTCCATGAAGAATGAATCCAAAGAAGCACCACCATTTTGTACAAGATTTAATACAAATGTGAGCTTGTGAAGTGTATTTGCCTATTGAAATTTCTTTTTTATCTTTTCAAACCATCATACTACAAGATCCTACAATTATATTTGTCTAAAAATACTTTTTTCAAACATTTGGTACTTGTATTAGAAATGGCAATTTTGGAGAGTTTTTGATCAAAACACACTATAAGAAAAAGGGTGTTTTAAGTATAATCCTGGAGATAAGATTTTAAGTAATGATCTTCTTAAGAGATTTTCAGTAAGAAATTATTATAAATGTGTGTCTTTGTAGTAGAATCTTATTAAAAAGCCAAAGATTTATAGTAATTACTTATTGTAAATCTCCTAGAAAAGTCAGTACGTGAAACCTTATCTTTAAGGCTATACTTAAAACACCCCTTTTTTGTAGTGATGTAATCAAGGAACTTTAGGGATTAAACACCTTTTCCTCTTGAACAAGTGGTGTCGCCTTTACATATACATCACTCATTAAACGTGATCATAAATTAGTTTTATTGTAAATTTAGTCTTCAAACACTAATTTTTGTTGAGTAATAATAGTTTCTATACACTTTTTTCAAATTAAGTTCTTTGGGATTGAGTCTCAAATGCTATGATAAATCCTATGATAATTGCTCTTGAAGAGGATGTTATTTTTTAATTGAAGCTCACATGATTTAATGTAGGTAACTCAAAAGTGCCACTAATTGCTATTGTATTTTATTACTATTATTAGGTTTTTGAAATTTCTATTTTCTCATTAAAAAAAGGTGTAATACATGAAGGAACAAAGTTTGATTCTAAAATCGCTTATTCCATATAGTTATACAACTAATTTTCAAAATGTACATACATTGTAAACATTTGGCGCTATCATAATGTGGAATGTTTACTAGTTGAAATAGGAGTCTTACTATTTTTGGGTTGAATTCAAGTTATTAGAGGATTAGGCTTGATAGGTGGTTAGCTTTATTGTGGGATTTAGTTTCTTCAAGGGTTTAACCTTGTTGGAAGGTTAGATCTTTGGGTGGTGTGGGTGCTTTAATTCCACCTTCGAAATAAAGTATATACAACCGGGTTCTTGTTTTGTATCATAATGTAATTCCTATAGGTGTCTATACGTCAAATCCAAATATGCCTTCTAAGAAATAGATCTTTGTTGTTTAAGATGTCTACTTCTATTATACCTAATGTCACTTTCCTAAATCAATTCAAAATAAGTTAGTAAAATACGACCGATTTTTCCTATGACCCCAAAACTCAAAGCCAACAAGAATATGGTTAAAGTAAAAGTTTGTAAAATTACCTTTCTAGGAAGGTTAATATTATGACTTTTGAATTTTCTATAAAAAATTATTTACAGATGAAGTTTGACTAGCAACTGGTTCATCAGACTTTTATCTGTCAATATCATTTACTTTTATTATTGAAATTGATTTTTTTTTCACCTTTAAATTCTACTTTTATTTTAGATTCTAAAATTCTTTATTCAATTCATATGGATGAACTTTCTATTTTCTCATCCAATTTCAAAACTATTTTTTGTCCATCCATAACTTCTAAATTTTTTGTCTACTTTTAAAATGTATTACCTTTTTAGAATGCTACTTTAATTCTTTAACTACTTTTGAATCCTAATTTATATTTCTAATGGATCTAATGGTCTGATTTTGATTCTAATCTCTCATATTATTGTCTAAACTAATTTGATTATGTTTTTGTAGAATAGAAATAAGAGGTCAAGAGCGTACAAACTCACCTTGATAAGAGAGGCTTCCATGGCTTTGTGCCTTGCAATGACATTATTGAATTGGCTAACTTCAACTTCCATTTTGATAATTTAGTGGTTGCACTTTGTATTTTGTAAAGTCACAAAGATTTGTGGAAGCGCTTCTTACCCTTGTCTCCTTCTATCTTTCTTCTATTTAAAAAAATTTCTTTTGAGGTTTTTCCCAAATCCAAATCCTATTTAATTTGCAAATACTTGCTAAGGCAGAGGTACCCAATGGCATGCCTGTACCCAATGGCATGCGTTTCTACAGTAGTCATTCATTCTAGAACAGAAATGTAGCGGGACTGTAGACTGCTTATTGTTTTAGGTAAAAAAAAAAAGCCATGTACTGCCTACCTACATTTAAAGCCTGAAATCATTGTGCGCTGTAGAAACGCACGCCATTGGGTACAGGCATGCCATTGGGTGCCTCTGCCTTAATTTCTCCAAGATCAAAACAAATGCTTGAAGACAAGTTGATTTGGCTCCTACTAATAACTAAAGGCTAGAATATTTGGAAGTCAAATATTCTTCTTTTTGTTGTTTTCCTTTCATCTTAAACAAAGTCAAACCTTGTTCAAGGGATTCAAAATATTCTCTAAAAGATTGTTTTGCACTGAACCTTGAAGCCTCTCTTCTCTCTCAATTACTTATTTGCCAAAGTTTTGAAACCAATTCTTGGTTTCAATTCAGTTGCTACTTCAACTTAGAGCTCAGCAAAAAGGACAGAGTGTGTGAGTTCAAAGTAGAATGATCCACCAAGTTTTTCCCAAGCCAGATGGTGGTTGTGACTTCAAATCAGAGTGACTGATCCAGCAAGCTATTGCGACCAGGGTTCGGCAAGAACCGGCGGCTAGTTCAAGATCAGCTGGATGAATTTGAGAAAAAACCGTTTGCAAATTGAAAGAAGGGGAAAAAAATTGGTAAAAAATCTGCAAAATTTTCTATATTCTGAGTTTAAAACAGAGTAGTCTACCGAAACTCCATACTTGAAAAACTGGTTTCTTTCACTCTCTGATTTTTTGAAAGAAACAAAACTATTCCCTGTCTTAGCCAAATTAAAGCCATAAGACTGAATTTCCAAAGCAAAGTAAGAAAAAACTAAATTTTGGAACCTGTAGGTATCAACCTAGTTTTGGTTGTTTTGATATGATGTATGGTGAGAAAAATGGCTAGCCAGCCTCAATCAAGCTACAGTACTAGCCAGCAGGGCTTTTTTTTTCATTTTTGAAGAAGTGCCATAGTGGCGATATAAAATGTTATAGTGGTGCTCCAGATTGCAACATTCATCCACTTATTGGATGTATAGTATGATTTTCATCCATAATTAGGCAATTTCATCTATTATTATTTTTAATTCAAAGTTATCTTGCAATTTCATCCAAGTTTTTGACATTTTTTATAGTGTTTTTTAGCCAAATTCTTTTTCCTAGTCAATCTGGCACTACAAAGCCAAAAAAAACCATGCTAGCCAATTCAGTCAAGCCACCCAGCTAATGCAGTACAGACTAACCCACTCAACCTTCCAAACCAACCAATCATGATTGAACACAGCCTCTGGGCCAACTAAGGTAGACCGGCCTAATTCCTTTGCCCTATGTTTGGTCCCATTACCACCCATTCTCTTATCCAAATGTATCTAGAAATGAGCCAATTCTATATGGAAATTTGACAAAATTAGTGCATTTATGTCATCTAGGGTAATGTGGCAATAGTTGATTGGTGAAAACCTAAATGCTTATAGGGACATAAGAAGGTGGTTGTGGGTTGTCATTAGGACGTTTATGACCTTAGTTATGGGCACTTTTGTAATTTAGGGATGAATACTTAAAAAATTCACAAAAATTACAGTTTAGATCAAAAAATTATAATTCCACTTGGGTTTGATTCATGAAACATGTGCACACCTTTGAAAAATATGTGTCCATCTTGGAATTGGCCCTAAGATAGTTAGATTGCAAATCAAGGTGGTAATAGGTTGGTCTACCTTAGTTTGCAGTGGATGACTTGTAGGGATTTTGGGAGGTGTCGGTTTAATTTTTGGACCATTGGACTTGAATTCTTTCTATATAAATTTGATTTTGGCAAATCAAACTTGTCTAGTACAATTGGAAAGGGATTTTTTAAATTTTGGGTTGAATGATAGTCCACCACAAATACCACAAAAATTAGCTTTAGGTGCAAAGCTTCATTATTTGGGGAATTTACACTCAATGATTAAAGGTAATTTAAAGAACACTTGGTTAGTACGAGACAACGATTGGTGATAGCTTTGCCGCCTTAGAGGTTTGAACTTTCAACTTTGAAAATAAAATGACATGGAACTTGGTTAGTATAGGACTTTTGAGAACTTGAATCCAACCCAAATTTCTCTAAATGACCAAAACAACACTTAAGACAACATTTCAAATGTCAAGGTTCTAGAGGGACGTGGTTGTGTAATCCCTCTCAAGGAGCTTGGTTTGAAATTTTTATTAAGCATGGATCCAAAATATCATAAAAGAGACTCAAATAGTTAGTAATCAAGACTCAAAATACAATAACGAAGAGAGCTAGCTCCAAAGGGACCCCCACGTCCTCTGGAAAGAGCTCAAAACACAAAGAAACTTCAACTATGATCAAAGAACAAAGCTCAATTGCAATTCAAAGAAACTTTTGGCAAAATAGCCAAACAACAACAATGTGGCCATGTCTTGGCCAAAATTCACAAAATGAAAGGGGTTGCAAAGTGAGGGGAGGGGGAGGCCTTTTATACTCTTCCAAGGTCTCTCCCCCTTCAAATTACCTTAAAAACTAACCTACAAAAAATCAAAATTAACTTCTAAAAATCTATTCAACTATTGTGATCATTCTAACTTTTGGAGAAATGATCCAATCACCAAACGAACTACGCCATTGTCTTCAAAAGACCCAAATTTATTGCAGAGCTTTCTAAACCCCCTACTTCCAAGCCATTTCGCAAGCAAAAGATAGAAATTTGCAAACGAGTGAAAAAGGTAAAAAGATCCAATTATTGGGATTTGCTTTTTCTCAAGGTTTTAATTAGCCACAGTTGTTTGGGAGGTTTGAAAATGTAAGGAAAGAGTTAAAGTTAGCCTCATTTAGACATTGCATGCTCCTGATATGTTGGTCAACTCACAAAGAATTTTGAAATTCTACTAAAAGTTGTTACCACCATTGGTTCTCGTACTTGTCAATGTTGGAATGCCTTGAAATTTGGCAAGGCATTTATTTATACTAAAATACACTACTTTGATTTCTAGTAGAATTTCAACCTTACCTAGGAATTTTCTATGAATTTCTAAATACCGGTAAAAGTAAATGACTTCCCATGGAGTCATCTTTTGCAATTCAAAAAATTATGAAACTTTTTGGGAAACTCTTAGAAAGCTCATTCAAAGAAGAATCATTCATGTACTAGGGAATCTTTATGATCCGACTTTGTTGTTGCGCTCCTAGCATGTTTTTAAGCTATAAACACCTCTCTTCATCTAGTGGTCATGAATTCTCTATGTCTATGGGATTTTACCTACAAAGTATAACAAAATGTTTTTTTTTTCAAATCTTGTAAATGGGATGATAACCTGTATGAAGCCATTTCAACTAAATTTCTAAGACTTCATGAGACAATTTCCACTTTGACTTCTCGCCTCCTATCATCTAAATGCCTAACACTCTCATTAGGAGGTTTTACCCCCTTTTTTACTACAAGAGAAAGAGGTGTTTTAAGTGAGTTTTAAAGTATAGTCCTAAACATAAGATTATAAGTAATGACCTTTAAGGCTTTTTTAAGCAAAAATGTGTTTCAAGTAAATTTTTGATGAAAAACACCTTTTTGGATTAGTAACACTTTTGGAGTGCCTACCTTATAAAATGTAGCTTTTATGGATAGAAATGTGGCACTTTTTACACCACCTTTTCCAACAAACAAAGCAGAGATTCAATGTGTAACACTCTTAAGTCAATTAGTTTATGAAGAATAATTCTCCTATTGTTTCAATTTCAATGACTTTATGTAAATTTTAGAGCCAAAGACTTATGCATGGATAGGACTAAAGTTTCACTAAATGCTCCACCTTCATTATTAGATAGAAGTTTGTATGATTAAAAACAAAAAATCAATTTTTTTAAATTATAGCAAAACCTTAATGGATCCTTATATTAAAGAAGGAGCAATTGAAAAATTCAATATAGAGAATAATTACTAATTATAGTATCAATCATAGTTATAATTATTAATTATGATATATATATGTATAATACCAGTGTTAAATATAATTATCAACTATTCACTATTATTTGTTTTAAATCAAAATTAAGGATTTTGTTTCATTTGCTAATAATAATGTATGACTACTAAAGGCTTCTTTCTTTAGAGACTTTGGAAAACAAAAAATTATAAATTAATTTTTGAGTTTAAAATTCTATTGATTTAACCCCTAAATGCCTAAAGTTTTTTTTTGAGCTTCTAGAAATTTGCTCTAAATTGAACAAAAAGCCAATTGTTTGATAAGCTTTATCAATCGTTTTTGAAATGTAACCATAGAAATTCATACTAGACATGTTAGAGATCACTTTCAAAATGAAAACACAACAATATCACATATGGAAATTTGAGAGATTATAATGTTTGATTATGAGGGTGTTAAAACTACAAAAATAAGTTGAAGTCTTTCAATCCTCTTTTTACATGTCAAATCTAAAAAGTTGGTCACCAAAAAAATATGAGGTTAAATGTCCTAATGTACACAATCCCAATCAATTTTTGGTTTCTCAAAACCTAAACTACAACTTTTTTAAATGAATTTTCTAATGTGGTTTCCTCTCTAAGATCTAATGTATTTAAGGCTCATTTCCAAGAGCCCTCAAGACTATGGAAAGTCAAAATTGCAATGGAGACCCTTGTGCACACAAAATCTTGAATAGAAAAATTATGATCAATCATTTTCAAAATCAAATTTTTGATGTTAAAACTAGACTTTGAAATAAACTTTTTAATAAATAAACTACTAAAAATAGTAATTCAATTAGGTTGTATTTACCTTCAAAGTTTTGCAAACACCAAATTTTGGTGCCTCGAGCATTTAGGGGTTAACTAATTACAAAATTTTATATTCTATTGTTGTGGTAAAAAAATTTATTTCCTTTCTAGTGGATTTGGTCAAAAAGGCAATGGCATAGTTTTTTTTAAATTACTTGTTGTTAAAGGTGTCTTACAATATATTTTTATTGGAACATGTTAACCCTTTAGTGCCCGTGGTTGATTTGGAGGGGTGAACATAGTTCTTCAAGAAAGTGAATTTTGCGGCCACTCTAAGGATGTAATCTTAGATCAAACCATATAAAGTATTTCCATAAGGGAGATTCTTCAACCTAACAAAAAATCAAACTCATCCAACAGTACAAATTGCTATAAATAAGATAAAAGGTCCATAAATCAACCTTTTAAGGGCTAGAATTGAAATTTGGGGAGTTGAAACATCTTCAAATATTTTTTTAGTAAATTTTTCTTGAGAGGCAAGTAGAATATGCATCTAACCCAAGTTATTTCATATTTTTTGAAGCTTTTTGAAATTAGTTACAAATTTTTGAAATTCACAAAAAATAGTCATCTATGGTCATCAAAAGCAATACCCTTCTAAAATGTGCATATTTGGTACATTGAAGAAAGAAAAATGTACCTCTAAATCATGTTTGCTTTTAGAGCCTTGTTGGAATTTGAATTGTTTTGTTTAATACTCAAAAATCAATGACCTAAATGACCCTTTAGAATTTGTGCTACATAAATTTCAATGCATAAGTATAGTTTGGGAATTCATGAAATTACAAAGAAACACTTATGCCTTGTCAAAATATCAAGATACAAAAAAATCTCACAAATTGGTTGATATTTTTTCATATTTTTGTTGAATACTTCTCGTTTGAAGGTTCAGGCCATTTGAGTTTGCAACCTCATAGCTAATGCATTAGTGCTCCAATTCTCTTGAAATTGGTTTTGTTTGAAGTGCATGAAGACACTCTAATTGCATTGCTCTTTGAGATTTTTGTGATCAAATGTATTTTGAACAATATTAGACCAAAAGTGCAAAAATCAAGCCAAAAGTGGTCAACCGGGCAATAAAGGGTTAATCAATTTGTTTATATTTGTTGATAGTCATTTATATAATGATTTGCTATTACATGAGCCTAAAATCACAAGTCCATTAGCCTACAAGTTTAGATACTTACATTATAGGTGTTTATATTATAGACCATATTTCATGAGTACAGTGTAACTATATTATAGATACCTATATTATAAGTGTTAATGTTATAAGGGCTTTTAGTTTGTGTGTAGATATAATGTCATTTAAAACCATACCTACCTATTAACTAAAACTCATAATTGTCATCTCATTAATCCAAATGGAATGATTCAAAGCTTCCTATGCCTATATAAATCTAAAGAACCAATTTCAAATCTTTTATTTCTTTAAAAAGTGTTTTTTGGAAAAGTTTTTTGAGTTGCCCAGCTTGCCTACCAAGCAACAAAAATCACATATCATGCAATAACTTTTTAACCATGTAGTTAAGAGTTATGAAAGTTGTTGGGCCTTAACGCTACTCCTAGGATGCATGTTGGGTGAAAATTTCAAAGAAAAAAAGCAAAAATTCCATTTGTAGTGAGCTGCCTGAAATTGCTATGTTTCCAAAAATGTAGCTTGGTCCTTTAGGAATTAAACAACTATTTGACATTAGTTCTTTTATTTTTGTACTTAGAGATATTTTTAAACTTTATTTTGTATTTTCAAATTTATTGAAATGATAGGTGAAAATTGTTTTACCTTTTTTTTAAAATTTTAAAGGATTAAAAGTCGAAATAGGGATTATGGATAGAGTTATAGGGAGAAAAATGATGGACAATAGATGAAATGTGGTCTATGTAACATTTTATGGACTAAAATCTTCTTGTTTAGGTGGATGAAGTAGAAAATGAGGTAAGGCTCTTCATCTTTCTTCTCATAATTGGTTTGGACACAACCATACATTTAAAAGAGAGATAGTTTGGTGTATATTATAAATTTTGTAACAAAATTTTGAAAGGATGTTTTTTTTTGTAATTCTGAATTCGTGACTTTGTATGCATATGCATTGAGTTGTTAACTTTTAAAAGAGCTATCACACTCTTAGTTTGGAGTTAGAAAATGAAAGTATTGAGCAATAGTAGTAAGAGTAGAATAGTATTGAGCACTCTTTGAATTGAAGAGAGGATGTTGAGACATTTTGAGGTTTTGACTTGAAATTTGGAGGGCTTATAGGTTTTTTGGTTAGCTCTTCGAGTAGATATGACACTCTCAATTTGGAATTTTGAAGTGTCTATCCTATTCATTTGAATGTTCAACACCTCTTCAAAAGATTTTATAAACTTTATGTATAATTTATACTATTTTTTTAATAAACTTGTGGTATTTTATTTTATTTATATGACATTGTGGAATTTTTTTATGAATATCTTTATAAGCATGTGGATGAGTATATTTGATCATGGAATCCCTCATATTATAGATCAAATCTAATTGTATATAAAGCTAGTGTTTTTCTAAGGCAAACCCCCTTTACTTGACAATGCTAGCATTGGTAAGACTTATTACAACATTCAACAAGGATAGAATATGAGGCATAGTGAAAAAATATACAAAGATAGTAAAATGAAACTTTCACACCAATTTACCAGGTGTGCATTAATCCCTAAGCATCACAAACCAAACAATTCTAAAGATGGGACCATTTTTAAAAAAGCAACATACCTTGAATTTCAATTGATTTGTTGCATTCTTCACCATATAGATCTATAGTCAACAACCTCATCAATCTAGATTCATTTCTTTTGGAGAAATCCATTGTTTGGATGCAAACATTATAATCCCAGTCTCCAAAAATCAAAAGTCTGTAAAAACAGCCCTTATAATGTTCAAGGGTTAAATGGAGTATGGTCCTTCTACCCCAAAGTAGTTCTATGGTTTGTAAAAACTACTTTAAAAAAAGCTTGAAATAAGTTTGTTTTTTTAATAAGCATTTTTCGGTACTACATTAGAAAAATAAATATTTAGATAATGACATTTCATGGTACACAAACTACAAATACATGGTATTGCAAGCATACAATATCGATTTTTTTGACAAACTTTGAACTTATTTTAACTAGTTTTCAAAAACAATGGAATCAATTGAAGGTAGATGAGTAAAGAACGAAGGCCAATAACAACTTTTGAGTTTCTAGTTGTTTTTTGACAATATAATGCAATGTGCTATTAGCACCAAGATGAAATAGGCTCACAATTCATCTTGAGTTTAGCCTATGTCACATAATACAATAGTGATAGAATTTCAAATCCTAATCCTAACTTTATAATCAAACTTCAAAATAAAACTAGGAGAATAAGGTCCATCTATCTTTTGATTCCTTATCTAACAATATTGTGCACTCAACAAAGCAACTAGAAAGGACAATTTAACATAATCTTAATGTGGCTAAAACTAAATTAGATGTGCCTTTGAAGAATAAACTACAAAAAAAATAAAGGCCTTAAGGAAATAGTCATTTCCATATGATCTAGCCTTAGACACATACAATTTATGTGCCAATGGCAAATTCTTTAATATTCAAGAAATATTGGATTATTATTGATTCAAAATTTCAAACAACCTTAATGGATGTCCAAAGCTATTTTTCAAAAACACATGGATGCATTCCAAAAATTAATATACATTATAAAATTGAAATAAAAATATTCAATTATTGAAAACATCTAAAATTTTAACTCCAGCACATCTATTCTGAGTAATTTTTCTCTTTTTTATAAGAGGGCCAAAAATTGTTATTGCAAGTCATTGCAAAAAATCCAAGTCCTATTTTCAATCACAATTGGAGTGATTTTTCCTCTTCTACTATAACTTTTGAATACCAAGTCCTAAGAATATAAAATTCTTATTGGAAATGTCAAACTTGATGTTAATCAATTTTTTTTTTGAAATTAAAAAAATATTCAAAATTTAAAAGTGAATTTTGATTGTTTGTCACAATTTCAAATTGAGGGATTTTCATTGTGTTTAAAGTACACAAATTTAATAATCTAGGGTTGAAATTTTTGTAGATTATTTCCACAATAGGAAGGCATATGTTTACCAAAGGGCATGTACCTTTGACATCCATATGAACATGAGTCCCTTGCATGAACACTTCTAATTATTGAAAATGGTTTTGAGATTAAAAAAATTCTGAAATCTCATCTCTATGAAATCCTCCCAAATGGCCATTTTTTTAGTTTCTTTATAATTTTCTTATTCTTTTTCACATTTGTCTCTAGTTTCTTCAAAAATGTAGTCACCTTATTTTGTGAATAATTTTTTACCTACATTTTTCTAATACCTCAAATTTTGGTGACATCTTGTCTTTAGTATTACACTAACTATCTATATTTTATTTTATTTCTAAATATTTTTTCCAAGAGGTCATAGTACAACAAGTATTATTACAAACAATACCAAAAATGGTTGATGTTACTTGCAATGAACCTTGCCTTTTGCTTAATGCTCAACACTCACATACTAGCTTCATTGTTTAGTTAGCCTTACAAAACTAGAATGGAAAAATGATAACTAATATTAAAATATCTAAAAACTACAAATAAAATATTTAGAATCAAAATAAATTCATTGGTGTAAACATCCAAAAATAATCAATAGGATCCAACTAAAGGCATAGTCTACAAATAAGGATTTCCAAATGTTGATGATGGATGAATGACATGGATAAAATTCATCCATGTATTAATTCTATGTTAGCGATGGTGATTGTTGTTGGAGAAGGTAGATCATTATACGTGACCTGTCCACCAACCTCAAATCTTTAATTTGACACCTTAAACTCAAGGTATTTGAACATCCTTAATTTGATACCTTGTATTATTGAATTGATTTTTGAATATGATATTTTTTAAACTTTCTATTTTTGGAAAGTTAGACCTATTATTTTAGATCTATCATTATTATTTATGACTTTGAAATTAAATTTTGTTTAAAAAACTCTGTAAACAGTCAACTCTAAATGCTTGTCACCCCTTGTTCCCTACTCCTTCTTGCATTGCTGGTTATTTTTTATCTTAAACAATGTATGTTTTTACTAACATGCACCATCATGCAATTATGCCACTCCCTTCGCATTTTATAGAACCTACAACAATGTCATGGGGTAATTGCAAGAAACACTTGTCCTATTTTTTGTCCCCTTGACCTCCAACAGGTAGTTTTTTGCTCATAACTTTTGCATAGTTTTTCCTATCAACTTGAAATTTGGAATGAAGGTGAACACAAAAGTTTTATATTCTGTATAATTTTTTCAATTTTAAGAAAATTAGTTTACTATTTTTAATTTGCCCCCGATTGGCTGTCTACTTTGGCCATTTTGGGGTTTTTTAATCCTATTTTTGACCCAAAAATGCAAATTTTGAGCTGAAAATTGGCATGCAAGGACTTCACCTAAAGTTACACAGGACCACGAAGAGATTTTTTGAAAATACTATACTGTTCAACCTCCACATGTTGTCAAAGTGGCTGACTTTGCCCAAGTGTAGAGAATAGAATTTATTTTTTCCAAAGATGAAATTTGTTGGAAAAGAAAGACCTTTACTTGAAAAAAAGAAGTATTTTTCATTTTTCATTTTTGAAATTTTTTACTATTTTTACCAAATTAGTGAAAAAAGAGCTATTTTCATTGTATTTTCCATTGTCTATAACATTTAAAGAAATTTTTTATTAGGTCTGAATTTCAAGAGACATAATATTCTCATTGCTCTTCAAATTATCCATATTTTTTTCAATTAAATTTTTTTTAATTTCAAAGGGTCATAGGACTCATATGACTCATTGATTTTGAGCCATTTTGAGCTAAAATTGGTAAGTGTTTCTTGCAACGATCCCATGGTAGACTTTTACTTATACACTCAAGTATTGTTGTAATAGAAATCATCATTTAGATCATTGTAAAATTTACAACTATTATGAATTGGCATGTGAATTACTTCAAAAGCCTCTAGAGTCTGCCATAAATCAGCAAAGTTACATTGCTTTCTACTATGTTAGATAATCTTCATTTTGTTGTACATCCATTTAGGGAGACTTAAGTGGTTGTTGATGAGTTAGATTACATTTACAATGGTCTATATTTTCACACACTCTTAGTTAATCAAAATTGAAGGTAATATAATAGAAGCTTGTATTTGATACATTTTAGAATAATATCTCCTAAAATTCAAGAAGACTTTTGATTTGGCACCTAAAAACACACAAAAAATACACCAAAACTTTGTTCTTTGAGTGGATGTCTTCCTACACTCTTTTGATTGTGAACACACCTTTTAGTTAATGGAGTTGGAAAAACACAAAGAACATAAGGCCCCGAGTTGAGGGAATCTTCTAGATCCTATGAAGTCCCATGTAATTTCATTTCACCTATGTTGCACAAGGTTTTGCATGATTTTGAGCCTCTTACCTTAGACATTAGAATTCCAGAGTACTCTGAAACTCCGTGTGAAGTAATGGCTATGTATTAGATAACCTTTGAGCCGCGATAGTGGCGAGAAGGTTATCGGGCATAACCAGTTGTCATTTTTCAATCCCAACCTTTGATCTTCATGATCCAAGGGGGTAGGAAGCAAGTTGAAAAGAGAGAAGGTTATGAAATACAACTTGTGATGGTGATCGGTAGCCCATGGCATAGAGCCATGTCAGCATTGAAAAGTCAACAACCGGTTATGTCTCCTCCTCCTCACTCAGTGGCTCTGTGGTTGAGGTTTTATTTTTCCATTTGCTTGTTAGAGTGATGGAGTCCATCCCCACTTTAACTTAATTCATCCAGTCAACCTAATTAGTGAGATTTGTATAAGATAATTGACAAGCCACGGCAGCGGCAAGTTGGTTATCAGACATAACCGGTTGTTGACATTTCTATCTCAACCTTTGATCTTGATGATCTGAAGGTGTAGGAAGCAAGTTGGAAGTAAACAAGGTTATGAGTTGCAACATGTGATGGAGATGGTGATGGATAGCCTATGACAGAGAGCCATGTTTGCATTGAAAACTCAAACAACTGGTTATGTGTGCAAAATGGACCAAACAATGTTGAACCAACAGTGGCCACATCCAATGGAACTCACATCATGACCTCAGTCTGGGAAAGTAAAAAGCAAAAGGCTACCATAGTGAGTGCTGGATGGGGTCCATCTCATCTCATTAGTTACCCCTTCAGGAAGTTGTGTTCTTCACACTCTCCACTGTTGTACGGAGTAAGTTCCATTGAGGAGCACATGAATCCCATTCAAGCTGTAAATTTCACTCCAACTCACAAACATACTACTCGTCAATTGAGGATTTTGAAAGATTTTTGAGTGATCAGAGAGGATCAGATAAATTCAATTTACAGACAACATACGCCACCTCTATTGGTGGGCAGCATTCTTGAGCGGTTAAGTTGATGTAAGAACCTGAGGGTGCACTTACATGTTGGCCTGGTGAGCAAGTACACTGCTTGTTCAAGCAATACGACAAAAGAGGCTTCATCGATTGGCTTGCTGGGGTGGGCAAGCAGGAATGAAGGAAGAGAAGTTTCACCAATTCCGGTCGACAATATCATTGGTGGAGACTTGGCAAGCTTGAGAGAATCTAAGACGTGTGTTTTTCTTATTGTATTCCTCCCATTTGCCCAAGTCCACATGAAAGTGCAAAGACTATTTTCCCCTCTGAAGTGTCCTTACCCACCCACCAACGTAAGGACACCTTCACTTCTGTTTGTTTATTGGTCCATTATGATGGAATTAATAAATTATTCCAAAATTGTTACAAGGTGAACCAATTGACAAGGTACATTTCAGAGAGAAAATGTACACCACAGGTACATGAGGGTGAATTGGTGGTAACACGCTGGTTCCCCTTTTTAAGCTTACTTAAGTTAAGCCTCAGCAGCCAAAGTGACTGATTGTGGGCGGGGTTGGTGGGTCCAGGGGGTTGGTGCAAGCTCTGCTTACGAGTGTTTTTTTGTTTTTTTTGTCTAAATGCAGTAAGTCGTCAAGGTGGAGTGCTCCACAGTGCAAAAGATTTGGGAGATGCTGGCTCATGAGATAGGCCCAGCTCAGCTCTAATGAGTTTGATTGTCATTCCAAAATCCAAACCATCCCATTGGGATTGACCCAACCTGACCAAACTACAGTAAGTTACTGTGTGTCTCTCTCTCCCCCAAACTGAAGTTTCCTTGTCTGCCAAATGAATTGAAAAACAAGAACAGTGTGACCATGAAGCTCTGTCTTATGGGAACAATAATATTAGTTCTATTGTTAGAAAATACTAAAAGACTAAACAGAGGGGAAATTAAACAAAATTATTAAAATGAAATAAATAGTGAACTCAACGAAGTTTGCCTAGGCAACCTTCCTTAGCTAGCCAAGGGTCTACTTAGGTCCTAGGCAACCTCCACCCCTTGATCAAACAGGATCCCCCATATGGGCCCACCCAAGCAAATGTTTATCTGTGCAGTGTGAATAGGGTTATAGATAAGATTTGGAAATAGAGATCAAAAACCCACCAAGTCAATGTCATGGACTGAGCCAATAAACTTAACCCCAAAGTGACATTGGATTTCTGACCTTACAAGATATACTGCTGTGGATGTTTGTATTTGGAAATTTCTGTAGTGAGATGAAACCCATGAAAGGGAGGTTTTTACTGGATAACACTTGAACACAGAAACACAGATACACACCCCTGAAGGCAGATAAACGCCCAAAGGTGAGAAAACAACCGAAGGCAAGGAAGGGAATTTCTGTAGTGAAATCTGTTGCTGTATAAGTTACACACATCCAACGGTACAAAGGGGAACCTCAAGCAGTAACTTACTGAGGACAGTAAAAATTTGAACCGGTGATTCTCTTGTTTTGTAAGGGAGAAACACCCATTCCCGTCCCTGTACCTTGCAGTGGAGTGTAGAGTCACTCAAATATGTCCCTAGAGTGTAGATAATGTGTTTGACACATGTGTGAAAATAATTTGTTGACACAGGTGAAGGACACTTAAGAAAATCTGGTTGGCTCAGGGCTGATTTTCGCAGGGTTCAGTTTTGGGTGCACCTACTGGACACTTTCAGTGGTCTAGGCACCCATCACTTCAAAAAAACATAGAAATTACATACAATGCCCAAAAAATTGATTTCTTTTTTTGAATATTCATAATTTTCACTCGCTAATACTAGAAAAATATCAATTTTAGGAAAATCTCCCTCCAACTATGCTGAATTCCTTAAATGGACGGTTTTGGGTGTTTCCACTGTACTCCATATGTTTTTGTAAATGGATACAGGGTGTCAGTAGGGGATGTCATGGCACTTCTGATGGCTTCATTTTCCCTGAGAATGGACACATGTAGTGCAGGGGCAGAACGAGAGCGGAAGGCAGTTTAGGAATTCCCGGAGAAATTCAAGTGCCATTTCTTTTCCTCCGGAGGTGAAGAAATGGCACTTGCATCCAATTTTTTTCAAGAAATTCTTATCTTGTCGCCCTTGAATTTCACTCCTCCCCGCCAATTTCACCTTGTTCATTAGGTTGAAAGTAACCAGGATCCAAGTAGATCCAAGTAATTCATTCTCTGGAAAATGGTTCTCATACCAAGCTCACCCAAAAAGGGGGGTCATGGCTCCTCCATTCTAGAGCAGTTTTCATTGGCTCCTTAAAAATCTCACCAACTTGGGTTTCCCTGAGAAATTGAGTTTCTCTGAGGAGCTGTGACACCCACTAGTGTCGAGGAAATGCCAGGTTGAAATTGTTTTTTCTTCTCATTGGGCCTTGTATGTCAACCAAACTTACTAATTAAGCTTAGCCCCAGACCTTCACTATCAAATTGAAACTCCTCACATAAATTGACATGTTGACGTGAAAAAATGGCAAAAGTTGCAATGATATGATAAGGTGACATGTTCAAAAACCGCTCAGGCTCTAAAATGGTCCACATCTTTAAATGTACACTATTTCTACATATTGCTTTTTCATAGCCTTCAGTAATGTACACAAAACATACATTTTAGGAGGTGGGCCATTTTAGGGCCATATGCCCTTTTAACTTCAAAATTTTACAACTAATTCCACCAAGCTCCAAAAAATATGAAATGACTTAGGTTAGATGTTAATTCAATTAGTCTTTCGTGAAAAAATTACCGAAAAATAATTGAGGATGCTTTACCTCCCTAAAATTCAATTCTAGCCCTTAGATGCTCCATTTATGAACTTATTACCTTACTCGATGTAGTTCATGGAGGTACCTCGGACAAGAGAATTGGATAATGTACTCATCCTGAAATTTGCTAAAATCAGTGCACAATCATGTACTAAGATTGGACTGGTTCAACATGTTGCAAGGGAGTCATAGACAAGTGAGAAAAAATTGCAGTCAATTTCACTGTCTAGATCTTTTAGAAGTTAAGCATGAATGTTGCTTGCCTAAACCATTTTCCCAAACCCGGTGAACAATTGGGTGGATTGTAGAGCATCTAACTAAGTAGATAGAACCATGGGGTTGGAAAAATGCAAGGAGGCACAACTGCTCTACATTTAACTTATTGGTTGGTGCCTCAATGTTATCCTATAAACGGGCAGGGAGAACTGACCCCCTCACTCGGCCACTTGGGTAAAATGCTGTAATTTTTTATTTTTCACATAAATTTTTATTTTTCAAATTTTGAATTCATATTTGCAATCAGAGATCCCAAATTATCTACGGGGTGAAGGAAGTAGGGGTGATCACGGCCCAAAGTAGGAGGTTTTTTTGTTTTGATTGCACCTCTGGTAAAACATGGTAAGGCCGAGCGAGGAGGCGGCCAATCCACCCGGATCCTATAAACCCTACTTGGCATTCAACTCACTGCAGCTTTCTTCCAGGTTTGTGCCACTTGTTCCCTATCATTACGCTTGGTGATGTCAACTCCACCCCTTCAATTCAATGGCAAAGTGAGGGGGCTCCCAAAGGTCCAAAATTTCAAAATTTCAAGTTTACATAGAAAGCACAATATAGATTTGCATTTCTTGTCATTTAGGTCGATGGATAGATCTTGGGGAACCCTACAAGATCTCTTTGTGGTGTTTTCCCATCCAAACATGCCTCATGATTATTTCTCAGGATTGAAAATCATCAAGGTTGCTTTTTGTCTTCAATGACATTTTGGGGTTGCGAGCTACCTCTTGCCTGATAGTGTTTGTTTTTAGAAAATTTATATGAGTTTTAGAAAATGTAAAACCTTCTCCAAGGTTGAGCTCCTCCCACTCTGTGTGCTTTTTCCTTTCCCATGGAATTTGTCCACACGTTTCAAGAATAAATAAGTTGAAAATTAAGATGAAGAAAAATCTCTAAACTTTTCTCTGTGGCAGTGGGTCACCTCCTAAGTTAATAACTTGTGGATTGCCACCTGCTCCCTAAGTTAGAGGAGGCTAGCCGCAAGGGAGCCAGAGCCTCCCCCAAAGAGGCTGCTCTGGTGTGGAGACTTACTGAGATTATCATATTTATGGAAGGCTAGGCTACTATTGCATCCGATGATGATCTCATCATCAGGGCCCTGACTGCAAATTTGGGGGCGTGGCAGCTGCTCAGTTCAAGGGACTGGCTTAACTTAACTTCTTCCAAGGTTTCCATGGGGCCATGACACGGAGTCACTGACGTAGAGAAGCTTACCTCACTCACCTGGGAGTCTGGGACAGAAACAGAGAGACTGAGAGAGGTGAGTGCTGGGCCAATGTTGGGAAAAAAACTGCCCCAGTTCACAGTTAGCCAGTGGAATTAGGAAAAAACAAACAGTTGCAATTCGAAAATATCAACAAAAATCTGTGAAATTTCTATTTCGAGTAAAATGATGGAGAAAACAACCAGACTCAATTTTTCAAAAACTGGTTCAACATGAGAATTGAAGGAAACTAGCTAGTAAAACTCGAAAAGTGTCTCAAACACTATGCCTAGTTAAGGTTGGTACACCCAAAAGTGCCCTGTTCCTAAAAGCGCCATCTACAGTGCACATACATTTCCAAAATCAGTCATGTTCATAGGCTGTAAATGGCGCTTTCAGAAACAGACTTTGACCGTAAATAACTCCTGCATACGATACAATGGAAACACCCAAAAATGTCAAAATAAGGAATTCAGCATAGTTGGAGGCAGTATTATCTAAAAATGATATTTTTCTAGTATTAGCGAGTGAAAATCATGAATATTAAAAAAAATTAGATTTTTCGGATACAATATGTAATTTCTACAAATTTTCAAAGTGTTGGCTCCCTAGACCTATGAAACCATCCTATAGGTGCCCCCAAAACTGAACCCTACGAAAATCAGCACTCGACCAACCAAATTTTCCTATGTGTCCTTCAATTGTGTCAGCAAATTACAATCACACAAGTGGCGAACACATTAAGGGAACTCTACTGACACATTTAGGTGAATCAACTGTCCATTGCAAGGAACAGGTGCAAGAATGGATGTTTTGCCCTTATCCAAATCCTGTGTTCTTTGGTACGTTGAAACATGCTTTCACTTGCCAACAAGACTGCATAAAAATCTGAACTAGCTAATAACAGGAACTAGGCACAGTATGAATAAGTGGCGCTTTTGGGTGTACCTACCTTATGATACAACTAAAGCAATTCCATCACATTGAACCTTATGCTTATGCTAAGTTAGACAAGATTCCTCCATCACCTTGGAAATTGTAGAGTTGTTGGAAACTAGAGCCAAGTGTCATTAATCCTTGAAGGACGGACCGGTGGCCGCGAAAACCATGCATTTTGATACTGTGTGATATCACCTATTTTGAAAAAGCCAAATATATGTATTGGAAGTCAAAGTACTATAGAAGATCATCCCTTTCCACCCCAAAAAATGAAGATGAAAAGTTGCATTTCTATCTTGGAAGGAAAGATTCTTTGTCATTCAGTGGACACCAAACGTCCTCGACGTCATTTAAGGATTAATAAACGAAACTGCACCTTGACAAGTTAGTCGCATTTATAGTAGTGTGACAAGCCAATTGCAGAGGCCGTTTCATCCCCCTCTCCCCGTTTTCATCCCTAGGAAAACGCAAGAACGTTTTATTTTCCACGCATGAGAAAATTTGCAAATTCTAAATTCATATTTGCAATCACAAGCTCCAAATGAGCTGGAAGGGGTGTTAACAATAGAATTAACACAATACAAAATAGGGGATCTTTTTTTTTTTACTTTCACTCTCGAGTGGGCCTCTGCAATTGGCTTGTTGCACTAAGGTAGGGGACTGTAATTGCAACTCTGTCTCTAAAAGCGATCTGGTAGATTTTGCCTCTAACATATACCAAAAGTGTACATTTGAGGAGGGGGGCGCTTTTAGAAACTACCATGTTTTCAATTTCAAAAATTCATAACTAATTCCATGAAGGTCCAAAAAATATGAAACAACTTGGGCTAGATGCCAATTCCATTTTTCTTACCACGGAAATTTACTAAAAATTGTTTTAAGGAGTTTATCTTCCCCAAATGCAAATCAGCTGGTGAAGGGTTGCTTTTACAGCCCCTTACCTTACTTTAGACTTGATCCCTCAAGTCTAAAGAAAGGAGCAAAGGAGCACATTCTTCAATGCTAGATTAAGTTCCACCACCATTTCAATGACTTCACTTTTTTTTCCATTTTGTCTTGTAGAGATGCCCTGGCAGCTCAACCCTGACTATGCCGGTGGTGCTGCCTCCCTGCCCCCCTTGCCTCCCTGCCTCCCTGCAGAGTGTTATTGACTTGCACATGAGTGATTAAGGTATTGTGAAAATAATTCAGTTGGGGGGAGACTGATGGGATTTATCATAACTTTAGACATACAGTTGAATTTGAGACAGATTCAGTGTATGTATCATAAGACTAACTAATCAACTGTGGATTTCATCCGTTGTAGGAGAGAGAACAAAATTAACAGACCATGGGGATACAATTATTCAGCTTAACTGTCCTGGGGGGAGACACACTCCAATGAAACACAATTTCATTGCAAGGAAGGGACTGCCCTATCTTATTGGTCTTCAAGCAGCTGACGTGCACCAATGGATGTGTGGTGGCAGACAGGGAGAACGGAACTCCAACAAAACATGGTTGGGGTGAACGCAAGACGTTAAATCCTGTAATTGAACCTGACGTGGCGCAGGTAAATCCAGCCACCCGCAGGTAAAACAGGTTTTACCAGGGGTTGATGAGGGTTTTGGGGTTTATGTTTTGTTGGGTTTTTTGGTTGTGTCAAGGTCCACCCCAGGTAATTTGGGGTCTCCGAATCCAAATATGAATTCAGAATTTGAAAAAAATAAATTTTGAAAAAAATAAAAAACTTCAGTGTTTACCCTGGGGTAACTTCAGCTGCGCCACGTTAGTTTCGATTACAGGATTTAATGCGTGCCCAGGGTGAACTGGTCACTCCTCGAGTCCTCGCTCAGCCACACCTAGTCATTCCAGGGGTGCAAGTAAAAATAAAAGCCCCCTCTCATGTGCTCAAGTAAGGTAGAACGCTCAGTAATCGCCCATCTAAAGGCTGAAACTAAATTTGGGGGAGGTGAAACATCTTGAAATATTTTCAGTACATTTTCCTTGAAAGACAAGTGGAATTGACATCTAACCCACGTCATTTCATATTTTTTGGAGCTTCGTGGAATTAGTTATCAACTTTTGAAGTTGGAAGGGCATAGGGCTTTATAATGGTGCCCTAGCTAATATGTACACTGTCAGTACACTGTTGAAGGCTATGAAAAAGAAACATGTTCAAATACTGTACATTTAAGGTAGGGCACCATTTTAGAACCCACTCTATTTAAGAGTCTTCTACCTTAATTTACCTACTGCACCTCTCCTATCAAATTTGGGGCCTTTGATGGCAAATATGAACTCAAAATTTGTGAACTTTATCATGTGTGGCAAATAAAAGATTTTAGTGTTTTCTTGAGTGGCCAAGTGAGAGGTTAGTTCACCTAGGTCCACAACAGGGCACAACCCAGTAAGTATGAGGTAAAATAGCCCATTGTGGTCAGAATAAGGTACCCACACCTCAAATCTCACAAGTAAGCAATTCAACAAAGTTTTCATTATTATATTAGAAAACCTTTTGTAGATTTGTGTTGGTAATCAAAGGGAGACTCTAATTCCTAAAGGACCAAGACCTTTTTTTCTAATGTGAGTATACACTTAAAATTGTCATTTCTATAGCAAAAAGTAAAAAATTCTGAAAACTTTTTTTCCCCCACATTTAACCATAGGATCTTACAACTTACTAGTACGAGAATGTCTCAAAAAAAATTTAGAAATTTTGATAGCATAAATTGCAAAATATCTTCTTTTAAAGTGAAAAAAACAAGTCTTGCAACAAATTACGGGATTGGATTATTTGACTTTGAACTTTCTTAACTTAAATTTTTTGCACTGTTATATTTTTGAGCATGAAATGTTTATGGTGGAGAATTGAATTGAGGGTCTAGGAAAAAAAGAAAATTAAAAAATAATCATTTTTAATTCTTTAAGAAATTATTATGTAGAAGTAGGTACAAATAGAAGGCAAAACTAAATAATCAATATCTATAAGGTAGAATTGAAATGCACTAATCTTAATAGTAAGGTTGTTCTAGAAAGCAATATAAATCATGTGGTACCTTTTCTTGGAAAAATTGTAAAAACTTTATTCATAAATTAATTCTACAAGTTATTTTTTCAAGTAGATGATTAAATTGTCCAAAAAACAAGATTGTCCATAACTTTTTCATATCAAATCCAAATGGAATTAAACAAAGCTTTCTATATAGATAAAAAAATAATCTATGAGAAGAATTTCTTATTTGTTTTTAAACTCAACTTTAAGAAAAAATTGGGTTGCTCCATCTCCCCTATTTTGAGTTTATTAAAGCATCACTCTTGTTCCCAAGCATATTATATATATATTCATATTCCCATGAAGCTAATCAATTTTTCTATCCTCTAAAAAATTTCAAAAAATTAGAACAAAAATTGAGCCCATAGGTACTTACCCGAAATTCCATTTGTCCCTTGAAGGGACAATGGTCCTTTAGGGGCTAGATTCTCTTAGAATGCATTTTTTGGACACTATATGAATAAATTAAAAATTTTCAAAGTGCTAAAAATAAATATCTCCAAAACTAGTAATAAACTCTCATGAATATTAGGGGTACATTTTAGGCAAAAAGATACACTAATTGGTTTTAGAAAGTGATTAAAATAAGGTGTAATTACCTTAATTCCTAGAGGACCAAGTGTGTATTTAATGTATGCAAAAAAATCTTTGGTATGTTCCTACAAAATCATTTTCGGTCAAATGATGCTAAAATTTGAGCACTATGTTAAAACACATGCCCCCTTCATGAATATCTCATTTTATTTATTGGATGCTTGCATCAAAAGTTATGTTGCCCTAAATTTTTTAGTTGACTCAAACAACTTGAAGTAGCTTTGGTTAACTTTTGCAACACTCCTTCTTTAATTTTGAAATTTGATATGCATGTGACTTACATCATATTATATGTAAATGTAAAAAAAACACATATGTAGTACAAAAATCTTACTCTAGAAGGAGTTAAAGGCTACCGTCCCTATTGGATAAGGTTTAAAATAAACTTCTTCTTTTAACTTTGAATATTATAATCTTTTAAAGTCTATGGTCAAAGTTATTAAAATTTCTACCACACATTCCTATAGTATCCAAGTTCAAATTTGTATGGTTGAATTTTGAAAAGAATTTTTTTATTTTTTTCCACTACCCTAGAAAGTGGCAGTTTTCTACAATTTTTGTCCAAAATGCACATCGGTCCTTTAGGGTTTGGCTTCATGCATTTGCTGAAATTTCTCAAGTTTTTTCACACATAAAGACAAGTGTAAGAAATAGCAAGAACAATAGAAAGTACTTTTTACAACAAAGTATGAACTTACTGTGAATTTTGGAAGTGTTTAATGCATCATCATGATGGCCCAAAATGGTCTTTAGACTACCCGAGAACCAATAAAATCTAAATTCATAATGATCATCTTACTACCTAAAGTAGTCACAATATTTTTTAACATGAAAGGCGAAAAAAGACAATTTTTACAGAGTATTCACACTAAAAAATTGGAATTTTCTAATGAGGTCACTAATTGCTCTAATATTATTACGTAAGACATTGATTGTGACTCAAATTTCACATATTAAAAAACCCATTATAGAGTCATCCCTTAGGTGTTTACTATGGGGTGATTTGACAACAATGGGTTGTTTTACCATGCCACCAATAATCAATAGATGTTGATAAATCAAAGCAAAATGTCCTCCATAATCACAAGTTTGGACACTAAGGAAATGGATGCTAAGGGGCACTTTACACTATAAATTTGAGTCATAGTTGCAACTTTTGAAGGCTTGGTTTAAGTCCAAATTCTAAGTTTTGGGGTTGTAAAAGGTGAATAAAAAAGATCTTTTATGGAACTTGAGACTTCATATCGTAAAAACAAAAAGTTCCAACGCCATGTCCCAATATGTCTCTTGCATAATATATTATAGTCATTAAAGGCCCCAACATGGGGTCAAAGGCAAGACCTCATAATTTAGGGAGAAAGTAAGCATCAAAGTTGCTTTGAATGGCCATTAAAAGGGAAATGGCTCTCCCTTGCCCTCAATTTCCTCTAATGTTTGAATAGAATTTCAACCAATGAAGATGGTATATGTGGTGTTTTTCTCCTAATTTTATATTCAAAACAATAGTTGAGACATGGTGTGAGCCCTCAAGATAGCATTTGGAACTCTGGATACATTTTTTGCAAGTTTTCGAGAGTATTTGTGTTTATTTTATGCTAAGAAGACATAAAAAGAGAGTTGTGAAGGGTTATGGTAGAAGTCCTTATCAAAGTAGTGAAGAATACTCCTAAAATTATGGGATGCACAAAATATTGTGTTTTCTCAACTCTGGGATCTAATTGTGAGTTTGACAAATTAGTTAGTAGGTCCAAGAGAAGTAAGGATGTAAGAGTTAGCCAATCCTAATGTCTTGTCAATGCAAAACTTGAACTATGTAAGTGCATATGACAAATTGGCTAAGTATTTGAGTCTATTTTAGGCCTAGAATGTTGATGAAGTTAGAATCCAATTCATAGAGAATTTAAATTAAATCATCAAAAACATTACAAGAACTTTGATTTCAAAGATAAATCTAGCAAAGATGGAGGAACAAATATTGGAGGGTACAAAGAGATGCTTTTAGGGTGAAAGCATGCTAGGAGATTAAAAGAAACACCAATTGATTAAGATTCTCGAGTACCGGGAATTAATTTATCCTTTTTGCAAATGATATTCCAAAATTATTTAAATTAGACAAGTGCAAGTGAGCATGGAGCTTAAACTTAGAATCTAGAAGCATCCTAGATCTCACAAAATTATTTTGGATTTTTCCAGAGTTCTACATTGACTCCATAGGAAGTCAATCGCTTATATTAATATCTTTGTAATTTTTTAGAAATGACACATATTGTGGTCAAATC
This sequence comes from Thuidium tamariscinum, assembly GCA_947034885.2. Taxonomy (NCBI): domain Eukaryota; kingdom Viridiplantae; phylum Streptophyta; class Bryopsida; order Hypnales; family Thuidiaceae; genus Thuidium; species Thuidium tamariscinum. Next base: position 35,494,311 of record OX344750.2, read on the forward strand.
TCACTAAAAATTAGGATAAAGTTTTGTGTGCTAATAAAGCACCTTGTTAAGTTTGAAGACATTCCAACATTCCAACATTGCCAACTATTAGAATCAACATTGACATTGAATTCCATGAAAATTTACACTTTGGTAGTGAATCGACTAATGTACTAGGAACTAATAGTGTCCGAATGGAGTGAATGAATGGTCACTTTTTGCTTCCATGAGCATTCTAAACAACCCCACTTAGACAGTTTTATCAAAAAGTGCAAACTCCAAAAGTTAGAGTTTTGATTTTTCTTTAGAGTTACTGCAATACAATTTGTACTTATAAACAACCGAGGAAATAAGTGGGGGGGTCTCCAAGCTAATTGGGGTCTTATGAATACAATGGCTTAGTTTGTTTTTGATTTTGAGTTGTTCCCTAAAAGATAGAGAGGGTCAACTCTTAATTTGATTTTTTTATTTTAATTAGTGGTAATTCAAACTTAAGTTTGCAAATATCTTTTGAAAAATCAAAGATTGAATTTGGTTTAGATCTCTTTTCTTGTATAACAAAACATCTTTGGGTGAAAAAAGAATAATTTAGAAATGACTTTTGATTAAAATACTAAATATCTAGGTTAATTAAGGTTAATTTCAAAATATCTTTGTGAAAAGATCTTGGATTTGATTTGGCTAAGTTCTATTTTCTAAATGGAGAGGCTTATAGAGTTTTCTCCCATTAAACAAAGATTATTTTGCAATTACATTAGAGTAGTTTAGCAAATATCTAAAGATTGAAAGTAAAATGTAATTCACTAACAACTTAGGAGAGGGGGCCAAGGAAAAGTAAAAAAGGCCCTTCCTCAAGGTTGTCAATATCCTCATTCTTATACAATAACGTTTTGCTCTCATTTTATTTGTATTGTGCTATCAACAACAGTCAAAGCACTTTTCCTTTGCCAATTATTTACTTTAAAGGACTAGAGGGTCCATTCAAGGTATTTCTAGTTGATTTTGTTAGAGATTCAACCTTTTGTTTTCAAGGAGCTTAGAAGGAACAGACCTCCAAGATTCTAATTTGCTTTAAGGATTTCAAAACTAACATGTTGTTGTATTTATAACAACATTTTAATAGGGATTAATTCACTTAAAGGGACAAGGCTTGATTTTGCCAAAAATATTTTAGACTAATTTTCTAGCTCAAAACCTATTGTATAATGAATATTCAAGTTTTAAATGCTAAATTTTGGTTTAAACATTGTCATATGTACTTCCTTTAGCATTTAATTAACTAACTCTTTGAAATTTTGGGGAATTTAAATTGAAGTTCGATTTAAACATTATCATATGTACCTCCTTCTAACATTAGAAATCCTTACAATACTATTTCGGTCCTTTAACATAGTTAATGCATGGAGTCACTTCCACACAACGAAGCTTTGACATCTAAACATTTGATTTTCTAAAAATCACCTGTGTAAACCTAGGATTGCCCTTACATGGTGAAGCTTTGAACTGCTTTTAAATTTCCCATAAAAATCAAAAGCTATGGACTAAGTAGTTAATCCTTGAATTGCTACATCCATTTAAGCCTAAAAGCCAAATTTATGAAAAATTTAACCAATTACCCCATCAAATGACTTAATTATAAGTGTAATCTTGGGTAAGTAGAGATTTGACACACTTAAGGCTTCTAAGTCAAGGTATTTGGCCATCATTCCCTTTGTCTCTCCTCAAATTAGTAAACTCTCTTCCATCCCCTTAGCTTTGCTTATTGAGTGAGAATATTGATGATTAGATAGAATTGTTTTAGATAGGATAGTAAGATAGTTTGAAGAAAAACCTTGAAAACCCCCCAAACATCACACTTGATAGTAGCAAAATTTTCTTTAGAATAGATTAAAGAAAACTCCAAAAATATCTCATAAAAATTAGTTAACCCTTGTTTGAGCTACTAACATCCCATCCTTAGTTTTAATTTTAGTTGTTTTAACATAGATAAAATTAAGATCCAGTTCAAAAAAACAATTTTAGTCCATCAAACTATTGTATTCACACACCAATTCCTTTCCAATTCATGCCTTTTCAATTAAAATTTGATTGATCAACTAAACCATCACATTGCATTGTCATTCTCTAAAAAACATAATATCTCTCCAAAACCAAAATTAATCTCTCAAGGTGCAATCTCACATCAAACTTCTCAACCACCAAATGAACACCAATATTTGGAGGTGACAAATAAGAAGTCTTGGTAGAAAAGGTTGGATAGCTGGAGAGAATAAAATCTTCCCTAGGTAGAGTCAAGCTAGTTTCTTAAACTATTCACTAAATTGTTGGTTACCTATTAATTAAATTCTTGAGGGAATCATAGGGACTTTGGATTATTGTTGGGATTTGTTTTATTAGGCCTAATAAGCCAAGAAGATAAAACAAACGCCAACTAATATTTTTTGGACAATAGAGAAATTAAACAATTAATTGAACAAATATTAGATTTGATTAGATTTAGCGTATTTAAATGTTTTGGGGCATTTAAATAATTCCTAATTAATTAGGAATTATCAAAAATCAACCCATAGGAATAGAAATCCCATAACCAATAGGTAGGAAATTAAAAGAAGGATAAAAAACCAACCAAAAATACACCCCCCCCCCAAACCACAAATTAATTCCAATTTGCAATGGTTTAGCCAAATGGAGGAGGAAATCTATAGGGAGAGAATTCACATGATTTTTTTTAATGATGGCACGATGGAGTCCATTATGGGAGAGGTATGATTGAAAATCTTTTGATTTCCAATTTCATTTTATTTTTAGATTAGAAAATTTCATTTAAAATTAACCTTTTAAACAAATTTTAAATTAGAATAGAGAAACCTTAAAATCATAATATGATTTAGGAAATTTAGATGAATTAGGAATTTGAAATCACTCATCTAGACTAAAAGTAATTTGTAGATGAAAGTTATTCTGTTGAACTTTAACTTCATCCATTATTAACTTTTCCATCAGGAAATTATGATTTTCACCTTTTATCACATTAGAAAAGTACTTTCTTTCCCTTTGCTTAAAACCTTAAAACCCTTAAAAATAATAGTTTAGACTAAAATCCAAAGTTATAATTAGATTAATCAACCTTTTAACTACGAATTTTGGAGAAATATCTAAAGGATATTCCATTTGGGAATCTTTTAGAGAATCTAATTAGTATCCTAAAACTATTTTCTACTTTAAAAATCATTCATTTTTGAATGAGATATCAATGGATGAAGTTTGGAACTCGTTTGGATGAAGTTTTTCAAAATAAACCCAAAATAAACCATAAACTTAAACATAAAACTAGAAGCCCAAGGATAAAATTTGGGATGAAATCAACCTAATTTTCTATTTTTAAATGATAGATGAAGTTTTAAAGGCTTATTAGGGGCTATTTTTCATCCTTTCATAACTTTTGAAGGGAATCTCCAAATTCAACTTATTTTACCATTTTAGAAACCTAAAAACAAGATCTAGAGATAAAATTAGGAAGCCTCTGATTGAAATCCATAAACCTTAACATTTGATTAGGTGACCAATAACCCATAAACCAGACTAATTTATACACTATTTAGTTATTTTTTAGACTTTTGTAAGAATGTATTACATCATTTGAGTGTTCATTGCTTGAAAGGCACTTACTTTGATCACCCTAGAATTTTCTACTTCAAATTGTGATCAAAATCCATGTTTTAGGTTCTAGCATAGAGGTGGAGTTAGAATCGCCCACACATGGCAGTCAAGTTGGATTTCCACTTTTGTTAAAGTCAAATAAACCTTCAAGTTCTACTTCTTAGTGCCAAATTTCCCAAAAATTGTTGTTATAGAGGGATTTTGGAGTGATTTAGGACTTAGAATTTGCAACATAATATAGAATGTGAATACCCAATTTTCAACTTTGTATCAATCTAATTTTCAAAATTCAATGGGACCTAGGACTTAGGATGTAGTGTAAAGGGGTCTTTATTCAAAGTAGGAACATTCCAAATTGTTGTTTTCTCTATGATGGATTATTTTATTATTATTTTATCAAAAATTCATATTTTTTCATTAGCAAGTTATACATTACTACATTTATAAAAATTATACCTACATGTAAACTAAAACTCTTTATAACTTTCATCTCATTAATCAAAATGGAATGATTCAAAGCTTTTGATGTATATTTAAATCTAGAGAATCAATTGCAAATTTTTATTTTCTTAAAAAGTGATTTTTAAAGAAGTTTTATAAGTTGCATGAATTGCTTACTGAATGATGAAAATGACACATCATGCAATAACTTTTTAACCATGTAGTCCAAAGTTATGAAAATTGTTACATTTTAAAGCTACTCTTCAAGAATTTGTTGTGTAAAAATCTCAATGAAAAAAATATAAACTCCATTCATAGTAAGCTGCCAAAAATTGCTATGTTGCCAAAAAAATTGTGTTTGAACTTTTAGAGGTTAACTCAGTATAAAAATCTAAACCATTTAGAGGACCAATTGATATTTTGTAGTAGTGCAATACAAAAAATTAAATAAATAAATAAATAGGAAAAAAAATATAAAATAAAATAAATTTGAAATTGCCAATCTAGTGTGGCATTAGTAGTATCCCATTAGATTCCTAAAAAGATTTTTGTTTTTTTTAAATTTTTTTGAAAATTCCTATAATTGCATTACTACCATGCAAACCCTTGCCCTCTACTTTTCTAAAAAGATTCCTAATGCCTCAAAAGATCTAGCAACTGTTGCCGCACAATTGAAAATTCTAGCAACTCTTATAATGTCAATTTCAATGGATCTTTTAAAATTTTTGACATAAGGGATTGAAAAATACTTCAAAGGTGAAAAATTTTCTTTTTAATTGGATCCCCAAATCACAAGTATACTAACTCAAAAAATGAAGGCAACTAGGGCAATTATGAATCTTTTGCTAAACCCTAGATCTACTTCTAAAATTTAGTGGGTATGTAGCTCATATAATATGAAATGAAATTTTTATTAAAAAGAAATCCACATGTAGTACAAAAATCTCATTCTAGGAGACTGAAAGCTTATTGACTCTCTCAACTAAGGTTAGAAAAAACTTTTTTTTTCTAATTTCATACACTCACAGGGGGGACACTTCCCACGTTTTAGCAACCCACGTGCAATGGAATATAGGGTGGATTTAATTCATTTTGGGTAATATTTATATGTATTTATAAAAAAATTACTTATAAAGTAGGGAACATGAAAAGTGGCAAGGTAGCCAAAAAATGTGGTCTATTAATTCTTAGGTATATATAATTTAGGGGCAAGAAAATTCAATCCAAAGAATTCTATTTAATAGGGTTAGTTTGTCCTATGTTAGAGTTCCAACAATACAATATTCATATGTTAGAGTTACAATACAATAAACAAATGAAGGTGCAATTTCAATACAAATGAAGGTGTGATTTTAGGGATTAGATACTTAGGGTTTTTTAAGGTAGCCATTGTGCATTTTGAGTTCCCGGAGGTGTGTGTGCATGCAATGTATCATGATGGTTTTTGATTAGAACAAAGTTTGGCAGATCTAGAGGTACTTGAGTTGGAGTGAAATCTGCTAGGTTTCTGGGCAAATTTTGTGAGGTTTAGGGGTGAAGCCAAAATCGAGAACTTGTGGCTTCATTTTGGTTTTTGGTAAGCTTCATATGTGCTTTGTTTTTTCCATTCTGCAGCTTTAGGGTTGGATTGTGATAGGATTCTAAACTCCTTACATGCTTTTGAAATCTAAATGTAAGAGGTTTGGGTGGCAAATAGTAGATTGAATGTCTTTTTTTTTCTAATTCTAAGTGTGTATCAAAATGCAGAGGGTTTTTTTTTTAAATTTGTTGACAAGCATTTTTTCTTGTCCACATTTTGACATTGAGGTACATTTTCAGTACTTTGTACATTTTGTAATTTCATTGACTTCAACTTTGTGTTTTTGAACACATTCTTCATATGGCTTCTAATTCAAAGTACACCTTTAAATTCTAATGTTTTGTGTTTGATTCATTCATGCTAATTGGTATTTAGATATTGGATCTTTTTTTCTATGAACTTTTAATTTGTCACTTTTATTTTCTCATAAGTTATTTATTTATTTATTTTACTTACAAAAAATATAGGCTAAAAAAATTGCATTGGCCTACATATTATAAGTAATGATATAAATGATTTTATAGGAAATTTTTTTGCATTAGATAATCATAGGGGCCTTCTTAATGTTGCTTAGGAAGTAAATAGGCCCCCAAAAAATACCCCTCCACCGCACATAGGTCCCCCAAATGTAATGAGAGTGTTCCCCCCATGTATACACTACAATCTTTCAATATGTATGGTCAAAGTTTCTTAAATTTTTCTCATATATTTCTAATGTAGTCTAGTGTATATTTGTATGATTCAAATTTTTTCTTAAACCTCTTTTTTGTTGACCTATAAAGTGGCAATTTTTAACAATATGTGCCATAAATATCCTTTTGTCTTTTTAAGGGTTGAAAAAACCTTAATTTCTTAAATGCACTATGATTTTTCTTGAATCTCATTGCATATAATATACAATCATAAGGATCTTCATGTGAATAACCCTCTAGTTAGTGTGATATGGAGTTAGTTTGTTCTCCCAATATATATCTATATCTCTCTATCTACACACACATCGCAAAACTTATGTTTAAAGTTATTGACAAATAAGAGATGAAAGATTATTTGTCAATAACTATAAATGTAGGTTATGGAATTTTTTGCCTTGCCACTTTGACCATTCTTGAGCACAATCTCTCACAAACAAAACACCTTTCTCACATGTAACAAACCTTAATACATACAAAGTAGAGAATTTTGGGATTTGGAAGTCAAGACAAGGGTTTAGATAAACGCATTCACCGTGTATGAAAATAGCAATTGTCAATCCAAAATTGTAAAAACAATGTAAATGAATACCTAACTTGTTTTAATTATATTCTAAAACTACTCAATTCTAATGTATTATTTTTGGGGGCAATGATGCTAGAGTGTGAGCATGAACATGCAAGCATGTGAGCTTCTTGTATGTATATAAATAGATATACTACCACCTTTGAAGGTGTTTATAATAAAAATACCTATAATATAGGTACCTATAATATAAATATATTTTTATCATAAAAGGCTTCTATAGTATAAGCACCTATACTATAGGTGCATCATCTCATAAGCTTACACTTTTATGCTCACATACTAGCAACCGTGTTTTCAGGGGGTGCCTAATTGTTTTTTGCACTTGCTCTTAAGAGGGAACATCAAGAATGGAGGTAACAATAGTGACAAAGGAAACTCTAGGCTTTAGAATTTCTTTATTGGTGCATTGATTTCTAACAATGAGAAAATCACAAAGAACTCATTCTAAATCTATACCTTTAGATGGTTTTTTTTGTTTTTTGTTTTTTTTGTTATGTTGAGATCTCATGGATAGTGTGTCCATTCATCGCATTCTTGATAATGTCAAAAAAAGCCATGAACAAGGAGTGGTACATGGGCTTTGTTTCATGGCATTTTGTCTCACAGTAAGAAAGTTATTGAATTTCAAAGTTTTTATGAATTAAAAAACCAGAAATTACTTTGATTTTGATTATGGCTATAGCAATGACATAGGGTACACTAATTTGCTTTTGAAATACGATGTAAGAGGATTCATGCAAGCTTACAAACTTGAGGTCAAACTTAAAGTCTGAAAGGTAAATATATCTTTTGTTGTCATTTTGTTCTATGTACATAGTTGGGCATGTCAAATTACTTAAAAAAATTTATAGTAGAAAGCTAGATTGAAAAAATGCAATGATTCTTCTCTTTGCAAGTCTCTTTGCTAAATGGATATGAAATAAATGAAGTTAAATTTGTAAGTGGTCAAAGCAAAATCATATAGCTTTACATTAGAAGAATTATTTTTGTATTATCCAATTCCATTTTTGTTCAATTGAGTTCTATATCACTTCAATGGTTATCCAAAAGCTTCATCTAAAATGAAAAACATCGCTAGAAATCTATACCAATACATGTCAACTATTTCATAACCAATTTTTTTCTCCCCAATATGGATACTTTTATTCCTCATATCACATTTTATTTTGCCCAAATTGCATCACTTTATACTTTTGACTATACTAAAATGTAAATAGTATACTTTGTACATTTGATAAGTCTTAAAATTGAAAGGGCAATAATAGTGAATATATTTAGCTTACAAAAGGTGAAAAAAACCATCCTAATACTTAGCACTTGAAAATAAGTATATATTCCATAAGATTTGCATTTGATGACTTATTTTTTTATTCGTTACTTATTTATGTATATTTTTGTATTTATAAAATTGAATTTTGATTGTTGAAGATGGAAGAAAAATTCTTTGTTGAGAGCTACATTTCACCTCCATGTCTTTGAAATAAGTCTACTTGAAAAACTATACCATATTAATTTTGATACAAGTGAAAGCTTTATTTCACCTCAAGAAAGTGGATTACAATTGACAAGTGGAAAAACATATAAACTAAAAGAGGGTCAAGTTTTTGTGAATTGTAACATTCCATACTATATAAATGACATTCCTCATATAAACATTTAGTGGAACCTTATTATGAACTAACTTGTTGCATACTTGACTTTGTTGCTAAATTGACCTGTGGATATTATAGTGCCTAAAAAGTTCACCTCTTGAACTTACAATTGGTTTTATATGCCTATAATTAATATCTTATGATTTCTTAAAACTACATTTTGATAATTGTATTTTAGAAGAATTTGAAATCCTATTTCAATTACTACCAAGAACTAAAAAGAATTTTTTAATAAAATGATTAATTTTTAAATTTTCAAAAATCAACTCAAGAACCTAAATATTGACTACATATCTTGAGATCTTAATGTTAGATTTCTAGGCATTAGGCTTAACCCCTAAATGCCCAAGTTCTTTGAACTTCTAGAACTTTGTTCTAAATTGAACAAAAAAAAATACTTTTGATAAGATTTATCAAATGTTTCTAAAATGTAACCATACAAATTCAAAGTAGGCATGTTAGAGATTACTTTGAAAAAAGAATAACAACAATATCACTTATGGATTGAAAGATTATAATGTTTGATTATGACAGTGTTAAAACTACAAAAGCATGTTGAAGTCTTTCAATTCTCTTTTCACATGCTAAATCTAAAAAGTTGGTCACAAAATAAATATGAAGTTATAGGGCCTAACATATATAGCCAAAATTAATTGATGACTTCCCCAAATCTACTTGATAATTTTTTTTAAGTGAATATCTAGTGGAGTTTTTTCTCCAAGCTTTAGTGTACACCCTTGAACAAAATCTTAAATTGAAAAATCATAATCAATCATTTTTTAAATCAAATTTTTAATGCTAAAATTAGACTTCAAAAAGAAGTTTAAAAAATAAAAACTACTAAAAATAGAAAATTGGTTACATTTCGTTTACCTTCAAAGTTTTGCAAACACCAAATTTTAGTGTCTTTAACATCTATGGGTCAAATGACTAGCTTAGCCTTTTTGGCTTGGTTTAGAGGTAATTATTGGAAAAAAAAATTGTTTTGGAAATGCTTCAACCTACTAGACCTACTTCAAAAGTGAATATGACTTGCCAAGCATTACATTTAGACTGCATATATAAAACACCATTTGATGTTCACTTTTGTATAACTTTAGTGAACAATTTTTGGGCAAGTAGCAACTAAAGACTTATGCCCCACTTCAATGAGTTTTTTTAATTCTCCCATAGATTGTTTTCTAGGCAAGAGAATGTAGTTTAATTCCTAAAAGCCCTCGGAGTTTTTGGATATAAAGACATTGTTGCTCTTGAAGTAGTATAGATCTAAATGTCACCAAGGTATAGAAATCTCAATTGTACAATTTTTTAGTGTATGTATTGTAGATGACAAAAATCAAATTTGGACTCATTCGGTGTCATAGATTGTAAGATTACATGTTTTAGTGTTGAAAAAGGATGTAGAAATTTTCCTAGAAACACATTTAGAGGTCGAATTTGATTTCTAAACCAACTCAAATGAATTTAAAATAAATAAATTTAAGTGCTTTAAAAAGAGCATACAAACACATTGGTGAAAGAAAATATCATTCAATTGACACATTAAGTCTGCAAAATAGATATGAAATGTCAAAAACTACATCTATGGCTAAACCTCCTTCCACTAAAATGCTTCTCTATCACTCATAACTTTTTGGAATGATATGAAATTATATCCACACTAACTAGACTAGTATGCACAACTTGTCGAATTTTCTTTTGAAATGGATACTAAAAAGTAACAAGCCACCGAAGTTCACTAATATTTAAAAATGTTTGGATTTTGAACTTCAAATTGCTCCAAAACATTCAAACGAACTTGGATTGGCATGAAAATTTGACCACAATAACTAAACTTTAAGGGGAACATAATCCAATAAAATTGATTGAAAATGAACATTGGATGAAGGAGATACAAGTCCCCCAAGTTGAAAACTAGATTGCTCTAAAAAATTTATCACACAAATTAGGAGACTAATTTTCCAACAAGTTTTATTGAATATAGACATCAAATGCAAAAGTTGTAGTACTTTGAATTGGACTTCTATACTATGAGGGCACTCAGTTTGATTCCCTAGGGTGTTTAGAGATTAACCCTAATGATCCAAATGACCAATTTCTAGTTGTTGCCCTTCTTTTTTTATTTGACCATCTTCAAATTTTAATTTTTCTAAAGATCAAAATCATTTAAAGAAAATAGGATACGTAATAATCCAACAGCTATAGTTTCATTAAATTTAGAATTAAACTCTATCTTGTGGAACTCTTAAAGTTAAATGGCATAGTATAGTTCATAGGTCATTTTTTGAGGTTTAGTTTGGGTATGAATTGTAAAGTCAATCAACGAATGGGATTGTTGCCTACTTTAAAAAAAAAGGTAGATCCAAGGAGCTCATAGAAAGGACAAGTGTTCCCATACATGTCCTTTTTACAAATACTACTTTCATTTCACTAACCACTATGCATTGCAAGCTCCACTAAGAATCACAAAATATTGTAAAATTTGTGAAATTTCGCATGAGCATCCTCCAATCTTTTGTCTTCCATTGAGCACAAAAGGTCATCATTTCAAAATGTTCTCATTGAGATATGGTCCTTGAAAGTGTATTGCCTTGACCCAAATAAAATTTCAAACTTAAATATTGACTAAATTCTATGATAAAATAATTTTAGTTTTTTTGACATCCTCACTTCCAATGTAAACTACAAAACCCTATTGTTACATTCTATTTTATCTCAATAAAAAAATAAAGAGACAAATTGCTCAAGTTCTTGACAGCTTTGGCCCACTTTGAAAATATACACACTTGGAGGATTTAGGGGTGCAGTGTACCATTAGGCATATGACCTTTGTGTGTATCTATTTGAATGTTGCTTCTCATTAAAGTAGACCAACCTATTACCAACCTGATTTGCAATTTGACTATCTTGGAGCCAATTCCAAGAGGGACACATATTTTTCAGAGGTGTGTGCATAGTTCAAGAATCAAACCCAAGTGGAATTATAAATTTTTTAATCAAAATTCTAATTTCTATGAATTTTTGAAGTGTTCAGCCCTAAATTACAAAAGCACCTATGACTAGGGTCATGAACACCCTAATAACAACCTTCTTATGTCCCTATAAGCATTTAGGTACTCACCAATCGGCTATTGCCATGTTCCACTAAATGACATAAATGCACTGATTTTGTCAAATTTATAGACAAAATTGGCTCATTCTTGGACATGTTTGGATGGTGGAATGCGCGGAAATGGAGCCAAATATAGGGTGACAGAAATGAGTTGCAGATGGAATTAGGTTGGTCTACTTTAGGTAAGGTGAACCAACCCATCCCTGCTAAGATTCTCAATTCTGCACTCCACATGTACCCATGGTGTACATTTCCCCTCTGAATTGTACCCCATGGGTACATGCAAGTGCAGAATTGATTACACCAGCTTCATTCAGATATATGTTGCTGTGCTACCCTTATGAATACCCCCCAGAATCCAACTCTGCAATGCCTCCGTGGCAAATGTTGGCCTTGCAGGAATCCCATCATTTCAATGTGCTCCGTGCGGACGCATGAAGCTCGAGTCCAAATTTGATTGGGGTCCACTTTTCTATCTTTTTTTGAGTTTGGGAGCCCACTGATGAAAAACTCAAATCCTTTCTATGATAGCCCGGCAGTTTTGTGATGATCTCTAGATAAAAGGGAAGTTAGAATCGCCCCAAAGTGAGTGGAGTCCAATTGCAAACTCGACCATGGCATCAAGTTTCATTCTTTGTCATCCTAATGAAATGAAAACAATATCCTACGCGGTGGGTCAAGGTCGGCAAACGCACATTCCATAACCCGCATACGGCTATGTTATGATTTCTGAGTTTTTTCTTTTCAATTTAAAATGAATTGTTTTGGTAAAGAAACAAACAACATTCAATGAAACTTTCTAGTTTAAAGTATTTTGTCGAATCACATTTCCTATCTTTAATTCATTATATCTTTGGCAATGAATGCCCGCCTTGGCCATCAGGGAAGTGAACTCATTTCCATAGACTTCCTACTGAATGAAGGTAGAAAGAGACAAAATTGGATCATTGACAAAAAGAAGGTGAATGTATATAGCCACGTGGTTGGTTTAAGGTAGAACCATCTGTAACCGATCAAATAAGGGATGCAGATATGATTTAGAGTAGTGAAAGACAAAGCAAATATTTCAGAGGTGCGATGATAGAAATGATAGGAATTGCAAAAGAATTGGTAATTTAATTGCATGAATTGAAATTATTTTGAAATTTTGAAAGGCAAAAAGTGCATCGGATCTATAGCCAATCTCTAAAGTCTTTTAATTCTAGTCATTCAAAAAGCTATTTTTCCACTTACGACTTATTACTTTCTTGCACGTTACTTTAAAATATGTGTCATGAACTTTTAGTCCCAACTTTGAAAAAGAAAAAGAAAAACATTATTGCCTTGGTTAGAAATACATCAATCTACAAGTAGACTATAGGGTGTTGGTTGGTTATCAATGGTTCTATCTTATATGGAAAAGAATTCATTCATTCTCGTACAATCTTAAATGATGTTTTCTAAATCATCATTAGAATAGTGTAGGGAATCAATACAAAGACATTAGTTATTTTTCCCTTTCAAAATTTGACCCTTGACAAAAGACTTCCATACGTAACTGATTCGAACATCTCAACCACTACAATCTCAAGACCTTTTTCCATCAAATACTACTCAACTACTATTTCTAATGCAAAGAACAAAAAATGATTTTTAAATTTTTATATCTAACCATAGGATCTTGCAAATAGACTAGTGTAAGAACGTGAAGAAGAAAAACTTTCAAACTTTAACTACATAGATTGCAAGATATGTGCATTTAAATTGAAAGTAAAAAAAAAATCCTATTGCTCTCATTGGATTTTTTTGACTTTGAATCTACTTAGCTTAAAACTTTTGCAATAATCATTTTGAATTTCTAATTTCTTATGTCAAAGAATTGAATTCAAAGTCTAGGGGAATTTTTAAAAAAGAATCACTTAATTTTCAATTCATTAAAAAATTGAGTATATATATATATAGGTATGTATCATGCAACCATTAAAGATGTTTATAACATAAACACCTACAATATAGGTTCTTATAATATATATACACTATTAACATAGAAGGTTACTATAATATAGACACTTATATCATAGGTGTATAGTCTTCTAGGCTCATAGACTCACACTTTTATGCTCACATGATAGCAACCCTAGACTAGAAGTAGGTCCAAAATTGAAAAACAACAACTAAATCACTATTTAGTAGCTATAATATGCCGAAATGAAACACACTAATTTCAACAATGAGAGTTTTTGTATAAGAGATCTTAACCTTGTAAAACCTTTTTTTTGAAAAATTGTGAAAACTAAATTCAAAAATGAATCCTACAAGTAATTTTTTCAAGAAGATGCTTTAATTGTATGAAAAAAAGACAACGTTGTTTATGACTTTATACATTGTTGATCATCTTCACATCACTAGTCAAATAGCATGAATCAAAGCTTCCCATGTAAATAAAAATGCAATCTACGAGAAACAATTTCTTAAAATTTTTTATTTTTTATTTTATAAATTTTTTGTCCTTTCCACTAAACTAAGTTTTGGTCTTATTGTACTATAACTTTTGGTCTTGGGCAGTGATTGAAATGAAAATTATATTTCCAAAGAGCTAATGTATTTTTCTATCTATAAAAGAATCAAATATTATTGATAAATATTGGTTGGAATAGCAGTGCATTCAATCATATACATATGAACTTTACATCTTGTTTTAAATGTTTTGTAGAAAGTCATCATTAAATTACTCTTCTTCTAAGTTGCATTATATGATATACTTCTTTATACTTTTGGACATTTGGACCAATCCAACCCTTTAAAGGATTAACTCTTTAAGATCCTTAACTATGTTTTCACCAAAAAAAAATACCTCAAAAAATACCATTTCTAGGCCAAGTGCCAAATTTTGGATAAATTTTTTTTTGGACAAATTTAATCATAGGATCTTGTAGTATGCACATTGGATAACATGTAGAAAACTTTCCAGAAATCTCCAACACATGGATTGTAAGATATGAGTTTTTGAATTTATAAAAATCCTTTCATAGGCCTTGTGAAAAATGAAGTAGTCACACTTTACAAGTTTACATTTGTATGAAAATGTTCAAAACAATAGTGCTCTTTGGATTCATTCTTTAAGGTAACTTGGCTACATACTTTGAAAATTTCCGTATCATTTGGAATTGTACAACATATAAGAAAAAAAATAGTAAATGGAGAGATCTAGAAAATGATTCAAAATACAAAATTATTAAGAATTTGTTTATAGAATTGAAGAATGCCAATTCCAATAGTTGCAATGTTGTGATAAAAAATCAGCATCGTATGATTTTATTTTATTTCAAAAAAGATTGAAAATTGAGTAAAATAAACGACTTCAAAGTTTATTTTAGTGTAGGGAATCCATAAATGCCCTAAGTCAAAAAATCCTCATGACTTTTGACTCATTGATAAAAATGGAATGTTTCAAAGCTTTGTGCTTTGTATATATAAATCTAGAAAACCAATTTCAAATTTTTGTCGTAGAAGTGCTTTGACTATTGATTTTTATATTTTTATATAACTAATATGAAACAATTTTGGATGTTTGGTATGCTATATGAACAACACATGAAATTTTAATGTTTACCCCCTAAAACAAATTGGTGTTTTTAGGCCCAAAATTGCTTCAAAGTACTCAAACTTGAAGAAAGGCTAAAATCTTTATCTGTATAAATTGGTTAGCAAATCCAACTATAGGTTCCTTTTGTCAACTTGTTTACATACACCCTTCTTAAATTTTAGAACTAAAGCCTTATCAATTGCAAAATCATCATGCTTGATTTTTAGGAAAAAAAAATTTCAATTCTTTCCAAATGATTAGGTTTTATCCTTCAAAAAAATATATACAAAAATGAGTAGATTTGACAATTTATTGCTCTTCATAACATGTCAAAGAAGTAAGTTGGAAATACATAATAAAAATTTCAACAAAAAAACTTAATATTCATGCTTGAAAAAAATGATAAGTAGAAAGTAGTACATTGTGATTTAGAATACTAAATTTGTTAAGAAATTATTTATGGAGTTGATAGATTTTAATCCCAATGGTTGTAGTTCTGAAATAAACAATTTACATCCAATGAATCCATTTTTTTCAAAAATAATTAAAATCAAGTCAAATAAAGAACTTCAAAGTTTATTTTAGAGTAGAGATTTAATAATCGCCTACAAACTAAAATAACTCACAACTTTCATCTTATCAATCAAAATGGTATGGTTCACAACTTCCCATGTATATACAAATCTATGAAACTAAGTTTAAATGATTAGTTTCTTTAAAAAATTATTTTGAAGTGCCCTCAAAGGAACAAAAATAATGGAATGTATAGTACAATAAACTTTGTACCATGAAGTCCAAAGTTATGAAAATTGTTGCACTTGTGAAAAAAAAATTTCAATCACATATTAGATAAACATTTGAAAGCAAAAAAAAATGAAAATTTCATTTTAAAAAATTTGCCTTAATTTGCTATGTTGCCAAAAATAGGTTGTTTGGTCTTTTAAA
Source organism: Thuidium tamariscinum (assembly GCA_947034885.2). NCBI lineage: Eukaryota > Viridiplantae > Streptophyta > Bryopsida > Hypnales > Thuidiaceae > Thuidium > Thuidium tamariscinum. The sequence continues at coordinate 35,510,522 of OX344750.2, forward strand.
GATTATGAATAAAAAAATTAGTGTATTATTGACCAATGAAATTAATACATTTAGCAAATTCATTTATTTTGAAATAGATTTATGAAAAAAATTGTGAACGTATACAAGAGATGATCTTTTTTGTTATATTACATTAACCCCTAAAGGACCAAACTACGTTTTTTTGGCAACACAACGATTTCAAGCAGTTCACTACAAATGGAGTTTTTATTCTTTTTCTTTGAATTTTTCACACAACATGTGCCCAATGAGTAGCTTTAAGGTCCAATACTTTTCATAACATTTTACTACATAGTCAAAAAGTTATTGCATGATGTGTGATTTCCTTTGATCTCTAGGCAACCTGGGGAGATAAAAAAAACTTCTTTAAAAACAATTTTTTGAAAAAATGAAAAATTGAAATATATTTTAGTTAGAATTTTGTGTATACACTATACAAAAATCTTTGAATCATTCCATTTGGATCAGTGAGTCAAAAGTTATGAGGAGGTTTAGTTTGAGGTAGTTTGTGGCTAGTTACAAAATTCCTACACTACAAAAAAAGTTTGAAATCCTTTATTTAATTCAATTTTTAATATTTTTGGATGAAAATAATTGCAATAGGTGAAGATTGTTTATTACAACATTTTAACCATTGGGATCAGAATTTTTCAATTCCATAAATAAATTTTTTACAATTTAGTGTTTTGTCTCATTGTCTACTTCTTTGTACTTGTTATTTTTTTCCTCTATGTTTTACAACTCCAAATGATTTGAATTTTTTTTGCATATAGCCAACTTGCCTTTAAGAATGAATCCAGAGGGTAACCACCAATTTGAACTTTTATTCATTCAAATGTAACCTTGTGAAGTGCAGCTGCCTAGATTTCCACAATGGTGAAAAAATGATTTTTGTCACTTCAGACACTGATATCTTGCAATCTACACGGCAGAAATTCCTGAAATTTTTTCCACATCTTTTCAAACTTGTTCTCTAAAAGAGCATACAGTTACTTTTGTCCAAATTTTTTTTTCTTAAAATTTGGTAGTTGTCTAAAAATTGACAGTTTTGAAGTGGTTTTGGTGAAAACATAGTCAAAAACCTTTAGGGGTTAAGTATAGAGTGCAAGAGTACGATAGTAACACAACCCTTATCACAACCCTTGTAACAAAATTTGTCACAATTTTATTCCATAGAAATATCATCCAATTTTTTCATCCAACATTCATAATGAAAACCTAGATGATGATAAGTGAGAGTTCTTCCTCAATGTGGGTGCAACAATTCATTGGAATTTGAAGTTCCTAATATATATGTAAGAGAAAAATGATAAAATCCCTTATAATTTCAATAACATCGTAATTTTACTTAGAAATATGTGATAATACATAAACTAATAAGGACAATAAGTAATAATTTAGAACAAAGTTGTCACAATGACATTATCCCCTGAAAAATGGCTTCCTTTTGCTAGAAATCCCCCCACCTTTTAAAAATTAAGAATTGTTGATTTTTGTTACCCCCTCTTTCAATGTGGTTGATCTTAAAAAAACAACTTGGAATACAAATATAGATTTGGATATAAATGTGGACGCAAATTCAAGATATTGTACAATACAAATACGGATATGATGTGGATTTGGATATGGACTTTGGCATATATCCCATATCAAATACCAAATCCTATCCTACATGAAAATTATAAATAGGGTATAATGGTTTTTGGATGATTCCAAATTGATTTTAATTTAAATTATTTTTTGAGCTCACTAGAGGGATGGGGGTGTAGTGGTGTTAATAAAATAAATCAATTTAAAAAAAATTCTTGAGGATGAGCCTTTTGAATGACTATCCACCAAAAGTATAGGTGACTATTCAATGACACAATGACAATGACAATGAGGTGACAAGGGGGAATCAAGATGTTTCATTTTCAATTCCCCCCTCCCTTGAGAAAATTCAAATCCGGTGCTTTGACTTCACAAAAAATTTCCTACCCCCTAAATGTCGTTGCTTTTTTATAAAAAACCAAAGCCATTGATGCATGTGGAACAAATGATCTTGGATGTTTGAATTTGAAATATAAAATATGGTTACAATATTGATATTAGATATTATATGTGGATAATGGATATAGAATACGAGCACTCATTACTAAATACAAATACAGGATATGGATGTATATACTATATGGATTGCATTGCAATATGTCTATAGAAAATATAAGTAGGGCCATGGGAAGTGTGGGGGCTATAGAAAGGGTGGGGGGAAATTAAAATATATAATAAATCATTCAAAACTTCTTTTGAGCTCATTTTAAATTCACATGTTGAACAATGACAATAACAATGAGTTCAAAAGAAGTAGTAACTACCTCAATACTATAAAAGCTAATTTCGAGATTTTGGATGTCATCACCACATTCTTGATCTACTTAGAAGACCATCTTTATGATGAAAATTAAAAATAAGATTTGTAGAATAATTCAAATGATGTGAAGAGAAGCTTAAAAGATGATGAAAAAATCAAATGATTCCAATAGAAAACATTAGAAGAAAATTGTTGGAGTTAAAAAAAGCAAGCAAAGACATCTTTATGAGAAATAAGGATTCTTTTGGATATCATCCTTTTAGGTGGTTATGCCGATTTTGACACTTGTGAATTGAATTGGTTAAACTTTGAAATTCAAATTGAATGACATGTCATTTTATTAATATTGGCATTCTAGAAAAAATGATAACTTTGGCTTTTCAAATTTTGCTTAAGTATTTATTAAACCAACTTGGATGAAATGAAGAATAGTATCTTTTTCAAGAATGTTACAAAATGAAAGTGTGATAATAATGAGAGAGCTTTTTTTAATCAAGGCTAGCTTGATTTTGAATTGATAAAAATACTAAAAACTACACTTCCTTGAACTTTGAACATCTCTTCACAAGTTGCAACATTCAAAAGGAGCCCATCAAGGATGACACACTTGTTTGTCTTGGCATGATGCAAAATGTGCCTTGCTGTTCAACCTTTAAAGGACCAAGTATCTATTCAATGTATACAAGAAACTCTTAAGTATATTCCTATGAAGTTAATTTTGGTCAAATATTCATGATGTCTCAAAATTTCATGATATACATGTGTACATGTATCCCCTTGGAAGAAATACAATTTTTTTTGATTGGGTGATTAGATCAAAAGTTATATTGTATCAACTTTTCAAGCAACTAGAGTAGCTTTGGGCAACATGTGCAAAACTCCTTTTGTAATTTTGAAATTCAATAACTAAGTAACTTACATGATACAAGATGCAAATGTTCAAAAAATAAACCATGGGTAGTGTAAAAGTCTCACTTTAGAAAAGTTGAAGTTTGTTGGTCTTATTAGACAAGGTTGGAAAAAAAAACTCTTCTAACTTCAAACATTATAATCTTTCTATCCATGCAGTCAAATTTTCTGATTATTTTATTCACACAATCCATTAGTAATATAGTATAAATTTGAATGGTCTGATCTTCAAGATCAACTTTTTTTTCAATAAATTTTTTTCTTACTTACTATCCCCCAAAGTGGCAGTTTTTCACAGTTTCTGCCCAGTGTGTGCCTTGGTCCTTTAGGGCTGAACTGACTGAGCCTGTACTCCTGGAGCCTCTGGAAAAGTTGTGAAATTCAAATCATAACAAAAGAAGTAAATGTGGACATGTAACACAGGAATGGTGATTTTCCAGTATCCCAGTTTTTTCAGTTTTTTCCTGACTGCGATACTGTACAGGCAGCGAGCTTATTAGTTGTATCTCTACCCAATGAAAAAGTTGTGAAATAAGTTATCATGAAGAATGCACGAACATAGAACGTAATTCAGGACTGGTTGCCTGTGAGAACTTAAAAACGGGAATGCTTGCCCCCCAAGTTGAATCGTCCGCGAGAACCGGATTAGCTGTTTCTTCTTCTTGAGGGTTGCCCTCCCCCTTCCATCTTAATTCAATGGTCACTCACCTTTCCAAAAAGGAAAACAGAAAGACAAACAAACGGGAATGTTTGTTTAAAAAGAAGCAAATCCCCCCGCAGGAATGCTCGTATCCTGCGGCCATTGAACTGAAGAAGTCACGAACCCAGCAGTGATAAATAAGTTTATACCCCGTAATTATGGATGTACTGCACCCCGGCGTGGTTGGTTCCGGAACCCCATGAATGAAGATTGATACAGTCAGGCCGTCATTAGTAACTTAACGGTAGTTTCCAGGCACCTATGCCAAGCGATACAGTAATGCCGTTTTCCTGTGTGGCGCCAGTGATTCAAGCCAGTGATGAGAATTTGATAAGTTGTTGCTACTTCCAAGGTTGCTGATGAGCAGGGAACTGAACTGGGAACTGTGGCAGCAGCGGCAGCAGCAGCAACAGCAGCAGTGGCAGTAGTGCTACTACCGCCGGAGCAGGGACAACAGCAGGGCAGCGCAGAGAGCTATGGAGAGTTGTCTTGGTTTGCGTCAACAATCATGTGCAGGCAGGCTCACGTCTGCCTGCACAAGTGCACAGTCCCGCCAGCAGCAGCAGCAGCAGCAGCAGCAGCAACAGCGCACCAGCCGTCGAGAGCGAGTGGGTCAGTGGGGGAGTGAGAAAGGTGCGAAAACGTAACGTAGTTCTGCTTTCACTTCCGTCTACTGCTGCAAACTATCAACTTTAATATTATTTGTACAGATTTACACCCCAACCAAGCCTGCACCGCAGGCAAGCAGTGATGAGTGAAGGATAAAATTAGCGGCCCTCCATTAAAGAGCAGGCCGGCATCATGGGAGTGGCGGTGGCCGGTGCGTAAACTTTAGTCACCCTGTGCAATCCTCCCCGACTCGCGGTAAGAGCTTCAATTATAATAATCACAGAGCCCCCGGACTTCCCTCCCCTTGACGGAGCGCCGGTGAGCTAACTCCTACGTTACTCCTGAGGTTGAAAATAACCGCCCACGTTACAAGTTAAGTTACTGCTTCTGGACGTCCCCACGAAGTCAAACCTCGACGGACCTGGCCTGCCCCCTTCACTATTAAACTGCCATCGTCTTGCCGGAGTTCACACACTTGAAACGACTACGGCTTGAGAGCGTGTTCCTCCTCCTCGTCAAGGCCTTCAAGTGAGGCTCAGTTTGCCTGTCGAGCTTCGGGGAGTTCGGGCTGGCTCGATCGCTATGGCGATGCGGCATCGCATCGCTCTGCGGGCTGTGTTCTCACAAGTGTCGTGGATAGCAAGTCTCTTAGGGTCCTAGCTTTTAGTTGGTGGGCTTCGAGTGGGTAACGCTTTCTGTGGAAGTTTGTGTTTATAGTGGTAGCAGTTGGTGTGTTTATGTTTGGGGAATTTAGTTTGGGTTGATGAAGAGTGAGAGGGATCGGTTGGTAGGGTTAAGACCACGCGACTGTGCGACTAACTTCACTGCATTTGATCAGGATTTGCCGCATTTGTTAGGGGTTCCAAGGTGGAACTTTTCTGGCGGTTGTTGACGCTGAGTTGGTTAGTTGATAGAGTTTCGTTGTGATAGTATTCTGCCCACTGGGATCGGGAGCGCTCGATCTGACTGGAGCGTGTGCGGTGTCTCTCATCCTTTGTTGTGAGATCATTTTTGTTTTGGAGGTTGTTTTGTGTCGCGCGTGATCACACCCGACCTCAAGGGGAGGTTGGTTAATCTTCTGATCTTTCTGGCTGCGCAGATTGGTGAGGAGGAGAAATCAGTGGCCCGAGAGTGATTGGCTGATTTTCCAATCTTTCTCTTTCTCTCTCTATCCATCTATCTACCCCAGGGTTTGTAGCGTTTCCCCCCTCACAGCTGTGCTCACTCATCAACTCTTCAAATGTGCTCTCTCTCCACAATGTCAACTAAAACCCGGGCTTGAAAGTTTGTTGGCGAACAACCATCCAACCAACCAACCAACCATCCATCCATCCATCCATCCATCTGTCTATCCTTCCATCGTGGCATGCTTCCAAGGGGAAGCGTGGATTGTTATGCTTCCGCAAGCAGCAACATCATCGGCATCGACTGGTATCAAATCAGGGACTTCGTTTTCGTCGTCCCACAGTGGTCACTCTCTTCTGTCAATATTTCAATCTGCGCGCTGCTAGCTTCAGCCGCTCCCCTGTTGACTCTCAATCTGCCCAAGTGGAACGAGATCTCCAGGCCAGCCAGGCAGCTAGGACTCCGCAGCTAGTGAGAATCGTCTTCGGCTCACTTCCTCCATCGGAACCGCCTTAACTGGTAAGTCCTCGCACCCAATCCTCTCTGTCGGTTGAATCCCCTGGCAATTCCTTGTCTTTGCGCACTCAGTGTCGGTACTAGCTTTAAATTCACAGGTCCCTGAACCCCGATTCCGACGCTTAATTTCTCAGTCAGTCGTGTCTACTGCACGTTCGAACTTGTTGTCCCCAATCGCTAGCGTGTAGTACCATAGTATGCTTAGATTGTCTGTAGATTGCCAACTCGTCCGTCTGCTGCTGTCGGTGTTGCATTACCGAGGGTCCATTCAGGTTCAGTGCGCGCAGGAGTATGAGTCACATCTGACGGGTTATTTATCATCTTAGTCTAAATCAGGTTTGGTAGTACATTCTGCAGTAGCAAGCTGGACCGTGTGGACGGCGTGCATCACTCACTTGCGTCAGTCTGTTCATAATCTTGTAGACTTATCAGGATTTGCCGTCCACTCAGCAGTACTTACTAAGATCGGTTGAAACTGATGGTGTGCATCACTCACGTAGACTGTCTGCTATTCAGACTTATCAGGTTTCGTAGTTCTCTCAGCAGTACTTGCTGAGGTTGACTGAAACTGTGACTCCTGTGTGACTGGTGTGCAGTGGTAGTGATCCGGCTATCGACACCAAGCTCGTTGCGAGGGGAGTGAGGCTCAATCTGGCAACTTAGACTCCAGCAATGGCGCCCTCCGATCTCGGCCTGTGGATGCGGCACCCCCCTTGGCAGGTGTTTTGGGAGTGGGTGTGTGTTTCCCCCGTCTGTGCGGGCACTGTCGTCGCGACCGTGGCGTACTAGATGCGGAGCGGGCGTTATCCTTCCTGAGCTGAGATGAAGGCAAGGGTGGGGTGGGAGCGCGGCTTGCCGGGCGGCGCCTTGTTAACGGGGTGTTAAGCACCAACGGGCGCCCCGGCAGCCTCAGACGTCACCCATGGCTCCGTAGGGTGTGATGAGTGCTTTACCCGGCACTCATCCTCTACGCAGCCCACCTACCCTTGTGACACGGGCGTGGTGCTTCCCAGCGCAGCCCGTGTCAATTGTATATCACTCCTGAGCTAAGTGGATGGGAAGGAAGCACAAGCACCAACAAGGCGTTGTCGGAGTTAGTTGTAGGATTTCTCTCTCTTCTAGTTTCCAATCTAGCCTCTTAGTTGTGTCAACATGCCTCCACTTGATGAAATAAAACAGTAATTCGTCCCTGGTGGGATTCAATTTCGGGTCCCTCATGCATTGTGGATTCTGTACATGTCGCTGTGTGACTTCAGTTTTCAGAGGTTACCTTGGCGATTAAGGTATGCGTGCCTGTCTCAATTCTTGCAACTAGTGACTGATTATAGCACTTGTTGCGGTGTCAGCGCCGTTGTTGGAATCTGTCGCGTGGATTCCTCCACTTGATGAAATGAAACATTAATTAGTCCCTGCTGAAATTCAAATTCGTACATTCTACCACCATTTCCGCGCCCCAGTAACTTATGCTCAATCAATTCTTCTTTCGCCTCTGCATTCGTTGGGATTCCCACTTGCTGAGTCTCACGCCACGATTGATTTTTGAATGTCGTTGCGATTTCAGCGCCGTTGCGGGACCTTTCCGTAAGTTATTGAAGGAGTCAGTCGTGGCTGCTGTAAAGGGCGTGGTTGGGTTGAGCGCATTGTGAATTAATTAAGTTGTGGTTGCATTCCACATGCGGCTGCAGCTGAGCGTTTTAATGCAGTATGCGTGTGGAATGATAAATAATCCTCCTGCGATCGCTGCACAGGCAGGCAGGCAGACCCTGACAACGATCCATGTGGATAGAATGGGCCCATCTATTGGTGGTCCGAGGAAGCTCCTGCACCCATGGGAGACTTGTCAATCAGTCACCTTGCAGTGTAAGAAGCTGTCGCAGGAAAATTCTCTCAGACTGTTCGTCGCAGATTCGTAACAAAGACGATGAGCAACTGAAGACTAGAGAATAATAGAAGTAGAGGACTTATTGGAAACCTTGCTGTTGTTTTGCATCGAAAAAGGGTCCTGAGAGCCTGCAAACTGGTCACTAAAGAGCGGGAGATGTTTGTTCAGTGTCTGTAAGTTCGATCAAGCTCATGAAGGTTTGCGGGAGTTCGATCCACCGAGTGGCCGGGTCTTCGCAGCACGAGCTCCGATGGCTTAGGGTAAACTTAGTTCGCTTCTGGATCCCCGCCTGTCAATCATTATCATGTAAATTTCGGCCTCATCTTCGTGGTTTCGCCGCAACAGTGTCAGTGACGACGGCACATTTTGGGCAGAAATTATGAAAAACTACCCGTTTTAGAGTAAGGTAGAAGGCTCAGTACTCACCCATCTAAGGGCTGAAACTGGATTTTGGGGAGGTGAAACATCTTGAAATATTTTTTTAGTATATTTTCCTTGGAAGAGAAGTGGAATTGACATTTAATCCAAGTAGTTTCATATTTTTTGGAGCTTTGTGGAATTAGTTATCAAATTTTGAAGTTGAAAGGGTATAGGGCTCTAAAATGGTGCCCTAGCTAAAATGTACATTGATAGTACACTACTGAGGGCTATGAAAAAGCAAAATGTACAAATACTATACATTTATAGTAGGGCACTATTTTAGAATCCGCTCCATTTAAGAGCCTTCTACCTTAACTTTATAAACTTGTACACCCTCTGTCTCACAAAAAGCTTCCCAAATTCTTCTTGCAAAGTTTGTAAATCAGCCTACTTAGGAAGCTTTTAGTGGGATAGAGGGAGTATAAGATTGCTATGGGAATAGAGTAAATTGTAAAGTTCACCTTGTGTTTGTGAACAAGTGTTGGAAGAAGGTTTAACCCCTAAAGCAATACATGACCATTGATATATACGCAAGAAATCTCAAGTAGGTTCATACAATGTCATTTTGGGTTGGATGTTCTTGAAATTGGGATAAAATGTGTAAACATAAATCCCCCTTATGAAATTCTGATTTTTTTGCAAAACTCCTTCATTACTTATGAGATTTAGCAAATGTACAATTTACATGATGTAAGATGCAAATGTTAAAAAACAAACCATATGTAGTGTAAAATCTCATTCTAGGAGTTAAAGGTTGATGTCCCTATTGGACAAGGTCAATTTTTTTTTTTTTTTTTCTAATTTTGAATGTTATAATCTTTTAATCCGTGGACTGAAAGTTTCTGAAATTTTTTCCACACATTCCTGTAGTAGGCTAGTTCAAATTTGTACAATTGAATCATAAAATAAAAATAAAAATTTCCATTGCCATGGATAGTGGCAATTTTTCACCATTTATGTCCAAAATGTGCTTCTATCCTTTAGGGGTTAATTGATAATAGTTTAAAAGAAACACAATACCAAACTCCATTGGACTTTAGTTTTAGTGCACCATGGAATTTCTATGTTTTTTTTCCCAAACTATAGCTCTTGGTTTCACATTGCACACTCCGCTTTACAATTAACTCTAATATGTGGAATGTTTTTTTAGAAACTTTGATAGCACAAATTGGAAGATAATGATGTTTGAAGTTAAAAGAATTTTTTATCCAAAATTCCTTGCCAAGGCCAGAAACTTCTTAGATGTTATACAAGAGGACATTGAAATTTGGACTTAGTTTTTTTTAATATCTATCTTTAGAATTTTGAACTCCATAATTTTTACAAATAGTAGAACCTTTCTAGAGTAATAGGGCAAAGACCAATCAAATACATTACCTTAGAGAGATAATTATATTAGGGAGGGTTATTTCAGCATTTATGACATCTGTATATGACATCCAAGCTTAGACAATTGGTATTACTTTAGATAGGTTTATCACTTTTGAGAGTCTTCTATTAGAAAGGTTCCATGACTATATAAGATTCAAAAGTCATTCTTGCAAATATCACCTTTGTTTAGTTGTAATTTGCCTACTAGTGAAAAAAAATTTGACCTCGCATATTTTCTATTCCAAATATATATGTAAATTAATGTCTATGAAGGATACCAATTTCCACTTTTTAGAAAATTAATCCTATATCACTTGAAGTAACTTGTGTACAATAGCTCATAATAGTTTCAAATATAACTTCATTTTCTTGCCAAAGCTATTGAAATTTTTTGGTATCCTCTATTTGAAGTTTCAAATTTCTTATTTAGTAGTTGGAGTTGGCATTAAAATATTTTTATAGTAAATGCTATAATTTTGGGGTAATAATTCAATTTTAAGCATCATTCTACCTAGTCTCTTTTCTAAGGTTATAATTGATTATTCTACAAACTATTATTTCAATCTCGTCTTTTTTTTAAATTTTTTATCCTTGAATGCTTAATGCCCCAAATTTTGGTATTGACAATACTTTGAAATTAAATATCCCTATTGCTATTTTCAATAGTTAATATTTTTAATTTTTTTGTAAAGTCTAGTTTTAGCATCAAAAAATCCAATTTAAAAAATGATTTATTATGATTTTTCTATTCTGAATTTTGTACAAGGAAGGTCATTGAAATCTTGGCATAAGAAGATTCTTAGCTGGTTTATAAGAGTGCAAGTTCCCAAATGCTGGGAACACATTGGGAACTCTGGGAACACAATGTTGATGTGGTCGAGTGATTGCCATGTCAGAAAATAATAATAATTTATTAATTTTAATTAAATATTTTAAAAATAAAAATAAAAATCATTTTTTTCTTTTTAATGCATTCTGAAGTTTTTTGAAATTTTTTTGAAATTTTTTTTTCAAAATTCAAAAATTCAGACTAGCAGGGGGCTGGTCTGCTGCAATGGGAATAGTTTCAGGGAACACCCTTGAAACGGTCCTCTAGGGGCCAGAAATCCTCTTATGCTTTCTATAGTTTTGAGGGCTCTTGGAAATGAGCCTCAAATACACTTGATTTTGGACAAAACATCACATTAAAAATTCATTAAATTTTTTTTTGTAGAGTAGATTTTGAGAAGCCACAATTGATTGGAGTTATGCAAATTGGGCAGTTCAACCTTACTTTTTTTGGGTCACCAACTTTATACATTTCACATGTGAAAAGAGGATTGAAAGACTTCAAATGACTTTTGCAACTTCAACACTTTCATGATCAAACATTATAACCTTTTAGTCCAGAAGTGATATTGTTATATTTTATTTTCCTATGTGATGGCTATTTTCTTTAATATGTGTGCTTTGAATTCATATACTTAGGTACAATTCAAAAAAAATTGATACAACTTATCATAATGATGGCTTTTGGTTCAATTTAAAGCAAATGCCTAAAAGTTTTTAAAAAAAAAAACCTTAGACATTTGAGGGGTAAATTCTTTTGGAGAATGCAATGATCGCTTGTTCCACAAAGTGCTTGATCTTCCTTGTGCTTCATTGAACAACAACCACGCCAATTGGTGGAATTATAAAACCCTTCAACACTCATTTTATTTTTAGAAATTTGCATAGTGTTGCTTTTATTTATATATATATATTTATTCATTGGGGTCTATTTTGTCAAATTATAATTTTAAAAATTTGATTTTTTAATACATTAAAGCATTACATTTGGCAAATGAGAAGTCATATATGAATCATCACCCCCAATTACTCTCTTTGCCATAAAAATATAGACTTGAGAGTATTTAGATTCACACAATGCGTTGTATGATGACAACATCAAGAGATTGAAAAGAGTAACTTTGGTCATATGACAAGCATGAATGAATAATCTATAGGAGTAGTTCTACTATATAGACTGTGGAAGTTGACCAAAATAAATCGTCTTCTTTGTTGCCTAGAAGTTTATCCTTCGAAAAACATTGAAAATGTTGAGTTTATATATGCAATTAGAGGGCCCAAAATTAGGTAGGAGAGTTGAAGAAATTCAAAAGAATGAAGCACTAAACAGAGAACAATTTCTATTACAATGGTACCCTTAGATGGGGCAATGACAAGGTCAATCCTTTATCTCCATTAAAGCTTGTGTAGTGGTAACACATTTACTTCAAATTTCCAAGAAGTTTCGTATCCTATGAGAATGTGACACTAATTTACCAAAGTCACAACTAAGGTAGGTACACCCAAAATGGCACCTGACCTTAAAGCGCCCTGTACAACGTGCATACATTTTCAAAATCAGTCATGTACCCAGACTGTAGATGGCGCTTTTAGAAACACACTTTGACTGTTAAAAACTTTTGCATACAGTATCCAAATCCACTGTTTTTTCGTGTGTTGGAATATGCTTTCACTCACCAACAAGACTGTAAAAAATTCTGAACAACATAATAACAGGAACTAGGCACAGTATGAAAAACTGGTGCTTTTGGGTGTACCTACCTTATTTGTAGAACAATTGAAATTCTTGCGTGCTATAAATATGATTGTATTTTTAGTCTTCAAAATAAATTTGAAAATCTCAGTAACACTAAATTTGCACCTCACTATTATACTCCCCTGCCGTGGCTCAATTCAAGAGTTGGATCAGCAGACTCCGATTAGAACTAAATTGAGACGCTGCCAAATCCACTTTTGCTGATTCTTCACATGGGAAGAAGGAAAAATCAGCCAATGAAAAGTCTGAAAAATAGTGCCTAGCTTAGCTTCATAGCATCTCCCTTCCAATGTAGCCTTTTCTCCCCTTTTCTCCCCTTTTCTCCCCTTTTCAGTCTTTCTAAATTTAAGGGGAAAATCCCAGTTCCGGATTTTAGCAATTAGCATTCAGTTAAATTGGGCATTTGTTAGGTGCGTGCATGCATGTGAAAAAGTATCCATACCTTTAATTCAGGTTGTTTTGTTTGTGTTTGTTTGTTTGTTTGATTGTTATTACTGTGAGATCTGCTTCCTTGACCCTGTATTTTTGGTAATTTTGGGAAGCCCTCTTTGAGAAGGGGTGGACAAGCTTTGTTTCATGACATTCCAACTTACAAAAGAAAAGATATTGAATTTTGAAGTTTTTGAATTAGAAAATTAGAAAAAAAATCACCGTCACTTTAGTTTTGGGTGTAACAATGGCACGGAGCACAATATTGTGATTTAAATCTCTTTAGTAAGGAAACCTTTTGATTCATTTCTTTGAGTATCAAATTCTCATTAGCCATGTTATTTCAACTTCCAATTTGCAAAGGCTAGCTACAATCTTCTTCTTTCAATGATATATTAGTTTTTTAATTTCAACTCCAAATTTCATTACATCATGCATATATGAAGAACAAAGCCTAGGTAGCCCACTTCAACCAACCTTCCAAAGGTAATTGTCCCTACGTTCTCCAAGTACACTAAGCTCATCAGTAGAAGTAAAAAATTATAAATTGATGTTTAACCCCTAAAGTTCTATGACAATGTATTCACCAAAAACACTCGAAAACTGCCATTTCTAGTACAACTACCAATTTTCTTGAAAAAAACAATTTTTGACACATGTAACCGTAGGATCTTGTAGTATAATGTCTAAAAAAAATGTGGTAAAAATTTCAGAAAATTCCACCATGTGGATCAAAAGATATAAGCATTTCAAATTCACCAAAACCATTTTTTCAATCTTGCAAAAAACCGGGCAGCTGCACTTCACAAGCTCACTTCTCAAGGAAAAAATGTTGAAAATGGTGGTGCCTCTTTGAATTCAGTTTCCTAAACAAGATGGAGATATGCTCAAAAAATTTCATGTCATTTGGAATTGTACAACATATAGGAAAAAAATAGTAAGTAAAAAGAAGTAGAGAATGATTCATAATACTAAATTGTTGAGAATTTAATTATAGAATAAAAAAATGAAAATCCCAATGGTTGTAATGTTGTAATAATCAATCTACATCGTAGGGTTTTATTTTTTTACAAAAATATTGAAAATTGAGTGAAATAAACGACTTCAAAGTTTCTTTAATGGTAGAGAATCCATTACTGCCCGCAAACAAAAAAAACTCATAACTTTTGACTCTTTGATTGAAATGGAATGATTCAAAGCTTTCCACTTATATATAAATGTAGAAAACCAGTTTAAAATTTTTATTTTTGAAAAAAGTGATTTTTTCTGATCTGCCCGAACTGCCCAGTTACGAAAAAAAGCAACATATTAGGCCATAACTTTTGACTCATATCTCCAAATGTCATGAAATTTGGTACACATGAAGATATTCCTCGCCCCCACCTTCTATTAAAATTTCAGTCCAAAATATTCAAATTTCCAATCACACGTACCTGCCCAAAATTTCTATACGGCCAAAAAATGCATATTGGTCCTTTAGGGGTTAAAAGACCATTTGTTCCTTTTGAAGATAGATTGGATTTGTGATAGGTACTTTTAGTCTTAATTTTAGTCATGTTTTTTTGAAGATAGGAAAACTAATTAGCTACCTGGAAATATAATTCTTTTCCTAGTTGGTGATCGGGAACAAAAATTATGCCAAAATAAGATCAAAATAGGAGATATTGGGAAGCAAAAAAAATTACAAATTTTGAATTAAATATTTTTTGAGTGTATTAGATTTTTGTCTAAATGATAATCTTGCATTCATTTCATTTGAATAAGTGATGTGAAAGTTATGAACAATCTTGTTTTCTGGACAATCTAGGCATCTTTATAAAAGAATAACTTGTAGGATTCATTTTTAAATGCAGTCCTTACAATTTCTCAAAAAAGAATTCTACATGGTTTAGTTTTTTTAATAGAACAATCTAATTGTTGTAACTAGTGTGTTAACTTTCAATTCCATCTTGGAGATATAAATAATTTAGATTTTCCTTCTATCACGTACCTACTTCTATTGAAGATATATTTTAAGAATGAAAATTAAGTTTTTTTGAGTTCATTTTTTGTACTTAAACTCTCAACTTAGTTTCCCACCATAAAGATTTAAAGCTCAAAACTCTATAGTGCAAAAAATTTAAGTTAAGAAGGTTCAAAGCGGTCAAATAATCTAGTCCTACAATGTGCAAACAACCTTGTTCTTTTCACTTTAAATGTAAATTTAGCTCGTAATCTTTGTGGTCAAAACTTTTGAAATATACTCTACGCATTTTTACGCTAATTAGGTATAAGATCCTATGGTTAAATGTCAAAAAATAATAATTTTTGAATTGTTTTACTCTTTGCAATAGAAATAAAAGTATTAAGTTTTTTTTTGGCAAAGTAAGGTCTTGGTCTTTTAGAGGTTGATGAATGGAATACATTTTGAACATTGACCTTTGCAAAATTGGATTGTTGTTTTCTAGTGAGTTTTGAGTAGAATATGAAGAGTCCCTTTAAATTGAAGTAATGTGATGATAATATTTCTATGTAGTTGAACCAAAATGTATGTCAAGAAGTTGCATTACAATCACATAGCAATTAGTTTTTATAAAACTTAGTGTGACTTATGATTATTATTTTTATATAAACAATATAAAATAAAAATATAATAAGCAAATTTCTTTAAAGTGCAATCCATGTTATACTTTCTAAAGGATTTCAATGCACTTAAAAGACATCTAATTGGATATCCAATGAATGAGATATGAATTTTTAAAGTTCAATATTGTAGTAACGATCAAGCATGTTAGATAGACTCAATTGGCCAAAATTTTGGACCAATTTGGCAAGGGCATGATTTTTATATATAGGAAGATCCAAGCCTATATGTCCTCTAATATATGTTTCCTCTAATATATGTTTCCTCTATTAAGGGATAGCTTTATAAAGTTGATTGAAATTAGCCATCAAGCTATTGATTGTAATTGTATATAGTATGTTTGTTGTATAGCTATGACATGTATTACTGTATAAATGTTTAGGAGTGCAAAAGCCAAATTGAAAAGGTGTTGACTACAGATGTAATAATATTCAAAATTTATAATTTGAAGGATTTGATGAAAACACCATCAAACATTTTGGTGCCTAACTTATAAAGACTTGTAATTATTTTTTCTATGTGCTTGATATTGCATAATTTAACAACATTCCTACTAGCAAGGATTTCCTACCAGTTGATTCTAATTGAGATTATGCAAAAATAACTATGTTGTGGGGATTTCATATAATTCATCTACAAAATAGTTAAACAAATAATGATGGTAAACCGATGTTGAGTTGGTAGTAGATTGATTAGAGTTTTTTGCAATCAACCTAGTTGCTAAATAGGAAAAAATTGACAATTTTGCCACCTATGTTTGACATGTTCTACTTGATTTTTAATTTTGAAACTTTTTCTCCTAGTAGGTCTAATTAGAAGCTACAAAAACAATAAATTCTCAAGCAAATAGGAACACCTTATACATTAATCTATCCTTTTTCAAGAAAACGTAGATTTATTTTGAAACAAAGAAAAAGATTATGTATTTGTAATTATATATCTTGTAGTGGAAAGTCAATTTTATTAGGATAGAATTCTTGGTTGTTTGGAAGAGCCAAAATTTCAAGCTTAGGGTACAGTAATTACTTGTAATTACTCTTTAACCATGTGAAGATGTGGCACATAAACTTGAATGGTTTGATGGATGACTTCAATCCACCTCTTTATCCACGTTTTACTCCACCTTGCATGCATTGAATGCAATCTTCTTTTAATAAAGTTCAAATCGCTAAAGGGGAGAGCTATCTTGATTGTAGGTCAAGGTGTTTGTTTGTTTAAGGGGTGGTTTGCTAAGAGTGCCTTAGCAAGAGCCTTTGAGTCTAATTTATGAACACTAGTCTGAAATCGCTATGGCAAATCACTCTTCTCTTACTCAAAAATGAAAATGTTCTCGAACTTCCAAAAGATTGTCTTGTCTCCATGGAAATGAGAGATTGTGTCACCATGTACATCATGAACAAAAGACAAACTGGAATCACACATTGGAGGTCCACCTACTATAGAAGACCATCTCCTTTCCACACAAATTCCAAGGATGAAAAATTGTCATTCTCTAAGATGCGTTGTCATTCAGCTCACCGTCCTTTCCGGGTTTAGGGTTTAAATGGCAAGAAGTAAGTCATCCTCCGGCTTGTAGTGCTCTTTGCAGACACAGTGAGTGCATTCTGCTGACTTCAGTTCTGCAGTGAAACTCAACCCGTGCCAGACTGCGAACTGTTTGTTCGCAGACTGGCTTCCAGCGAGCGTCAAAGCTAGGTTGGCAGTTACGACTCAATCCAGACAACCTTTTTCTCTGATGGGGATCTCCAGGGAGGAAGGGAAGCCGTAGTACTGCACACTGGCTAGGCTTTGGTGCATCTGCCATGAGCCACTGCCTTTGGATTGCTGTTTTGCGCAACTAGAACGAGGACCATTCTTCCCTTTTCCCAAAACTTGACTCGGCCCATGGATGCATTGGATGCTAACCGGCTCAAACCTGGTGCCTGGAACTTAAGCGAGTCTATATATGCTTTTTCACGGTCAAATTCCTGTACAACCAGGTTCATATTTTAACATTAGCATTTCTGTTTGGTGGAAACCCTAAATTTCAAGTTTACAGATGGTGAGCATGCTAATTGTAATAAATATCCTTGGTAGGATTTGAACTTGACAACCCACTAAGCATTTGATGGGTAAGGATTCACCTTGTTGACAAGTTGAGCCTTAGAATGAAAGGGTTGAGGATGTTAGAAGGGTTACTTGTATACACAAATCATACATTCACATACAAAAACTTTTAGGCACAGGGAAGATCATCAACTTCGCCATCAGTATTAACACTGCCAGCAGGATATCACTCAGGGTTAGAAAATAAACCTACAACCCTAAACTTAGGGTATTGTAATACATAGGGCTAAGATCCGTGATACCATTGGGATACCTGGTTAGAAACCTAAACTTCTCAGCCTTTGTGAACGAGAAATGTGCTCAATTGTCATCATGATGGATGAAATCCTCCTTTTCAGTTTTTTACTCAATTCTACGACCTGGCTAGGATTCTCATTTTGAACTATTTATTCCTTCAAAATCAGCCGGTTAGACAGTCTATTTTCATTTTAGCATTTCCATTTTCAAGTTCCGTCTCATGAGAGGTTAGGTTTCTACGAAAATCTTACTACGGTAAGATTATTATGATAAAATGCATCCCTGCCTTGGGCCACACTCCAGAACCCCAAACGATCAGAACGACGAAGTTTTCGTCCAATAGTGTCCACTGAAGCAGAAAATTCTGCCGTTTGAACAACAAGCAAGAAAAGAAATCCAAAACGCAGTAACTAGCACAACAAAACTTGCGAAATTTCACTCCCTTGAGCATCGCTTGATTTTTCCTTACCTTTACCAACCTGAGAGGAATGCCCACGGCAGATCTCCGAGAGTGGGATTAGTTTGAGCTAAGCTGAAGACATTCAGTAGACTCTCTCCTTCCTGCGTACCAATCCCCATGGCAAGCTTGGCAAGAAGTCATTAAGGGAGAGTATCAACCGGACCCCACTGACCGTCGTTGCGACTGCGGCTTCAATCTTTTGTGGGGCCTGGCTGGCTGGCGCGGCAGGGAAGGTGCCGGAGTGGACGAGCTGGGCAAGCAACTGCTACGTGCACACGAGGTAAGACAAGGAGGAGATTCAGCCCGCATTTTCAAATATTCCGGAATTAATCTTAGATTCGTCCGTCCTCCTCGAGGTTTGCGCGCTTTCTATTAATTACTGGCCATAGAATGTGAAAAGTCGGAAGGAATTGCCTGCTCATCAACGAACTCAAACCCCGTAAATCTCACGTCTTTTCCTTGACGTGCGGAGACGAATCTGCTCCAAAACTGCGCTTTCAATTTCTCCATCTTTAGAATAGGACAGCCAATTCGCAACTGAAGAATGTCAAGCACGGTTCTCGCTTTTTCTCAACTTCTGTTACTCGCTACAGTACTAATTTCGCTGAGGCAAGCCAACTATATATAAATTTTAGCTAATCAAAGAGGAATATAACGCACCAAAGAATGCATTATTTGGACCCCGTATGCAAAAGTAATACGAGTGCAATGCTGTAATCGAAATCGACATAAGTTCTACTGTTGAGCAAGGTGGCTGACATTCTGAAAATCAATATATAACGGTTGCGAATGATTTTGAAATGTTGGATTTAGGCATCACAAGTAGGAGTGGTTACCTTACAAAGTTCCAGCATGTCAATTCCTGAAACTGCAAGCAACCACTGGGATACAATGGAAGGAAATTAATTGCATAAAATTCTCGTACCTTTGTCAGCCATGAATTTGGAGTGTCAAGGGTCCTTGTTGAAGTATAAACACCTTCGTCCATCCGGAGTCGTGATTGTACTGCAGTTGGCCATGTGCCGTTGCAGATGCACTTCGCCTCCCGAATTTGTAGATCGACTTTACTGCTCAGTTTGGACGTAAAACTTCGATGGAAGTAAATGGTTTATTTGCTAACCTACTCCAAACGAGGATGTACCCGGAATATACCCTAAACGCAGACAAATACTTGTACAGTACCCTGGAACTCTTTGTCTACATTGGCAGTATCTTACAGTGACTCTCTTGGATCTTTAGGTTGCCAGCAAGTTTGAGTTCCCCTAAAAAAGAGTGTACTTTCAGTTCCTGTAACATGGGACCCAGTTACAAAGAAAGGTATCCAGTAGCATCGGCATCCGTCCCAGCCTGATAAACATGAAAAAGTTACCTTGTGACTTGATCAGCAAATGTACTGAATTCCTCACTGAAGGCTTTTTTTTAATGAAACTTACCCACCAATTCTCAATCCTCGAAATAGATGCGCACTTGGTCCACATGAACCTCGCAAGACACTTGCAGGGACTGATTCCTAGGCATTTGACTAGTGCCCTGAATGGCAAGCCTAATGATTACAGGAATAACAGATGCTCTCTTAACGGACCGGGTCTCATCGGAGATATGCTCCAATGCTTGATCCATCAGGTCTCACGCTGCCGCTGTAGATACTCCTCAAAGAGTCGGTCAAGCCCCCATTGCCCTGTTTCCAGCATGATGTCTAAAATTTCATTCCCTTGTTCGAAAACCTCAATCCTGCAGGCAGTTTCGATATTAAAATAGTTAGCTCTGTGCTGGTGCTAGAGGAATCGATCACTAATTTTAAGCAGGTTTAGCATCTGCAGAGTCTAAAAAAGTTGCTACATACTTTCAAAAACAAAAAAAAAGGTTGCTACAGCCGAGTCAAACAGATTGTTGTTCCACTCGCTGAGCACTAAGGTAGAACCACCTATAACCAATCGGCCCCTTATAGCCAACCTAATGATGGACGTATTTCCAACCAAGGCTAGAATGAGCTTTTTTCTCATTTTTAAAGTTGGAACTAAAAGTTCATGGCACATGTTCCAAAGTAGTGTGCAAAAAAGTAGAAAAGAGTGGGTAAAAATGTAGTTTTTTGCATGATCGAAATTAGAAGACTCCATAGATTGGCATTTGGTCTAGCACACTTTATGCCTTCCAAAATTCATAGTAATTTCAATTCATGTGATAAAATTATCAAAGTTTTTGCAATCCCCATTATTTTTATCTTTACACCTTTGAAAGTATTTGTTTTACTTTGCACTACACTAGATCATGCCTAAAATACCTTAAATGATCGGTTACGGGTGGTTCTACCTTAAAATCCATTCACACAAAGCCACTTTGCACTGAGTACACCCAGCATGCAACAGGGTTTCCTCCATTGGATGCTGGATCGCCTACATTTGTTTTGTATTAAATATTCATCCTCCAGCCCCAAATCCTCCAATGCCTTGAAAAACAACCCAGATGAAGACCCCCCAAATCCCCGATACTAGCCTCCGTCAGGGTGCACTTTGAAGGTCCTCGTAATTCGCAAAACCTCGAGAATGGAGCCAGTAGGATTTGTGATAAGGCCAAAATGACTGATAGGCGCTGCACGTCAGTCATCCCACTTAATGATATGTTTACAAAAATCTATTAAAAAATTTGCAATGATCTGCTAAATCAGAAATGTACAGTAAAGGGTCAGCCCCTACAGAGGATGAAAAGGATCTCATTAACCTTTTCCTATTAAAATACACAAGAATCCTCTACGCTTTAATAGGACTTCCGTCGCCTTCCAAAACCTGCAACAATGCTGAGTCTGCATGACGATAAGAACTGCAACCAACAGAATTCTATTGCAGTGAGTCGCACTGAGCGGCTTCTGCAGTCCATGAATTCAACAGTGCCGGTCAATGTCAAGTAGTGACAACCACGAGATGCGCAAACCTTCAGTCTCTCACTCACCAGAAGAGAGATGAGACTCATAATGAAAACCGGCATAACTTAACTCAAAAAGAAGAGCATGCATGAAAACTGTCACCTAGTGTAAACTGAGCTGTGAGACGGGGGCTGGGCAACAAGGTACCTCGATCATTAAAAGAGTGAATTTGAAACCAAGAAGTATTTCATAAACTGAATCGACAAGTCACAATTTCAAAGTTTCATAGAGAAAAAATAACCGGTGCCAAGAAAAAATTATTTACAGTTTCAGTTATACATTCTGCCGAAGGTGTACGTGATCTATATGATCCTTTCTGAGGTTGATGACCTGGCATGTCTGCAAAGAATGCTAATTTACAAATGAAATGTAGGCCAATCTCTCACTATGTAAAGATGTTGAAATAATCTTTGTATCGCGCTGAACTACTAGGTTGGGAGCTGTAAGAATGCACCTTCGAGTACGATGTCTGATAAGAGTTGTCATAGTATATCAATGAACCAGGATCGGAGTCATCGTAGTCAGAGTAACTTGATGACCTTGAGGTCCTTGACTGCGACGACCTGGAAAACGACGATAGACCCCGCAATCTTCGAGACGATTCGGATTCAGGCTGTGGATAGGAGTAAGTAGAATATACGGGATTCATGTAAGAAGATTGTGGTGTGGCATAGGGGAAGTCCTGGCCGCTGTGAGTGGTCTCGAAGGGGTTGTCAAAGAATGCGAGGGATGGAAAGTATGGGAATGTAACGTATGCAATTTCTTGATGCTCAACATAGCTCTCTGTCACAGGATCCATGACAGTTTTCAACCTAGGTGCCGGTTCCAGTTTTGGCACCCAGCCTGGGCTTGGAAGGGCCTTCCGCGACTTTGTCGGATTGGAGTCGGGTGTCACGCTACGTGTTGGAGTTATTGCAGTAGAGGTCGGTTGTTTAGCGAGTTTCTTTTTGGCAGGAGTTGATTTAGCGGTCAGCCGTGCATTTCGTTCTTCAGATAGAAATTGTGCAAACCTGTAATATACAATTCAATGGAACGTGTGAGCTAGCAACCACACATGGCAATCTCTCATGGGATGGTACCAATGAATTTGTACTATCTCGATTTTTGTATCCAAATATTGCTATAAAGTCAAGAGCATAAATTTTACCTTCGTAGAGCTTCCCCATTTGTTTCGCCAGTCGGGATGGGCACAAGATCGCCTGTATTGAAGTCTCGCTCTGCAACCGGCTCATTTAAAAGATTCTTCGCAGTTTGCACAAGTCTATCCAAATTTGACTTTGACGAATCGTCGAGTGACACCGCAGACCCTTCCAGTGAATCGGTCTGCATTGAGATAAGATGAAACGCTTAAGCAGAAGAATTTCTTACGATCTCACTGAAGCTTATTGTAATAAAATATCCTTTTTGACTTTGGATTATTCAATCACTACACGTCCGTAAATATCTTTTCATTCAACATGGTCAAGATTGCTCTGAAGGCATACAAGACGACGTAAACATCAATCAACTAGACTCTTAACATTTTTGGATCACAATAGGTTAACTGCATTATAGAATCCTCATTTCATACCGTTATCCGTAAGTAATTTTTCGATGAATCTTGAGATTCGAAAATAATACTGAGGTTGTAGTCCACCATATCCGAGCTAGCATTGAATACCATGTCAACGAGCGGAGCTTCGCCATCATGCACCATCCAGTCAAGTACTCCCCATTTCGAAACTTCCTCTGCCTCATAGCCGTGTACTTGATTACCCGTTCCCAGTGACAGAACCAGTAGATCGTCGTAGCCCTATCACAGAAAAAGGGGACAGCCAAATGTTATCATTGCCAACGCAAGCATGTTCTTTCAGTTATCGTCTTCAAGAAAGTGTTTATCGACAAACTTCCAGCTGTTGCAATTTTGAGGCTCTAGATATGCATATCCAACAACCAATTCTCAACATCATAATCTTCACCGATCAAGGCGTAGACTATGATGATTTTAACATACCTCGTATTTAACTCGATCTGAGCACATTCCTCCGCTTCTCACTTCCTTAATGGCCTGAGTGATCGCAACATACGTCTGGCCCCCATAAATAACAACTTGTTAGTTCATAGACGAAATGGATTCATTTGCATGATCAAATCCGTCGTAAGCGAGCCAGACGGATAGGTAGTACACCTGAGAAGCAATGAGGGAAAGCAATTTTCAAAGACAAGGAGGAATTACGTCACCTCAACTACAAGTAAATTCTACACTTTCAGACTGAGAGGTGATTCAGACAATTACCGGATTGTTCACAGCGATGCCACCATCAACCAGATTGTACTCTCTCCTCCGGGGAGGATTCCGGGTTTCATCAACAAGAGTAAAGCTGACAGGCGCAAAGTAAGTCGGAGCTGCCGTCGTAGAGCGACACACTTGTCGCAAAGGTGCGTTTTCGAGGACATCTGCTTTAGCCTGAGAGAAATACCAAATTTCAAAAGCTGAGAACTTCCATGGACCCCCGAATTCAAAATTGATACGCTGTTCAATGTAATTTTCTGGAAATTGCGAGCTCAGTAGAACAATCACCGAGAAACGTCCTAAAATACAGACCAGCCACATTTCTTTTAACCTTGCAGTATGCATATACAGACATTCTCTCACGTTTAATGCAGGATTTGATTAATGGCACATTATTCCACCAGCGAGAAGTAAGGTGAAGTAGAAAACAAAATGTACCTTAGTTGAAGAGAAGAAAACTGGTTGCTGAAGCTTGATATCAAATGCGGGAATGATCACGGAGGTAAGCATGCTATTCAAAAACGTGTCGTCGTCAATATATTGCGAAATAAGGTCTTCCAGACCTTGCGCTCTGTATTTCGGTCCCCCAAGCGATTTTAAATTTCTTCGCATTTGCCCGAAAGGACCCCTGTCCCAAACATACAGCAATGACCAAAACTCTTTCAGTATTTTTAGCAGTCAAAAGCAAAACCAGCGCCTACCTGGCATATCAAACTTTGACATCCGAACGCCGCTCAAGGTAAGTCTGGAATTCGACATCTCCAAATAAACTGCAGGGGACGGTGGGAAGTAGTACCTTGATTTAGGAAATATTCTACATGCATGATTCTTATAGAATTGAGTAATTTCAGACGCGTCGAACATTGGTCTTTTCGGAATTTCTCTACTGGGAGCAGCGAGCATTGCCGTGATCAGACCTCCCGTGCTCGTTCCAGCTATTAAATCAAAATAATCTACAATTCGCATGTCTGGCCCGTCCAACTCCTGCAATGACCGAAACCCATTAGAGTCCTGACACAGTGTCACACGCCATGAACCGGTTTCAACTTCGATATTCGGGTGAGAAAGTGACCAATTTCACTTAGCCAATTGCTGTAACGAAAGGGTGAATTTTCATGGGAGAATTGTGTTTAGATGACTGGCAATTTCGCATCTTCGATTGGCTTCTAACATTGCAACAAATACACAACTGTGGACATTCTGTGGCAGCGTTAGTGCGACGAAAAGATTAAGATTCGAATCATGCCTCTAGTGGTGGTCAATGGAAAGGGCCTGGACCTCCAGCTGCTGGACGTCCAGGCCCGCAATGGAAACCGGCCCTTACTCCTGGGAAACCCTACACCCATGTTATGCGCTGGCATATGTAGTAGAGCTTTACCAAGATATTAGAGGAGCTCTAGATCTAATGTATGCGAGATATACTTTGCTAAAACGTACCTGGTGTATACCAGCCTAAGAATTCCACCAGTGTTCAGGTGAATATCACCTTGGTGATACACTGGTGAATGGACCAGCATAGCATGGGCCAACGCAGTGGTACAGGGTTTTCCCACCTTATACAGTGACAATGAGTCCACGAAAAGGTTTGAATTTGAACCTTGTGAACCCTAATACAGTATAGTATCGAGGTTAAGTGCCTCTGAGCTTTCACGAAATTATTGAAAGATGTTAGGGGCAGGAAAAAGTAGTATTCTGTGATGAGAACAGACCTGCAGGTACGTCTCGAGTTGTTCAAGAATGGTTGCAGGGATGATTCCCCGCACTCCACCGCCATCGATGCTGAGGATTGTAACACGTCGACCCCGATTGCCCGACGGTTCTGTTATTTCATATCTCGCTGCCATTCCTTCCACCTTTCTCCTGATCGATTTTCTGGGTGTCTGCGGAGTTCCTGGAGTAGTCGATCCCGGAGAGTGCCGCAGGCGGCGAACTGGTGAAGTCGGAGGCGAGGGTGGTGGAAGGGAGAAGCATAACGAGTAATAGTTCGCTGACTTCTTTCGCAACAACGGTTCCTTTCCAGACTCGCGAACTATGGCCCCCTTCATGACACTAGCATCTATTTATATTCATATCCCACGCAAATTGTCGTTGACGTCACAGCAGTTCAGGACAGCTGCAATGTTCCTTCAAACTTGGGAAAGACGCTACCTTCATTAACACTACACCTCTGATCGATAACTTCGTACTGCCTTGATATCCACACTGAGCAATTCTTCAACACAATTTAAGAAAACAAGCGCGTTAAACAATCAAAAGCCGCCAGAGCATAGATCGAATCTTCGGAGGAGTACCTACTACCTACAGCAGCAAGGAATTCGGCTCAGGAAGCAACGCTGCGCCACCCTAATTGACGCACCAACTTCGTGTGCGATGACGAAACAGTGGATTGTAAGTTACAAACAATAG
Organism: Thuidium tamariscinum; assembly: GCA_947034885.2. Lineage (NCBI taxonomy): Eukaryota > Viridiplantae > Streptophyta > Bryopsida > Hypnales > Thuidiaceae > Thuidium > Thuidium tamariscinum. Next base: position 35,536,441 of record OX344750.2, read on the forward strand.
TCAACAAGTATGGCCTCCTTGCGTTGACTGTTAGCTTCCATTCCCCATGTGCACGCTGGCACAGCTGTTTCACAATACTGTTGTGGTGAGCCCCACGTTGAGCAGCCAGCAAGTGCGTGATGTCAGTAAACCAGTAATTCGAGAACACAGTTTGGTAGCAAGATCCCTGGCTCCAGCGTAAAGTCGTAAACGAGTGAATGAAGCAAAAAACCCGTGTGGTGGAGTGACTTAATTAAAACATATTTCTCTTGTCTTTTGCAATAGAATATTGGAATTCCGTTTCATTTGTGTCAAACACAAACAAACGACAAAAACATAATTCTCTTTCTCGGTAAGAAATGGTAAAACCGCCAGAACATAGACAGATGGACGTCGGCACTGACAAAAGCCCTGCTATCAAATCGTGTACGTTCATTGTGCTGTCAGGACTGTTAAGGCCCATCCGACCAAGTCTGATAGATCACTAACTTAGACTAGACCAACAGACTCATTCACAGTTTAGTGATCAGATATCAAGCCATAAGATTCTCACTACGTAGCTCTGGATCTCGAGAAATAAAGAACAAAGTAGAAGTAATGAATAGGCAGTAAGGGAAATCGCTTCGTCGGGAGAATATTGTTTCGTTGCAAAGATTCTCAAGTGTGCCTAAACCTAAAGTTGAGAATTGAATATTTTTTTCCCCACAAATGTACTTTCATCTATCTAGCATTTCCAATCACATTCTACGTAATTTACTCACTATGCGTTGCTCTACGAAAAGAAATCGGGCAATTCTGGCATGCCGAGAGTCTTCTAGAGAGGCTGTTTCAATGCAGTAGAGGAATGAAGATCAAAAGCAAAACAATAATTCTACGAAGTTGCCAACAAATACACACCAAGTCCCGGATAATTCTGATGAATGTAAATTGATATGAATCTCAAACATATATTCAACAACAACTTTAATACATCGGGTGATTGCTCAAGATGTACCGCGATCCGATAATGGTCAACCTCAAACTTCCGGAAGATCTTCGATAGAAAAGTCGTGAGATGATCGTCGGCTAGTGATCCCCCCTCATAGAAGTAGCACGGTGCCAGCATTCTCACCACCTTAAGAATTTCTCTCCCAGATTTGTATCCAATACGCCGTGCAGGACTCCCAGTAACCAGCTGCATCCCTCCCTAACGCCACTGTGAAATGAGAACAGAGGTCAAACTCCTTTGAACAGAAGTTATCACTGTCAAAAGCCTCACTCGCTGCAAATATGTCGTGTCAGTCCATATCACTTTCACATAATCTCCGATACCAAAATTCTCATCAAGATCCAACGCAGGCTACGTATCTCCAGGTCTCCCCTCAGCTGCATTAATCCTAACACCTCACATTCGAAATCCCCAATAAAGAAAACTCAATCATAAAACATCTGCAGTGGACCGAGCTGTGAGATTATCTTAGGGTTGTCGATTCTCTTCCAGACAACGAGTATGGGGCGCACCTCTCAAGAAAACATATCACACTCACGACTCTAATAAAATTTCTCCCAGAAAGATTTGTAGCCAATACCCCGTACAGTACAAAACTCCCAGAGATGTAAGTAACGACCTACATCGTTCCCTCCTTTCCCTCATTATGAAATGAGATCACGATCCTTTGAGCAAGAGCTATCAGTGGCATGCGAAGGTTCGCTCGTTGCGACGACGCACGCAATCTCCCAAAACCGAAGTACTCATCAACATTCGACGCCGACTATGGATCAGCTCTGCTTCATAATTCCTAACATCTACAATCGAACTCCCAACATCAATGGCAAATAAGCATTAATGCTCCGCACATCTTGAAAAAACTCAAACAAAGAATTTGTGTGCGACCGATCGAACACGACAAGGATCCTGCCAGAATAGCTCAACTTCACTCTCACTAATTTTCTAACCTATACATTACTCCAAAAAAACTCTCATCAATCTCTATCTAATCTCTCGAGTACACTCACAACAGTAGCCTTCAACTAATCGTGATGATGCATCCTACAATTACTCTCACGATATGAACTGACCTGTGCTTGAGGATTAGGGTTTAGGGTTTAGGGTTTTATATCTTGTTGTGCACTGATTTGTCTAATTAGTGTGTGTGTTACAAAATGGACTATCTGCATATTTTTATATTTCTTGACGAGGGAGGAATTTTTTTGTCAATGATGTTTGTGAAGACTATTGCACAGCATGAACATGAGCACAAACATTATGGATCAAAGATTCCTACCTTAGAAACAATCATAACAATGTATAAGTTAATTTTGTAACACGCACTATTATGACAAATCAATATATGTAGTATCAAAGATGTATCCGATACCAATAAGATGTACTTAGGGCAAATGGCATTGGGCAATAATGTTCCTTTATAGCACATGTGTTTTCTAAACGATGATGTGCTTAATGAAATCGTAGAATTGGGATACATTTGTCTATCAAAACTACCATTTTCTTATGCATTGAGTTGAACAGTTCACTTACTTATTCAATTACTAACCTTTAAATGGCCAATGCTTTATTCCCATCAAAATCTAATGAAACCTGCCATTTTTACTACATTTACCTCCAAAGATGGGAAAAATTTATGTTTTGATTAATGAACTATGGGATATTGCACTAAACTTTGAAAAAGCTTTTTGGACCTTGCCAAAGAATTCAAATGGCCTTAACTACTTTTTGTCAAGAAAATTTGCACTATAGGCTTTGAATTAAAAACTCTATAATACTAAAGAACTTGTCAAGCATAATTCCACCAAATTTCAAAGGTAGCAAAGGATGAAAACTTATCCCAAAAACTACTCAATGATAGGATGTGTGAAAATATGACTAAGCCTTTTTGCAAACAAAATTTCCACATAATACTTTCAAATTAAAAGAATTCCAATTGATGATGCCAAGATTCATTTTTTCTTGACAAATTAGCCCCTATTTTACTTTCCAAATTCAATTTAAATTTGATTGCCAAGCACAATTGGCATCCTATGTTTGATTTCTCCAAATTGTTTTTTGTATACATTTACTATTGAATTTTTAAAAGAACATATGGTAAAATCTAGCCATTTCTTGAAAATCTTTTGATCATTTTTGATTACATGCCTATCAAACCCGTTGTGTATTATAATCCTCAGGATAATTAAGAACATTCTCCATCATAGTGTAGAATGTGCATTTTTAGATGTACTCAAAAGTATGAAGATTGAAGCCCTAATTAATAGGGTTTTTTTTGTAAATCCATTGCTCATCAATTTGACTACAATACTAAAGTTGTGATTTTTCAAGACATGGTTGTGGGATTTTTATAAAATGTTATGTACTTTCAATTTGCAAGATGGTGCAAATTTCACATATACTATTTGTATTTTTTGGGTACAAATTTGATCACTTACCTAGATTCAAGCCTTTGCCAATCTTTATATTGCAAACATGTGAATTGTGAAGATGGCCATGCATTTTTTTTGGATATAAATAACCTGTAAAAAATTAGTAAATTGTTCAAATGACAATGGGTTAGAAAATAGCAAACCATTAGTTCATATAAGGAAACTAGTATGTATGTACTAGCTTATAGTATGCGTGTGGGAATAGTGACTTCATGGCACATAGAAATGACCTTTCTTCTAGTATAGTATTGATTCCTTCCAACTTATACTTCAATAAGTATTGAAGAGCATTTATTATTTGAAGGCCATAGAACAATAAAAGGATTTAAGAATGAGAAAACTAAAATTTGTAGGTAATAAAGTGTACATTGATTATAGGCTATGATGGTCACCTTAAATTTGAGTAGTGTTACAACTATGACAATTTACATAATTATAAGGTTATTTCTTGATTTGTGAATATACCTCTACTAAATCTCACATTCTTCATTGAATTTTTCCTATATTTGATCCTCAATACCAATATACAACCACATAATGAGTTATTAAATTCATCTTGAAATCTTTTTTTCTTTCCAAAAATTAGACAATTTGCATTTCAATATAATGTATGATTTCATGATTTATGTCAATGTGGTTGTTTACCTTATTAAATGTGGATTTTTGAACATTTAGAGGCTTCCATTAGTTCTCTGATCCTTCAACAATTGAGCTCTTTAGTTTTTTATTAGCACCTAATGTACGTATAATAATCATATTCAATCATATTTAAATTTCAATTGCATATTGATTTCATATATATGATAGTAACTTCAAAGATTCTAAAAGATCCCATAATGCCACTTAATTAGTTGTTGAAGTCATGTATATTTCCTAAATCAATATATACCTCATGTGAAAAAAGAAATTTTGTATCATCTTTTAACAAACAATACATAATTTGACCCTTTGTAATTCTTACATATGGTAATCAAATACATCATTTTTATCCTATAAAAATAGCTTTCAATTTTCAATATACACTTTCATGAAAATTGTACTAATTTTACCAAAAAGTCTATACCAAAATAAAAGTAATGAAATTTGGGTGTCCCCAAAATTATATTAGAGATTCATGGACAAATGAAAGAGGTGTATGTATTGTATTACTAATCCAAGAAAGTCCTTTTTCACAATTTATACCTTTAAGATATATTAATTGCTCTATTTTGTTTTGTTTTGTTTGTTACATTGAGATATTGTAGACTACACATCCTCTAGTGACATTTTTCATACTATGAAGAAGCCCTCACTATGGAAGGATGCATGTACTTTGTTTCGTGGCGTTCCAACCTATAGTAGCGAAGTTATTGAATTTCAAAGTTTTTATAGATAAAAAAATTAGAAAATTATTTTTACTTATATTTTGTCTCTATTAAAGGCATACAATGCACTTTTGATTGTGGCAACGGCACAGGGTACACTAGTTAACCAAGTAACGACAACAATGCTAATTTGTAGTAGTTAGATTAGAAGGAGGTGGTTTGTGGAGAGATTGAAAGCATTTTTTCATCCATGCTTTGCTTGTTGACCTTTCATGGAGGATTGTGAAGAATACCCAATTGAGTTTGTAGTCTTACTAGTATTTATCTTCAACTCTTCATGTGAATGAAAAGTTAGTAAGAAAATTGGATTTCAAAATATACTATTATAGTGTATTTTGGAAAGTTGTTGCTCTTCACAAAATTTCTTCACAAAAACAATATTTTTTGAGTTTGAGCCCAACTAATGAAATGAAGGTCAGCTATTCTAGTTTCATCTCCAATTGGAATTTTGAAACTTTGATTCTTCATATTGAATAATTTATTGCAATTTGAACTTTGAATGTATTTTCAATGCCTTTTTCAATGCAATTATTGAATGACATAGAGATTGAGTTTACACCAAGGTGTTTGTCACTATAATGTACACGTGTGGTGAAGTTTTTAGATTTTTTTAGATAATTTTCTATTCTAATGTGATTTTTCTTCACTTTCTCTTCACAAATTCTTAGAAAAATCAATTTTCTTCAAAAAAACCTAAATTTTTTGTGAAGTATAGAAAACACATAACTTCATCTTTGAAAAAAAGAAATATAAATTTTCATACTTATCTAGTTCCAAAATAGGGCTGGGGTGAATTGACCCTAGTTAACCCACTCAAAAAAATGCTAAAATTTTATTTGCTACATGTGATAACATTCGCAAATTTTGATTTCATATTTATAATCATAGGCCCCAAATTAGCCAAGAAGAGTGTACAAGGTAAATCAATCAAGCACAAAATAGAGGGCTTTTTGTTTTACTTGCACCCTTGGAACTATTGTACATGTATATCAGTTTCAGCACATTAAACCAAAATATTTTACTTCTTATAATTTGACAATTTAGTAGACATGTAGGAATTTTTAAAATTTTCAGCACTTTATGAGGATACTCCTAATTTTGAATTGATTCTTTCTATTCATGCATATATGTGTTCCTTTTCTAATTTTTCTCGAGAACAATTTTTTCAAATTCTTAAAATTAGTCGTAAATAATTTTCTAAATTTCCACATCTTCCAAATTTTCCCGAGTTATTTACGAAACTGCCCTACACGTACCGTACCGTACTTGGAATGGCCGAGCGAGGGGCCCAGTTCACCCCGACCGCCCGACGGACCCCAAATAGCAGCACAGTGAGTGAGCCAAGGTTCACAAGGAAATACCATCCGCATGTTGAGAGTGAGGATAACGTGGAAGCGGCGACCAGTTTAAGCCAGAGACCAGATGTGGATCTCTTCAAATGTTCCCATCGCTCCTCGGAATCCTAGTTTTCTCAGAGCCTCACGAACCAAGTTTACTTCGCAAGCTTACTACAATGCTTTATCTTGCTTTGTGCATCTCAGTTGCAGCTCGATTGTAATCTACAACCTCGAAGCGACACTCTCCGTCACCCTCTCTGAACAATCTTGAATTGTCTTCTGTTGTGGAGCTTCTGGCGATTGTAAGTTTCTCTGCGATCTCACATTTATTGCGGTGGAGACTTGTTTTGGATGGAGTTTCGTTGGAATAGAGGGAGTTTTTGTTGATTTTTGAGAATTGTCAAAAACGTTTTCTGCCATTGAATGGTTAGTGTATGCTGCATTATGGAGATTTTTTTGTTGAGATTTAATTGATTGGTTGAGGAATTAGAAATCTGACCTCCTCTTGAACTGCTTGGTGTTTCTGACCTTTATGGCTTTTGTGAGTTCTTCTTTGGGTGTGGAGATTTATTGGGGTTTAGAATTGGAGATTGTTTTTGGTACTAGGATTGTGTCTTTGGAATGGTGCCGTTGAGTTTGTCGATCTTAGTATTTTCCAGAGAACAGTGCAGCGTTGACGTGGTTGTGGAGGAATTGTACTGTGAGCGATGGAATTTGAACGATTAGTTGGTGACGTGTATTGGCGAGTTGAGGAATTAGGACATTGTCGTGAAGCTTTAGACGACTCCATTGTCGTCGTCTTTGTCAGCTGATTATACTGGAAAAGAAGGCCCTCTTCTGATATTGCTGTAAGATCTTCGCTTGTTGAAGAGATGGGTAATGTTAAATAGGAGAGATTCAACGTCAGTATTTTGTCCAGGGATCAAGTGCCTGTAATCTCTGTTGAAACTATCCTAGAGAGTTGACGGATTCTACTTTCTTGAGCTGCAGGAGCCAAGGATCAATGTTCCTATGGTTGGCGAGAAACCGAACATAGTGGACTGAGTTTGTTGTAATCGTGTGAAATGTTAATGCACGTGCCTGTGGGGTTTCACAAGTTACCCAAGCTCAGTCCCTTGTCGTGTGACCTCCTGGAATATCAAAATTCTGTACGTTTTAGTAAGCTCAAATTTAGGCCCGGAAGCACTGCTATTTCAAAGCCTTGTGATCGTTATCAGTCGCTAATTGTCGCCAAGGCGGCTCCTCCTGCTTCGGTTCAAATGGAAAACGTCTCAGACACGCAGCCCCCATCTGTAAGTTCAAACTCAGGCTTTGGTTTCGAATACTGATATGTCTGATTAATTCCAGAACTTTGACCACTGTATGTGAAGGAATCAATCCTTATGACATCCGTTATCTCGATTCCCAAAAACCTAGTCCTCACTTGATTTGTTTGTTGCAATGCTTTATCAGCGAACATTAGGAGAAGTGGTGGTGGTTGGAGCGGGCCCAGCAGGATGTTTGCTGACTCACTATCTTCTCCGTCGAGGCTTCTCCGTGCATCTGTTCGAAAAACGTCCTAGCATTCCTCCCCTTCAGTCTGGTACACTCTATGACATTTCCCTTTGTACAGAATACGCAACAATTTGCATTGCTTGTGAGTTTTTTGTTCCACACTCGGGCAATCTGTCCATAAGCTTTGACAGGGTATGTTCGTGTTTTTTAGGCAAAGTGAAGGCATTGTGCGATCAAGTGGAATTGGGAATTCCAATGTAGATCCAATGTGATGTAGACTGCAGGTTTTGTTGCTTGATGTCATATTGTCATTAGTTGATTTTCTGTGTCTTCGTATGGTATGGCACGCTGCGATGCGATGGAAACTTACAAGTTGATTTTGAAGCACTGGCAGATGGGGATGGAAGCGGGCAACAAGTTTACGTCCGGGGGGATTCACGATCTTACACCATCTTGCTTACGTCAAGAGCTATGAAGGCCTTTGAAGGTGCAGGATTGAAGTTGCCTCCTGGTCTTCTCAATCAGCTTATGGGCGGCTGCATGCACCTGGTAAATGGAAAAAAGGTACGTGCTTCTAATAACCAGTGGCTAACAGGGCTTTCTTAACCTGTTAGCAATGTCTCTACTCCTGGTAATATCAGCTAGTTGTGTGTCTGATGTATTAACTCTTCAGCTCGTGGCGAGAAGCTAATTATTGCACTCTTGGCATTTTAATCTCGCCCGTACAGTACTTTAATTCTGTTTCGAGTAAGTTGTTTAGTACGGAGTTGTAACTTGTGCTGTCAACATATGTCTTCCTTAGATGGTGACAAATGCTTACAAGTTTGTCTAATACATGTATGGTTCTGTTTCGGAATTGTCGTGGGATGCAGAAAAGATTCAACTATTCTAACGAGCCAGGACTATTGAGCTTTGGTGTTAGTCGGAATGCGCTGGTTGCATGGTTGCAACAATCTCTCCATGACGGGTAGAACCGATCCTAGTATCTACTACATTACCCTGTCTTGAATCTTTAGCCCATGAATTGGTCTCTTCTTTCTCCGAACTGTTTTCATGTATTTTGGAGCAATTGAGACCAAATTTGAAGCATCATAGCGTCTTACGTGCCTGTTTCTGGCACTCCAGGCTTCCAAACTTGACGACCCATTTCGAGTACGAACTTAAGTCAGTCGACCCAACTACAAATACAGCCTCCTTTATTCTTAACTCAAAGGATTTCTTTTCTCCAAAGCCAAAGTCGGTGGAAGTCAAATATGATTTCTTGGTGGGTGCGGACGGCGTCAATAGTACAACTCGAGCAGAGATGATGCAAATAGACAATTCTGGAGCAGCTTCCTCCCAAAAGTACGTAAGACATAGGAGACACGAGGCGATCTTCAGTTTTGCAATCAATCGTTCGTTTGGGATATATCGCTTTTGGACATTCATGAGCATACAAATAAACCTTAACACATTAATGTGTCCTTCTTCAGGAATTTAGAGCCTCTGACATTGGACTTCAAACGCAGCGGTGATACATTCAAGTCTTTCTATGTGAGCCCTGAGATAGCAAAGAAATCTCCCGTTTATGAAGATCGCAACCGAGTTCAGGTATTGTGTCGCATAAGCTTTGCTGTTCCTCGTACCGGTATGTGTTTTATATTAGAACAAATGGAATATCAATCTTTGCTTTGAGTATGTGAATGTTGGAACGGTCCATGTATGTCTGCACATTTTTCGTGGTTAATGTATTGACCATCATATAAACCGCGTAGTGTACTAACGGCCAATGCCACCCACGAGAGTACTGATTACCAACTATTACATGAGTTGTGGGTGCAGGTATGGCCTGCGCTCAATGTACTCCTAACAGGAATGGCTGACGGCAGTTTTTTGGGTGGCAGCAGGAATGAGCAGCTCATAAATGCATCCTCTGCACACGAGGTAGAAATTCTGTTGAGGTCAGTGTGTCTCCAGCGCTCTTGTATAAGCGTCCTTGCCAAATATCCTACCATCTTCAAGATTTAATCATTGTATGGTCGTCTTTATGTTGGGTCATAGAAATTCACTAAATTGATATCAGTGCCTCAAGTTAAGGCCTTCCGAAGGAGTGCATGGTTGGACCCTTGTGTATGTCACTACGAGTGAAGATCTTCCTTGCCGTTGGGAGCAAATGACAGTTTGTGAATATTGACTTTTGTAATTAGGCTCACACAGACCATTAGCCAAATTTCAGCTTAATTGTCAGTGGTATTGGGTGATGAACCAGGAGAAACGCACCAGAATTGCTGGAGCTTCTTGTGGAAGAAAACCCCAATTTTTGTGAAGACTTTCTGAAGCAGCCAAAAATATCAGCTGGTGGGGCCGTCATCCTTTCTCGTTTTCACCATGGGAACAGTCTTGTAATCGGTGATGCTGCACATGCTATGGTGAGTACCGATTTCTATTTTGCATCTTGTCTTATCGATAGGTTGGTGAAAAATGCATATGTAGTAGCCCTGTCTAGAACCGAGAGTGACGTGTGTTGTGTTAATCCGATGCCTTGAGAGAGGGGTTCTGTCAGCTGACTCTGTTTTCATCAGTTTCCGTCATATGGCACGGGATGCAACGCGGCTCTTGAGGATTGCCTACTTTTGGACCAAATCCTTGGAGAATTCATCAACGGTACACCTTGGAAGCTTTAACCTCGTTTATATTGATGTAATGGATGTTCCTTTCTTTCAGTGTCTCTCGTGCTGGCTTAACATTTGCACTTCCTTAAAATTCAGTCATATAAATCACAAGTTCAATCTATTCCCAAGTTAGGATTCTCATGCTTGCGATACCTTAATTCTTCTAAGAATGCTATCTGTTGGACAGGGAACGGAGGTATCGATTATGAAAAAGTTGGAATGGAGTTTTCAAAACGACGGCTGGAAGATGCTCATGCGATTGTTAGAATGAACGTGACCCGTGAACTATTTGCAGTTGGCTTTTTTCCCATCTTACAAATGATGCTGCTCACCTCTCTCCACAAATTGGCTCCAAAGATTTTCAGACCGTAAGTAAATCTTTCTCGTTCAATATAATCCCTACTGTTTGTATTTATTTTTAAGCGCGTGTTCTGGTTGTCGTAGACCATGTTACGATTGTCTCTCTGATTTGCCTATTGAGCAAGTGGGGATTTATTTGTTTTGGTTACAGAGTTTCTTACCAGCAACTGTGGTCGGACGTACCATTTCGGCAAATTGAACTACAGAAGCGCACCGAGAACATATTGTTTTACGGCCTTCTGCTGGCAACGGCGCTTTTGGTGGTCGTAGCTCTGTTCTTTGCATTCAGAATTCAGCCGAAATTTAAGTTGAATCCAGGCTCATAATTTATTTCTCCTTTAACTCTATATCTGTAATGCCGTGGAGGGCGAAAATGAAGTTTCGAAGGAATGACTTCAGTCAGGGTTCCTCAGTGGGGAAACAAAGTATGTGTGTTCATTCAGCGGCAATCTCTGGATCATTCTTAGTATTTGGGTGATGGTCTGATAGATTTTGTCCTCTCAGGGTTAAGCTTTGAGCCTTACAATTAGCTCAAGTAGCTCCATATGATTGTTTATACAAATGATATAAAATATACACGTGCTATTTATTGTGACGAAAGTCTTTTCCTTGTTTGTTGATCAGTGACTCAATTTTTGGTATGATTTCATGTAATTAGAAGTTCTCTATTTTCTAGTAACATAACATTCAGTAGCCTGTAACAGGCTACCTTTCTTCTTCGAAGCCCCAACTAAACAGAGTTCATCCTTGCTTTCAGAAAGGAAAGAACGTACGAATTAGTTTATAATAACTTACTTGAAATGGTGCATGTCAGCTTGCCTTGGGAGCGCAATCTGTCAACACAAGTTATTGTACCATGGCAGCAGGCCACTAGATCAGCTTGATTTACTTTGATAAATGCTAAGTCAATTATAGGCAATTGAACAAGCAAGGGATTGTCCAACTTTGAACTTTGAAATCAGTAGTTACTGATATGGTGTGGAATATTCCACACCATTCCATCCACACGAAGGCAGCTCTTCTCACTGCTATTGAATGTTATGAAGTTGAAAGAAACATACATAAGAGAGAAATACCCATTTCCATCCCTATACCTATTCCTGGACCCTAGAGTACCACTAAATCTATCCATAAGCATTCATTAAAGCATCCAACAAATGTTTAATTCTAATTTGCTGACACAGTTGTAAGACACATGTATAGTTTTCATTCACTGACAATTGATTTCAGCAGGTGTTCAATTAAAGGTACACCTATAGGACAGTTCCAGTGGTCTAGGGAGCCAACACTTTGGAAATTTATAAAATTTACATATTGATTCCGAAAATTTTGATTTTTTTTAATATTCATGATTTTTACTCGTTAATACTAGAAAAATATCAGTTTTAGAAAATGTTGCCTCCAACTATGTCGAATTCCTTATTTGGACGGTTTTGGATGTTTTCACTATACACCACGAAAAAGAATATTTTCTTAATGATTTCATGGAGCTGGAGGTTGAATTTCACATTCTCTAATTCTTTGTAAATTTTGAAGTTGAAAGAAACATGTGAATACCAAGAAAAAGAGTGTTCTCTACTTCGATGAGCTTATATATTGTAGATGGAGGTTGAACTTCATATCCTCTAATTTTGTGTACACTTTGAAGTTGAGAGACATGTGTAGATACCAAAGAAAAAAGCACTTTCTATTTTGATCATAAAGATTTCAAAATGTTAAAGAAACTAATCTGAATTTTTTTTTGTAATGTAAAATTGTTGAAATAAATAGTTTTCTTAAATGTAAAATCAGTTGAAAAAACATTACTTTTCATAATTTTTTTGGATTGTGTTTCTACTATTACAATTGTCAAAATCTTTAATCAAATGTAACCATTTTCTAATATTTTAGAAATTCACAATGCTAGAAGATTATTAAATATCAATGTACTCACATTTAACATGAATGGCACCCCTTACTTTGGAATGGATAATGAATATGTAAATATCCAAAATTACATTATTCTACTTATTTTGGATTGGCTAACTATTGATTTTTGTAGAGTTTAGATTTGGATCCACCTATGGGACAATTTCAGTGGTTTAGGGAACTAGTACTTTGAAAAATCATAGAAATTACATACAACACCCTAAAATTCTATTTCTTTTTTAATTTACATGATAATAACTTGCTAATACTATAAAAATATTATTTTAGAAAAAGGTGCTTCCAATCATATTGAATTTCTTATAATAATAGTTTTGGGTGCTTCTACTTTAAGGTAAGATTTTAAATGAGAAAATTTCTATTGACAATACCTTTCAACCTTCACTTGTTAAATTTTATAATTAGTTCATTGTGACTCCAAAGTTTGTTTGGTTACTTTTTAGTTGATTTGTAAGTATTTATGAATGCAAAAAAATTGTTCTTCGATTTTGATTAGATACTCCATAATATTGAAGAGCCTAGTGGGAAATTTTAGATGTAATTTCTTTAATACTTTATCTTATTGCAACTGGTTCATATGAAATTGTTCTTTTTTGAAATAATGTTTTAATTAAAATCACTTCTCATCAGGAAAAAACTTACTAGTAGTGTTTGTCTTTTGTGGATTCATTGTCTATCACAAGAGGATACTTCTTTTGTCATTCTTAGGTTTAATAAAGACCAAAAATTTAAGAAAAAGGAACCATATTGAAATTGTCATTGAGAGTATAAAAATTTGTAATAAAAATATATAAGAATTAGGAATCAACTCATTGAATAATTTTTTTGAAAGTAGTTAAAGTATTTATATATTTTAAGAAGATAGGATTGCCAATTTTTTGCCAAATAATTTATAATGTTTAGAAAATCTTAAAATAAAACTATTCCTCAAATTTATTTTCTTCCCTTCATATGATTAAAGAAATAATTAAAAAAAATACTTGCATTGATTTTTAAAATTAGATTTTGTCAATCATGCCCTATTACAAACATTGTAAAATAAAATTATTGTAATAGGGCATGATTGACAAAATCTAATTTTAAAAATCAATGCAAGTATTTTTTTTAATTATTTCTTTAATCATATGAAGGGAAGAAAATAAATTTGAGGAATAGTTTTATATTTGGAAAAAAATTAGAATAATAAAGAAAATTTCAACCAATGAAAAATAATGATTTTGAAATGACTTTTATTCTTAGTGTTGAAAACGTACAATTTTTTAATGAAAATTTTTGCAATCCTATGCTAGAATAGTGTTTTACATAAAGAAATTAAATAAAGAAATTATTTGAAGTTATGAAAGATGTTTTAGAACTTTGCAAACAATCACAACATTTGTATCCAAGCTTTTGTGACATTACTAAACTTCAAAGTTAGAGTAGAAAATGAGTTTAATTTTAAAATGATTTAAAATTTGAAATGAATTAATTTCCATTCGTATGAAAGTTAGAGCACAAAGAAAGAGATATAAGAGATAGTGACATCAAAGAAGGAAGGGCTTATAATACTCTAATATTCTTTAGTCCTCACAACTCACATACTTTTTCTTGAGACTCTCTGACAAATTTGAAAATGTCCCCTTCTTTAGGCGGAGCACACCATCAATTTACTACCATCTTTTCTAAAACTAGAATAAAGAAGTTGCTAATGGAAGCTCACTCAATCAAACTATACAAAATATCACTAAATATACTAGTACCTACTACCATAATTTTTTGTACAAGATTAGCAATGGCCTCCTTACAATATTCCATTGCCTTTAGCATCTTTACAACAATCCCCAATGGTTCAGTGCCAATGTAACATCTTTTGTTTCTTTAGTAGCTATCAATTTTGTGTTCAATGTTGCAAGAATCTGAGGGACAATATAGTAGACATGCACATCCATATAGCACTCCTCCATAAGTCATACAACTTTTATTGATTTCATTATTAAAAAACCATGAATGATTTCTTGCTCATAATTCTACTTCAACCCTTAACGCCCTAAATTGTGTTTTTTGGCAACATAACAATTTTAGGCAACTCATTACAAATGAAGTTTTCTTTTCTTTTCTTTAAAAATTTTCACACAACATTATCTTGGAGAGTGGCTTTTAACCCCTAAAGGTTTTTGACTATGTTTTCACCAAAAATGCTCCATAAGTGCCATTTCTAATACAAGTGCAAGTTTTTCTTAAAACACATTTTTGACTCATAAAACCGTAGGATCTTGTAGTAAGGTGGTTTGTAAACATGTGGAAAAAATTTCAGAAATTTCTACCGTGTAGATTGCAAGATATAAGCATTTGAATTGACAAAAATTGTTTTTTTATCCCTGCGAAAATCTAGGCAGCTGCACTTCACAAGGTCACATTTGTGTAAAAAAAAATTCAAAATGGTGTTTACTCTTTGAATTCATAATTCAATGCAAGTTGGCTAAATTACAAAAAACATTCAAACCATTTGGAATTGTACAACATATAGAAAAAAATAAGTAAGTAGAAAGAAGTAAAAAATGAGCCAAAATACTAAATTGTGAACATTTTATTCATGGAATTGAAAATTTTCAATCTCAATGGTTAAAATGTTGTAATAAACAATCTACACCTTTTGTTTTTATTTTTTTCCAAAAATATGAAGAATTGAATTAAATGAAGAATTTCAAACTTTTTTTGTACTGCAGAGATTCTGTAACTGGCCGCAAATTACCCCAAACTCAAAATCTTCATAACTTTTGACTCATTGATCGTAATGGATTGATTCAAAGCTTCCCATATTTGTATAAACCTAAAGAACCAATTTGAATTTCACTTTTTTTTTAAAAGTTTTTTTGAAGAAGTTTTTTCAGCTGCCCGGGCTACCCGCCGAGTAAAGAAAACAACATATCATGCCATAACTCTTAAACTGTGAAGTCAAAAGTTATGAAAATTGTTGGGCCTTAAAGCTACTCCTTGGGCACACATTGTATCAACATTTCAAAGGAAAAAAATTAAAAATTCCATCTGTAGTGAGCTGCCCAAAAAATTTATAATCTCAATAAACATTGTTCAGGGCTTTAGGGGTTAAGGCCCAACAAGTTTCAAAGTTTTTGACTATGTGGATGAAACGTTATTGTATAATATGTACATCATTTTTAGTGCCTGGCAAGTAGCCTAGGTAGTATAAATTTTATTTTATTTTTTAATTATTTTTTTACAAAATAAAAATTTGAAATTGGGTCTTTTTATTTATATTTAGTATGCGGAAAGCTTTCAATCATTCCATTTTGATTAATGAGATGAAAGTTATGGAAGTTTTAGTTTGAGGTAGTTTATTGGTAGTTACAGAATCTCTACTTTACAAAAAGAAGTTTGATATATTTTATTTGATTAGATTTTTAATATTTTTGGAAAAAAAATTGAGATCAGGAGGTGTTAATTGTTTATTATAAAATTACAACTATTGGAATTAACAGTCATTGTTTATTGGTAGTGGAACCAATTTGAACAAAATGTACATGCTCCTTTATATATGCCATTCAACCCCTAAAGGTTTTTGCAGCAAATCATTTCTAGGACAACTTCCAAAGTTTAGAAAAAAAACATTTTTGGAATAATGTAACCATGGGATCTTTTAGTGCACTAGTTCAAGAAAATGTAGAAAAAATTTCATAAAGTTTCACTATGTAGATTGTAAGATATTAGTGTTTGAAGTTGCAAAAGTCTTTTTCTTACTACTTTGAAAATCCAGGCAACTACAATTCAGAAGGCCACAATTGTATGAATTTATTTTCAAAAGGATTGTTATTCTTTGGATTCATTCTTCAATTCAAGCTAACTACATGCTTGAAAATTTTCGAATCATTTAAAATTGTACAACATGTACAAAATAAATAATAAATAGAAAGAAGTAGAGAATGATTCAAAATACTAAAATGTAACAATTTATTTGTTGAATTGAAAAATGCCAATCCCAATGGTTCAAATGTTGTAATAAACAATCTACACCCAATTTTTAAATTTTTTTCAACAATATTGAAAATTGAGTCAAATAAAGGACTTTGAAGCTTTTCTTATAATAGAGAATCCATAACTACCCAGAAACTAAAATTCTTCATATCTTTTACTCATCAATCCAAATGGAATGATTCAAAGTTTTCCAGACATATATAAATCTATAAAACCAATTTCAAATTTTTATTTCCAAAAAAAGTGATTTTTTCTTATTTGCCCGAACTGCCCGAGTTGAGAAACAAACAACATATCATTCGATAACTTTTCATCCATATAGTCAAAAGTCACGCAAATTGTTGGGCTTTGAAGATAGGGTAGATGGCTCTAAAAGCGACACTTTGAGGGCTGATCTGCCTTTTCATAGGTTTGCATGAACAGGAATATTTTTAACTAATTTTTCAGAGAAAGAAAAATGGATGCTGAATGTAACACAGGTGGTTTCATATTTTTTGAAGCATTTTGGAATTAGTTATGAATTTTCAAAGATTTCTGTAGTAGGTATCTATTTGTGACATGCAGCCCTTGTAAAATCCACTCATATGTGGTCTGAAAAAAGATATGGCATTACCATAAACAAACATTGTGGTATGCTTAAATGGATAGAGAAGGTTTCTAAATGTGATCCTTCCTAAATCTTAAAGGAAAGAACAAATCTTTCAATAATTTCAGATTTTGTAGTACACTTAAGAAGGTAGTTGGTCCATCAAATCTTATTTTGAAATTATTGAATGAATGGCTATTCACTAAATTAAAAACGAATCCACTATGGCTCTTAAACCAACCGTTAAAGAACTGTGAAGGAACCCTTGCAAAGCTCTGACACAACTAGGAGTCCATTACAGGACAAGCTCATATCCATTTCAAAGCCAGCTAGGGTCCATTTGAAGAGGGAGGGTCTGAATTTGAGCCACCTACCATACTCCTTGCCCACACGTTCTATTAAAGTTTGGTTCCAAAACATCAAAATCTCTAGTCACACGTACCTTCCCAAAATCGCTATACTGCCAAAAAAGGTACTTTGGTCCTTGAGGGGTTAATATAAATGAACCACTCTATGTTCTAAATTAATCTTGGAAAGCTCTAACGTCCATTTTCTTAACAATAAACAAAGGGCTTTAAGACACTATTCAATCAAACTAACTTTTCAATCATTCAATGTAATACTCAAATCTAGAAAAGATAGCCTTCCTTAACAATCAAATTTATGAAATTTTGATCAATGATGTTTTCCTACAAATCTACAAACAAAAATGTGCAAAAATTTAGAAAAGGATTGAGGCACTTAGGGGTTAATGTTAGAAGCCCAAAAATTTGAGTATAATTGTTGGATTCCATTCAAATGTATTTTAATGCATTATTTTCTCTCCACTCCATTACCACTAGAATAAAAAAAAGAAACATAAAAAGATTAATTAATACTAATGTTGCATTAGCCTCCAGATATCTCATGGGTTGTACCAACCATAAACTTGACAATTAGAATTCCCTTATTCACGTCATAAAAAATTCTCATTCTGGGCAATTCATGTCATAGAGATAGAACCTTGTAAAAGTTCTAGATTTCTTAAAGTAAAATCAAGATTAAAGTAAAATCAAGATTAAAGCAAATCAGGATTAAAGTAAAATTAAGATAAAAGTAAAATCAAGATTAAAGTAAAATCAAGATTAAAGTAAAATCAAGATTAAAGCAAATCAGGATTAAAGTAAAATTAAGATAAAAGTAAAATCAAGATTAAAGTAAAAGAAATTTAAGATCCTTAAGAATATAAAGAAGTCAAGACAGAGGGATTTTTTAGTTTCAAAAAATTGTCAAGGACAGGATCAAAAGACAAGACAAGAGGAATATATAAGAGAAAATATATTAAGTAATAGAAAGAGTTGGAAGAACAAGCAACAATATGGAGGAACAAGTGGTGGAGAAGGTGTTAGATGCTTCCAACAACCATATGGAGGAACAAATGGTGGAGAAGGTGTTAAATGCATCCAACACCGATTTGGACTCTGTTATTAAGAACCTGAATTTGTTGCATTTGTCTATGTCCCAACAAGCCGCTTCTGAGCAGCATGCCTCTGACCCATTATCAGGCCGCCCCCACGAGTTTGGTGTGCACCAAGCTGAAGCGTTGAGCCAGACGCAGTCAGAAGGAAGTAAATGGGTGGAGCTTTTGGTTAGTCAAATGATGAATGCAAGTGACTTGGATGGTGCACGAGATCGGGCTGCGCATACGCTTGAGGCATTTGAAAAAACTGTTGTACTCCACTCGGCAACGATCATTGACGACATCCAGAAGGAGAATGTGGCGCTCAAGGAGCAGAATCAGAGATTGATGTATGATAATCAGATTTTGAAAAGAGCTGTTGTCATCCAACACGAGCGGCAGCAAGACCACGAAGGACGAGCATTGGAGCTTCAGCAAGTGAAGCAACTTCTTTTGCAGTACCAGAAACACATACAAACATTGGAGTTGAACAATTACTCTCTGACACTGCATCTTCGACAGGCACAAGAGGGAAGTTCCATGCCAGGACGCTGTCATCTGGACGTATTCTAAGCTGCTCCTTGTGGGCTTTTGTTTGGCTTTCTGGTGCCAGATTGCACTAAGGAAAAACGATTGGGTTAAAAAAGGTTATATAGAATGCCAAAAAAATTGGATGAAATCGCTAGATAACTTAGAAATTTACGAAAATATTAGATGAAATTGCCTAATTGTGGATGAAAACTGTGCTATACATCCAATAAGTGGATGAATGTTGCAATTTGGAGCACCACCATAACATTTTATAGTGCCACTAGGGCACTTCTTCCATAATGAAAAGCAAAGCCACCTGGTTGGGAGTGCTGGTCGTGCTCGCAGATGGTGAGGCCGACTGAGTGAGAGGGAAGCTTGGTCACACTGAGTTGCCTTCAGTTAAGCTTAGTGTGTTTGTGACCCCCCAAATCAGGTCTCCTTGTTTAATCAACCTCTTGGTTTCAGAAAATTCCCACCAGGCTTGTATTCAGTTCTCTTCACTCAAACCAAACAATCGAGTATATATTCTGAATTTTCCTTCACTTGCAGGTGCTTTCCATTTGTGCCAATCCTGTGTTGAAAATCTCCCCACAATTTCCCACATCACTGGTTTTTGCACTTACAGTAATTCTCTTAAGTCTGGTGTTCAAATTTTTTTTTAAATGGAATTAGATGAGACCAGTTTGGAAGCTGGATGGGAACCAACCTGATTATAGTGTCTTCCCGTATGGCATGTAAGAGGTCCTGTAATGGACCATCTAAGGGCTGAAACAGAATTTCAGGGAGGTAAAACCTCTAGAAATATTTTTCAGTAAATTTTCCTTGAAAAACAAGTAGAATTGACATCTAACCCAAGCCGTTTCATATTTTTCTGAGCATTTTTGAATTAGTTATCAAATTTTGAAGTTAAAAGGGCATAAGGATCTAAAATGGTGCCCTAGCTAAAATGTACACTGACAGTACACTGCTGAAGGCTATGAAAAAGCAACATGTACAAGTACTGTACATTTAAGATAGGGCACCATTTTAGAACCCGCTCCATTTAAGAGCCTTCTACCTTAAGAGCCTTCTACCTAGCTTATGTGAGCAAACTGGTTCTTTCCAACTTCTCCCGTGCCACGTGCCGGCAGGTCAGGGCTCGGCTCACCGTGTTGGGCTAGGTACCGTGCCGGCCTGGTTCCACACCGTTGTCCGGACATGGGATTGGTGCCAGGCCCGGGCTGCCTTGCGACTACGCTGTCTGAATTCTCTTGCACTGCCTGATTGAACTGGCTGGTCCTCTCGCAATTTCTGAGCAAACTGGCTGGTTTGAAACACTTGTTTTACCCTGGCAGTTGTTGCCAATATCTTGGATGTTTAGTTACCATTTTTTGGTGATTGAGCACCCCTTGGGTTTCCTACAGGGAACCCACACAATTTAATCAAACTTGGAAAATTAGCTATAGGAACAAAGCTTCACCATATTGGAGGGATTAATCTCAAATTCCAAGATATTTTTGCAAGAGTTCTCTTCTATGAGGTTTTTAAGAATTTGGGTCCAACCCAAATCTCTCTAAATTATGTCCCAAACACTTTGACCTAAGAACTGAACCTCTAAGCTTTCAGGGGATTTCTTAGCAAACCAATCTAGGCCTCAAATCCTACTCAAAAAGCTTAGTGGTATGTTTGTTAGTAACCAAATGCCAACAAGAAGACCACAACAACAACACTAAGGTATTCATACTTTCGGCATTGCCAAAATTTGGCTTCAAGATCCCTAGGATTAATACTCAAAAGAAAACTTGAATAAAAAATGCCACCAACAAGAATTGAATCAAAAAGTCTCTTAAAAATTCTCAAGGGGACCAAGCTTAAGACAAAGGAACCCCGTATCCTTTGCAATGAGCTAAAAAATATAAGGAAAGTGCTTAAAAACACAATGGAAATCAAATTTTTTCCCCTGAAGCCCTGATCAACTTTGTTTGAGACTATAAATTTTTTGGGCAGCTCACTACGGATGGAGTTTTTATTTTTTTTCTTTGAAATATTGATACAATGTGTGCCCGAGGAGTAGCTTTAAGGCCCGACAATTTTCATAACTTTTCACTTCACAGTTAAAAAGTTATGGCAGGATATGTTGTTTTCTTTACTAAGTGAGCAGCCCGAGCAGCTGAAAAAACTTCTTCAAAAAAAACTTTTCTCTTAAAAGTGAAATTTCAAATTAGTTCTTTAGGTTTATACAGACATGTGAAGCTTTGAATCAATCCATTCCGATCAATGAGTCAAAAGTTGTGAAGATTTTGAGTTTGGGGTAGTTTGCGGCCAGTTACAGAATCTCTACAATACAAAAAAAGTTTGAAATTCTTCATTTAATTCAATTCTTCATATTTTTGGAAAGAAATAAAAACAGAAGGTGTAGATTGTTTATTACAACATTTTAACCATTGGGATTGAAAATTTTCAATTCCATGAATAAAATGTTCACAATTTAGTATTTTGGCTCATTTTTTACTTCTTTCTACTTACTTATTTTTTCCTATATGTTGTACAATTCTAAATGGTTTGAATTTTTTTGAGAATATATCCAACTTGCATTGAAGTATGAATTCAAAGAGTAACCACCATTTTGAATTTTTTTTCACACAAATGTGACCTTGTAATGTGTAGCTACCTGGATTTTTGCAGGGATAAAAAAACAATTTTTGTCAATTCAAATGCTTATATCTAGCAATCTACACAGTGGAAATTTTTGAAAATTTTTCCACATGTTTACAAACCACCTTACTTTTTTCCTACGGTTACATGAGTCAAAAATGTGTTTTAAAAAAAATTGCACTTGTATTAGAAATGGCAGTTTTAGAGCATTTTTGGTGAAAACATAGTCAAAAACCTTTAGGGGTTAACAGAAGTCAAGAGTTTTTAAAACTCTCAGAGGTTGTCGACAGAACAAAAGAGTTCAAAGATTATTTACAAGAATTTCCACAATGGAGTCAAGAAGGCATCTGTGATTTACGATTTTGGCCATCAAAAGTCTTACTTGAAAATGAAGATGGCAATGTTGCTTCAAATGTCGAAGAAGAAGATGCTCATTCAAGCACATCAATTGGAGCAAAGGAGAATATAGTAGGGCTTGCAACTATTGATGTGATTATGGCAACAATGCCTGATCCCAAGAGGAGAGGATATTTTGGACCCTATAGAGACAGACCTCCACGAAAAATATCCCAAAGAATGACAGGGAGGAGGAACAAAAATAGAACTAATGAAGCAGTTCTTGAAGTAGTACGAGGTGCAAATGAAGATCCTTTTCCTCTGTTCAATCCAAAGAATGCACTAGTAGAAAATGACGTCCAAATCAACAGAAATATGTTAATTTTCTGTTGATTCGGGTACTGCAATGTCCAATTTCACATTTTTTGTTACGAGTGACATTTTTTTTTGTTGATTTGGACAGTAAGTGACAAAATCAACAAATTTTTGTTGAACACTTTTTGAACCTTCTAAAATCTTTTGGAATCTTTTGGAATCTTATAGAATCTCTTAAAATCTTTATATTACAATGTCTTTATAAAAGAAATTAAGTATTTAGATTTTTGTATTCAATAAAAACCGCAGACTTTGGAGGTCATTTACACATAGTAAATAAACATTTTTTAGAGTACTTTCAACTAAAAAAGTTGTGGAATTAAATTTGACTTTCATCTCCAACAAATTTGACTTTCACCTCATTAATCAAAATAGAATAATTCAAAGCTTTTCATGTACATATAAATGTTGGATACTAATTTCAAATGTCTGTTTCAAAATAATAATGATATTTTAAGAATTTTTTGAGATTCATAAGCACCCCAAAGATTAATAAAAATTACATATAATGCAATAAATTTTAAATCATATTTATCAAAAGAATTACCTAAATAATTGTACCTCAAAGCTATTTTTGGGACACATGTCGACCTATAAAAACTCTACATGGAAAAAAAGTCAAAAATTGTATCCAAAATCTCTATGTTGCCAAAAGATGCCATTTGATTATTTAAAGGTTGACCCTTAAGTACCCAAGCCTTTTCAAGTCTATTTGGAAAAAGAGTGAGGGCTTATAGGTATTTCCAATAAAGCAAAGAAAAAATTTCAAAATTTAATTGTATAGATGTTTAAGGAACTTGCTTGTTTGTATGCATATATATCAATTTTGAGTGAAAAAAATGCATAGGAGTTGTAAGATTATAACAAGAAAAATGCACTTTTTTTTCAAAGTATGTTGCCCTTCCCTACAATGTTTCAAAAATTTGCTATAAAAATTTCTAGAATTTGAATGTGCCATAAACAACTACAATTAGTGTTAACATGATACAATTCACTTTTAAAAAAACTAAATAATACGTGAAAATTTATCAAAATCATTATACACTTCACTTTGCAATTATTGAAATGCAATTTATAAAAAAAAGGAAAAATCACAATTACCTCCAATTGAGCAATTGCATGTTTAATTTGTCAATGTCCAAAACGATGAAAATAGTTTACTATTTTCATTGGTACCAATTTTAAAACAAATGAATAAGTACAATTTCTTAAATTTCAAATCAAGTGAAATTATTGAACTTTCCTCAAACTCAGAAAATTAAGTCAATTCACAAGCTTTTCTTTAACTATTGGTATGTATATGCCTTTAAGAACCTTTCTAAATTAAATATATATATTTTTCACTAAAAAATGAAAACTTTCATTAGTCAACCTTAAAATTGCCCATAAAAGTTTTTAATAAGTGAATCATTCAAAAATCGGTGTTTTTAAAATTCAGCATACTTTGGAGGCCGTTTGCACATAGTAGAATAACTTATTTTCTTAAAATTTCAACAAAGAAAAGTTCCTAAATGAAACTAAATTTCACCTCCAAAAATCCGTTTGAGATTTGAAGAATTTGATCAAAAGTTATGGGCAAAATACAGAGAGGGGTTCAAACTGCCTTTCTTATTTTACACTTTTAAACATCCTCTCGGAATTTTGTCCATAACTTTTGAATTAAGACTCCAAATTGCAAACGGATTTTTGGAAGTGAAATTTGGTTTCATTTATCAACTTTTCTTTGTTAAAATGTTTTTCAAAAAAGTTAACATACTATGAGAAAAAGGCTTTCAAAGTCTGCTGACTTTCAAAAACAAAGAAAAATAAAATAGAAAACTAAGTAAATAAAATTGGAATACCTGTGTGGTCATGAGTGTTCTTCGGTGGTCTGATGGTTAAGGCAGTAAGTTCTGAACCCCGAGGTGCGGGGTTTAAACATCATGGGTGGTGCACCCATGTGGCACTCTGCCTTAGGGGCACCGCCGCCATTGGCAGCTTGTGATTGGACATGTTTGATGTCATTTTTGTGTCCAAATTAACATTTTTTGGGGGGTGAAAATCGACACTTTTGGGTTGGAAATTAACATTTTTTTGTTGTCAAAACAACACTTTTGTGTTGACAAATAACACCTAATTGTTAATTTGAACGTCCAAAACAACATTTTTTTGTTATGCAATGACCAAATTAACACGTCCTAATTAACAACTAAATTAACAAAAAAATCAACATTTTTTTGTCAACTTGGACACTGAATTTTCTACTAGTGATGACATTGCTATAGGACACTTTGTAGCTCTTACAGTAGAAGCAAGTGAAGTAAGAAGAGGAGTACCTTTCTATTTAGAGAAGGTGTTGGAGTTTGGTTAAGGGAGGTGGGCCTTGAAGATGAAAATCCTTTGGTATTGGCCTAGCATGAGACCTAGAGTAGAAGAAGAAGTAGGAAGCAATACAGTGAGATATGTGAATTGTATGGAATCAAAGTGGGAACCAATTGAAGAGAGATTTTCTTGGGTTGAGAAAGAAACAACTATATATTCATGGACGGATGTCCCCCATCATGGGAGAAGTGAACAGTTAGTACGTTCAAGCATTATAGTACATGGTGTGCAAACGGAGGAAGTAGTAATGATTCCAATGGATGCTAAACCCCATCTTCTTGAATACAAGGCAATGCAGATGGAGGATCTAGGCGACGAATGTCTGCAAAATGATTTGAATATGTATTAGAGAAGTATAAATTGATGAAATGTATTTAAGACCATCTAGTTGTGAGCATCTTTATATCTTTGAAACAGAACGACAAAAGAAGATGCAAAATTAGTAGTATGGAGTGAAAAGTGTTGAAGGATTTCTTGAAGTAATTGAGACATTGGGAACAATATGACAAGTCCCATTTTATGAATTTCTCTTATAAAGACTGAATGGCATTTTTTGAAATCCGATGCCCCCTTAATGTTTGAAATTGTGTATTGCACATAGCGTAGAATGAAGTGCAATTTTGCACCCTCTAAGTGCAAAAATGTCTAATTCGGTATTTTTAGCAAAATACCAAAGACTTCAACAACATGGTCATGTTTGGTGCAAACACATAATGTGTAAAAAAGGGGTGTATAGTGAGGGGAGGGGGAGGCCTTTTATACATTTCCAAGGCCTCCTCTCCCCTCAAATTACTTGCTAATCTACCAAAGAAAATCAAAATTACATTCAAAATTCTACTCTACTACTTTGACCATTCTAACTTTAGGAGAAATGGTTTGATTATCAAATGGATAATGCTACTGGCTTTAGAAGACCCAAATTAGTTCAAGGGAATCTATATCCTTTACTCTCAGGGTTAAATTGCATTCAAAAGCTAACCCCTACGTTCCAATGAAAATCTAACTTTTGGAAATGATTTTTTCCTAAAAGTTTTGACTAGCTAGGGTTGTTAAGAAGGTCAAAGAATGTAACAAAAGAGTCTAAATAGATTCAAATCGGACACCATGTGCTCCTCATATGTTGGTGAATTTACAAAGAATTTAGTAAAACCATTAATAGTTGTTGTTGTTGCTGGTTTGGGTACTTATCAATGTCAGAATGTCTTGAAATTTGGCAAGGCGCTTATTTAGGCTAAAACACACCATCTTGATTTTTAGTGAAATTTTACCATCACCAAGGAATTTTACATGAATTTTCAATTACAAATAAAAGCAGTTGATTTTCCATGGAGTCGTATTTAAAAAACCATGAATGATTTCTTGCACATAAATTCTATTTCAACCTCTAAAGCCTTAAATTGCGTTTTTTGGCAACATAGCAATTTTGAGCAATTCACTATAAATGGAGTTTGTTTGTTTTTTCTTTAAAAGTTTCACACAACATTTTCTTGAAGAGTGGCTTTAAGGCCCAACAACTTTCAAATTTTTTGATTGTATGGGTAAAATATTATTGTATGATATGTCATTTTTAGTGCTTAGTAAGCAGCCTTGACACCATAAATTTTTTTTTTAAAAAAAATTGACAAAATACAAAATTGAAATTGGATCTTTAGATTTATATCTACATGGAAAACTTTGAATCATTCCATTTTGCTTGTTAAAATGAAAGTTATGGGAGTTTTAATTTGAGGTAGTTTATAGATAGTTAAAGAATCTCTACTCTACAAAAAAACAGTTTGAAATTATTTATTTAATTTAATTTTTATTATTTTTGAACAAAAAATTAGATTAGGAGGTCATGTTGATTATTTATTACAACATTACAATCATTGGAATTAACAATCTTTGTTTATTGGTAGTGGAGTCAATTTGAACAAAATGTACACACTCCTTTGTGTATGCCTTTTAATATAAATGAACCACTCTATGCCCTAAATTAACCTTGGAACGCTCTAATGTCCATTTTCTCAATAATAAACCAAGGGCTTTAAGACACTATTTAGTCAAACTAACTTCTCATTCATCCAATGTAATACTCAAATCTAGAAAAGACAACCTTCCTTAACAATCAAATTTATAAAATTTTGATAAATGATATTTTCGTATAAATCTACAAACAAAAATGTGCAAATATTTAGAAAAGGATTGAGGCACTTAGGGATTAATGTTAGAAGTTTAAAAATTTGAGTATACTTGTTGGAATCCATTCAAATGTGTTTTCATACATTATTTTTACTCCATCCATAACTGCTAGAATTGAAAAAATTAAAAAGACTATAATTAGTACTAATGTTGGATTCATTTTAGGGTGTTCAGTAACAAATCTTATAATTTAGATTCCTTCCACCGAAATTTAAAAAATGATCAGAGTTCATTTTATATTGTAAATAAATTATTGAAAATACATTGTAAAACAATGATTGAAAACAATGATATTAATTACTTGTTCTACAGTGCCAGTGCCATCCAAAGAAAATTAGGAATATTAATAGCAGTAGTTAATGATACATTTTTTTTTTTTTTTGAAACAAATGAAACGGAATTTCATTGCAGAGGTGAAATACAACCAACACCAGCCACAAGTGGCCTGGTGGGAAACAGAGAAGACAAAACACAAACAGGAAAGAAAGAAAAAACAGGGAAGTGGCAGGGGAGCAGCTGCGCAGCGCTGCGGAGAGGCCGGAGGCCTCTCCCGGCCGGCCGAGGAAATCACCCACCAGGAAGCGGCGAAGAATTTAGGGTGGCTCGTAGACGAATCCATCGCCAGGTCCTGTGCTCTTCCAGCTCGGTTGCTCTGCGGTCATGGTGGCGTAGAAGTCGAATTTGCAGCGTCTCTTCGTGAAGGCTTCCAGGAGTTTCCTCTGTGCTACCATGGACTTCTGCTTTCCATTGCGGATTGAAGCCCATTCGGCTCTCCCGTAATCGAGCATCCCATTCCAAATGTGTTGACGGATTCGTTCGGGAGGCCAAGCTATGTTGTTAAACACAAGATCGTTTCTCTGTATCCAGATGGTCCAGATGACAGTCGAACGTAATTCAAGCCGTTAATGATACATTTGAGTAGTAGAGGTTCCACTATTACTATCTACTTCAATTTAAATTGATCTATAACTTTTTATTTTTATTTTTAAATTGGTGAAGGGTATCTGAGTTTGCCTTGTCTTAACCTTGGAACGCTCCAATATTCATTTTGAAACAGGGCCGGGCTTCAAGACATTGTTCAATCAAACTAACTTCTCAATCATCAAATGTAATATTCAAATCTAGAAAAGACAACCTTCCTCAACAATCAAATTCATGAAATTTTGATAAATGATATTTCTCTACAAATCTATAAGCAAGAATGTGCAAAAATTCAAAAAAATATTTAGGCACTTAGGGGTTAAGTATTTGTTCATTGTATGACATACTGATTGTTTATTATAGAAAGGATAATGAGACCCATTCTACATGTGTCCAAGATGGGATCTTCAAATATTCAAACATTTAGAAAGAATGGTTTGAAATTGCGGTTGCCATTTGTTTGCCATAGCGCAAGTAAATACTAGTAGAAAATATGCATCCAAATCAACAGAAATTTAACGAGAAAATGTTGATTTTTTTTGTTAATTAGGACGTGTTGATTTAGACATCATTCAACACAAAAGTGTTAATTCAAATGTTCACAATGACATTTTTTTGTTGATTAATAACAAAAAAGTGTTCCTATAGTTGTTCATTCTAATACAAAAATGTTCATTTTCAACAAATAAGTGTTAATTTTTGTTGATTTGGACAATTGAATATAAGACATGTAGGTCCTAAAGAATCACCCACAAAATACTCCGTAATAAATTGAGTGAGTTCCTAACCATGAAAGTAGATAATATTCTAATTTTGTGACAAGCCTATACAACCAAAAGGTATAAGAGTATAAATGTCTAGCAAGGCCTGAAAGGTAATAGAGTTACAATTTCTACATTTCTAGGCAATGTGGTCCAAACTTTAAATATACACAGAACTCATCACTTCGTAAAAGTATTTGAAGTCAAGACAATAAGCTGAAACTATTTTCACATTTAGATATTCATGGAGTGCCTAATTGGTATGTGTAGGCCTTTTAAGAACAAATATCCATTCTAAGAGGAATATGAAAATCCTTGATAACTCAAGGAACCTACAAAATTGCAAAATTGAAAAGGACAATGTCTAAAGTAACATTTTGAAAATACCCCCTTGTACAATACAATAGCCACATTACAATCTGAAAGTCTTTTGGAAGGCAAAGTTGAGGGAGCCTTCCAATTAATCATTCAAGAGTTCATAGCTCCAAACACCTAAGTAAACAAACAACTAGGAGAACAACTCAAAACAATAGAAAGTATCTGCCAGATAAAAAGCAACCATTTGGTACTAACTTGTTGGTGCAATCCCAAAATCCACCTTTAGCTTTTCCTTTGCCAAATTCTATTCAATTCTATTTTCCAAGAAAATAGCTTATGAAAATATTGAAAATGCTAAGTAAAAATGTAAGAATAAAAACAAATGCTTTGGATAGTGTCAATATAAATATTTGTAGGAAGGTATAAATTAACCTCTAAAGGACCAAATTGTGTTTTTTTGGCAACATAGTGATTTTGGCCAGCTCACTATGGATAAAGTTTTTATTTTTTTTCTTTGAAATTTTACGCAACATGTGCCCAAGGAGTAGCTTTAAGGCCCAACAATTTTCATAACTTTTGACTACATTGTCAAAAAGTTATGACATGGTATGTTGTTTCCTTTGATTGGCGGGCAAATTGGGTAGCAAAATAAACTTCTTTAAAAATTAATTTTTTAAGAAATTAAAATTTGAAATTGATTTCTTTGATTTCTACCTAAGTAGAAAGCTTTGAACCATTCCATTTTGATTAATGAGTCACAAGTTATGAGGATTTTCATTTTGAGGTAGTTTGCGGCTGCTTATAGAATCTCTACACTACAAAAAAAGTTTGAAAATTCTTTATTTAATTCAATTTTTAATATTTTTGAAAAAATAAAAACATCAGGTATATATTATTTAATAAAAAATTACAACCATTGGAATTGTCTTCTTTTTACTCTATGAATAAAATGTTCACAATTTAGTATTTTGGTTCATTTTCTACTTCTTTCTACTTACTATTTTTTTCCTATATGTTGTACAATTCCAAATGATCTGAAATTTTTTTGGCATGTAGCCAACTTCACTTGAAGAATGTATTCAAAAAGTTACAATCGTTTTGGACATTTTTCTATACAAATATGGTCTTTTGAAGTGCAGCTGCCCTGATTTTTGCAGTGGTAAAAAAATGATTTTTGTCTCTTCAAACACAAATATCTTGCAATCTACATGGCAGAAATTGCTGAAATTTTTTCTACATCTTCTTAAACTTGTGTTCTAAAAGATCCTATAGTTAATTTTGTCCAAAAATGTTTTTCTCTTAAAATTTGGTAGTTATCTAAAAAATGATAGTTTTGAAGTGGTTTTGGTGAAAACATAGTCAAAAACCTTTAGGAGTTAAAGCGTAAAATCTATCAAAATTCATTACTACTCAAGAGAAGTAGTGCCAAAGGACTGAAGAAATTCTTCACCTGGAACATAAGCATAGTACTAACCAGTTGTTAAGCAATCTATTATGCCCTTAGCAGTGCCCAATGACCTCGACAATGGTCAATGATTAAAGCACTTGTAGATTAAGCTAGCACTAACCAACTATAAAGCAATCTAGAATGACCTCATCAATGCCAAAAAAGTAAGCAATAACCACCTATAAAACACAATTCAAAGACTAAAGCAATGCCAAGTGATTCAAAGATGATTGTGAAGACTCAATAAGGAATCCTCAATGGTATCAAGGATTTGTAAGCAAAAATTAGCACCATCTTCATTGCTTCAATGCCACAATTCTAAGGTTAGTGTGAAGTACTCCTAGATGCACCACTAATAACACTGCCATAAACAAGAAGGATTGAAGAAGCATTCCTAGAAAACAACTAGGACACTCTCTAAAAACTACTAAACAAAAGAGTGCATGTACAAGAGATACCAAGAAATTGATAGTAGAGCGTAAGTACTAGTGTTCTTATCTCCAGCCTTATTGGGTCCTAAATCATAGCAATCAGAGGAACACAATTGAAATGCAAGAGAAGAAACTAGGTACTAGACACTTACAATTCAGTACATGATGGTTGCCATTTTCTTTCAAAGACTGTTTGAGCTCTTCAAGCTTAGTTGATAATTCCAACCTATTGGTCTCAACTTCAAATTATGAGTATGCACATTGGAAGCCAAAGTTCTGCCACCAATGCTCAAGAAATATCTTGTATTGATAAAGCATACCACCCTTTACTACAATAAAGAGCACAATCTTGTTTATTAGAATAACACACATTACATCCTAGATCAATTCAAAAGGTAAAAACATACAATACTTAGTAAAAATGACTTCACGAAGAAAAAGGTCTCATTAGACCTAAGCAACATAAACTATTGATGCTATAAACCAAAATTTTAACCATCAGTTAAGAATGGCATGGACATGGATAAGCCCAAAGCCCCAAAGATCATAACTTCTACAATACATTTCATAAAATGATATCAACATTTTCAATTGTCCCTTAAGATGTTATCTTCATAAAGTGCAATTATACCTTCTCATAAAGTTTAGTAGCAGCATCTAGTGCTCCACATTGATAATGTATAGCAAAAACTTAATTATCCAAGACCATTCCATGTCTTTTACACCAAGTGTGAGTCCTGTAGTTGTCACCCATGCTTCAAATTTTTCTTTTTTTCTGCTTTTTGCTCATTTTTAGGGTTATTATGGTTGAAAAACAACAAAAAAGAGTGGGCAAAATGTTTGATGCAATTCCCCATAACCACGGGGATATAGTCAAAATGGTCCACAAGTGCTCTAAGAACTCCTTAGGACTAGTTTTTAAAACTTTATTAAGAGTTAGAATGTGGTTTAGTAGTTTAGAGGAAGTTCGCAACAATTAGTATTCAGGAAGTGAATTAGTATGAAAGCACTAAGAATTGGCCTTATCGGAACTTGTATGAGTGGGCCTAAGAGGGTTGGATTTCAACAACAAAAATGAGAATTCGATAGGTTTCTAGGAGTGTCAAGGCGAAGTCAATTCGTGGAGATTTCCTTATATGGGAATGATTCTTCCTCATTGAATTAATTCCGCTAATATTCAATTTCTACTTTATTTTGAAAGTGTGAGTTTTAGTGAAACTTTATACTTGGCTTTAGGAGGCTCTCTAGAAGTTCCCCTAAATGTTTCCTGATTTTCTGAATTATGTAAATGACTCCATGAGAAGTCAACCGCTTTTATCGACAATTGAAAATTCGTATAAAAATCCCTAGTAGTGGTAAATCCCACTAAAAATTAGGATAAAGTTTTTTAGCATAAATAAGCACCTTGCCAAATTTCAAGACATTCGGACTTTGGCAAGTACCAAAATCAACATCAACAACAACTTTCAAAGATTTTACTAAATTCTTTGCAAATTGACCGGCGTACGAGGAGCATACAGTGTCTGATTGGAGTTAATTTAAAATCTTTTAAAATACTCTTGGGCCTTCCCAACAACCTTGGCTAATCAAAACCTTTGAAAAAAATCATTTCAAAAAGTTAGATTTTTCACCCTTTTCATTGAATTATTGGGGTTAGCTTTCGAGCGCAATTGAGCCGTGGAAGTAAGGGGTCTTTTGAAGCTAATGGCGCTTTTTGTTTAGCGGTTGGACCATTTCTCCAAAAGTTAGAATGGTCACAATAGTAGAGTAGAATTTTTAGAGGTTAATTTTGATTCCTTTAAGTTGATTAGCAAGTAATTTGAGGGGGGAAGAGGCCTTGAAAACATATAAAAGGCCTCCCCTTCCCCTTGCTTCACACCATTATCACACCATTCTTATACCATTAACACCATACCATTACCATTATCAAACCTTTACAACCATTATACCATCTACAACATTTTCATTTGTAAGTCATTTCCATTCTCATTTTCAAACATCCTTGCACGTGTGCATACACCTTTATTTTGTTGGTATTTTTCAACCTACTACTTTCTTTTGTTATTTGGCTTCAATTTGGTTCTTTTTGAGTTCCTTTATATTGCAAAGCTCATTAGGATTCTTTGAAGTATTCATTTGTAAGTGCTTGAGTGTTGTACTAATGCTCATACAATTGTTGAAGTAGTCATCTCAAATGTTGATACTATAATTCTACATGATTAGTTTCTTTGAGGGGATTTACAACTTGAATTGGTTTATTGAGAATCCCCCGCAAGCCTAACTAGTAAATTGTAGTTCTAAGTGTAGAATTTTGGTTATTCTAAAACTCTATAGACAATTTTGTAGCAAAACTCTTGGCAAATTGTCTAGAATTTGAGGATAATACCTCCGTTATGGCGAAGCCATTACCAAAATTTGTAAAATATTAGACAAGTTTTGTTTTTCCATTTCCTTAGACTTTTTGGACAATGGAGCTTTGAATTTGCTAACACAAATTTTGGTTTAATTTTTTTATTAAAGGATCCCTAGAGGGACCCAAAAGTGTGGAGACCAACAACCAAAGTCATTGAAGTTTGGCCAAAAAACCAAATCCAACAGTGAGCACAGAGTCAACAAGCCCCCTAGTTGATTAAAGACCAACCAACCAGCCAGTCATGTCTATTACAGTGGCAGTGCGACAGTCTTGGCCATTGGACTTTAGTCATTTGGTGGATACTGAACTAGCTCCTAGCCATTTAGTGGGTATTGAATCTGGCTCTAACCATTTGGTGGGTACTAAAGCTGATTCAACATCATATCATATATGGGGAGGATGCCTGCAAGGCCTCCATTCATTTTTTTAGGGGATGTTTTAGAACACTGGGCTTGAGACTTTGGGAGACAAAGTTGGGTAGAAACTTTTGGATACTATTTTCTCACTTAAATTTTGATTTCAAAACTACAAGAGAGATTACAAGAGAGGCAAGGTAGGAAATTAGTCTTCCAACACCCAAAGGGCCTAGATACTTAAAAAAATGGATTTTCAACACATACCAAATCTAGTCCAAAGGGAACTGTAATTACTCAACCAAGCTATACAAAATCAATTAGAAGGTAACTAGGCTATATTGAATCAATTAAAAGGTCAACCAGATCAACCCTAAGGTGACTTGGCCTCCCTAATCACGAGTTGGAATAGTCCAGCAATCCCATCCCCCTTCCTTTGCAATTTAGTCTAGCCCCCCTTCCTTGCATTCTGATCCAATACTAGAGTTGGTTCTTGCAAAAATTTGCTCTTTGTGTGCATTCTCTGAACTCACAAATCAATCCTTAAAAACAAAAATGCAAAGAATGAAGTGAGAGATGGACAAGAGTTGATTTAGAAGAAGGAAGAGAGATGAAAGGATCTTCCCTAGAATAGTGTTGACTTTAACAACCATTGTTTAGTTGATAAAAGACTAGAAGAAAAGACAAGTAGAAGAATAATTTGACTTTAAAGAGATTTAGAGGTTTGCTAAATTAAAGAAAAGTTGGAGAAGCTTAGTTGTAGGGTGATTTGACTTTAAAAACCATTTAGCTAGTGATCTAAAAATTAGATTTTTCTAGGATTTTTTATAAGTTGACTTTGAGGGTCTATTTAAAGATAAGGAGAAAAGACTTTAAAGATTAAAAAAAAACATCAAAATAGAAGGAAAGACCAAGTAAGGGGAGGATACAAAGTCTTCAAAGTATAGTGAAGGCATACCGAATACAACATTCGAATACGAAATTGTCAAATGGAGGTGGAAATGGTGTATCATGAAGGAATCTTGGAAATTCACGAAGACTTTGGAGTAAACATAATGGAGGTAAGATCTTGAATTCCATTTATTTTCTAGTCTTTCCGTGATTTAATTAAATTAGTTTTTAGGATTAAAGGTTCAATTAACAACTAGGACAAAAATCTTGAGAAATTATCGTTAAATTAAATTGGTAAAAGTTAGAAGACTTTTAGTGGAAGTAGAATTGAAAGTGACATTCAAAAATATTACCAATCAAAGGTAGTTAGGGATTAAGTCTTCACAAAGCAATCAAAGGTTAATATTTTTGCAAATTATTTTTTATCTAAAGCAATTTAATCAAAACTCAAAAGGTTAAAATACCAAGTGAATTGACCACTTGAGGAGAAAAGAATCTAATTAGGTAAATTTTGATGAACCAGTCAATGGTCTAAATTTACCATAAAATTCATAATTATCTCGAAGGTTGAGTTCAAAGTTTTACTTTTAGTAAAAAAACATTAAATTATCCTTGTCATTTTTTTAAAAAGAAGTAGGTTCTACAAATT
This sequence comes from Thuidium tamariscinum, assembly GCA_947034885.2. Taxonomy (NCBI): domain Eukaryota; kingdom Viridiplantae; phylum Streptophyta; class Bryopsida; order Hypnales; family Thuidiaceae; genus Thuidium; species Thuidium tamariscinum. The sequence goes on from OX344750.2 coordinate 35,571,564, forward strand.
TTTCTTTATCACTTTTATACAAAGTAGACTTTAGTATTCGCAAAGCAATTCAAACCCTAACAAAATCATTGAGTGAAAGAAATTTAAATAAAATAATTAAAAGAGAGAAAAGTAGGAGTAGAAGGTTAAAAGGATTCATTGCTTGGAAGGCAAAATCGGATTACACGTAGGTTAGACACCCATTAAGATTTGATTACAACATAGAAGAACCGGGTTGTGTACATTTTATTTCAAGGGTGGGAATAAAGCGCCTACACCAAGATTGATGGAATTTGTTAGCGTCACATTCAAAAACAATTCCTATTACAAAGGTTAGTAGCAAAATGGCCAATCGACCACAAACAAGGAGAAAATCTACACATGGTCAACAAAAACAAATGCTTTACGCAACGGGAATTCAAAGATTTGCACTCCAATGTCTTTGAATCCAGAACATGATTTGGAACTATGAAGAAATCTTCTCTCAAGTGTGAGATAGGAATAGAAAGCAATAAAATCAGATGTACCAGACTTATTTCACAAAATGATTGATACCGGGAGATAAATAATTCAACACCAAAATCAAAGAGAGACCATTATGACTTAGATCAATCAAAGTTGCAAACATAGTGGCCTCAAAACTTACCAACAGTAATGCCATTTGATGCAATTTTTAACAAAAATCAAAAACCTTATCAATTGTAACAAGGTTAGGTTTCTAAAATAGATTTGGAGGTGTTTTTTCTTCTAGCTTCTTGTAAAAGCCTATAGGAGACAATGGCCATGATCATCAAGAGTATAGTGGGCATGGCAATGGAAATGCCTCCAATGATCAAAACCAACAAGTAGTTCATTCCATCTTGGTACTTGTCATGCTGGATGGGATATATGGCATAGTGATCTCTATAATAATTTCAATCAAAATTGAAACAATATAGAAGTTTTGAATTGTTACCAACACTTGAACCACCACCAAACAAAAGTTAATAACTAAGTGAGAATAGTCATCATTTTCCAAAACAATACAATTTGAATTCATTAGAATTAAACTTCAAAAACAAGGAAACTACATAACAATATTGCTAAACCCCAATTAAAATTTAGCACAAATGTAAGCAATAACTATAAAAAAAACTAACACTATTAAGTTAATTCATTTTCAAGTGTTCAACAAGATGAAGTTGAGGCAAATTTGAAAATCTAAGCATAAGTACACGTGGGTATATGTAATGAATCAATTGTTATAAGAAAGAAACACCCCAAGCTTGCTCATAAATGTCATGGAGTGTAGAGCTAATCCTACCTTTTGTTAATTGCCCACATTGTTTGTGGGATCCACCAAATGGTCGGTTTTGCCAAAAAATAAAAACATTGGTAGCAATAACCATGGTCTCAATTTCACCTTGTTTGCAAGTGGATCCTAATTATACTTTGTCTAGCTCCGAGTTTTTGATTAGAATCGATTGCAAATATTCATTGACAAAGCACAAATATTATAGAGAGAATCTGCCATGATGATGGAGCCAAGAATTGAAGCTCAAATTTAGTCAATTAGCTTGAGAATTCAAGTAAAATTCCTCACTTGACCAATTTGTAAGGGATTATCTTCTAGCAATTGAACATTAGTAGGAATAATATCACCGAGTTTGATGCTCACAATGTCTTCAAGTACCAAGATTGCAACGTCACACTCATCCCATTGGTTGTTTTACATTTACTTCTTGGTTTTGGAAGCCAATAAGGCCATGAGAGTAGCAACTGCATTTTCAGCATCATTCTCCTTAAGCACACATCAAGCATATTTTTAATCCTCTTATTAAATTTGAAGCAAAATAAATTTAAAAAAATGATATGTTCAATGGAAAAAATAAAATTGTGCTTGAGGTGTCCTTGAAGTGTGCTTCAGGTTGACTTCAAGCACACTTCAAGTACATTTTTAATCCTCTCATTGAATTTGAAGCAAAATATATATTTTTTAAATAATGTGTTTAGGTGTTTATAAGAAGTTGAGGTTTACTTCAAGTAAACTTCAAGCACATTTTAATTTTGTCACTGATTTTGATGCATCTATACACTTACAAGGGTTAACTTTATAAAAGCACAATAAAAAAGAATTGATACTTTAAACCTACTTGGTCAACACACTTAGACTTCCTTTTGGCTTGTCCTAAATTTTTTCATTTTTTTCATATGTCTTGAAGTGGTTGCCCTCCACCCATCTACCTACCTATCTAATTGCTTGATTAAAAAATCCTTTGACTACCCATCCAATCGCTCATCAGAAAGGCCATTGGAATACGTGTCTAATAGCCCAACTAAAAGCCTATTCAAACGTTCGTCTAAACTCTCGTCCAATTGCCCGATAGAAAGCCCATCTGATTGCTCAACTAAAAATGTATTTGATTGCTTGTTTGAAAGCCTATCAAAATGCCTATCCAAAAGCCATCTGACTACCTATTAAAAAGTCCAACCGACCGTTTGTTTGACCATTTGTCCACCATTCCTTAGATGTTGTTTGTCATCTAGTGTCCGCCGCCTAATGCATCCATTGCGTTTGCTTATCCGGGCATCTAGGCACCCGGATTTTGGACATGATTTTGCTCAAGACATGCCAATTTGTCAACCCTTCTACATAATAGTTATAAATTGTAAGAAGTCCTTTTATCATAGCTATGAATACCAAAATGTAATCCAAAATTGCAATACAAAAATATTTTATATTTCTGTATTTGAGTTGTGATTTTTGGTGACTATGGTTGATAAAAAAAGTCACATTTCTTATGTTTCATAGTGACAATACAGTAAGGTATGGTACATTTATGAATTTTTTACAGAATTATTTTTTATTTCTTTATTCCAAAATCAAGTGAAACATAACCAAAAATTCAATATAGAATTGAAAAATACAATTTAGGGCCTAATTGTCAATGAGATCTTAAAACTCTTCTTTTAACCTGATCCACTCTCTAAATTTCCTCACATAAGTTTGCATTTGGCTAATTATCTCCTAATTACTTTCTACAAGTCTTCATTCAATAAGTTCAACATTTGGGCACTTATCTCAAAGTTGTGTGGCCCCAAGGCTGCCCCTTGAATAGGTGGCAAATCATCAGATATTAATGTAGCAAGGATGATAAAAAAAGCACTTGTATAAATTTGACCCCCTTGCATAGACAATGTTTGCAAGAAGATTGAAGGATGGTTCAGAGTATAAGGGTTATAGACACCCATATTCCAAGCTAGTTGTAGTTGAAGAGTAGTTGGATTACGTTGCCCCTTTTGATCACCCAACTTGCTCATTTGTTGATATTTATAAGAATCACTACATGTGTTTGGTTCCCTGAGTACTTCAACCAAAATTGAGCATCCATGCATAGTTAACTAAGCATTTGAGAAACTCTTACTTCAAACACAACATTGGTTCCATCACCTTCCAAATCCCAAGAAGTTGGTTTGTAGCAAAAATTTGACTTCTTTGCCATGTTCAAGCCTTTAAAATGAAAGGATCCCACATATATAATATCATGTTTGAGACTACAAGAAACTCATGTTTTAGGTGATGGATTTTAGTTGATATCAAATGTCACAACACATGTTTTTATGTCAACAATTATGTCTGCCATAACATCCTCTCTAAATCAAGATGTTATGGCGGACATCATTGTTGACATAAAAACATGTGTTGTGACATTTGATATCAACGAAAATCCGTCATCTAAAACATGACAATCTTGTAGAATTAGATCAGTCCAAAAACAACAAGTTTGTCAAGTTCAAATCTCAACAAGCCTCCAAATATCTCATGGGTTGTACCAACCATGAACTTGACAAATAAAATCTCTTGATTCATATATGTCATAAAAAATTCTCATTCTAGACAGTTCATTCTAGATGTCATCTATTTCATCAATATCACTCATACTAACACTAGTGAATTCTACATATTGTGTTTTCTCCCTCTATATATATTTCCCTCTCCCATTTCTGCATAAAAGGCCATGTAATCTTCTTTGAATGTATGCAAACTCTTGAACTTGTAAGAATGAATGATTGCATATTTAGTGAGAAAGTTTTCTCTCTCTTGAAACCAGCACATGTAAGAAATGGCTTTGTAGCCACAATCCCTACCATAAGAAAGCGCCATCCTTTACTCCCAATAACCTACTACACATATACAAGCATATACATAAGTTCTTAGTAAACTTTAAGCCCAATCAGTCCTAGCCATTGATACAACCAAGAAGCCCAAATGAAAAAAAATTGTGTAAGGCTTGAACTTCATATTAGTGTCAAAGCATTGTTCCTTCCTAAATTTCAATGCTCATAACTATAAAGTAGGTACTTGAAGGAGCTATGAAGACATATGAAAATAAAATTTTGTATAGACCTTTTCAACTTGTCAAATTTTCAAACATGACTCAAAACTGAAGGTCCTAACCAATTTTAGCATGTAGCAACCCCAATAGATAAAAAAAACCCTATCAATTGAACATGGCTCTCGAATGCTACATGAAAGCATAATAATTACTTTGCTTTGAATAAGACAAATTCACTATGTTGTCTACTCATGTTTTGGTCATTAAGAACCCATCAATAACTTCATAGAAATCTATAAAAAATGAAATTCAAAGAAAATGCAGATATCTTCCTTCCCCACAAAGCCAAACACCCAATCATGAGCACCAAAAAAACGAAAACTTAAGATTGTTCCGGACCCTAGCTTATAAATTGAGCAATTCAATTCAAAGTACAAATGTGAGATGTAAATTCCCTGATATCTTCTACAACCTATACATCCTCAAGGATACAAAAAACACAATTAGAGTCCCAAAAGCAAGTGCCTTCTAAGACCCTAACAGTATCCAAACTACAAACAACCTTGATTACACCCCAAAAGATGTGATAACGGAATCAAGAGTCATTGAAATACTCTGAAAGTGTAATATGAAGCTCTATGGTCATCAAGCCAAGCGAATTATGCATTGAAGAGATACTTGAAAAGGAAGCTGCAATGATCTAGAAACACCACCAAATTTCACCACATTTTTTTATAAACTATTCATTTGCATTAGGTCCCACTCATTAGGAGAGATTTGAAGGCTCTAGGAGCCCGCGAGTTCCCACAGCCTGAAATCGTGTAATCTACCGCGGGAACACAGCTCTGCAAGAATCCTACGTGGTTGAGCGACTGCCACGTCATTAACTCATTTTTTAAAATTTGGACTTTTTTCATATTTCAAGACCCAATTTTTATTTTATTTTGGTGAGAAATGCTAGTCTGACAGCGGCCAGCCGTTCCCCAAACCAGTTTAGGGAACAATCCTGAAACGGCCCTTTGGAGCCCTCAAATCCCTCCTAATGATGAATTGTTGTTGCCACAAATAGACTGGTGGCAACCCGACGTAATGTGCATTTGTAACAGAGCTTACAGACTAACAAAGAACAATAATAAGAACCACAATGATGTTGCTACACACATTTAACTTCAGTAGAATAGTACTTGAAGGAAGAAGACAATGAACTTTCTACTTGAGCTTTCCAAGGGCTCTGCCCAACCACACTATGATACATGTCAAGAACTTGAGAATAGCTTCATTGATGGAGATTTACGTGTTATTATTGGTTCCTTACCTCAAAGGCACTTGGCTAGTATAAATATTAACTTACTTCAAGATACCTCGAGATTTGATAATTTTCAAAGTTTAGGTATTTTATTTTTGAATGAAAGTTGTAGATTATTAGAAATAGATTACACCCAAGTATATAGTTAGATATGCATGTATTATCACCAATAATTTTACATGATCCATATACAATAGAACTAATAAAAGTCATCCTCTAAACTAATAAAGCTCTTCAGAGTAATGTGTCAAAGTCTTGGGTTCTTGGCCCTGGCCACACACAAAGGTTATGAAGGCAAATGGCCCTCCATTAACCCGTAAAGGTTTTTGATTATGATTTCTACCAAAAACACTCCAACATTGCAATTTCAAATATAAGTTACAAATTTTTTTTTAACATTTTTTGATATACGTAATCATAGGATTGTGTAGTATGCTAGTTTGGAAAGATGTAGTAAAAATTTCAAAAATTACCATAGTGTAGATTGCAAGATATTAGCGTTTGAGTTGACAAAAATCATTTTTTCTGCCCTACAAAAAATTGGGGAGTTGCACTTCAAAAGGTTACATTGGTATAAAAAAATACTCAATATGGTGGTTAATCTTTGGATTTGTTCTTCAAGGCAAGTTCACTACATGCTTTAAAAATTTCAAATCATTTGGAATTGTACAACATGTAGGACGAAGATAGTAATTAAAAAGAAGTAGAAAAAGACTCAACATACTAAATTCTTAACAATTTACTTATAAAGTTGAAAAATGCCAATTCCAATGGTTGTAATGTTGTGATAAACAATCTACACCTATAGTTTGATTTTTTTCCAAAATATTAAAAATTGAATTAAATAAAGAATTTTAAACTTTTTTTTGTAGAGTAGTGATTCTATAACTACCCGCAAACTACCCCAAACAAAAAATACCATAAATTTCATCTCATTAATCAATTTGGAGTGATTCAAAGCTTTCCAAAAAGATGTAAATCTCAAACATCAATTTCAAATTTTAATTTCTCAAAAAAGTAATTTTTGAATCTTTTTTTTGCTTTAGACATATAGATTCTTCACTAGGGAACCAAAGTAAGTGTCTATTCATTCAACAATATCTCTTAATCATTCTTAGTATTTGGATGATGGATTGATGGATCTTGTCCTTTCAAGATTAAGCTTGAGCCTTAGAGCATCCCTACGGGTTGCGCATTTGCAAGGCTCAGGCAAGGCTCGCTTACGGAGCTCAAGTGTTGTGGCTAGCTAGTGGGTGCTTCTCTGGCCCACAAAGAGATGGGTAGAACATATGGGGAACACTACACACAAACGAAGAATGTGAGTGTGCCACTTGGTCCTTGAAAGGTAGAGTGAAGGCAACCATTGTTAGGCTTGTTTTGTGGAAGCTATGCTAGTTTGTTTGGGCTTCCTCTGGGCCATCTATGCAAGTAGAAGACTTACTGAATTCTTTGTGAATTATGTTGCTTTAATTGTTCATTCTTTGTTCTGTACTTGGAAGACTATATCCCTTAATATATCGCACTACGGGTTGTGTCCACAATTTGGCGGTTTGTTGGACATTTTTGGCCATGGCTAGCCACTTCTTTCACCTCGCAGTGCCTCTTGTGGGGCAAGCATTGTCATTGGACATAGCCAATTCCTTAGTCTACATCACTCCTTGAGTCCACGTCACTCCTTGAATCCCTGTGGGGATGCTTTTACAACTAGCCAAATTAGCTCCATATGGTTGTTTATTCAAATGATATAAAATATACAGATGTAATTTATTGTGACAAAAGTCTTTTCCTTATTTATTGATCAGTGATTCAATTTCTGATATGATTTCATGTAATAAAAAGTTGAATTTCATATTCTCTATTTTTTAGTAAAGTTTGAAGTTGAAAGAAATACGCATGCATACACCAAGAAGAAGATTACTTTCTATTTTGATGAGTTCATAAAGATGAAGGTTGAATTTCACATTCTATAATTTTTTGTAATTTTTTTGTAAATTTTGAAGTTGAAAGAAACATTTGAATACCAAGAAAAAGAGTATTATCCAATTTGATGAGCTTATATATTGTAGATGGAAGTTGAATTTTATATGTTCTAATTTTTTGTGCACTTTGAAGTTGAGAAAAACATATAAATACCAAAGAAAAAAGTACTTTCTATTTTGATCATAAAAATCTCTTAATTGTAAAGAAATTTATTCAAATTATTTATTTTTTGTAATGTAAAATTGTTAAATAAATAGTTTTCTTTAATGTGAATTTAGTTTTAAGAAATTAGTTTTATAGTTTTTTGTACTATGTTTTTTTAGTTATAATTGTCATTTCTGTCAATTTTTTTAAGCAAAAATCTTTAATCAAATGTGACCATTTTCTAGTAACTATTTCAAAAATTTACAATGCTAGAAGATTGTTAACCTTGAAGTGCTCCAATGTCTAAAATTCAAAACGATGAAGAAAGCGCTTCAAGGCACTGTTTCATCCAATTAACATCTCATTTATCAAATGTAATACTTGAATCTAGAAAAGACAACCATCCTTAATGACCAAATTCATTTCATTTGTGTTAATGATATATCTTTACAAAGCTATAAGCACAAATGTGCAAAAATTCAGAAAAGAATTGAGACATTAAGGAGTTAAGTATTAATACACTCACGTTTCACATCATCCATCTTTGAATGACACCCTTTAATTTGGAATGGACAATGAATAAGTAAATATCTAAAGTTCTATTATTCTACTATATTGTAAACTTAGTGGTCATTTTTAGTAGTAAATGGTTTCATTTGTGCCAACATAGAATTGGTCATTGTATAAGAAGATGTACTTAGTAAAGTTCATTTTGATTTTATATTTCCCTTGAATAATGTTTGATACTAGTGATAGCTTTTTGTGTTCCTAGACTTTAATTATCCCTAAAAGGATGCTATGGTCCAAGGTGGTCTAATGGATGATAAGAAATTCTTGCATGTAAAACAAAAGTGTAATTATCCATCTTTGGAATTTTGTGCAAGAAGGGGGTGATCATGAATGATAGTTTGCTTTGCAATGAATACTTTTGATTTTTTTTTCAGTAGATGATTTACATTGTTGCAAAAAAGATGATTTCTACAAAGCCTAGCCCATCTTTATAAGGTTAATATGTCCAACAAATTCTTAAGTTTGATTTATTGACACACTTGAAACACATATACTTATTTTTGGTAGGTTGACTATTAAATTTTGCAAAGTTAATTTAGATTTGGATCCACCTATGCAACAATCAATGGTCTAGGGAATTGACACTTTGGAAATCATAAAAATTATACATTAAATTTGAAAAATCTATTTTTTTTTCCAATTTACATGATTTTCACTCACTAATACTACAAAAATATTATTTTAGAAAAAGGTGCCTCCAACTCTAATAACTAATGCTTATATTGATAGTTTTGGATGATTTCACTTTAAGGTAAGATTTGGAATTGAGCTGTAAGTTCTATTAACAAAACCTTTCAACCTTCACTTGTAAAATTTTATGACTAGTTGATTGTCACTCCAAGGTTTGCCTAGGGGTCATTGCAAGAAACACCTATATTATTTTGTGCCACACGTTGCATGCTGATCAATTTTTTGGCCATAATTTTTGTGTTTCTCCTCCAAATGACTCAAGATTTATAAACAAGGTACTCGTAACTATTATACACCTTCCTTGATTTTTTCATAATTTTCAAAAATATTTTACTATCCAAAAATAGACCCCGATTGAATGTCACACTTTGCAATTTAGGGTTTTTTAGTACTATGGAATACCTTTTTTTTAATGATTTTGAGATGAAATTTGGATGAGATGGTCTTCTAGTAGACTTCTAACTTTCGAGGAAAGGATTTTAAAAAATAGTTAATTTTATTTGGTGTGGAGGTCTACAAAGCGAGTTTCTTTCTGCTTGTATTTTGAAACATATAAAATATGATTTTGGTGGGTTTTTTGGTGAATGACCATCTCCATAAAGTTGTTGCAAATGGTCAATTTTTATTTTTTGAAAATACTTATTTTTACTATTTTTCCCTAATTTTTGAATCAAAATACCTATTTTCTTGAGATTTGGCACTTTTCAAGTTCTCCTATTTAGAGAATTTTCCTATCAATTTCCTTTGGTGAAAACCTTCATTTTAGAGGTATATACATTATTACTATTTTTTTTGAAATTAAAATTAGTTTTCTAATTTTATATTACTCCTGAAAAAGTCATGAGTATTGTTGCAAAACGCAACAAAACCGACAGGTGTTTCTTACAATGACCTAGAGTTACTTTTTAGTTGCTTTGATGTAAGTATTTATTAATGCCAAAAAATTATTCTTCAATTTTGATTAGATACTCCATAATATTGTAGAGCTTAGTCGGATAGTTTTAGATGTAATTTTTTTAATACTTTATCTTGTTGGAGTTAGTTCACATTATTTTTTTTCTAAATTATTTTATTTAAAAATACTTGTTATTGGAAAAAAAATTATTTGTGGTTCTTTTTAAAATAGATTCATGCTCTATCACAAAGGGATACTTACTTTGTTCTCAAGGTTGTTCTTAGACTTTGTACAAATTAAAAATTTAGGGAAAAAGAACCATATTGAGACTTTTACTAAAATCATAATAATTTGTAATAAAAATATATAAGAATTAGGAATCAACTTATGGAACAATTTTTTTGAAAGTAGTTTAAGTGTTTAAAGGAGGAGGGTCAAAAATCACTCAAGCTCTAAAATCATCCATCTTTTCAAATGTACATAGTTTGTACATATTGCTTTTTCATCTTTACAAGAATGTACAAATAATGCACATTTGAGGGGATAGGCAAGTTTACAATTCAATGCCATTTCAACTTCAAAAAATCATAACTAATTTCACAGAGCTCTAAAAAAATATGAACCAATTTGGATTACTTAGAGCATCCTCAGTCCAACCCTGTATATCGACCCGGTATCTGTATAACTAACTTTTGAACAATAAATAATTAGAAACTGAAAATTGTCTCATTGGAAGTGCATCCAAAAAAACTTGGAGAAGGTGCAAACAAATTTAAAGATAGACATCGGATAAGTATTTCAAAAGCAAGGTTAAAATCTGAAATTATAGAGGTCTTAGCAAAGCACAATTACCAAAGCAAACTTTGGCCATTGACTCTCCAAATGTGGCCAAATTTGAAGGGTCAATGGCCAAAGTTTGCTTTGATAATTGTGCTTTGCTAAGACCTCCATAATTTCAGATTTTTACCTTGCTTTTGAAATACTTATCCGATGTCTATCTTTAAATTTGTTTGCACCTTCTCCAAGTTTTTTTGGATGCACTTCCAGTGAGACAATTTTCAGTTTCTAATTATTTATTGTTCAAAAGTTAGTTATACAGATACCGGGTCAATATACATGGTTGGACTGAGGATGCTCTTAGATGCCAATTCTACTTGTCTTTAAAGAGGACTTTTTTGAAAAGTAATTCAAGAAGTTTCACCTCCCCAAAATTCATATTCAACTTATATATGGGAACTTTATGGACCTCAGCCCTTATATATTATAAAGAGATAGGATTACTAATTCTCTGCCAAATAATTTATAATTTTTAGAAAATCTTAAAGCAAAATTATTCCTCAAATTTATTTTCCTCCCTTTGTATGATTAAGGAAATAATTTCTCAAAATATTGACATTGGTTTTTAAAATTATTTTCTGTCAATCATATCCTACCACATACATAAGCTTTCAAATAATACATATTTGGGAAAAAAATTCTTTGAAATGAATTTTATTCTTAGTGTTGAAAACGTACAATTTTTTTAATGAAATTTTACAATACTACTTAAAAAGTTACTTGAAGTTATGAAAGTTGGTATAGAACCCTTACAAACTATCACAACGTTTGTAACCATGCTTTTGTGACATTACTAAATTTCAAAGTTATAGTAGAAAATGAGTTTAAATTTGAAATGAGTTAATTTCCATTCCTGTGAAAGTTAGAGTGAAAAGGCAGAGATATCAGAGAAAGTGACATTAGAGAGGGAAGGGCGTACAGTACTCTAAGTTAATACTCGCATCCTTGTTGGGACTCTCTGACAAATTTGAAAATGTCCCCCCCCCTTGGGCGGAGCTCCCGGCCGTCAGACGCCCGTTCTCGGATAGGGAGGCGTCCGCAATTCAAATCCCCGGCCTTACAGCCGTCCTTTCCTGAACCTGCGCCACTCTTGCCTTTCAAATTCGAACAAACAATCTCCGCAGTTTCTCCTTCGCTTCACGAGCTCTGCCCGTTGTCGATTTCCACCGCTGTGCATCCCCACTTGACGCACTCTCCAAGTAAGCTCTGGTCTGGATCCTTCTCGTAGGTTCTATTATCTTGTGCCTTTTCTCGTTTTCTGGTTCGAAGTTGCATTTTTGAATATATTGCATTTTTGCATATTGAGAATAGTGAGGATATTGCATTTTTGGTGTGGTTGAGAAATTAATTTGGACCGACATCGTGGTGGTAGGAATATCAAGTGAGTGAGTGTGCTCTCTGTGGGTTGTTTTTGGTTTTTGAAAGTAAGTTGTGGTCGTGGTCGGTGATATGATTTGAAAGAAAAGGGGAGCAGTGTTCTTGGAAGTGTCTGTCGATAGTCTGTTATGCATGGCTTCTGGTTTCGGGAGAGAAGTTTTTATGCTGTATGCTATGATTCCGAAGACAAGAAGCTGTAGGTTTGCAAATGGTTTTGTGCAGATAGAGTGCGCAAGGGATTCCTAAGTTTTCGGTGCATTGTTTTGAGTAGTGATCGATTGACATTTTTGAAATTTTTGTAAAGACTTTTGTTAATGCGTTTGATTCCAGCTGGAATGATCTATGTGCGTTAGTCTCGGGTGAAGATATGTTGTGGTGGGTGGTGAGGTTTGAGAGAATGAGTGCGAGTTTGTTTGAACGTCTATGGATTGTCTGTTATGATTGGCGTCTGTTGGTGATCGCATCGAAATGTTTATGCTGAGCGCCTTGAATGCGAGATGGAGAAGCTTTAGGGTCTTTATGGTTTTATGAGCGTGAAGGAAGTGAGGGATTTTTGGTTTTCGGTGCCTTGTCAGAGTGTTCTGGTTTGCTGAATTTTTATTTATTCATGGTTTGCAGAGAGGAATTCACATCGTTCTCGCGAGTTCTGAAATGGCGTCAAAACCAAGAACCAAACGGGGTGCGAAAGGAGGAGAGCTAGCGGCTGAGAAGGAGAACGTTGATGTCTCGCCTGTGAAGGGTCTTGTGAAGGACGCCAAGAAGCCCTCTCTTGAGGAGGAGCTTGAGGCCATGACGAAAGCCTTGAAGCAAGTTTCTCTCGAGAAGCAGCTGAACGAAGCGAAGCTGAAGGAGAAGGATGAGCAGCTATCTGCTCAGGCAGCAGAGGCTGAGCGCATCCAGCATTTGCTAAAGAACTCCGATGAGGAAAAGAAAAGGCTCGAGGAGAAGCTCCGGAAGCTTCAGAAAGTGCAGGGATTCCAACCTACCTTGGTATGTTTGATCTCAATTTTCTCCTCCGTTTCCGGCCATTCTCTCTATTCATGCAGTTCCCGACAAGAGTGAAAGCTTTACTTTCAAGATTTCTGTTTCTCAAGACCACACCTTCTTATCCCAGTTCATCATTGTCCTCGTCATTTGGTGTATCTTCGTACAGTACGTTGATCGCACCTTTTGTTCGTTTATGGTCACCGACATTCAGTTAAATACTGACTTCGTTTGTTCTTTGCATGTGCAAGTTTTTCGCAGTCATAGCTAATTCTTTACTGTATGATATGGGTTGATTGGACAGAACCTTTCGATGTCAGCCCCTGACGCTCCAGAGGATCTGACAAAGAAAAAGAAGAAAGATCCCAACCGCCTGAAGAAGCCCAAGTCTGCATTCCTGCTTTGGTGTAAAGAGCATCGTCAGAAGGTACATAGTTCCTGCCCTCTCAGCTTGATTTGTGTTTGTAGTTCACGTGAGGTCTCCATTTTGCAGAACCTTCTAACTGTCTTCGTTTTGTGTAGGTGTGTGAAGAGAATCCCAATGCCACTTTCGCTGAGATTAGTACGATTATGGGAGATAAATGGAAGAATGTCTCTGAAGATGAACGCAAACCATACGAAGATAGATATAAAGTAGAGAAGGACATCTACCTAAAGGTACGTTTCCAGAGGCAGTGCCTTACGAATTACATTATCTGCTAATTTAATGCAAATTAAACTCTGCTACAAGACACGCAGTTCGCTCAGACGTCATGCTCTCTCACTCTGAACGGAATTAACCCAATTAGGCCTTACAAAAACTGGTACAGCGAGTGCAGTGTCCCTGTTTATCAACTTTATAGTTGCAATTGTATCTTTTGAGCACACAGTGGGACTTGCTCCACAGCTAAATGCGCTGAATTACCTTCTTTTTTGGCTTCATTCAGTTGGTTGGTCAGGAGAAACGAGAGACGGAGGCATTAAAGTTATTTCATGAGGAACAGAATAAGAAGCAGGCCCAAGAACTTCTGGAACAGTACCTAGCTTACAAGAAGGTATCTCTTCAGGCGCCCTTTTCAATTTCTCCTCGCATTTGTGATAGAGATTTAATGATATCAGGCGAATTTGTGTACGGGGTGCTTCATGTTCACATTTTCATAGAATATTAAGAGTTCGATATTCTCAGTCAGTATTTCATGATGACTTTCAATAATTAAAGTTTACAGAAACATGTTTTTCGTCTGCATTGTTTGCAGGACGCTGAGACAGACAATGGGAAGAAAAAGAAGTAAGTCTTTAAGATGATAACCAATCTTTCTTTCTGCTATTGATTGGATGCAACGAGGGTTGATGGACTGATAGTGGTTTACTGTAGTCCTGCTGTTCGTTACCTGCTTGAATTTTTTATCTGAATATGCAAGTAGTTGTAGTTGTTAACCCTTAAGCAATTCACAGGAAGGAGAAGGATCCTTTGAAACCCAAGCATCCTATATCTGCCTTCTTTGCCTTCTCTCAATCTCGACGATCAGCTCTGCTGGAGGAGAAAAGACCTGTTACAGAGGTAATCTTCGCACCAAATACCCACAATCCTTTAAATTGTGTTATTCATTTGTCTGAGCAATAACATGTGATTCTATGGTGGCAGTTTTGTCATCTCGACTGTCCCAAGGAGTTTTTCTCCATGCTCACATTTTGAATGCCAGCTTGTGAATAGAGTGACAAACGATGAAAGTACTTGCAGATTTCAAAGATACTGGGAGAAGAATGGAAAGCCCTGAGTGCTGACAAGCGAGTACCTTTTGAGGAGGTTAAAACCTTGACCTTATCCTTTCAGATGTTTTTGAATGACGTGACCATTAAAGATTTTCGTTCTTGTCAGTAACATCGGACTTGCTTGTCGTCTATTCCTCAGATTGCCGCAAAGGAGAAAGAGAGATACTCTGTGGAGCTTGAGGCCTACAAAAGAAACAAAGCTGAGGTAAAATTGGGTTTTCTTTACTGCTTTGACGGAAATTTGCATCAATTTATCTCGTTTGTGTTTTAAATGATACTGAGCATCATTTAATGGTTTTCATGCGTGTCTCAGGACCTGTCAACAATGGAGCGAGAAGCAGAGGAGAAGTCTAAGTTGGAGAAAGCTCAAGCTCTTCAGCTCTACAAGCAGAAAGAAAAACTGGATCAGGCTAAAAAGGTAAAACTCTGACTACATGAAAGTTGATGCTCACGTCTCATACTTGTCGATCATTTGCTTTTCCTCTATATCAGAAACTTGAAGGAATGGGCATTTGCGT
This sequence comes from Thuidium tamariscinum, assembly GCA_947034885.2. Taxonomy (NCBI): domain Eukaryota; kingdom Viridiplantae; phylum Streptophyta; class Bryopsida; order Hypnales; family Thuidiaceae; genus Thuidium; species Thuidium tamariscinum. The sequence continues at coordinate 35,586,912 of OX344750.2, forward strand.
CAGGATACGTCATCTTTTCTGAATCAGTACAGATTTTTTCAATGTCTGACGGATTTGTAAGTCTTTCTTTGCAGGTAATGAAAGAGTCAATCAAAGAAAAGAAGGATCAGGCGAAGGGAAAGAAGGATCAAGCTAAGGCCCAGAAGGATCAATCAAAGGAAAAGAAGGATCCAACCAAGACACAGAAGGATCAGACAAAGGAAATGAAGGATCCAACCAAGGCACAGAAGGATCAGACAAAGGTAAAGAAGGATTTGGCTCAGGATAAGAAGGATGAAGCCAAGGAGAAAAAGAAAGCCAAAGACCCAAACAAACCAAAGAAACCTCTTTCATCCTACTTGGTTTTTGGGTAAGGGAGTTCCTATCTGATAGTGTTTTGATTTGTACTTTATTCTGCGTGCTTGCTTACTCGCATCATGCTCGTCAGAATATTGGGGTCTTTCTCAGGACAAATCCTGTTAGGATTGGGGTGGACCATGTAGCTCGACGCTCGAGAACATCTCGTTTCATGTTGAGCTAAGTCATTTGAGTGGCATTCGTTTATGGGTGCAGCATGGAGATGAGAAAAAATCTTGCCAATGATCAAGCTGGGTTAAATTTCGCCGACACCAATGCTCACATTTCACAGAAGTGGAAGGTATTACTCTTGTTATGTTGGGTCTGATTGTCGCAGGGGTAGGAAATACTTTCGTTGCGTATGTACACGTACTTGTCTCATTTTGCATGACTCGTTGCTTTCTTTATGTACCTTTAATTCTTATCTAGTAACCTTACGATTCGTCCTCAATTGATACACAGGAGCTCTCCGATAAGGAGAAGGAACCGTGGAATGAGATGGCAGCACTTTTGAAGAAAAAGTACGAGGTCGATATGGAGGAGTATCGCAAGACAAATCCTGAGGCAGTTGTGTGATTTCTCTAATCGAATTCACAGACGTTGTACCATGCATTCAACTCGTCTTGTTGAATCCTTTGGCACAATTTTTCTTCTTGTCTCATAGACGTCCTCCTTCATCTTCGACATTAAAACTCCTTGTGAGTTGCAGTCTACAGTCTTTACCCTATGATCTAGTTGCTTTCATATCATAGGAGAATTTTCGACTCTGCCTTCATTTAGACCCTGTTCTGACAAGCGTAACTTGGCTGTAGACTGCTCACTGTAAATTTTTACGTCCTTAGGTCTCGTTCAACTGCTGTTTTCTCATAGAGCATTAATTTGTAGCTCACTTGTCACTTTTACGAACGATGTAAATTTTCCAGCAGAACTCTTCCACAACAATGTCATAGAATCAACAATGTTGCGTCCGTCTGTAATTTGAGGTTTCATTTACAGAAAGTCTTCCTAGCTGTGCGATCTGATATTAATTCTATTAGTTATATGTACCTCATTTAACTTACAAGTATGAAGGGTCTGAAACCTTCAGGCTTATGACTTCGTTCAGTACAGTAACAGGCAAAATGTCACTTCACGTCACTCCAAACTTGAAATTTTTGCTTTATATTTGAAAATTGGAATCATTGTGCAAGATTTGAAAGTGCTACAACTTAGTGTAGTAGTCTGCTCTAATAAGTATTTACGGTACATCGTAAATTGCAATAAGGAACTGAGAAATCAGATGTAACTTAAATAAGTTGGAAGTACAAGTAACACACTTATACAGAGTAATTAAGACTTCTTCCTCAGAACAATTTTTGATTTCATATGAATTTCATTATATTTATTAGTGAAGAAAACTATTGATGGAAATAACTTTTTCCAATATTCTGTAATAAGGGAATTCACATTATTTTTTCATTTTGTAGGAATTCCACTCATTCGAAATTTTATTAAATCAAATCATATTGACTGCAATAGTACTCCAAGTTGTTAGGTCAGTTTCAAAATCTCTGAAAAATTGCAAATTTTTTTGTACCAATCACACAAGGAAAACCACCTGTACATGACCACTAAAACGATATAGGGACAGGTCTTGAGGAATGAGGCAATGCAGTTTCTTTTTATTGTTGACGGATAAGAAATATTCAGACTCTATTTTTTGTAATTTTATTCCCAAGATTAAAATTACTATGAATTTGGGGAGTCAAAAAGTGCTTAGAACTCATAGCCTATCTCTAAAGTCATCCAATTTGGATCATACCTAAGACTACTTTCCTACTCAGTACTTCCCACTCACTTTGAGACACTCTAGAGACATTTGTCATGACCTTATAAGTCCCAATCTTGAAAAGAATAAAACAAATTTCAAGCTTTGGTTGGAAGTCAATTTTGGTTGGAAATAGCTACATCCTCTAAATTGAATATAGGTTCCTAAGGTAGAGTAGGTGGTTCTACCTTACTCATTGTAGTGAGAATTGGAGCAAGCCTATTGTGGGCAAAATTGTAATGGTGGTGTACATTTGAAAACTTGAATGTAGACCACCATTACAATTTTGCCCAGCATGGACTTGTTCTAGCTCTCATAACAATGGGGTACTTTACCTTATATATATTGTTGTAGAAGTGAGAAATAAGGGAATGTATATATGATGAATCCGACATGCTCTAGGTTTTTATTGTAAAATTCAAAAATGAAATAAATTGACAATATTCTCTACAATAGTTCCTTTCACTAATAAAATTGATTAAATTATAGAATACAAAAAATCAGTTATTTAATATATAAAATAAATTTTACATAAGTATGTTACTTGTACTATAATATGTTCAAATTTTGTTGAAAATCTCTAATTGTTTATTTGGCGATGGCAATTATAAAATACTTTGAAAGACACTCTCATTTAAAATTCTTTAATCTTCTTCACAATGTAGTACTTCGTAAGACTTTAATATACTTACACATTATTTTTAATTCTTAAATTGATATTGTTTGTTATCAAAAACTTATAGTAGTTGTTGAAAGTGGTGTAGGTGACTAGTATTCAAAGCCCAAACAAAGATGAAAGGGTAGAAATAAATGACTCCATAATGTTATTTTTTAAATATTTCCTAATAATCTTTAGGGTTGCAAACTACAACATCTTTATGATCACAGTTGTAACATTCAAGTCTAAGGGTATGTAATTTATCTAATGCAATGTTCTATTAATCATCAAATACTTGAAGGGAACCAAAGAAAAACATCATATTGAAATTTGAGATAAAATTGAAAAGTCATCTCTATTTTGATCCTACAATCAATTATGATTTTTTTCCTAAAGTTTAATATGGATCTAATAACAAAAAGACTTTTGAAAAAGAAGATTATTGAAGTTCATGGATGGTACAAACATTTAATTCTAAATCGACTAAGTCCTTTCCAAACATATTCCTTGCCAAAATTTACCTTGGATTGCCCCAAAAGAAAAAATGAATGTTTATAGTATGAATGAAGATGATGTCTTGAAGATAATATTGTATGAAGTATTTTTGGTCCTCAAATACACCATGGAATGTTCATTGGAAAGAATTAAAGTTGGCACAACTCATGAAATGTCTATTCAATTAGGTATGCTAGCCATATCTCATCTTTATTGTCTTGTATTTTGTTATTAATTATAATCCTACTCAAACTAGTATCTTTTGGTGTGTCCAAAAATATCTCTATACATTATTTTAAAATGTAGTTCTAAATGCTCTACCGTCCATCATGAAAGTGATCAAAGGATTTATGGACTAAATTCCTATTTTAGAGTTAAGAGTCTACGTTTGAATCAAAGTAACTCATTGAATCCAATAGAGATTCATAGTGGGAAACAACCTCATTCCTCCAACTTGTTGAACAAATGTACATGGACAGACATCAAAATTTGATCCTTCCCCTAACATTTCATTTCTGAGTGGTTTCCAATGTCATATGCTAGAGTTGGCCCTTTAACTACACACTACAAATTTTAAAGATGCCATAATAATGCTTTAAACATTGATGAGAGAAGCTGTTCTTTAATATTAGAAATTAGTGGATGGATTAATTCTTTAGCAAAACATATTTCCAAATAAATTTTAAAAAATTAGTGCATCTCCACAAAAAGTACACAAAGAAGGGGAGACAAGTAGGGTTTGATGTGTGGTTTGAAAGAACCTTGCTTTTGTTTTTCATCCTCCACCCCACGCATAATATATGACTTAGACATAGCAACACCTTGTTGACCCCCTAATGCACACGGACCAAGACTTTAATAAGCCTCATTATTATAAATTAAAAAAATTTGGAGTTTGAGCACCACATTAAATGGAGCCCAAATAAAGCACCTCATTGGAGATTGTTATTGTCTCTAGGGTAGAAAAAACTTTCTTAGATTGAGCAAGTAAATTTGAGGTTAAACAATATATACAATGGGTTTCAATTCTTTGGCCATTGTTACTTCAATACTCACTTTTTGCATTTACAAGCTAAAGAACTAGGACACAATCCATGGACCTTACTTCACAAGGGTGAATTCAAGAAAGACCGGTCCTATTTCACATCTCGATCAAAGTGACAATGTTGTTTTAGGAAATAACTTTTGATGCATGAATCCTATAATTTTTAAATTTTTATTGGAGATGCCTAACTTGATGTTAATCAGATCCCTTACTTTTTGAAATTTTTAAAAATTAATTTTATAATTAATTTTTAATTTAGATAATTTGTCACAATTAGGAGTTTTAGGGTTTTTACTACGTTAGGAGTACCCAAATTTAATGATTTAGAGCTCAAAATTTCATGGTCTATTTTCATAGTAGGGAATCATTTATCTACTAAAGGAAATTTAAAAATATATTATTTTATGCCCTCCATATGAGTACAAACAACACTTCCACTACACACAATTTTTTAACATTGAAGATGGTTTTTAGATAATTCTTTTGGTGAAAACTAATCATCATCAACTATTTCCTTAATGTCCAATTTTTAGTTTCTCAAAAAAATTCTTTTCCTATTTTTTACAAATTAAAATGTAAAAATGCCTATTTTCATGAGATTTTGCACTTTTCTAGTTCACCTACTTCAAAAAATTTCCTACACTTTTCCTTTGTGGGATATCTTCTTCTTCAAGAAATATACATTAAGCATATTTTTCATATTTTTTAAAAAATGTTTTTCTATATTTGAAGTACTCCTGAAAAATCAGAAGTACTATGGCCAAAGTATACAAAAACCTTTCGGTCTTTCTTGAACTCATCAGAAATTGCATAACAATACATATCGTGCTATATTCTAGATACTTTATTTGGCTATGCATGTGCCATAATTTATTGAATTTAGCCATTTTTTCGTTCTTGGCCCCCCTACTATGAGGCATACCTATAGCTTTCATCCATCCCAAGACCATGTTGGGTTCTTTGTTGGGTCTCTATTTAATGTTGCCATAGAGTTGTTCCTAGTGATGCAAATGTTTTCTATTGTCAATTTAGGTACTGGGTGAATGCAAGAAACACTTGCACTATTTTGTGTCATACAACATGTGTTGATCTATTTTTTGGCCATAACTTTTGCGTTTTAACTCTAAATGACTCAAAATTTACAAGGAGGGTACTCATGACTATTATACACTTTGTTTAATTTTTTGTATTTAAAAAAATTTAACTATTTAAAAATAGACCCCGACTGAATGTCACAAATACCAAGTTAGAGGTTTTTAGTACTATTGAGTACCTTTTAAGAAAAATGATTTTGAGTTCAAATTTGGATGAAGTGATCTTTTAGTAGACTTATAGTTTTCTAGGAAAGGGATTAAATTTTTTTTTATGTGATGTACAAGTCCACAAAGTGAGCCTTCTTCTACATTTTTTTGGAAACATGTAAAAAGTGATTTTGGTGAATTTTTTGATAAATAAAAATCTCCATAAAGTTGTTGCAAATTGAAATTTTTTATTTTATTTTAAAAAAAAAATCCTCTTTTTTACTAATTAAAACATCAAAGTATGTATTTTCTTGAAGTTTGGCACTTTTCAAGTTCTCCTACTTAAAGATTTTCTTAACAAATTTCCTTCAGTGGTTTTCTTCATCATAAAGGTATTTACATTAGTCATATTTTTTAAATTTTAAAAAAAGAATTCTAATTCTAAAGTACTCCCGAGAAAATCCGCCAAATGCAATAAATAGTACAAGTGTTTCTTGCATTCACCCTACTATAAGTCTTGACTTCTAGTCACTAAAGGAACAAAATGTAATTTTAGGAGAGTGTAGACATGGATTAACAATGAGATTGAGTTGTCTTGTAATAGAAATTGGAAAGAATATGGTATTTGAAGCCAATGATTTGAATTGCTACAAATGTATTTGTAGCATTTGCTAGACACTTAGTAGAGACAATAGGATTGGCATTAGTGTTTTGTAGGGGTCAAGATAGGATTATTTTCTCTCCTAGTTTATTTTAGTAGTATTCAATCAAGTGTAAAGAAAGTCACCACCACATAAACAAAATCAAGCAACAACTATATGTAGCTATTAGGAGCCTAAAAGTCTTGACTTTGAATTGTATTACTATACTTTTGATACTTTTCATTCAGATTTTTTTGGCATTTGAGCACTCACTTTTAAAAACTAATCCCATGAGCTTTTTCTTCAATTTCATGAATTCCTCAAAGTACCCACTAAAAATAGGTGGATATAGGTTCTTCTACCAAATTGAAATTTTTTGTAACCACCTTTAGTAATAAATAAGGTATTCTCTTATTTACTTAAGTTACTATAAATATTGTAACTTCTAATGGAAGAAGTCACAATAGCATTGTGAGTGTTGACAATCCATCCACTAAGATTACAATGACTTCTAATTTCATTCAATTTCTATTGAAGAGATTTGAAGGTGAATGAGAATACACCTATTTTTGAATGAAAAATTACAGGCCTTTGAGGAACTAATTTAGAAAGGTGCTACAATCAAGTGCTATGACCTTTGTAAACATTAGATGTTTTTTTAGGGATTAGAAGGCTGTTTCAGCCCGTTCCCAACTGGGAACAATAAAAAATAATAATGATAATAAAATAATAAAATATCCTTAAAAATATTTTTGGGGGAAATTTTTTATTTATTATAAATTTGACGTGGTAGTCTCTCGGCCACATTTGATCACAAATGTGACAGAGTTCCCCAGCATTCCCACAGTCGGGAACTCATAGTCTTCTAACTAGCAGAAAAAACATCTAATGATGGGTCCTTCAAAAGGATGAGATTCAATCTACCCCAAGGCTTAAAGTAAATGAAAAACAACCCTCTACGGAATACACCTCTCAATAACAAATAACAAAAGAAAACCCATAAATGTTGTTGTGACCATTTTTGAGTTAACGAATGATAAAGAATCCTTCTATACAAGTTAGCCCCTAAAAGCTTGAGGGGTTAGAATAGAACACAAATGTGCATAAGAGGATTTTTGGGCCCCCAGAAGACTGTTTCAAGGGTGTTCCCCGAAATTTTTCCCACTGCTGCAGACTAGCCCCCTACTGGTTTGAATTTTTGAATTTTGAAAAAACAAATTAAATTTTTTTTTCCAAAAAACTTCAGAATGTACTAAAGAGCAAAAAAATGATTTAAAAAAATGATTTAAAAATATTTAATATTTAATTAAAATTAATCAAAAATGAGTATTTTTTGACGTGGCAATTGCTTGACTACATCAGCATCGCGTTCCCAGAGATTCCTAGTGCGTTCCCAGAGTTTCCAGTGCGTTCCCAACGTCTGGGAACTCGCAGTCTTGTATAAGAGCTGAAAATCCTCTTATGTTACAAAGTATAAGTTCTACAACTTCTTTGAAATTAGCATCAAAGAAGATAATGTGAAATACAAAATGTAGAAAGTATCTGTATGGTCAACATTATATAATTACTCTTAGATTCTCTCCAAATGAATTTTGATTATATAACTTCAAAAATTCATCAAAAAAACAAGTTTTATATTTAATACATGAATTTTTTTTGATTGGTTAAAATTGCAGTTTTTATTGATTTGTGAAAAATTGCAAAAGATCTAGTAATGAGAGCATCAATACTTTCCCCAAATAATAAGTTTTTTAACACTAGGCAATTCTAAACTCTAAGTGCTATTTGTCTTATAATTTTTTGTTTGACCATACCTATCTTAGTTTTGAACAAAATGTTGAAAGACAACCCAATTTTTTCAAAACTAAAAAAAAGAAAAATTTGAATTTTTTTCTATCCAAAATTTTTGCCTAAAGTTAGGCAATGACTGAAAATGGCTGCGTGAGCACTTAGGGGTTAGAAGTGCAATTATTCGTCTTCAAAATCTTGTGTAAAAAGGAGATGTATCATATAATAGTTGAACTTCCATGAGTGCTTTTGAAATTTTTTAAACCATTTATTTCCATGTCATCAAAAGGGATGATTTCTATAACCACTAATCTATCATTTAAGGGTTAAATCAAGGTTTTTTTTAAGGAAATTAAATGCCCAATTTCCTCAAAAAAAATGCCAAACTATAATCATGGCCTTGTACATTGTTGCCATATTGCTTCCAAAATCTCATTTCATCCGTTGTGCAAAGCCAATATATACAAAAATTGCATAAATGGAGTAGTAATTGTATACTCAAAATTGGCCTCCTTCAATTAAAGTCCCCCAAATGTAGGAGCCTCTTGAATAACTAAAAACCCTCTTGAAAGAAGGCCACATAACCAATTAACTGTTGGTCTGAAAACAAAGAAAACCCCACTGGTTGAACCTTTTCTGCTTTCTGCTCGGGGGTGCCACGTGAGAATCTGAAATCTAATTGATCACTCCGTGCACGCCACCTGGAAATTCTAAGTTGAGAACGCGTTCTAGTGGAGGGAACTGCATCTCGCAGATTCTTCATGTGCCTCATTAGTATCGCCTCAGTCTCCACTGGCGGACTTTTGCTGATCATCTGTAGTGCGGTCCCACGCACTGGCAACAGCACAGCATTCAGATCAGCCAGTTCTGGATAGCTGTGTACGTTACCGGTTACCTTTCGTTACAATCTGTCGAACAAGCCCTCTTGCTGGCTTCTAGGCTCTCGGAAGCGGCTGTTTACCAAAACCCTAATGGTCCATTGAGCGTAACTCTTGGGGTTGATTTTGGAGGTGGTTGTCTGTGAGATGATCGAAGCGTTTTGGAAACGTGTGGAGGGAGAAGAGGAGCTGAGGTTATGGACATGATAAAATTTAATTGTGGTGACGCACAATTGGGACGGTATGGCACCAATTCTCGGTACTTTCATTTCTGGTATTTTTGTTGGTTGTGAGCATGCAATGTAAGAGGTTTTGTATCTGTGTTTTCTTTCTAGTGGAGGGCTTTCTCCTGTGCTATCGCTTCAGTTCTTGAGCTCGTTCATATGCGTTCCTTGATCAGCATCGTGCTGCTCTGATTATTTTCGTTTGTCGTAACGTCTCCGGGTGATTCTAAATTTAGCAATACGGAGGTGATGGTTCAAATCACTTAGAATTTCGCGTTGTCTTTTTACTAGTTTATTAGATATGTGCTTAAGTTTTTTGAATTATGTTGATTAAGCGGGCGATCGATATTTTAGTGGTCGTTCTTGTCGCGACAAGTCTGTTTCTCAGATTCTCACCTGAGTTGTGATAGACTGTCGACGAAGAACTTCACGAGAGCAGTTACATTTAAAGTCTTTACAAGCTTGAAATACATTGTCTGAGTCGGGTTTCGGTTTAGGGCAGCTAATGTCATGTTTGCTGTATTACAGGGTGGGGTGTGCAAAATCAGGACGTGCGACTTTCCTGAGCCTAGAGACCAATGGCCCCTATTGTGTAGCGATGATCTTAAAAAGTAATTAGGAGTGTTGGAATAGTAGACGGGAAGTCTGATTGATTACAGTTGCGTTCTTGCAGTGGTTTCTTGCAATGTTGTATAAAGTTCTATGGCTTTAAACGGTTCAGTTAATGAGGCAATTGACCTTGTTGGCCACTTGAAAAGTCCCGGTGACACAATGGCATTACGGACACATAGTCTCGGCAAGGCCACACTCGCACCTTTAGTATTGACTGCCACTTCTCCTCAAGAACGAGCAGCGAGGTTTATGCTGGAGAAAGCGGAAGCAGAGATCCGGTTAAGGGAAGCCGAAGCACGACTCAGAGAAGCTATTGAGGAGCTCCAGCGTAAACAGAATGAAGCTGGGGATGGATTTGGAGTCAACTTTAGTGGCCGCCATTCCCTCTGTCCACACGGGGACTCATGTGTGGCCAATGCCGTGGGGAGCTTGTGCCAGAGTTTCTTACTTGCATACGGGGTGCGAGTTGGAATAGGAGTTCTTCTTCGTGCCTTTAAGCTTGTTAAGAAACAACCCTACTACACCGTCCTTGACCTGAAGGTATCGCAATATCACTGGTCCGTTTGTCTCTTCATTAATCCCGCATTTCAGCTGTTTATTTAATGCTTTACTAGACTCTTTAGTATGTCTGGTTTAGAATTAGGAAATACGAGACATGTGAGGTGTGGGCAACTGCAATTACAGGAATGGCAGATTATTACAGTATCTGACGGGCGATAGATTTTTCTCGTGTTGCAGCTTCTTGTATCCGAAAAGGATCTTATAATTAGGGAAGAAGCTTGCCGGTTAGGTCTTCTGTTTGGAGGTTTCACGGGGGCTTTCCATGCAATACGCTGTCTTCTAAGGAGGACACGCAACAAGGAAACGCCAATCAATGGGTGAGCTGCACAATATTACTTATTTTGGTATATTCAGTATTGTGACTGAATTTAAAGTCTTTGCATTGCGTTGGTTGTGTATCGGGTCTATATGTTCCCGCATATCATTATGTTTTTTCCTTAATGCTAGACGCCTTAACAAGCAGACGAAGGGTGATTTAGAGCTTAGTCCTACAAGAAGCGCATAGAAAACATATGTTTTTTACACGCTTCGCAGCGCTCAAAATATGCCAGGGTCCTTCTTTCCACCTGTGCGCCATTGCATCCGGTGTTCGTGAAACATGCGACCCTTGTCGGAGCATCATAATGCATTTGCATCTTACAAATGAGCGCTTCGCTGTCCTTATCGTAATTTTCTGTACGTGTTGAATTGCATTATTATCCCTAAGAAGGATTTGAGCAGATGACATTTTTTTCCACAGGTTTGTGGCGGGCAGCATAGCTGGTCTCTCTGTATTAGCTTTGGACGATTCCAGTAGACGACGAACTTTTGCACTGTATCTTTTGGCGAGGGTAGCACAGGTATGTATGTGACTTTGGTAATTTCTTGAATGCAATGAAGTTGCTAATGCTAGGTTGTGAAATGAAAGTCTGCTGCTTTTGGAAGAGTAGCGCGTATCTTTCCTAGACAATTTGTGGCAAATTACTTCGATGTTACGTTCTTCAGGGAAGAGATTTATTTACGTTTCCTTGAATGTGCGTTGTGCAGTGTGCATACAACTCTGCTAAGGCCAAAAATAAGTTTCACTTCTGGGGCAGCAAGTGGAGTCATGGGGATACATTACTTTTCGGCTTTGCATCTGCTCAGGTGCGCGATAATCTTTTTTTTTCCTTTCGAACTCGTAGTTCAGTTCCTTGCATCTGCAATCGATTCCCTCAATTATGTGGCATTGTACTGTATTGCTACTCAGGTGTGGGTCTGTTGATGCAGATTATGTATTCCTATGTCATGCGTCCGGAGACCCTTCCAGAGTCTTATTTGGAATTTATTGTGAAAACTGGACCAATTGCTAAGCCTACATTGAAGGCCGTATTTGAAAACAATCGCGGTCTTCCAATAGATATAAAAGCGTTGTCAGCATTTGTTTTGGAGCGATCAGGAGTTCCTGGGCCACCGGGTCTGACGCCTTATTCACCTATAATTCCTTGCTCTGGGATACATCCTCAGACTTCTTCATGTCTTGTACACAACAGCAAAGCATCTCGGGCAACATTTAGAAAGACTTTCCCACTCTACCTATCTCTCACATTTGTGCCCTTCGTGGTCCTTAACGTTCAGAAGGTGCGTATTCCTTATCTTTAAGCCTATATCTCTTAAGTCTTATGCTCGAGTGTGGTGATCACCATCAGTCTCCCTCTTTCTGATCTCTCCATGTTTTGGTTGTCTGCAGTTTATGCATGCTCCGTTACACTCTTTCTGGAATGCCTTTAAGAGTGCAACACGCTCCACGTGCTTTATCTCAGCATTTGTTGGGATCTATCAGGTAATGGCATCCTACTTTTAATTCTCGATCGTAGCTATTCACTTCCTGTAGTCGGTTTGAAATCTTCGGACAAGTATTAATGACGCTTGAGTGTTTCAGTATTCTCAGAAGTGTGATGTTTTTTAGAATTAAATTCTGGTTTGGATTCTGAAAGAAAAGCTTTTTTACTATATCCCTCCGGGGTTTTAATTCGTTCAATGCGTAGGTTCGATAGTTTCATGGTTGATTTCGTGGATTTTCTTTAAGTTATTTTGGAGTATTATCATACGAATGGTACTAGGGTTCTTCTGCAGGGAGTTATTTGTCTTCAGCGGAAAGTGGTTACGAAGGATCACAAGTTGGTGTACTTCTTGGCTGGAGCATTTGCAGCTCTGTCTGCGTTGATTGAAAAGAAAAGCCGCCGCTCAGAGCTTGCCCTTTACACGCTTCCACGAGCCGGTGATTCTCTTTGGCACATTTTGGTGAATCGTAATCTCCTGCCGAACATCAAGCATGCGGAAGTAAGCACTTTTTCTATTTCTGCGAGTCCGCACTTGACATTGGATAACCCAGAGATTTCTCTGAGACACAGCACCAGATGATTCCAGGGACTCTTGGGAATTATTTCAATTGAACTAGTCACTACCACTTCACTCAGTGCGTGGGTTTGGTGTCCCTGTTTTTTGCGAGAAGCAAAGGATCCTGCTAGAATTGATGAAAAAATGTGCAACGAGCAAGTTTTAAGTCACGAGTCAGTTCAGAATAGTTTTGAGATGTAGATAACATGCAGGGGTTTATCTTAGTTCTTAGGTTCAGTTGTTTAGGGGATAAGACAAGGAGTTTTTGCACTCTACTGACTCTATTGCTTGAACATGGACTTGTACAGGTAGCGTTGTTCTGCGTCTGCATGGGCTTTATTATGTACTTTCATGAGTACGAGCCTGATACGATGGCACCCTTCCTTAGGGGGTTACTTACACGGTTTCTAAACCGTACAGGCACGCCCATGCGCTCGTCGACGTCTTATTCTTACCTACCCTCAATTGCTTCCTCCGAAGACCTGTTGCCACCTTTGAGTGCTTTGGCATCGCAAAATGATCAGAATGTGAGAGGCTCTACACAATCACCGCGTGCTCCTGTTTCTCCTCTTGCAGACAGTGTTTCACTCGCACGAAATGAGTCTTTGAAGACCCCAGAAAGGCTTACTATTGAAGAAGCCTTCCAAGGCCTTTGAGGCGGTCTAAGAAAATATTGAGCTATCTAAGCATCTGAGCTCCTGTATTAGGATATCCTGTTTTTTCTTGGACTCTCTTCTTTCCTTGGGACTTCGTTTTCTGATTTTGCTTCTTCGACCTTACACTGGTAATACTAATAGTGCTCCGAATGGAAGCAAATGCAGACAATGCTGCGTCTTGCTACAAGTACAAGGTTTGGCCCTTAGCAATTCGTACAACAGGTATTTGTGTCCAATTTTTACTGTTCCTGTGTGTAATCGACTGATGATAGTGGAGGTAGCAACATGGGCAGATTCTTCAGTCAACAGTGATTCGGCTCCATACGTACACGTCGAGCGAATCCGCTTCAAATTGGTCAGTTTCAGTTGAAGGTTAGTCGTTGATCATTTGGTACTGGATGTACAGACCTTTGTAGATTCATAGAGAATTCTTCTGGTGTGAAGGAGAACCATTTACTTCTCCTTTCCGGCAGTGACTATTTTCTGAAAGTGAAGCGCAATTGTTTGCTTTACAAGTCCATGTTTCTCCACTTGGATGCTTTTTCAAGATATGATTCAGTCAGGAATAGTTGAGTAAATCTTGGCGAGCTGTTCGTTTTGTTGCGCACGCACGCCTTTCTTTACCAAGCCCTTTAAGAGCATCCTTAATGCAGGCCTCTACACTGGCCTTTCGAAGTACAGGTTATCCCTCCTTCAAATTTGAGGGATCCAATCACATTCTCTGTATGTGCCCGGTATATAGTTGACCAATTGAAAATTAGCTTATTTTGAATTCAACTCAATTTCATCACTAGTTAAGTAGTTGCATTCAAGCATAAGAATTCATCAAAATTTAATTTTAGAGTGACTTTAAGGTCTTAGTGCACTCTCCAATTGTGATGTGCAAACTTGAAGCTTACTTTGAAAGAGGCTATTTTAAAATTGTTCTCATCCATTTTTTGGATGTTTGATTGTGTAGAATGTTACATTGAGGATGTTCTAAGGCAATCATCAAACTACTAAGAATCCCATATGTAGTTTTAGGTGTCTTTAATTTTCTACATTGTAAAGTTTTGTATTGCTATTTATATTTTTTTTTTCAAAAATAGAATGTAATATAGTTTGAAAAGTAATTGTAACTATAGCATTTGAATAGATAATAAGATCAACTAATTTCGAATATTCAAAACTATGTCCAAGAAGATATTTAAAGGACCTATCTTATTTCAACATTTTTTCCTAAACCATTAGAATAGATTTAGATGAAAGTTCTTTTTTATTCTTACCTTATTGGTCTTTTTTTTTGGAAGGTTGGACTTCCATTTATTTATTTTTTAAATTATAAATGTAATTTTGAACTTTGTTGAGTTTAGTAATAGAATGAAACTACATTTTAGAAGTAGTTATCCCTTGTCATCTTCAAAGTATTTAAAATTTTCAAGTCTATTGTTAAAAATTAGAAACTTGTCTTGATTTTTCAAAAACTTTTTATAAATAGCTTTGCAACAATTGTCCAATTTCAAGTTCGAAAGAATTTGAAGATACCATTGAGATCAAATCAATAAAAGTCGACAATCCATGTGTTCCCATGGGTTCCTATGCTTCCCTTTTAGCTCTTAACATATGTAGGTAAGTTAGTGTAGACACATTTAGCACACCAAGAGCTTGCCAACTTAGGCTCCCTTCAAACTTATTCCTATGTAAAATACTCTTGGAAGAGTGCATTTGCTAATACTCAAATATCTATCAATGCATCACTTATGCAAATAGGTGACAATTAGTTTTGTTACTTCAATGGTTGGATGACTTAGAGGTGGGTTATTGCAAGAAAGACCAATTGATTTTGGTAGCGTTTTCCATTGTACTGCTAAAACTTTCAGGAGTATTGTATAATTAGAAAAACAATTTTTGTAAAATATAAAAAATATATTTTATGTGTATACCTCTAAGAAGAAGGAACCCTAGGAAGGAAAAGTGTAGAAAAATTCTCTAAGTAGGAGAACTACGAAAGTGCAAATTTTCATGAAAATAGGTACTTTGACATTTTAATTTGTAAAAAATAGGGAAAATAATTTTTTTTTAAAACTAAAAATGATCAATTTGGGAGAACTTTATGATGAAGAGATTTAACCAAAAGAATGATCTCAAAACCATCTTAAATGTTCAAAAGTATGCGCGCAAGAGAGGCCTATTAGCGCACATGTAGAGGAAAGAGAATAATGATTTTTGAGATTTCATTTGGTAAAAACATGCCTACCTAGTATGGGAATAGGCCATAAAAATTTCAGCTTTAAATCATTAATTTTGGATGCTCCCCAGTACTAAAAAACACTAAACTGCAAAGTGTGACAAATTAGCTTAATTGAAATTCAATTATAAAATGATTTTTGAAAATTTCTGAAAAATAAGGAATTTGATTGTTGTCATATCAGACATCTTAAATCAAAATTTCAAGTTAATATGGTTCATACTTTAAAAGTTATAATCAATAACAACTTCGTCATTCAAAATGTGACGCAAAATAGTACCGGTCTTTCTTGCAATCATCCAGGTGCGGTGTTGCCATTTTTTCTCTTAAGGGGCCGTTTATACTTGGGGCTGGATTGAAGGCCGGCCGGAACTTTCTAAGTTTGAACCAATAGGATCACTCAGTTTCTCCAAATCCGGCCCAAGGGATTTATACTTGGGGTCGGCTGGAACAACAACTCATCCTACGTGTTGCCTTAAGTGGCACAGTTTTGGCACCAAACCACCCGGCCCCAAGGGGGGAATTGGGACAAGGTTCCAGATGGCTGGAACTCCCATCTTGGGCCGGATTGGAACCAAATTGGGCTCATCCATTGGATTGCACAAATCACAACCGTCGATTAATAGACTTTTTTTTTTATTCTATTTATTATAAGTTCTTTCATTAATCGTTGAATTTTCATTCTGTTTGTGTCGCTTTGAAGTTGTCATAGGGAGGTGCTTCGTCTATCTTCGCTACATTGCCAAAGGTTCGATTGTTTTTTTCCCCATTTGTGGTGGGGTTTAGGGTGCTCAGAAAAGATGGAGAATTTCCATGATTTGGGCTATTTTGAAAACTCCAATTTTGTAGATGATGAGAGAAGGGTTGATGAAGACAGATTCGATGAGAAGGTCGATGAGGATTGTAAGATTCTTCCAGTGGAACCGAAGAAGAAGCATCAAAAGAAGGGGAAATCCAAACACATAAAGATTGAAGAAGATGACAGCAAACACAATTGGACTAACATTGAGGTGGAATCATTTATCCTACTTTTTAAAAGAAAAGAAGGAAAAGACTTCACAACAAAACATAAGACTAATGATACTAAAACATTTTGCCTTTGAGTAGTCAACATCTTGCAAAAGTATAAGAATATAGAACGTCTATGATAAAACCAATAACAAAATATCCTAATACCCCAAAATATATAATAAAATAGGAATCCTACTTTCATATAAATATGATTTTAAATAAATAAAAGAAGTATTAAATTTAGAAAAGAAAAGAATAGGGTTAAAAAATAAATGAATAAATTCACTTTCCCATTTTTAAGTTTAAGAAAAATAGAAAGACAAATTTAGAGAAAAAGTAAAAATAAAAAACTCTTTCATATTTTTAAAAATGAATTAAATAGGAACAAAAAAGAAAAAAGAAAAAAGAAAAATTTACCCTACTTTTTAAAAGAAAAGAAGGAAAAAATACGTAAACATGTATATTTGTACTTTTTACATTGAACATTAAGAAAAATCCAGCCCCAAGGGAATTCGAAATCCAACCCAAGAATTCGACCCTACAATTCGGCCCCAAGGGTTTATATTGACTAGGGCTGGATGGGAAAATTGAGGCCGGATTGAAGGCAAATCTGGCCGACCTTCCATCCAGCCCCAAGGCCAATGTAAGGTAGAAGGCTCTTAAATGGAGCGGGTTCTAAAATGGTGCCCTATCTGAAATGTACAGTACTTGTACATGTTGCTTTTTCATAGCCTTCGGCAGTGTACTATCAGTGTAAATTTTAGCTAGGGCACCATTTTAGAGCCCTATATCCTTTCAACTTCAAAATTTGATAATTAATTCAAAGAAGATCAGAAAAATATGAAACAACTTGGGTTAAATGTCAATTCTACTTGTCTTTCAAGGAAAATTTACTGAAAAATATTTCTAGAAGTTTTACCTCCCTGAAATTTTGTTTCAGCCCTTAGATGGTCCATTATAGGACCTCCTAAAGTACCTGCCACAACACTGGCGCAATTCTTGAGGGACGGACTTTACGCTCAAATCTGTCAGAGTGGCAAAAATTCATCCAAAAAACCGACCACCCCGGTCAACATTCATCCGTTTACATGGATGGATGCTGTCACCGCGCCAATGATACCGTGGACGATTGCCGACTGAGCACGCCCTATTCACACTGACGCAGGCAACGCGCTTTCGCACCTTCCACCTTCTTCCCTTCTCCAGTCTGCACCTCTCTCCTCCGTCCCCAAGTTGTCGTCACGTCGCCATCCCTCTTACCGCAGAGCTCGCCGATCGTTGTTACTTGCATCACACTTCTCGTAGCTGCCAACAATTTCTGTGTGCGCCTCCAAAGTAAGTTAACAGATCCATTCTGCCGCTGTTCCTGTGTGTTTCTAGCTTGCCAATTAGACCTCTGCGGTTGTAGTGCTCCAATTACCGCAATTGCCAAGCGCTCGACTAAACCCCGGCGTCTTATTGTTGCATTCGTATTTTCTTTTGCTGCGGGACCGGGATTTGGTATGTCTGTTGCTTTCGAAACTCGTTGTCTTCGAAACTGGTTGCAATTGCACTATAGTCTTCAGTATTAACTTAGGGGTTTCATTTGAGTTTTTTTGTGCTCCTCGTTTTCTGTGAGGAATTGTTGTTTTTATTGTTATTGTTGGTGTACGGTTGCTACTTTGTAGTTTTGGAAGTCTCGTCGTGTGAAGTGGCTTCAGTTGTGAAGTTTTGATTTGCGATCGTCTTGCTTTACTGAGTGTGTGTCCGAGGGTTTAGTATCACTGACTCGCTTGTCTCGATTTTTCAAGTTTTTGTTTCCTGTTTTACCTGTTTTCGAAATGAATAGTCGGTAGAGTGATTTCGGGTTTTTGTTGTTTTTCTACTCTCCATCTTGTCTTTAGGGGGGTTCTATTCTCTGTGTAGGTTTTTATTGTCATTTGTAGGTTCCTCCATTTCTCTCTATCTGTTGAATTCCTCGTTCCATTCGCGGAATTGTTGTTTTATTTTGTGTCTGTACGAATGGGATTACGGAGAGTGGCATTGGAAGTCGCGTCGTGTCGTGTCTTATTTTGGTCGACTATTGTTTTGCGTGACCGAGTTTGTGTGCGAGGGTTGTGTTTCTTGTCTTTGCTTTCCTTAGTTTATACTCCTACCTTACCGGTTTTCGAAGAAAAATAGTCGGTAAACTGATTTTGCTGTTCTTTTTTTTGCGAGTTGCAAATTCTGCCACTTCTCCAATCATCTTTTAGACCTTGCTCATGACGCGGTGCTTCTATTGAAACTCTCCTTTCTTTCTCCTGCAGCATTACGAAGATGGACAAAGAACAGGAGCAAGTATTGGCAGAGCAAGAGGCTCTACTTGCCGAATGCAGGAAGGTGAACCAGGGGGGCGATGAGCAAACTTTGGCAGAGCAAGAGGCTTTACGTGCCGAAATGAAGATGTTATACCAGGGCGAGAAGGAACCCGAGACCAAGGAAGCACAGAGTGAGGAAGGTGAGGAAGAAACAAGCACAGAATTGCCTGTTGGCCCTGGCCCGGCATCCACAGACATAGGTGTCCCCGTGCCTCCCACTCCCTGGTCCACGGGCCTCTTTCAATGCTTTGGTACTGGCGACGTACATTTCAGCAGTGATCTCGAAGTCTGTGAGTATCTGTCCCTTTTCACTTCCCTTGATGTGCAACTCATTTAACCTTATTTGTATCTTACGCACACTCTTTAGGGTCATCAAGTTGATCCACACTAATATCTAAATATCTACACATGGTCTGCTGTAGTGCATTAGTACTGGAGTTGTGAAGCAGGTGCCTGAGGTTTTATCCGCCCTATCTTGAAGTTCACGTTCTATATCTCGGGATGGCAGTGCAAGTTCTGCAGGCCTGATAAGCTACGATCCCTAGTGTGACGAGTCATGCATTAATGATTGCGATTTGATGTTCTTCCAGGTGTGCTTGGGTTCGCAGCACCTTGCGTTCTGTACGGCAGCAACATGGAGCGCATGTTCCCTAGTCGTGGGCTCTTTGCTGGCCATTGTCTGCATTATAGCTGCCTTTACTTCCTTGGTTCACTTCTTTTCAATGCGAACAACATTGCGCCCTGGATGTCTGCTAGTTCCCGCGTCGCACTTCGCCAAAAGTACAACCTGGAGGTAAAATATTTGCCTCACCATTTACTGATCTGTTAATTTTGGAAATTTCAGAGACCTGAGTTCAACAAAACAATTCATAGACATGATGCTAAACATTTCCTTTCACAGTTGTTCTGTTGATTCCTTTATCTTAGCACCTGTTCTAAGAAGCTTCTGTAGCACTGGATTTTGTCCTAAGTGTATCTGAACTAATTATGCACTTGATTACTCGCAGGGATATGGACAATACTGTTTTGGATGCAGTGGCACTCCTGGTGAAGAATCCAGGGAACGTTGTGATCTTTGTTGTGATCATTTAATTCATGGAGTCTTTTGCCTCCATCCATTCGCTTTGGCACAGGAAGGCCGTGAGCTTCGTCGTCGAACGCTGCACCCAGCTTTCCAGCCCTATGTAGTCGTCACCATGGCCCCCCCTGCGGAGCAAAACATGAGCGCTTAGATATTTGGGTTTGTTGACAATTCTGGTAATACACAAGACATTTGAAATTTCCTCCAGACCTTCAATTTCTATGAAGAAATGTCGATTTTGAACGTTTCTTAAAGCGTTTCTTATAAAGTTGATGCTTTAAGGAAAGCCCAAAACATCGTTGTTGTGGAAGCAGTAGACCGAGTTGAATGTCAAGGTTTCAGGTTCTATTTCTTCACGCTATTATTGTTTAATTGTGAAATAAGTGCAATTACTGTTTGCACGTCTGTATAGTGCTTTCAGCTCCGCGTAGATGCGGGGAATGGACGGGGCGGAGTGCCATTGTCTCTAAGCGCTTTAGAATTTAGAATGCCCCTGCCCGCCCGCCCTGCTCCCTCGTCGTCCTCGCTATCTCCTTTTTCTTTCCTCGCCTCTCGTCTTCATCGTTCCAACTCCTCCGTTTTTTGCGAATAAATTGATTTGCAAGGGTGTTTTACCTACCTTGAGTCGTGACCTGGCTCATCTTCTTTGAAGTAGTTCTTGGGTTGATTCCTGCTTGTATTGGCTTCGTTCTCGGAGGGCTTGGGATGGAATCTTAAGAGTTTGCCTAGAGACTTTGGTAGCTCCACGGTGCGATCAATTGAATCAAATATTGTACACAAGTTGCATGTCCCGCATGCCATCGTTGAACAAAAGCTGGAACTTGAATTGAAAGATGAGAGGATTTTCTATGTCAATGTGATGAAGAATATGAGAATGTGATCATTGTCATACAGCTCCAAAGTGTCGAACCCTAGCACTCATATCTAGTGTAGCTCCATGCAGCTTCAATTCATTAGAGTAGCACTTCTGTCCGGGATGTCTACCCGCTATTCAAATGTAAACTTGTTCACCAAACAATGAGTTATAATCTACCTGAAGGTATGCAGACCCTTCAAGCTCTCTCAGGTGTGGTCCTTCAACAAAAACTCCTCGATTATATGTCATTATAAGCTCGTCCAATGTGGACATCGTTATATTTGTACATTGTTACAGTTTTGTGTGTGCTGACTTTTGGGTGCATTTGTCACAGAGGTTTTAGGAGGCCTAAAACATGAAATCATACCACGAAATCCTTAAAAGAGTGCCACCTACACCTACATAAAAATTAGAATTCATGAAAGATCTGAAACTGTTGCCATATTAGCATTCGATACACAAGGGAAACGTTGAGAAGGACAAAAAGTGCAGTGTAGTGGTTGAATAGAGGCTGCACAAAAAGAGTATTGAAGTCAAAAAAAAAGTGTTCAAGTTCTATAGAAGCAAAACATTATTAGTGTCATGGTCTTTACATACAAGAGGAATGTATATGACATCATTCATGCCAATGACACAGTCACCAATGGTGATTGGTAGCTACATTGTAGCATGTAGATGTTGGTGTATCCTGATTGTCATCGATGATGACAACATTGTGAACATGTCGGTCACCTAAAATAGTGTCTATGAGGAAAAGAAAAAACAAATTAGAGAAGATTATGTGTGTGTCAAACTCAAGAGGTTGGAAAAAGTCTTTGAAAAAAGCATAAGACAATTAGAAAAGTACTAGGAAAAAAATCAAACGGTGCCCCTTCTCTAGCCTCATCTAAGGTTACTACTAGTCGTTGACACCCCAAGTCAGTGAGATGTGATTTTGGATTCCTATGTTCAAAGAAAATTTGTGTAATGTCATCCATTGTGATAGTATTTGGTTGCATTATACATTTCAATAACATTGTAGCTTTGGTGTATTCCATCCTACCTTGCTGAACAGGTAAACCCATGAAGCAGATGGAATGTAGAGACCAAACTATAGCTTGGGCAACAATGCACTAGCAAGCATACTTTTGAACTGTTTTTTATCTTTATACCTATAGAATGTTACAACCCTCTCTATGGGGTTCATTTGAGTCAAAATGATGCGGCTCTTTGCAAAAAGAGTACCATGTTTAGCATATTCTTCAATACCATCTTCCATTTGCTCAAGGGCCGTATTCTGGTGGATACAATCAAAATGATCTTTATCTCTATTTTTGATGTAGAAACGCCTGTAAATAGAGGACTATGGATCAAAAGTAGGACTAAAAAATCCCAAAATGGCTAAGATAGACATCCGATTGGGGGTAGGTTCAAAATAGTATACTAATTTGAAAAAAAATTTAAAAATTTGTCAACAAATAAAACTTTTGTGTACACCTTCATTCCAAATTTGAAGCCAAAAGGACAAAAGATGCAAAAGTTATGAGCAAAAAAATACATGTTGGAGGTTAAGGGGATAAAAAAAAGGACAAGTGTTTCTTGCAATCACCTATGTTCATAACATATTTCTCTTTAAATAGATACACTATATCATGGAAAGAGTCTATGACATAGGTATTTATAATATAGACACTTTTAACTATCAATAGAGAGAATGCCTATAATATAGACTTTTAGGTTTGTGAACTCATTAATTCTATGCTTACATGCTAGCACTCCCCAACCAACAACATACACTAAATATTGCATTGAGTTTACTAGCTTTGGATCAAAATAAAAAAGAGTGCATGGACAAAGACAACATTTAAAGTGAATATGAAGAAGTTTAAGTAGGACTTTAAGTGTACACTAATGCTATAGGGACAAATTATATTAGCATACCTATATATTAGCTCCAAAACTTTTGAAACTTGAGGATTTTTGATGGAATCTACAAAATATCTATACTTGGTTGTGATATATTTCTAAAATCTTCCAATCTAAATATTAGATGAATCCAATGAAAATTGAAAATCTTATCTAAAATATAATTCTATTGCATATAGAAGCCTAGAATTCTTTTAAAAGAGACTTGTTTTCAATACTTTGAATATTCATAATTTGCTTATCAACATTGTCTTCAAAATTTGCATGAATAGAGAGAGTGTTCAATTCATGTTTTGACTCTCAATAAGATCCACAAAAAAGTTTAAAAAATTAACCCATGAGAGAGCCAACATCAAATTGGGTAGATTATGAATATTTCAAGAACTTCATGTTGACATTATATAAAATGAATGAAATACATCCAAATATGCTTAAGAAACAATTGATGTCTATGCTTCAATTATGGAATTAGTGTGGTCATTTGATACCTCATGATTATTGTACAAAGTTCTAGATAAATTCATTTAGGGACATGAATAAAGTGAAAATCTTTTCTATAGATTCTTCTCATATAATTTTTTGTTTTGTTATAAAATCTTAAAACCTATATCAATCTCATAACATTTAATAGCAAAGTTGGCATTGTCTTGACTCTACAGTGATGGTGTGAAATATGCCACATCCAAAAATATTCATCAATAACTAATTGGTTGGGCATGACATGCTACTAAATGTTATGCTTTCTTCCTTTCGAAAGTTAAATTAGAAAAAAACAAGATTTAACACTAAAATACTTTGCCAAAAATGATCCAATTTATGAACTAAAAGGTGCAATTTTCATCTCTATAAATCTACAAAGTCATCCATTGACTTTTTTTTTTCCTGCAATATCACAGGGCTAATAGTGGAATCATGCTGCCATTGGCATTTGGATGATTTTAGAACAACATCCATCCACGGACGATATCCATCCCTATGACCTTTCATACGCCGGAGTTCTCCACCGGTCCACCCTTGTTGAGCTTTCGAAAGACCCGGAGCTGTTTGACGATCAAGTACAAGGAGTCCGTGGTCGCCGATTGCAAGTGCGAGTGCAAGTGCAAGGCGAATTGAAGAAGCATCCCCATCACCAACAAGTCCCTTCTGGTGAATTGTGTTGTGATGGGTTTGCCGGAGCTTTGGATGAAGTTAGGTCCGGGCCTCGCGGGGGCCGTCTTCGGAGGCGGGTGGTGGTTCTGGGTGGACGCCGTGGTGTGCAGCGACATCAAAGTCTCCTTCCTCCATTACCTCCCGGGTACGAAGATCTCTAGACCCAATTAACTCGTCCCTTTCTATGTTCTGGGGTTTGTGGGATTGATTCGAGCAAATTTGGAAGTTCTCGTAGGATTTGAGAGGATTTGAATGTTTTTGTGTCCAATCGATTAAGGTTTTGGAATTAGGGTGATCCAGAGGATTTTTTCATGGGGTTTGTGGGACAGATTCGAGTGAATTTGGAGGTTTTCGCGGGATTTGGGAGGGTTTGAATGTTTTTGTGTCCAATCGATTAGGGTTTCGGAATTATGCCGTTTCAGAGGATTTAGTCATGCGGTCTACTGGTCTCACACAGTTTTATGTTTTCGTAGGAAATGAATTGATGTCTCGGTCCTCGTAATTGGAAGGGGTGTGAGATTGTGAGCTTTGGTTCTGATGAAAGAGAATTTTGAATTTTGCAGGAATATTTGCAACCATTGCCGCGTTGATGTTCAATGGTGTGCGGAGAGATGAACTTACGGACTACTCCCCCTTTGATGACAACGAAGGCTGCCGGTAAGCACTTTTGGTTGCATGAGTTTTGGTAACAGCTGGGATCGCGCTCGGCATGGTACTTGTCAAATCTCTCAGGGAATTCAATAGAGCAGCACAGGCAAGAGCTCAAATAATTGCGTCGGTGGAAAACTACACTATGTGGTACAAATGGTATTCAATTAGGTCTGGGAGTCATGTTGGGCATGCTTCTATTGCTTCTCTTAATTCTAGCACAGTGTTGAAGACTCACTATAGCTACAATGGGTGGTAGTGAATACGCCTTCCTACAATCGTTTCATGATTGGTGTAAGTGAACCCGTGCCGAAGAAGCTGTTAATGTATTCAAACTATGATCCTTCTTTGAATCAGTGGATGGGACCAAGGTGTTAAGAGCTTCTTTCAAGAATGCTTGTTGATGGTTGCTTGTTTGTTTCTTGCAGGTCCAGAACGTGGTTGTTTCTGGCTTACGTTATTGCATTTACCTCATTGGCGGGTTCTGTGGGCATGCTGGTACAAGATGCACTGCTGCCAACCACTCCCTCTACCTGGACGGGCATTGCCGGTGTCTTGCAATGCTTTTTTTGCCTTTGCAGGTAATGCGATTTCCAATGGTTTGGTAATACCCGACTTTGTCTACTCCTGTTCAAGAGAGTAAAGACGAACGTCGTCATCTGCTGATTTCCCTGGTTTGTTGTCCAGTGTTTCTACCTGTATTTATATTTCATCATACTCACGTGTTGGTCTTCGTGATTCCTGCAGTGGCTTGATGTACTGGACTTCAAGAACTACATCAGACTATTGAGGTAAAATTCAGGTCCGCAATAATGTGAAACGCTGTTCCGGCAGTTCTTATATCGAGCTTCACAACAAAAGGCCACTGGTTATATGTTTTCATGAATCCAGGGTTTTGCCGTCCTGTTTCATAAATTTGTTTTATGTACAAAATGCAATCTTTAGAATTCAGAACCTAAGGCAAATCATTGCCAGCTCTTGTATAAGAATTGATTCTTGCATCCAACACTTTTACATTCCCTATCTTTGTCAAGTTTCCTTGACAGTAATTCCTTTCATGTATTTGAGAGCTTGAATACTTCATTTTGCGATCATGTTTCTGCGAATTTGTAGCTGTGTTGGATATTGTTGTCAGAAATATTCATGGGGATGTAAGAGATTTATGTGATGGCATTGTGAGTTGTTCTACTTGTACCCTGTTAAGTTTGGAGGAGCCAAAGTTATCTTTTTAATGGTCAAGCGGTTCGTGTTTATTCTGTGAAACGGATGGATTTAACTTTTTGCGTGCTGATTTCTTCGCAGTGTATCCTCATAACTGAAAGTATACTCTGTTTTCATCATTCCTCTATATGCAAATGTGAAACTATGTACATAGATTTCAATTGTAGAAAGTGGAAGTTCACACATGGTGTTATGATATATTAAATGTAGTGCACATTCAACAATGCATATTGTTATAGAGCCAGGGATAGAAAGATACATTCCTCCTAATTGTCTCAATACATTAGCCCTCAATAATAAGTTCATCCCATAGTGGCACTTCTTGAGAACACTAGTGTTTGAAAGTTGTGGCTCTCAACTCTCTATTGAACTCTATTAAGTTATTGCTTTGCATGATGACTATGCTCATAGTTTGATGCACATCTACATTGACTATCTTGAATGAATTCTACATTTTCATGAATGTTTTGTGAACCACCTTCTTGGAGCTAGGATTGAACTTTAAATTGGTGTAATGCATTTGTAAATTGGCCATCTGAAGAACAAGTTTGGCAATCTTGTCTAAGGTAGAAGCACCCATTATTTTCAGTGTATCCATAGTTTGGCATTAGAGTTTCCTACAAAGTGTCCCCACTAGTACCTTGAAACTTTAGTTGTGGTTGGTAGGCTCTGATTATTTTAGATTTTGGTGTGAGAATCCAGGTAGATTTACTAGGAGTGCAGATTTAGGTGCTCTACTAAGTCCTACTTTGAAAATTCACAGAAATTAGATGCCTTGTCCAAAAATTCTATTTTTTTTTTTTTAAATTCATGATTTTCAGTTGCCAATACTTCAAAAATATTCTTTATAGGAAAAGGTGCCTCCAACTATGCTGAAACTGCTAACTTTGGCTGTAATGGGTACTTCTACTTTATACCTAGTTTCTTGTGATTGAGTTGAGCTATGAGGATATTGAACTCAATGTCTCAACCTTGTGATATTTGAAAATGATAGGTTTCTATTTAGGCAAAGGCAACTAGCAAAACATCTTCTACAACTTACAAGATACCATTCACTATCACAATACTTATCTTGAAAGATGATTAAGCAAACTAAATATCAACAAGTTGCTTATTTTTCTCAAGTTGTTTATTGATGAGTCATATTGCTATAAGAGCACTATAGTCAACAAACATAGGTTCTAGTAAAGGAAGCCATCAATAAGTATGGTACAAAAAGAAATTATTCCATTAGATTGACATTGAAAATTTGATGCCTTTTATTAAACATCATCTGAATCTTCAAATATAATAAGGCTCCTCATAAATTATATATATATATATATACATACACTTGATTATAGCAAGGAATATGATTCAAAACCTAATATATTCATGATTGTATTAACCCCTAGATGTCCAAGGCTCGAAAATCTAGTGATTGCAAAACTTAAACCTAACCAAGTTTCTATTTTTAGTAGTTTATATTTAAAGAAATTTCTTTTTGAAATCTAGTTTACACATCAAAAATCCAATCTTGAAAATGATTGATTATCAGTTTTCTATTCAAGATTTTGTGCAAGGACGTTAGTTGCAATCTTGACTTTCTATAGGGTTGACGGCTTTTAACCCATTAACATCCATCGTTGATTTGGGAGGCAGGCAAGGCCTTTTCACAACAAATGGGTGATATTGTAATAACTTTTGAAGTTCAATGCCATTCAAAAACTTGATTGTACCAATTGAAGTATAGACAACAAATTGGTGAGTTGCACTAAAGTTTTTGATAGGATATAGTGTTTGCACTACATTTAATAAATCATCTTGGTGTTCGTGTCTTTGCTGGTATATATACAAGAGTTAAGCTATGCTTTTTGAATTTATTTCTTTCAAAGAAATTCTTTAGAGTGCTAATTGGACCACATCATGCACCTTTTAGCATCATGTCTGATATGAAAGAAGTCTTTAATTCTAGGGAATGCCAACTCATGTCATTTATGACCATCTTTCTACAATCATTTTTGTATTTTCAATCAACACCTTGTTGGTTTTTCTATTGCCAAAATTCACATGAAAGGTCAAATTGGTATGTTTATTGTCCCAAATGCTCCATTCCTAATTTCCTACATTTGTTCTTTTTGGTCCATCTCCTAATTCCCTACCAAATTCTACCTACCATTGGAAAAGTTTCAAAACCAACTAGAAAGTGATCAACCAATCCTTAATGGGTTAAAAATGAGCTTCAAACACACTAGATTTTGGAGAAAAAATAGCATTAGAAATTCATTTAAAAAATTGTAGAGTAGATTTTGAAAAGCCATAAATTTATTGGGATTACAAATATTAGACCCTTTAACCTCATAATTTTTTGGTGACCAACTTTAGATTTGACATGTGAAAAGAAGATCCAAAGACTTCAAGTTACTTTTGTAGTTTTAATACTTTCATCATTAAGCATTATAATCTTTCAACCCTTAAGTGATATTGTTGTGTTTTCTTTTCCCAAGAAATCTCTAACATGTCTAGTTAGAATTTGTATGGTTACATTTTTTTTTAAATTGATAAAACTTATCAAATTGTTGACTTTTTTTTCAATTTAGAGAAAATTACTAGAAGCTCAAAAAAAGTTTTAGGCATTTAGAGGTTAGCATTCCAATCATATGTATTGCATTATTCAAATTCTATTAGAAGATACATGGTTAGTGATTTTGGTTATAAAAAAACGAGTAATTAATAATTGTTCTATCATTTCAATATCGTATATAATTGAGATCATGAAGATATCATTCATCAATATACTATCATCCCAATGAATAATTTTTGGTATTGCAAGGCATGCAATTGGGATGTCAATGGAAGATTTCTATTATCCTTTTAATTTGTACATATTTATTAATTTAGATCAGTCTCACTTTATAGAACATTACATCTTTAGAGTGATTTCTTTCAATTTTTTTAATCTATATTGTTGATTGACTAAATTGCATGCCAAGTGGTGGGTGTAATGCCAAGAATTGCACTAAAAAGTTCTAAGTGACACACTCTTAATTGGCTTTTGAATTGTTTCAAACCAATGATTCCCACAACATCAAAATGGATGATTTCTATAATTACCAATCTCTCCTGTGGTCAATTTCGTTGAAATGGCGGTATTCCGAGTGCCATTTTGACACATTCCATGTGCCACTTTGACAAATTTCAAGTGCCATTATGACATATTTTGTGTACCATTTTGACATAGAGGCCTAGAGGTAGAGGATGAAAATGTGCCATTTTAATGGAATATCGTGCCATTTTATCGGAATACCGCCATGTTAACGAAATTGACCATTCCTTTAACCCCTAAAGGACCAACGTGCCTTTTTTGGCAACATAGTGATTTTGGGCAGGTACGTGTGGCTAGAGATTTTCATATTTCGGAACCAAACTTTAATAGAAGGTGTGGACGAGGAGTATCTTCAAAGCCCAACAATTTTCGTGACTTTCGACTACATGGTTAAAAAGTTATCGCATAAAATGTTGTTTGTTTCTCAACTCGGGCAGTTCGGGCAGATAAGAAAAAATCACTTTTTTGGGAAATAAAAATTTGAAATTGATTTTATAGATTTATATATACATGGAAAGCTTTTAATCATTCCATTTGGATTAATGAGTCAAAAGTTATGAAGAATTTTAGTTTGCGGGTAGTTATGGATTCTCTTCTCTAAAATAAACTTTGAAGTCCTTTATTTTACTCAATTTTCAATATTTTTGAAAAAAATTAAAAGAATTGGGTGTAGGTTGTTTATTAAAACATTTGAACCATTGGGATTGGCATTTTTCAATTCAATAAATAAATTGTTACCATTTTTGTATTTTGAATCATTGTCTACTTCTTTGTACTTACTATTTTTTTTGTACATGTTGTACAATTCCAAATAATATGAAAATTTTCAAGCATGTAGACAACTTGAATTGAAGAATGAATCCAAAGAGTTGCAACCATTTTGGACATTTTTTCATACAAATGTGGCCTTCTGAAGTGCAGCTGCCCGGATTTTCGCAGTGGAAAAAAAATGACTTTTGTAACTTCAAACACTAATATCTTGCAATCTACATGGTGAAAACTTCTGAAATTTTTCCTATATCTTCCAAAACTAGTTCACCAAAAGATCCTACGGTTACATATGTCAAAAAATGTTTTTTTTTCTGAAATTTGGTAGCTGTCCTAAAAATGACAGTTTTGGAGCAGTTTGGGTGGAAACATAGTTGTGGTCCTTTAGGGGTTAAAGATTAATGTATGTTAGTGCTTTTGTTCATTAAACTTGATTTTGACATTTAGGTTGATTTATTTGCTTTGAGAAAATCTAGGAAAATGAAGCTTCTTAGCTCTATTTTCTACTTGATTTCAAATTACTGATTGAATTTGATTCTATTTCTTGTTTTTTTTTGGAATATCAACAATACATTACATGCATTCTAATTAAGTTGAATTGTCTTCTTTTGCCCTCTACACACAAATGTCATATAGAAATGTTGGTTGACTTCTAAAACTCACATTGTATACATAGAGGCAAAAGTAATTTGACTTCTCTATAAGTCGTGGTTGACTTGTAAACTCTATTAAATAGTAAAATAAATCATATGGCCCTTAAATCACAATTCTTATTTAACCCTAAAAAACCGCATGACCATTGAACACATGCAAAAAATTTTAGATTAGTTCATACCAGCCTTTTTTTTGGCACTATAGGGCTAGATTGTACCATTTCAAAATAAAGGTCTTTTTCTTGCCAAATGAAAGTAATCTTTTTCACAAGAAATTTTCTTGTTCTCCTTAAAATATGGATGAAGTCACCAAATTTGGATGAAAAGGTGTATGAATATGATGAAAAAGTGTTTTTAAGTTCCAAAGATGGATGAATGTAGAAATACAATGCTTCACCAAATTTGAAGTGATTGCCATCCTGGCACTTTCTCAAAAAGAAAAAAAAAAGGACTAGTTCATACAAAGTCATTTTTGGTCAAATGTTCTTGAAATTGAAACACAATAAGTAAACATATACCCCCTTCATATAAAACTATTTTTTTTCTAATTAGCTACCCTAATCAAAAATTATGTTGCCCTGAACTCTCTAAGTAGCTTTGGTAGCTTTAGGCAGCTTTTGCAAAATTCCTTCATTACTTCTAAATTTGGTAGGTATATAATTTACATGATGTAAGATGAAAATGTCAAAAATAACCATATATTTTGTAAAAATCTCATTCTAGGAGTTAAGGGTTGTTGTCCCTGTCAAGCAAGGTCAGAAAAGATATTTCATCTAACTTTGGACATTATAATCTTTTATCCGTGTGGTCAAAGTTTTTGAAAATTTTCCCACATATTCTTATAGTAGGCTAGTTCAAATTTATATGGTTGAATCTTTAAAAAGAAAAAATTCATTTTTTTTCATTGCTCTAGATAGTGGCAATTTTTCATAATTTCAATTTGAAATGTGCCTTGGTCCTTCAGGGGTTAATCATTAAATGTTTTTTAGGGTCTTTAGAAGAGTGCAAGTTCTTGGATTGTAGAAACACATTGGGAATGCTAAGAAATTTTCCACGTAAGCAATTTGACATGGACGAGAGATTGCTATGTCAAATAATATTAATTAATTAATTTTAAAATATTAATTATTAAATATTTTGAGAAAAAATTTAATCTATCTTCAATTTTTTAATACCTTCCAAAAATTTTGAGAAAAAAAAATTGATTTTGTATTTTGAAAATCATTAGATGTTTTTTGGGAGATTAGAAGATTGTTTTAGGCCTGTTCCCAATGCTATGAACAAATGTGGACAATATCTCCGAAATAGTTTCCTAGAACCTTGAAAAAATATCTAATGATATGTAGTCTCAAAAGTGTCACTAAAACTCAACTTGTAAAAGGACCAACAATTCATGTATAGAACCTATGTAAACTCAAACTAGGATTATATTTGACTTTTGAATTTTAAGCTCAATACTTTGTCTATGAAGAGCTTAATTATAATGGTCCCAGTTGTACAACTTTGAATCACTATAGCCCTCAAAGAGGCGTCCCACTACTGTAACACCCCCCTCTCCGCCCCCTCCACACAAATGAATCGCAACCATGTGAGACACAATAATCTTAGATTGGTCTTACTTTACATCTTTGAGCTCCAAAATAGAATCTTTCTAGCATCTTTTATTGTAGAAGAAAAAAATTGACCCTTTCGGGGGGCTTGGAGTTGCAAAGGATAGAATCACTATCATATTTCAAATTAACTTAATAAGATGGCAATTCCATGTGCCTAAGAATGCATGTAAGGTAGATACATCCAAAAGTGCTATAAATTGGTACTATGCCTGGTTACTACTATTAGGTTGTTCAAATTTTTATATAATCTTGTTGGCAAGTGAAAGCATATTCCAATGCATTAGAGAATGTAGCATTTGAATACAATATGCAAAAGTTATTAATGATCAAAGTTTGTTTCTAAAACCACTTCATTCAAATAGGTACATAATTAACTTTAGAAATGTACATTCCAAAAGAATACTCATAATTCAAGAGAAAGGAGTGTCTTAAGTGTAGTCCTAATAGTACAATCTTTTAAATAATGACTTTTAAGTAAATTTTTAATAAAATTTTACTGAAAACCTTACTTAAAGGTCATTACTTAAAAGACTATACTACTAAGGCTCTGTAATAGAGCATCCAAGGGCTAGTCCCCTTTTGTCATCTATTTACTTGAATGGAAATATTTTTAGTCCATTTTTCAGAGAAAGAGAAATTGAAGAAGAATCTAACACAAGTGGTTTCATAATTTTTGACGCATTTTGAATTAGTTATGAATTTTCAAAGGAGATGTACTGTAGGTCCAATTGTCCATTTTACAACCTTTTATAGGGTCCATTCTTAATGCCCGTTCCATTTTAGAGCTAACTACCTTAGGACTATACTTAAAATACCCCTTTCTCTTCTAGTGTAAGTTGAATCAATATTCATGAACATCTAGAATAAGAATTGAAAGGACAATATGAATTGAAAGGACCATATGAATGACAACTTTCAAGACAAATTGGGTGACCATTTAACCCTAAAGTACTTCAATGTTCAATTTCTGAAACTCATATTTTTCTAAAATTACAAATGTTCAAGCATGTCAAGTGGTTGACAAGGATTGACTCTAGTTCAAACTTAGAATTGCAAAAATGAAATCATAGAATCAAAGAACACAAAAATGCAAAAAAATGATCATATCAAAAGAACCTCACTTCAAATTCATTCCAACAAAATTTACTCAAAAAATGAGAATATTTTTCTTGTAACTAAATTTACAAAGAATTCTAAATTTTCCTTTTCAAAATTTATAGAAAAATATTGGTGATAGCATTGGTGAATCAAACCATATAGACTCAAACTCTAGAACTTTTATATGCATCTCAATTCCAAAATATTTTTCCAAACAATACTTTATAATAATTTTTCTATTCTGGAGATGAGACTGGACGCTTAGGGGTTAAATTGTAGTTTTGATAGAAAACCATCCCTGGAGTAACAAACCAATAAAAACTAAAACATTAGGATTCCATCCATTAAATCTCCAGGCGGTCTAGAAGAGTTAACCTAATCAACCAATTCCATTAACGATACCCACATAAATTAATCGTAATTCAACAGAATGCAAGTGTACATATATTTACACGAAGTTACAGCATTTCTATTATTCATTTGTCAGCAACGGTGCTTCATGGGACTCAGCTTCACCCGTCTCCTTATCCAAAACCAAGAATAACGTCCCTGAAAAACACCCCAGATGTCAGGCACCACTACGAATGAATTTCTTCACAGTATGTAAAAGATATGGCAGTCAAAAGACTTGAAGGATGTAATAGAGACGATAATTAACAGCATGAGACCAACCACAGTAACAATAAGCTTTGAGGAACATTCCATATGCTGCGCCTCTAGTGTCTCGTAGTACGAAAAACCATGTGCATCAAAGAAGCGGTGCTGAGTAATCAAAAGTATCACAACAAACAAGATCAATAAACAAAAAAAGTATTTAGATGAGCTTATAAGCTTGCGAGGAGCACAAGAATGAACAAGTAATGAAGGCAAGTGTACTCACCGGTTCCCCAAATGGCAGCAGCAAGGAACAATACGGATGTTAGAATGATGGTAGTCAAGCGCCAGTTATGAAGCCAATCCTGTATTTAATAACAACAAAGAACCTCAGTAAGAGCATAAAGTGCTAATAGATTCTTCCCCTCAAAGAGTCAATCTAAAAATAGAAAAGTCCGCCTGGGAAAGTAATAGTTTGATTACCCAAAGGTATTCCTGTCGTTCAAAAATGCACGACATAATTTCTTCTTTCTATTGGAACGTTTGTTACCTACTATTAATGATATATTTCAAGTCTTTCAGACATGGAAGCGGCCATGTTTGGCCATTTGGGCACTTCCGGTTAAAAAAGATCTTACCTTCACAAGTCGCATTAGTGGAACGAATACAAGTCTAGAGATAGCAATACAGAAGGGAAAAAGAATATATACCTGGAAAAGACCCACGATAGGAGCTGACGGCACGTCTCCAAAAACGTGTATGCAAACTGTAGACATGGCCATGGCTAAAGCCTGTAAATTAGGGTTGACGCTCTCAAGAGAGGCAAAGTTTACGGGTCCCTGCACCACGCAGATAGATTTAGCAAACCCATTATAAAAATTCAACGCACTGAATTAGCACAATCCAATAATATTCCATGAAACATCTGGTTACATCACCTGCACATCATTGGTCAATGACAAGTCAAGTTACCAACCTGAATTGCAAAAAGGAAGAACTCGCCAATTGCCAAGAAAATAATAAAAACGGTCAAGCTTGGTGACAAAAATGCGATAGTGCAACCAATGCCGCCCACTGCTGTCGCCATTGCAAGCAGCTACACCCAAAGTCCAAACAAAGGCCGATTAGAATATTTTATAAGAACTACATCAACATTGACCATCAGTACTGTGAACAAGAGAGCAAAAGCATGACAAAAGACCATCTGCTAATGAGTGAACAGCGAAATTTAAAAATGCACTACATTGCTAGGATAATCGGAATTCCCGAAAACTATCCTAATATATCCTGAACCTTCTAAGAAATCGGTCGGATAAACATCGAAAAGCTCCCAGACAGGTAAAAATGCACACCTTGAACGAATTTCGAAGAGTAGATCCTATGTAGTCCAAAAAGATACCACCGCAATACGTGCCCACGATACCAGCTAGTATTGTCACCCCTCCAAATACCACATCTGCGTTTTCCTGCCAAACCGCCAAGTCTAGCAGAAGGTCAGAAGCATCATGCTGGGTAATCCAAGCTGTCCGATTCCAAATGAGCATGAAAGACGAAGCATGAAAAAAGAAGCACAATCACGTTCCCTGCCATGGATCCTCACCCCCAATTGCAGCTTTAAACTCAGGACCTTACCATATTGAATATTGCTTGACCTGCCTTTGGACCCCAATATGCATATGCACCCAGCACGAAGTTATAAACAGTGTAACCTGCAATACGAAATCCTTAACTTTAAAAAACAGAGCTCATAGTCCATGCAGCAATCCTGAAAAACACTTACAACTTTCAGATACGATTCCAAACAAATTACAGGAAGCCATTCAAACTTTAAAACGGTTACACAAACCAGCAACAACCCCCTAGGTTAACACTTGATCGCACTGACCTAGAACATTTGTTGAGTAAACCTTGCACTTCGCCAGTTCCAGTACATCACTTAAAAGACCACCTGCCATAATTGTCGCAGTCCTACAACAATTTCACAGTCAATTTCCTAACAGACTTCATAACATAAATAGTGTAAGCGATGCAACAGCACAAAACTTGCAGGATGGCCATGTTCACGATGCATGCATTTCAAGGCCACAGAGTCATCGGCATACTCACTTATTTTTGTCATCATCATCAGCAAGTGGCTCATGGAGATCTGAAGCCACCCCATCTGGAAATTAAAATGTAAGTCAAAAAAATAATAAACGATAAAAGTATTGAAAAATTTGCAAGTTATTTCTCAAAGATATCAATTTGAACTGAATAAAACAGAGTTTGACATAGTTTGTGTCAAACTGATAAAAATTGAACTTCCGAACACCTGAAACATACTCTGTTTGGAAAACTTTAGCCCACAAATGAACATAAGGCTGATATCATTTCAGCACTGTATATAGATTTTTAAGACCTATGGGAACCCTTATGATTGTATACGACTAAACGGAACACAAAAGATAACATCAATGATGGAAGATAAACCTTCTGATGGCATATGCGGAGCTTCTGTGTCAGACTGTGGAATTGCTTCGAGCTTGTCCAAGTTACCTGTTCCCATCACAGAACATATGTCAAGGTCTGTATGTACTTCAATTAGGTGATTAAAAAACCAATCAGAACTCAGTCAAGGAAAACTCAACGAAGGAATAGTTGAGAGTAGATGTAAAAACGAGTGACGCACTAGAAATATCCAGGTATACAGAGTTGAAAGGACTTGATACGCTATACAAACCTGGTTGAACTGTAAAGAACCAGAGTCTTAGGAATCAATGCATTTGATTCATAAGAGAAGGACATACAAACCTTTCAGGTAAACAGG
The DNA here is from genome assembly GCA_947034885.2 of Thuidium tamariscinum. NCBI lineage: Eukaryota > Viridiplantae > Streptophyta > Bryopsida > Hypnales > Thuidiaceae > Thuidium > Thuidium tamariscinum. The sequence goes on from OX344750.2 coordinate 35,623,263, forward strand.
ATCAGTCACAAAACCAATGACTGCTAAGGGGAGCATGAATAGACTCTCAATCCAGAATGCAGCCCGCCATCCCAGTGCTCCTCCGACCTGCAAATATAAAACCCCGAATCTACAATAAAAAGCGGGTCGACAAAAACCAATAGCTTTCACTTGAAACAAGGTGGCTAATGATCAACAGGGATATCAAAGTAGGAGATCTGGCCTCTGAGATAAACAGAAACACACAGTTCAGTGCAATAAACTTCAAAACATGAAAAATATGAAAAAGTAATGAAGGTGGGAGCGAATTGCCACAGCTGCACAAACTCAGGTGGAAAAATGTAAATGGCGGAACACATACCAGTCCTCCATAGACATAGCCCACAGCATATCCCACTGGTATAAACATGTAGAAAATGGACATCCATGAAGAACGCTGCAAATACAATAACCACATCTTATTTGTAGTTCATAATAATAAGAATAACATTCTGCATAATGAAAAGCAAGCCTGGGATATCAAGAATCGAGAGGGGGGTTATCAAGAGGGGAAAAAGAGGAAGGATCCTTTTCAGGCATTCATACTACAATGAGGCAACCAAAATTAGACCCTCACGAGTAGCTCCTGAGACATGACAGCTTCTACAGCAAAATGGAGTTAATAGATCTTCTAAAAGAAGTTTACCTGTGAAGTAGGAGCAACATCAAGTATATAAGGAGCAGCCAAACTAACAAAGGACGCCTCTCCCACTCCTACCAACCTGCCAATAAAGTTCCAAAGTAAGGAAGGTACTCCAGATGCATGACACTCCACATATTACCGCAGTTTCATGAATAGCAGCCACGTGTGATAAAATATAGATTAAGTGCGGCTGAGGTTTGAATATGGTAGCTCAAGTTTACAAGATTTCAGTCAGGTAAACCAGCAACAAGTGAAGAAACAACTGCAATTCTTCTAAAAAAATGAAAAACGTAGAAGAGGGGGCGCTGTAGAAACCATGGTAAGGCTATGCACTCACATGCGGAAACTCATAATTGACCAAAACCCTACGGAAAGCCCACATCCTGCAGTCGCAAACACCCAGACCGAGAGACCAAATCCAATAAGACGAAAAGGCTGGCGTCTGTGGAGGCAAATTAAATATGCATTAGAACAAGCAAAGTAATGTTACATCTATTATCAAGAGACTTAATCCTTAACCCTCTCAAGAGATTTACTTTCAAGAGATTCAGAGGACGAACAGGTCCAAACTGGGCCCCGCGTTTTTCTGCGCAATTTTGAGTGGGGCCATGTGGAAACTCTTTGTAGAAGTTAATTTTTATTTATTGAAAAGCCCATGCAACACTCTTCATATTCTCTAGGGGAATAAAATTCAGCCCCATCTGAATATTTGATTTTTCATAATATAATCAACCAAATCTTGGTTACAGTCGACATTTGAACAAAACTCTGCAGAAGTCTAGAACCAATATTATTGGAGTGAAAGAGAATGAGTACGCGCAAAAACTATCACATTCAATATCCTGATAGCATAAGCGGAAATTGGAATTCTGCGCTTACGTCTTTGATAGATGAGCAAACACAGGTGACGCTGCTAATAGCCCAACCATAAATGCCGACGACAGAATCCCATCTTGAAAATAAGTCAACCCAAACTCGCCTCTGCAACTCAAAAACAACAATTGAGGAATCTCCAAAATCCACGAGCAGAAACTATAATGACTCAAGCGCGCTTTGCATTGTAGATGAGTGGAGAACAATTTCAACTCCCATAGGCTTTAGGTTTAGGAAGAACAGCTTCCAGAATTAGAATCTTACTCATGAGCAGAGTCCATAGCAGAACATGAATTCAAAATTGCTTCCGTCCCTAATCAGAAAAGAGAAATTTTCACACTGGATCCCAGAGCCATAGAAGCAGGGCTCATCTTTCAAACTCAGAATTTAGGTTATCCAAATTCCACAGTCAAGAAAAAAAAAAGTCTCATTCCTGAGCTGAATCCATAGCAGAAATTAAATCAAACATAGTTTCATCCAGTAAGGAAACCTAAAGATTACGTACTGAATCCCGGAGCCATGGAAGCAGGCCTCATCTTTCAAACAACCGGCATCTCCAGGCACTCCGTTCACCCCGTTGCTTGCAATAGTTCCACGATCCAAGTAATTCAGCAAATTGATGCAGCAGAATAGCACGAGAAGCCTGAGTATCAACGCAATAACGACCGCATCCTTGTCAGTGAGCACCACGAGAGGGAAATCAAGCGACAATGTCCCCAATTCTGCACCAAAATTCGGAAATTGAGGCTTCGGCGATCGGAACGATAACTTACCTTCGAGGCGTGAACCAAGCGGGCTGTCGCAGACCCCGAGGAGCATCGTCTCCTTCCCCAGTGCCCATTTTGACGCTCGTGTGCTCTGGATTCTGCATCAGCAACGAGACTTTCAAATCGTCCACCATCGAGAAAACCCTAATTCCACGGTTATAAGTACTTTCTATTGTTTGTTTGCCGGCCATCATAACTTACCAAAGATCATAGTTCGGTCCAATGAACGGGGAGTACCGGCATTTAGGGGAGGAGGCTCATAAACCGCTCATCTAAGGGCTGGTCCACCTTTTTCATGTATTTGCTTGGATGGTAATATTTTTCACTCATTTTTCAGTGAATGAGAAATAAACGAGGAATCTAACACAAGTTGCTTCATATTTTTTGAAGCATTATTGAATTAGTTATGAATTTTCAAACACAGTCTGGCATAGGGCCCTATTTGCGATCAGTAGGCCTTGCAAACCCATACATGTGCAGTTTGAAAAAAAATCTGGCTTGCTTCAAAAACTAGCACTGCAACATGTAAAAAGTAATAGCATTTGTTTCTAAAAGTGTTCCCTTCTAAAACCGAAATGAATATTTGAATAAATCATTATTTCAGATTTTTGAACACTTGAAAGAAGGTACTTCAACAACTAATTTTTATTTTAAATACAATCAAGAAATACCTAACCACTTAGTTGAGAATGAAGCCATTGGGACTTTGAAACCATCCATTCAATTAGCAAAAACCAAATCTTAGTACGCTGCAATGTAATCCACAATTCATTTTTTGACAATCAACTATCCATTTCAGAGCCTCCTAATGGCCCCAGGTGCAAAAGCCTGAGCGGTTTATGAGCCCTCTCCTATAGTTACAAGTTAGCCGATTGAAATCCAAAATTTTCGAATGAAGTTCAAAATTTCAGGGAAAAACTCGATCATTTCAGAGGAAAAAAAAGAATATTTTTTATTTTTTTAAGGCCTAATCAAGAATATTCTCCAAGCAACCGGTTGGTGCAAGAAAATGTAGGATTTTAGCCGGTTAAGCTGAAATTTCTTCCTAGACTGTGGTTCGATTATAAGTACCCCAATCTGTACGAGCTTCTATTTTTACATCCACAAGTTGGGTACAATAATCTTATTACCGACCAATTTTAGCAATTCACATTTTTTTTCTACAATGTGCAATGTAATTGGTATATTTTGGTAAGCATAATTATCATTGAATCCATATACAATCCCAATCATGCATATCAAATTTTAGTTTAAGGAAAAAAAATCTATTTTAGTGAATTTTTAAAGTTAAATTTTATGGTTTTGCATAATATTTTATTGAAAACAAATGATGGTGATTTTTTAAAATTTGATGGCATAGATATGTAGAGAACATCTATATGCACTTTTTCTATTCAAGTAGCATCTCAAAACATGTTTCATAATTCCTTGTGTACATATTTCCATTATAGATTGACAATGCCCTAAACTTAACTTGACAATGATTATTTAATCTACGAGAGTTTCTTCTTATTCATTCCATTATTGATATCGAACAAATATTGCACTTAACCCCTAAAGGACTAGACTGCATTTTTTAGCAATATAGAAATTTTGGGTAGGTACGTGAGAATGGAGTTTTGCATATTTTAGGCTGAATTTTTAATAGGAATATGTGGAGGAGGAATATCTTTCATGTGCCCAAATTTCATGACATTTGGAAATGTGAGTAAAAAATTATAGCCTCATACATTACTTTTTTTTGTAATTAGGCAATTCAAGTAGATAAAAGAAATCACTTTTTTCAAAAACTAAAATTTAAAATTGTTTTTCTACATTGATATGTACATAGAAAGCTTTGAATCATTCCATTTCAATCAATGAGTCAAAAGTTATGAGGAGTTTTAGTTTGCGGGAGTTATAGAATCTCTACCTCAAAATAAACTTTATTGAACTCAATTTTCAATGTTTTTGGAAATAAAATAAAATCATAGGATGTATATTGCTTATTACAACATTACAACCATTTGGATTGGTATTTTTCAATTCTGTAATTTAATTCTTAACAATTTAATGCTTTGAATCATTCTCTACCTCTTTCTACTTACTATTTTTTTCCTATATGTTGTACATTTCCAAATGATTTGAAATTTTTCAAGCATGTAGCCAACTTGACATGAAGAATTGAGTTATTTGTAAAGTCCTCCCCACTTTGGGCATGACTTTTTTTGAAGTTGAGAAGGCAACTATAGTTGAAGTGTCAAACTTTTTTGCAAGATACTTATATCACACAACTTCAAAAGTGGGGACCAAACTTTTTTAGGCACCATTTTAATGAAAAAATAAGTTTCATACCCACTTTTATTTTGACTTTTTTAACTTAACCGACTTTTTCACAAAACTCATGGGTTTAAACCCCGGTTTAGTGTACTTTACAAATAACTCAAATGAATCCAAAGAGTTACAACCATTTTGGACATTTTATCATGCAAATGTGACCTTCTAAAGTGCAGCTTCCCGTTTTTTTGCAAGGCCGAAAAAAGGATGATTATCAATTCAAATGCTAATATCTTCCAATCCACATGGTGGAAAATTTTGAAATTTTTTCCATAGATTTTTAAACCAACCTACTACAAGATCCTATCATTATATGTGTCCAAAAATGTTTTGAAAAGAAAATTTGATAATTGTTCTAAAAATGATAGTTTTAGAGCACTTCTTTTATAATGTTTAGTATTTGAACGCTCATGTCTTATTGATTTGGCAATATGGGGACTTTCAAACCTTTAATCATCATCTATCTCCAATTACACAGTTTTAAGTCCTTGGTAGTATTGGTGGAGTTACTGGAGTGGCAACTACAATAAGGAGGGCACCATTGATCCTTATGAGGACCTTAGAGCTTATTTTTAATCCTCATAGAATTGACACTCATTTGTCTATCAAAAATCAACCAAAATTGCTATATATGTTGCATTCATCCAAAAACAAATTTAAAATGTAGGGTAATTGCAAGAAAGGGATGTCCTTTTTGGCACTCGGGGGGTCACTAGCAAAAATTGTAGAAACAACATGCGATAAAAATAAGGGTACAATATATCCACTCCAAATAAAACTTGTAAAAAATAACATCTACTATAGAATACTTAAAAAGTGAGAAATAAGATTATATGTAAAATAGGGTCCATATTATACATAGGTCATTTTATGAATAGCCCCCCCATTAAATAGGCCATTATCGCATGTATATACAAAATATATGAAGAAGTGAACCCCCGAGTTTTGGCATCACAAAAGAAATTACTTTTGTACCATTAGTTAAAACTTTGGAGGCATGAAGAAAATTTACTTGAAATTTTTATTGAAGATGACAAACTTAATAGTAATGGGAATCCTTATTTTTCATAATTTTTCAAAAATCATTTTCTAATTAAATTTCAATTTAGCTAATTTGTCACATTTTGCAATCTAGGTTCTTTAGTATTGTAGAGTACCCAAAACCAATGATTTAGACTTGAAATTTGTATGGTGTATTTACACACTAAAGATTCATGTGTCCACTAAGAATAATTTAAAAAAATATTATTTTGTGTCCTCTACGTTCATGCAAATATAGGGCCCCTTGCATATGCAATTCTAAACATTGAAAATGATTTCAAAATCATTCAATTCTTTCAGGCAAATCTCATCTCCATCAATCCTTCCCAAATCACCAATTTTTAGTATTAACAAAAATTATTTTCCTAATTTTTACAAATTAAAATGTAAAAGTATTAATTTTCATGAGATTTTTGCACTTTTCTAGTTCTCCTAGTTAGATATTTTTTCTACACTTTTCCTTCTTGGGGTGCCTTCTCCTTTAATTAAACAGTACTTCCAAAAGAAAATCACAAACGAGACAAAAAATAGAAGACCTTTCTTGCAACCACCCTCTAACTATAGGATCTTGTATTGTATTTGTTTGAAACCATGTAGTAAAAGTTTTATAAAGTTTGATTGTATAGATTGGAAGATATTAGCATCCAAAGTTGGAAAACAAATTTCCTTGAACAATTGCCTATTATTTTAGATGATTTTGACCACCAATTGTGGAAATTTTTACACTATGGAATTTGAATTAAAAAATATTTATGTTGAAGAATTCAATCAAAAGTCTAGGAAAAAAATCCCCCCTTTCCTTGGTTGTCATCCTCAAAAAAAATGTTAAGTGGAAGTAGGTTCAAATTTGAAAGAAAGACTAAATTGTTAATGGTGCTAAGATGGAGTTGAAATACATTAATCCCAATGGTAAGATTGTTCTAACAAGCAAACTTTTAGCCTTGTCAACATTCTTTTCTCAAAAATTGTAAAAATGGCATTCAGAAATGTATCATAGAAGTTATTTTTTTAATAAGATGCTGAAATTGCCTAATAAACAAGATTGTTCATGACTTCCACATCCCTAATCCAAATGGAATAAATCAAAGCTTCACATGTGGACAAAAATATAATATATGAGAAAAAAAAATTTAATTTCAAGTTTTTGTGGATTTATTATTCTATCCACTAAATGAAAATTTTGGCTTATTGTTATTGTTGTATATTAACTTTTGCGTTTGGGCATTGATTAGAATAAAAGTTATAATCCTATGAAGGTAATAAGTTATTTTATCTTACTAGAAAGTTTCAAAAGTTTCACTAAAAAATGAAGTCATATAAACCTACTCCAAACCCATTTTGTTTCTTGAAGAGACGATGGTCCTTGAAGGATTAAGAGAACACTTATTTGAGGCCCCCCTTGCAACCATGTTACAAATATTCTATTTTCACATTACAACAATCTTGTAGAATATTGAATAATAAAAGTGTAATTTGATTTTTTCTATTTGGCCTTTCTTTAATAACTAATTTTATACAAATGAGCATGATGGTGTAATTCCTTTGCCAAAAATCTACTTAAAATATAGAAATATCCATTTTACAATGTTTGGTCAAATGACTCTTCACATTAAACTCTTCATAGATTCTTGTTTTTAATGAGATTCTTTTAACATGAAAAATGTGCATATAGATGCTTTCTATAAATCTATATGACATAAATTTAAAAATTCATCACTAATGTTTTTAAATTAATTACTAAATAAAATCATGAATAATAAATGAAACAATACACCACAAATGGAGTTTCATTTTTTTGCAATTGAAATTTGATATGCTTGATATGCTTGAATGGAATTGAATAAGATTGATTAGATGTTAATTATTGAAGACAAAAAATGCCAATTACATTTTATATTGTGCAAAATTTCTTTGAATGGCACAATAGGGTGTTTATAACAAGGTCATTGTTGGGTACTATAAATTTCAATTAGTTAATAACAATGTAGAATTGCAAATTGTAGAACCTTGCTCAACAATCATTATTATTTCTTGAACAAGTTTCCTTTTGAAAACATACCGGTATAGAAGAATGTTGTGATTTATGATGACCTAAGTCCAAAAATATCATTTGAATATTATATTCAAAAGCTATAAGTGTTCAAAGTTTTAATGATAGACATTTGAAATCCATGCTCAAATTTGAATGTCTTTATATTGAGCATTGCTTAACAAGCATGATCTACCTATTTTTAAAATTTTATTAGACTAATGTTTTGAATTATGTTGGTTTTTAATATTTCTATACTAAAACAAATCCAATTGACGATGGATTTGATCATAACAATATTAATAAGTTTAATGCTTATGGCATCCGTGACCACAAATATTTAATGTAAAGATAAGCTTCAAAGCAAAGAAATTTGTGTGAAGTTTTTTCCATCTATTTCAACTAGCACTTAATAGAATATTGGGTTGCATTTGAGATGTTCTTGACTACTTAAGTCCCAAGGTCATTTTTAAAATTAGAAACCACTTAAGAGTGTCATTTCAATGTAAACAACAAAAAATTTCATTACAAAAAATTTGAACCTTGTATAGGGCCATTAATTTTTGTTTATTTTTTAGCCACAATATAAATATAGAAAAAAATAAAAAAAATAAAAAAATAAAAAAAAAAATATAATTTTGAAATTGTCAATTTAATGTGGCACTAGTGGTGCCAAGTCATTTAAAAAAATTAGACTTTTTTCCTATTATTACACTACTATAGCAATATTCTTGCATCCTTTTGTAGGGGTTAGATTTTTTGTAATGAAACATTCTTTTTGCATATCCAACTATATAAAATCAACAATTAAGAAACTCTTGTAGCAAATAATGGCTTATTTTTTGTTTTTTCAATATCATAAGATTTTCAATTACATTCCAAATTGCAATCAAATTGAGAAAATTCTTAATTTGAAACAATGCCATTGTTCAAGTTGAAACTACTTTGAAGACTTTTCTTTTATTAGGATGATAAACTTTTTAAAATTTTCTTGATTTGGTTTTCAATGTAAATTTGTCCTTATAATACAACTAAATAGGCTTATCTCAACCTTGAAAGAAATAAAATAATACCCATGAAAATGAACAATTGAGATTGAAGATGAAAATATAGTGAAATTATTTTGATCCATTGATATTAGTGAAGTTGCTTTGTCCCTCTCAAAAATTAAAATAGATAGTGTTGTTTCATGATTTGAATGTACAATGGTAAAGCAAGAGCATTTGCAATGCTGTCTTAACCCCTAAGCGCTCAAACGACCATTTTATGGTCACTGCCCAACTTCGGGCAGCATTTTCGGGCAAAAAAAAAACTTTTTCAAAATTTTTTTTTTTTCAAAATTTCAAAATATTGGATTGTGTTTCAACATTTGCATTCAGAACTAAGATCTATACAGTCAAAAAAAAGTTATAGCAAAAAAAAGGAGAAATAGTACAAAGTGTCTAAAATTGCTTAGCGTTGAAAAACTTACTATTTGGGGGAAGTATTGTTGCTCTCATTAATATATATTTTTTATTTTTTAACAAATCAATAAAAAACACAATTTTGTCCAATCAAAAGAAATTTCAAATCCTAAAAATAGAAATTGTATTTTTGGTGAATTTTTGAAGTTATATCTTCAAAATTCATTTGAAGAGAATCTATAAATATTTTTTAATTTTGATCAGATGGATACTTTCTACTTTTTGTGCTTTACATTATCTTCTTTGATGCTAACTTCAAAAAAGTTGTAAAGCTTATATTTTATAACACATTTGTATTTTGTCTTAATCCCTTGGGCTTTTAGAGGTTGAATATTTTGCATTTTTTTATAAATCAATAAAAAAACACAATTTTGACCAATCAAAAAAAATTTCAAATCCTAAAAATAGAAATTGTATTTTTGGTGAATTTTTGAAGTTATATCTTCAAAATTCATTTAAAAATAATCTAAAAATATTTTTTTTACTTTGACTGTATGCATACTTTCTACTTGTTGTGCTTTATATTATCTTCTGTGATACTAACTTCAAAAAAATTTTAATGCTTATATTTTATAACACATTTGTGTTTTGGGCTTTTAGGGGTTAATATATGACCCAATTTGTGTAACTAACTTTTGAACTATAAATAATTAAAACTTGAAAACTGTCTCATTGGAAGCACATCAAAAGAACTTAAAGAATGTTCAAGAGAATACAAAATTAGACATTGAACAAGTATTTCAAAACCAAGGTAAAAATCTGAAATTATAAAGGTCTTACCAAATCTTATACGGGGGCAGGACTGCAGAGGCCCTAAACAAAGTGTCCCGCCCTCCAGCGTTTGGTGAAATTGCGAAATTCTTTCCACTGGTGCCAATGGGTTCCAAGACAAGTACAGTATTAAACCCTAAACCTCAGAGCAGCGAGAGTTTTCTCCGGATCGAAGGGCCCCATTTCCACACTCCGGAGCTCGAGCGGATGCTTGGAGAACAGGGCTAGGGAAGGATGACCAGCATGACAATCCCGTAGAGCGAGAGGATTTGTTTCTTTTTGCAAATTGAGTGCATTAGGCTTCCCTTCTTCGATTGCCCCGTCCGTTCGAGCTACGAGATGGTGGCCGTGGATCTCTATCCCTCGCAGGAGGATTTGTTTTACGAGGAGGAGATTCTACGAAACCCTTACTCTTTGAAGCTATGGTGGCGCTACGTGAAGGCGCGGGGCGATGCGCCGGCGAAGAAGCGGCATGTGTTGTATGAACGTGCGCTGAGGGCTTTACCTGGGAGTTACAAGCTCTGGCACGCGTATTTGAAGGAGAAGGTGGACGGAGTGAGGGGCTTGTCGCTCTCGAGTTCTAGCTATGAGTCGCTTAATAACACATTCGAGCGTGCTTTGGTCACTATGCACAAGATGCCTCGCTTGTGGATTATGTATTTGCAAACCCTAACGCAGCAGAAGCTTCTGACGCGCACGCGGCGGACGTTCGATCGGGCGCTCTGTGCGCTCGCTGTTACACAGCACGACCGAATTTGGGAGATTTATTTGAAGTTCGTTTCACAGCAAGGAGTTCCCATTGAGACTTCGTTGAGAGTGTACCGACGGTTTTTGAAATACGACCCGACTCATGTGGAGGATTTTATTGAGTTTTTGCAGTCGTCGGAGCTTTGGCAGGAAGCTGCGGAACGTTTGGCTCAGGTGCTTAATGATGAGAGTTTTTATTCTCGTCAAGGCAAGACGCGACATCAGCTTTGGTTGAGTTTGTGTCAGCTGTTGACCACGCATACAAAAGAGGTTTCAGGTCTGCAGGTTGACGCTATTATTCGTGGTGGAATTAAGCGTTTCACGAATGAGGTCGGTCGGTTGTGGACGTCGCTGGCTGATTATTATATCAGGTGTGGTTTGTTTGAAAAAGCCAGAGATGTATTCGAGGAGGGAGTGATGAGCGTGGTGACTGTCCGGGATTTCAGCATTGTTTTTGATGCATATTCGCAATTTGAAGAGAGCATATTAGCCGCGAAGATGGAGCAAGCGGGTTTGAATAACGACGGAGAGCAGATAGAAGAGGTGGATGAGGATGAGTTGGATCCGAACCGACTAGCGACATTTGAGGAATGGATCAAGAAGCCGTTCTGGCTGAATGAAGAAAATGATGTTGACTTGCGCCTTGCTCGGTTGGAGAATCTTATGGAGCGGCGGCCTGAGCTAGTGAGCAGTGTGCTTTTGCGACAAAATCCACATAATGTTCATGAGTGGCACAAACGGGTGAAGCTGTTTGCTGGTAACCCTACAAAGCAAGTCTTGACATACACGGAGGCTGTTAGGACAGTAGATGCTGCGAAAGCTGTCGGAAAGCCTCATACTCTGTGGGTGGCATTTGCTAAGCTGTACGAATCTCATGCTGATGTTGTTAATGCCAGAGTAATTTTTGAGAAGGCAGTAATGGTTAATTACAAGGCTGTAGACGACCTTGCCAGTGTATGGTGTGAGTGGGCTGAGATGGAGCTTCGGCACAAGAATTTCAAGGGTGCGTTGGACCTGATGCAACGTGCTACAGCTGAACCGTCTGTTGCTGTCAAACGAAAAGGTACGTGGCTAGTAGTTCACAGTATTTATTTGGGGATATTTACCTCAACTTTTCTGGTGGATTCTCTTCAATATTTGCTAGTAGAGTCTCTTTGCAAGAGTGTGCTTTATTAGTTATTCCCGGGAAAGTAGAAACTAATGGTTCATCTACTTATCTTTCATTCGTATTTTCAGTGGCTGAGCAAGGGGAGGAACCGGTACAGCTGAAATTGCACAAGTCTCTGAAGTTGTGGTCATTCTACGTCGACTTGGAAGAGAGCCTGGGCACTTTGGATAGCACCCGCAAAATCTATGAGAGGATGTTCGATCTCAAGATTATGACCCCACAAATTGTCCTGAATTATGCTGCCCTACTCGAGGTGATATTAGTGAACAATGATTACGACTGATCGTGAATTGTGTCTGAGAGCGCTCTCTGTTAGACTACTTTTCTACAACTTCATTGTTTTTGTCTAAGCTTTCAATTTTGCTATCTATTACTAAGAGCTTATATTTTTACTGTACTGCAGGAGCATAATTTCTTTGAAGATGCTTTCAAAGTTTATGAGAGAGGAGTTCAAGTATTCAAGTATCCCCATGTGCGCCTTATCTGGTCTATGTATTTGGATAAGTTCGTGAACCGCTATGGAGGGAAGAAGTTAGAGCGTGCTCGTGATTTGTTTGAGCAGGCTTTGAAAGAGGTAAGGTCCATGGTTTCCTCGCATGCATCTTAGTTCTTAGTGATATTGCAAGCGTGTCTCAAATGTTGCTAGTAATGTTGCTAGTAATGAGTGCACAATTGATGTCTTCCCTACTGGCATACTTGACAGTTCCCAATTTAGTACTAGACTAGACGCTTGCTGTGCACGAGAATTAGTTCTCAAGCTTGAATTGTTTTACAGGTGCCGGAAGCAGATGCGAAACCTCTTTATCTACAGTATGCAAAGTTGGAAGAGGACCATGGACTCGCCAGGCATGCACTGGCTGTGTACGAGCGTGCTACGAAGGCTGTCGCAGATAATGAAAAATTAGGAATTTATGAAATTTATATAGCAAGAGCAGCGGAATTCTTTGGTTTGCCAAGGACACGGCAAATATACGAGGTATGCTTACTTGCTGTATTAGGTGATATTGATGCTCAACCATCTCTTAGTGCATTTTTGGTTCTTGTTATCGATGTGATTAATGTGCAATGAATGTGACATGTTGCAGGGCTAAGTCTGCAGATGTTCGTGTCTTGCAGCTGATTTGCACTTGGTTGATTCGTTGCATATAATCAGTTTTTGTGGATATTGTGATTATTTCTGGTTGAGCACGGTGCCATATTCTGCTGACTTTTAAGCTGTGGGAAACTCTGCAGCATGCAATTGAGTCTGGGCTACCAGACAAGGATGTGAAAACTATGTGCATCAAGTATGCTGAACTTGAGCGAAATCTAGGAGAAATAGATCGAGCTCGAGCTATATATGTACATGCATCACAATCAGCGGACCCGCGTTCAGATACAGAGTTCTGGAGCAAGTGGAATGACTTTGAAGTTCAGCATGGCAATGAGGATACTTTCCGGGAAATGTTACGCATTAAGCGAAGTGTAACTGCAAGCTACAGCCAAGTGAGTATATCCCTCGTGATTTTGCTAATATTGGCAAGTTTGTTATGATGTGTATGTGATATGTTGGTCACAGATTGAGGAGGAATTTTTTTGGTCACAGCTGACAGTGAATATTTCTGGTTCCCCGTATACAGATGCACTTTATTCTTCCCGAGTACCTTATGCAGACACAGGCGGGCAAGGTATCCATGGAGGATGCTGTAGATGCTTTAGCAGAGGCAGGTATTTCGCGCGAGGATGGAATGGCGGCACTGGAGAAACAAATGGCTTCTGCCGCGAAAGAGGGCATGAAATCATTGGGTTTTGTTAGTGCAGGAGTTCAGTCGCAGACTGATGGTGCAGCAGGTCTTGAGAGGGGCAAGAATGATGCAAACGACGAAGAGATTGGACTAGAGGATGACGAAGAGGAAGAAGAGGGTGCAGGTGTAGACGTGACTGAAAAGTCTGTTCCCGACAGTGTGTTTGGAAACCTGGCTAAGGTTAGGACCGCAGAAGATGAGAGTCATGAGAGAGGAGACAAGAGAGAACTCACAGATGCTGAGCCTTTGGGTGCGAAGGAGAGGTTCAAGAGGCTAAAGAAGCAGTAGGTTAGAGGTAAACGTCAGCTGCAATATTGCTTTTGATGGCAGGTAGTTTTCACGTGGCACAGTTGTAATTAATTTGTCAAAGAAATGTGTTAAAGATGTAATTTTGGAGTTTTAGTGTCGCGTTTCAACGCGCCGTGAAGTGAACACAGTTTCCATGCCCATAATTTTTCGATGTTCTCGATAAGAAGAAACATTATGTTCCTGGTGTGGAGCTCATTTTGCGCGTTCGTTAGCCAGTAAGTCAATTCGCTTCTGCCCAACTACTGGTGTTTACGACTGTTTTATTTTATAGCAATCGATGGTTTCTTATTTTTGGCAACTTATTTTTGAAGTCCTACTTTAATCATCTCATTTTGTACAGGATCTGAACCATTGAAGCTGTTTTGGCCTCATTGATGCAGGACGGACGAACCACTCAGGACTCTGACTGATGATGCAACTTGGGATTGATTTGGCTTTATCCTTCTTTTCAAGGAAATTGAGTTGGAAAATATTTTGAAGGATTGTATACCTTGAAAAAATGAGATAATAGTGCAATTTTTGCCTAGTAGATATATCATTTCAAAACGGTTAAAGAAATTCTTTTATTTCATGCATGTTGAATGGTACTAAGAATTTTCATTATTATGATGGAGTGAGGAATTTCATTGCTTTGCATTTTATCGCCTTAGGTAAAGTGGGTGGAAGATGGAAGAGAGTGATGGTAGGTAACTTGAGCATACCAAAAGTTGTAGTGCGAATAAGCAATTTTCAAAAAATCATTAAAAAATAGTTTTGTGGCCATGTTTTTTGACATTTTATAGTCTTTGAAATATGATTTTAAAACATGAACATTGAAAGCTACAAGATTATATAGATAAGTCCATTTTATTCGTATGTTTAAAAAAATCAACTCTATATTAATAGAATATTATATCAATTGGACTACCAAGTGTTATTTAAATATCAATTCAAATGTGTGGATTGAAGGTATAACAAATCAAATGTTCAATCCATAAAGATTATTAATAAATTTCTTCACATATTTAAAAGTGAATCTATAAACATTATGCAAAGATTGAACAATTAAGAAATCTTTGAAGGTTGATAGTGAAATAGCAATACAAATGATAAATAATCTAAAAAAGTATAAATCATAAGATTCATGAGATTCCAAGGATAATATGAAAAGTCTCTAGTGAATAATGTATACAATAAAAGATTTGCACTATTTGATTAAAAACATGCAATATGGTTGAAGACAATTAAAAAAATAAAGCAACAAGAGGTTTTAAAAGTGAAAACCTATATAAAAAAAATAAAGTTCACCAACTATTGTAGATTAGATTAAAGTACAAGAATTGAGTACAATTGATAGAATCCATTCAAAAAGCAAAAAAATAGAATTTAGATATAAAGAGGAGCCAAAATGGAATAAAGATATTAGAGAGTATTGTTGATTAAATAGTCACAAGGTCTTTATCTACAAATTAGGGACACATGTATAAGTGGCCAATATTAAATTTTGGTCATTGGATAGTTTTGTGAAACATATCTAATCATCTTTAAATATTATTGGTTTTGAATTATTGAAGGGTGTTTCAAAGAACCTTCTAGTTATTGTATGATGATTAATTTTGAAGGTTTTTAGAAAATCTTTCAATTCTAAGAATGACATTTAGACAACAATCTACAACTTTTTTCTAATATCATAGAGATGAAATGAAATTTATTAAAAGCTTTCTATATAATCAAACCTTCCGATTTTTTTTATTATAGAATTTTATTACATACAAGAATTTAGATTACATTTCACTTTTCATTTATAATCAATTCTTGAATGTATTTGGCATGAGTAAATGTAGATTCCATATTATTATAGGAATATGTTTTTTTGTTTTGATTATGTAGCATCTAGGACTTTAAGATATTCTTGATAACTACGAAATTAAAGGGTAATATTTGAATCCACTCAAAAGTCTTTAGGATAGAAGTTTGGATACAATAAATTCATGTTGTTTCACTTAAGGAGTCAAAAGATATGAAACTTTGAAGAAATTTTGTCACCTACATTCAAAAAGTCATTAGAGGGGATTTGAGGCAAGGGAGGATTGTTTTAGGCTTGTACCCCTTGTTGTTTCCAAAATAGATTAAAAAAATGTCTAGCTAATGTCAAGCCAGTAATTACAAAAGAAAAAAAATTGAAGTCCTGAAATGTAAAACAAAAGTCCATTTTTTTCCCCCAAAAAAAAAAAATGATGTGGCCAAGTCTTGGCCACATCACATTTCTACCACTCAACAATTCCTTTGTTCCTTGTAGTCCAAGAATTCACAATCTTATTTTGGCCTCAATCTCTTCTATTGAGATAAATAAATAATGAATACTTTTGATCTCTAATGTAAACTTAACATCACAATAATTAATGATATTCTATTCTTAAAGTCATTTTAAGAGTCATTGCTTAATAAACTTATACATCTATGCAAGTTCAAATATTAAGAGAAACATGATCATTCCTTACAGATAGAATTATTTTGTCACTAAATTTTTATACATACACTTTTAGAATATGAAAGCAATAATACTAAGGTAGAAGCACTAGTAACCATCTACATCCCCAAACCAACTTGTATGGTATACTATTTCCAACCTTAGGAGACAAATGAAGCTTGGAATGTTTTGTTTTTTATTTTCTTTTTGTCCTTTTCTAGGTTAGGACTAAGGTACTAAAGTACCCATAGTTGATCATTTAAGCGATTTTTAGGCAAATCATGGGAAGTATGAGGCAAATAAAAAAAATTCCAAGTAGAAAGACAGGAAATATAGAAAGACCACAAATTTTGAAATTTTATTCTAAAAATTGAAATTATTGTGGTATTTGGGAGTCAAAAAGTTATCAAATAGAGATGGGTGTAAGATACTTCTTGGCTCCCAAAATTCACAATAATTTTGAATTTGAGGATAAAATTTTAGAAAATTCTCTATTTCCATATTTTCTATCTTCTTACACGGGGGAAAATTCTATAAGCTCTTATTTCTCACCATCTGCTTTAATAATGCTTAAATAATTGGTTATTGGTGCTTCTGCCTTAGGCTAGAAAGCAAAAAATGCTTTTACTTTCTAAGAGCAAAGACAATCCCTCTAAAGAAATGAAATTGGATTTGGTAGTTTTTGCCACATTTTAGGACATTGTTGTGTGACAATTGAGTTATTTGTAAAGTCCCCCCCACTTTGGGCATGACTTTTTTTGAAGATGAAAAGGCAACTATAGTTGAAGTGTCAAACTTTTTTGCAATATACTTATGTCACACGACTTCAAAAGTGGGGACCAAAATTTTTTAGGCACTATTTTGATGGAAAAATAAGTTTCATACCTACTTTTATTTCAAATTTTTTAACTCAACCAACTTTTTTACAAAACTCATGGGTTTAAACCCCGACTTAGGATACTTTACAAATTACTCAAATGTCCTGAAATGTGGCAGAAATTGCCAAAAAAAATAAAAAATTTAGATTTTCATCTCCCTCCTCCCCTCTTATAGTTTTTGGAAATCAATTTCATTGACAAACAATATGGGACAATTCATCCCATATTTGTATTTGTATTTGTATCTCAATAATGTATCCACATCCCTATATATTATTCGTATTTATATGCATATCCAATATATGTATCTGTATCCAATATGTACTATATATTCACATACGATATTATATCCATACTCAATATTCATGTATGATATTTTATCCGTATCCATATTCAAAGAAATCCCACAAGATCAATGGCTTATGATTTTTTGGGAAATCAACGGTGATTTTAAGGGTAAACATTTAAAAAAATAGAATCTATGGCCTATAATTTTTTTTTAGAGTGGTGGGCTAATTAATTGACAGGGGTGTGTAGCCACTTTCCAGACATTGTCCCTTCAAAGAAATGTACAAAAAGTGTATTTGCTTTCAGCTATTAAATTCCTGAAACGATACAATAAGGGGTCATTTCAAATTTTCAATCAATAAGTTACAAATGAGCACCGATGGCAACAATGATATTGCCAACGACTGCCCGGAAGGAAAAGGCAAAAGGCAAAAGGCAGACCCTCAAAAGGCCCAATACGAAATAAAAGCAAAAGGTAAGCCCCGAATATTAAATGTTATCCCAACGATTCGATTTAATTGGTACTGCTGGATCGCCGTCATCATTGACTCATCACTGGCCCAATCCACGCTGGAGACCGCAAAGCCCGCAACTTCAAAACCCTAGTCTATCGTTTCATCATTCATCCATTCCTACACATTCATCCACTGCACGCGCCTGCACCGAAGACTTTTCATCCAACAGACCTGCAAGGAAACCTGGGAACCCTAGCGTGGGGAGAAGGGTCCGAGGACGTTCGCATCGCGGGCCGGGTGGGAAGTCCCGGGTCTCGCCCGGCCCGTGGCGGTCCGCCCGGGAAGGGCAGCTCGTGAATGCGGGAGCAGGCTGGCAGGCGAGCGGTAACTTAGTGTAAGCATTCTAGGGTAGAAAGCATCTGGGAACGCAATCGGGACGCCGGGGATGGAGATGACGATGATTCGGAGACTTATGAGCGCAGGATTGATGGCGCTGCGGGGATTTTCACTGCTGCTGCGGCGAGCTTAGATCATGCGAATATTTTGGGAGCTTTTTGGGACGTTCGAGGCCAGATTGCGTGTGGAGCGAGCTCGGCGAGCTATGTTCGGGAGAGTAGGGTTTGGATGTTCCAGGCCGTATTTTCTGAGGTAGATGCGTGTCTTCTCTCCGGGAATGTGATGTGTGCGTTATTGTGTGAACTTTTCCAACCTTTATGAATTTTGTGCGTGCGTGAGGGTTCTAGGTGATATGGATGGAGAACGTCGGCGTCTCTTTTCGGGGTTGGTCGTTTGGAGCGCGAGAGTGACGAAAGCCGAAAGTTAGGTTTTCGTGTTGTCGGTAGGTCGAAGTTCCGTGTTTAGCAGGCCCTCGGTGCATTTTCTCGTCGAAATTGCCGCATCAAGGACGGGATGCCGTAGAGATGCCCTCAGAATTATCTTAAAAGAGCGGAAATTTTGGCCTAGTTTCGTTAGGTGTTTTAAGGTTTTGAGTGGAGATTGGATTTGGAAGATCCATATCGGGCGCCTCGGTTTTTGTGCGGAGTTTGAGGTGAATCCCTATGTGAATCAGTGAATAGGAACCAGGGGTTGGAATTGAGGAATTTAGAGGTGTTTAGTTAGGCTGGGTTGCAACGGGGATCCTGAGCACCAGCGCGAGCATCCTAGGTGACTTTTAGTTTGGGCTTGGGGCGAGGAACTTCAGGTTCACTGTGGAGTTGGGGTCCTGTGGTGGTGGCTTGGGCTTGTAGAGAGGAAGTTTCTGGTGACTGTTTTCTCTGATTCCTTTTTATTTAGATCTCTACCGTGGGCAGTTGAAAGTTTCTTAATTTAAGGGCTTAGTGAGGTAACTGACTTTAAACAGACTCAGCAAGGGGTTCCCGCCAGGTTGGAATGTACAATTGTGAAATTGGACTTGGAATTAAGCAGCTCGAGTGATGGGATTACTTTTTAGTGATTATTTGAAGACCTTTTTTTGGATCCCACGAGTGTTGCCTAGTTAGTGAGTTCCAGTGATAGTTTTATGATGCGCTGTACGCTCATTGAAAGAAAATCATAGTTTTTCAGCGTTTTGGGACCAATATTCGTGTTTGCATGGACGAGTTTGCGGAATCACGCATTCAGCCAACATGATGGGAAGTTGTGCTACAGAAGAGGCATGACTGAGATTCTCGCGCATCTGGACCTGTTGGTTTGTAAGGTTTCCTGGTAGGATCCCTAGCTTGTTTTTGTGTCTCTGGCGGGGCTCACGAATGTACAGATTATAGGGTTACGAGTATGTCGAATATAGAGACAATTCACTTGAGGGAATGTGAAAGTAAGTTCCAATAGGGCAGATGTGTATCGTCATAGGTTACCTAAACTCTATTATTAGAGTGCTTCTACATATGTAATTAACTTCAATCAGCAGCTCTTATCTACTTATGTTACTATCGTGAAGTCATACTATTAGTGTTAGGGTCGGTTGTCCTGATGGACAGGGTCGTAGGATATTTTCAGGGTATCTTTATGCCGAGGATATACTTCTTTGGGCTGCTTGTGAATTTATCGCACGATTATGGCGTTTAATTATGTGTAGTTGGTTTGCGTTGCAGCTTGGATTAGGTCGAAAGGAGCCTTTACTCTCTTTCAGTATGTTCTCAGCGAACGGAGCTGGAGCTAAGTCATGTTGAATTGGTGGTAGCTGGAATTTCTTTATGATTGGCGTTGCTGACTAGGTTTTTAGGACAGTTGTTATCAATCACCCATGGTCTCTCGAGCAAACAGATTGTGCTTTGTGGATGTCAGCCGAATAGAGGGATACTCAAGAGAAGGTCCCTGATGCGAACTTCCGAAAGTGCGATGTCTGTTGGGATGTCCAACAAAGGTTGGTTCAATGCGTTTTCTGTCAGGTAGTTTTGTTTCTAAAAGACATCATAGAGCGTAGCTGTTTAGACGAGATCAGATGTACAAACCATCTGGGGGAGAGTCCCCCGCAAATGCAAGGGAGACGCCTACGTTTCCTCCTGATAACTCTACTTGGCACCGGGAGCCCTACAACAGAGACTCCAGAACGGATAGAGCGGATCGAGATAGAGTTGGTGCAGGAAAAAGGCATTGGAATGGAGAACGGTCGTCCAATATGTCTTTTCCGGGCGCTCCTGGCGGAACTTCTCTGAGTGGCAACGGTTATGTGCCTCGCAGCAAGCCAAGGTTTCAAGGTACGTTCTTTGCAGTCACTGGGTTCGTCTGTAATTTTTCTACGGCTTGAATATCGTCTCAGAAGTGATTTTGTGTTCACTAGTCTTATTCTATTTGGTGGTCCTATGTAGAGATGCAGTGCTTTTGTCTTCAGATGTTTTCCTGAGCTTTTGGTAGCTTTTACTCCTATTATTTTAGTCTTATATTTTGTTGATGTCTTTTGACGTTTGACTTTGAATGATCTCACAGGGCACTATGCCGGGTTCATTGCGGAGAGTGGACGGAATGGACCATCCTTCTCGGCTACCAGTCCTGTGGACACTAGTTTGGGTCGTCGATATCACAGGAATCCTTACCCGTCTGGAACTACTCCTACTGTTAAAAGCCAAGCTTTTAGTGGGAGTACTGTCGTCGATTATCGAGCAAGTGATATGGAAGAGCGACACACTCGAGACCAATTTCTTCCTTCTGTTGATGATAAAGAAGGACGTGATCAACCCCTACCTCCGCATACACCGCAAGTACACTCCGATGCTCCTTTACTGCGGAATGGAGATAGGGCTAGGTCGCTTGGTGGTAGGATGAACTGGGAAAACTCCACAAGGATTGACAGGGACACTCTTACAAGGTCCCATAGTAGTGCTGATATTTATAGCAGCAGAAGGAGAAGTATTGTGACTCAATTGGACAGTGGAAAGGACTGGGTTGTAGGCGACAAGAGATCAGAGGTAGGTCGATTTGAAAGGTATGGGAGTCGAGATGGTCCTCGTGTAGATTATGAAAATAGTAACAAGGACTCTGGTTTCTCTCATGGATGGCGCCGTGAAAGGGGCAATTCAGGTGGCATTGCGAGACATTCTAGTTTTACACCTGGTACCAGAAATGTGGGAGAGACTGGGGCTAGAGGTTCCCTGCCAGTTGGTTCTGCACATGACTCCCTCCATATCACCTCTTTGTCTCCGAACTTGGATTTTGACCAACCTTCCCCATCCAAGCGTCCACGCCTTGGCTGGGGCCAGGGGTTGGCAAAATATGAAAAGAAAGTTGGGGACAATGATGATGTGTCTCCGGTTGCTAAAGCTGACGTGAAAAAGGACGGAGAGGGCGATCCTTGTCCGACTGTGGAAGAGTTTGAGAAGAAGCTTGAATTAGAAGACGAAAGGCGCCCCGTGCTAGGGTGGGAGCATGTAAACAAAAGAGAGGATGGGGAGAGTTTCATTGATACCCTTGAAATCAGAGGAGAGAAAGAGAAGAAGACTGTCCCGGAGCGAGAGGCACGGGAATTTAGTGGTCAAGATTCGAGCTCTTATATATTTTTGGGAGATACTCTTGAAAGAGTAGGGGAAGATGAAAGAAAGCACGCTCCAGCTCAGAAACATCTAGGGCTTGAAGAAAGTACTGCATCTCCGGTTGGTATGGAAGACCACGAAAAGACCATCAGAGAAGGGAACAACGAAAAGAGAGGTGCAATTCTTAATTATATTGAAGAGCTGGAGCTGAATGGCTGGGGTCTTACACCACCTATCTTAGCGGCAAATAGTGAGAGCAGGAGAGAAGACGAAGGGACATTTGGAGTTCTTCGAGATCATGAGCTGCGGGAAGGGATGGTTCAGAATCCGACGTCACCTGTTTTTTCAGGAGAAGCCGAGAGGAGGCAGGGAGATGTCGCCAAGAGCTCGACCTTATTTGAAAAGCCTGAGGAGATTTTGGGAGGGAGTCTCCCAAAAACTACAGCAGCAATAGAATCTACACATAGTACCAAAAATGACTTTATTCTTTCCGACACCTTAGTCAATGCTAAATGGTCAAGAGGTCTCTGCGCAAAGTCTACTTCTGTGACCGAGCGTAAGACTGGTGGGAATGTGATTGAGGGCGCTGTACCTTCCTCACCAACAACGCACTTAGAGATGATCGCAGAGGACAGTGATGTTGTTTCTCCTGTTGAGACTTCTCCTGGGCGGTCATCCTCTGGATGTGACAATAGTCCGCGTTCTCATGTTGCGGATGACCCTTCGGCTACTACTGCTCCACTCGGACTCTCTGAATTAATTGCGCTGCCGGTATCATCCCCAATTCCCATATCAACCTGTAAGTAAATGCTTGTCCACTGTGCATCATTACAAGTCTGAAGCAAGAGGATTTCGAATTTCCTTTAGAACCCGGGCTTGTGTACTGTTTCTGTACGATTGCTTCTCATTATCTTCGCTGCTTTTTTTAATTTTCGATTGGGATCTTCGGATATTTGAAATGGAAAGAACTGTATGTTGACATAGATTGCTACTTATAAATCTGCAGGTGAACCTTCATCAAATCAACAGTATGATGAGCAAGTTGTTAATGATTTGTCTATGGATGAGAGATATCTGAAAGTTGCACAGGGAAATAATCTTACAGTATTCGGACATCCACCTAAGGATATCCTAGTAGAGGCTGAAATTAGGCAGGAGCCGGAATCGTCTCATTTGCTTATACGTGAGGAAACAAAGTTACTGGATCCAGAGTTAGTAAGTGCAATGTTGCAGACAGAGTCTACAATTGTACATTGCGCTGCCAGCTCAGACCCTTCCATGTCTCAGGTTCGTGAGAAGGTTGTCGTGACTACCAAATCTGATCCAATTTTACCCGAATCAGAGCCAGCGAGTCAAGGGTCTTTAGTAACAAAACTTTCCAATGTGAAACCATGTGTTTCAGACCCGCCTGTTTTGGATCATACAGTCCCATTGGGTCCTGCAAATCAGACCGAAAATTCAATCCTTCAGACAGTGGAAAGGGTACAGTCTGAAATAGACTCGGTCAAGAAAGAGATTGCCCAAATTGAATCAGAGCTTACTGGAGATGTTGGTTTGGAAATACGTGGCACTGACCAAGTAAGAGTTTCAACCTTGGATTCAAGAGTTGCTGAAGAGGAGGATGTTCCCACTCCTATGGAGGAAGACACAATAGAGTTGGTTCCTTGTTCTATCGACACTAGGGTGGTGTGTCCTTCCTTCTCTCAGTCCTCACCGACCGCTGTCTCTGCTAGATTGGAAAAGTCACCAATCTACACTGAAAGAGATATCTCCAGCACACCTGCTGTCTGTGGACATGTAGATGTTGGAAATGAGATATGTTTACTTGGAGGATTCAGTATGACTCCTATGCCTGAGAAGGGAGTGGAGTTGGTGCCTGGAGGGGTACTCAAATCAGCGAGGGTTGACAAGGACATTGAAGACAAGAATATCAGAGGTGCACTGAGTAGAACTGTGTCACAGTCTCTCGGATCAGAAGATTCAGCCTATTCTGAGAACCAGTTTGGCAATGAGGTGGCTACAGATGGCGGCTCACTACTGGAGCGTAATCAAACAATGTTCGAGTCTCTCATGATGGAGAACAAAGAGAAAGCTCGCTTGTCTGGAGTTCCCTTTGTACCCCTTCTTCCTCAATGTCCGACGGGATTGGTCGTCCAGCAGTTGTACCACTCTCCTATCGAAGCGCCTGTTTGGCACCGTAACGTGGAAACTCATAAGATTATACACGATAGGTTGCTGAAAAAGCTCTCTGAAAGACATCATTTCATCAAGTTCAAAGAACGTGTTTTAACCTTGAGGTATAGAGCGCTGACAGAGGTATGGAGGCGAGAACAGAAAGGTCTTTCAGACAGGAGGAATCGTCCTAAAATGGTTGGCAGATGGGACAGCGAGGGGCGGTGCGGTCATGGACCTCCAAGCCAACGGCCTTCTTCTCGGTTGCGACCTCTTAGTAAGTTGGATATGTGAATTTTTTGGAACAGCTTATAATATGGGACGGTAGGTTCTTTTGTACAGCTGATTGTATGTTGAATCTAATGACTCGTATTCGTGGTAGGTTTGGGCAGGCTCGATGCTGAATCAGATGCTGCACAGGCCATGAAAATGTTGATGAAGGATCCTCAGGTGGAAGCTTTACGACCTGTTTTAAAAATGCCGGCTATGATCTTGGATGAGAAGGAGCGTCAGGTTCGCAAGTTTGTGAGTAGGAATGCACTTGTGGAGGATCCTATTGCTCTGGAGATGGAGCGCAAGACCCTCAATCCATGGACAGCAGAAGAGAAGAAGATTTTTGCTGAAAAGTTTGCAGTTTACAACAAAAACTTTAAAGAGATTGCCTCGCACATTCAGTACAAGACTACAGCTGATTGCATTGATTATTACTATCGGAATCAAAAATCAGAAGAGTTCAGGAAATCTCAGCGTGGTGTACAATTGAAGAACCGATGGGATTATACGAAGACCTGTTCTTCATTTCTTACACCAACTGCAGCGGGGATCAAACGGAATCATGAAGCAAATTGTGCTAGATTTGAGGCTTTGAATGTAGCCAACATGAACATGAAACTGTCTCAGAGTAGTAATCATCTCCTGCTCTCAGAGCACGCAAATGCTACAACTTCTCCAATTGATCCTTTCTCAATGCCATCCTCTGTCGAGACGCCGAAGCTTCTTCTGAAAGAAAGCAAGGCGCTAGAAGTGGCACTTCCGTCGGGAGCAACAGCGGAGACAGCCACATCTAGTTTGATAAGCACGCCTTGCAGTGTGAGTTCTACTGCTGCTCTGGTAATCGATCAATGCAAAGAGAAAGACTCTGTGAAGGAGAGGATTAGGAATGGGCCTTCAACGACTAGAAACTCAGAGCAGCACACTACTGGACTTAAGGGTACACGGAGCACACATCTACGGCGCATGTCATCGAGGGCAGCTGCACTTGAGGTGGGTTCAGGGTGCTTGCAAGGTGGGAAGCTATGTTTAGTGTTTGGTGTTTATTTATGGATGTAGACTTTCCAGTAGAATGCGTTTCAAGCGCAATTCTTCTTCAGATTGTGCATCTTGTTCTTGGGCGTTTCAGGTTTGAATACGTTTTCTTCCTTCATTGCAGCTTGGATGTTGTATTACCTCATTCTGTAAAGGTCTCTTAGAATGTGAAGGGAGGTACTAAACGATGTGGAAACAGCTAGCATTTTATAAACATTCTTATCGCCTTCTCATCTTGTCATGATCGTCACAGCAGGAGTCGCAATGGACCGATGGTGAAAGAGAACTATTCACAAGTGCAGTCGCTACGTATGGGAAGGACTTCCGACTCATTGCTCAGCATGTTGGTTCGAAGAGTCAGAATCAATGTAAAGCATTTTTCAGCAAATCCCGGAAGCGTCTTGGTCTTGATGAGTTGGTGGAGCAGTTTCAAGCTAACGAAGCTGCTGCTATGTTGGTGCAAAGCTTTAGGCACGATGCAGACCTTGCGCAAGAGGTGAAATTGATCAGCAACGCTG
Organism: Thuidium tamariscinum; assembly: GCA_947034885.2. Classification (NCBI taxonomy): domain Eukaryota; kingdom Viridiplantae; phylum Streptophyta; class Bryopsida; order Hypnales; family Thuidiaceae; genus Thuidium; species Thuidium tamariscinum. The sequence goes on from OX344750.2 coordinate 35,649,222, forward strand.
AGGTGAGGGTTGATGTCTTAATTGTTCGTCCTACTCTGCACCCCAAACCCCCCCACCCCCTCCCTTTCTCGTGTACTATGTTTAATTAATGGGCTGCAAGCTTTTTTTTTAATGTTCATGGTATATATGTTGTTCTGTTAAGATATCAGATGTAAACTTCTGACTCTGATGAGTCAGAATGTGCAGATGGACGCTTCTGCTGGAGTTATTGCGGAGGAGCTTATTGACACTGCAGCAGCTGTGAGCACTTTAGAGAGCCTCAAAGAGTTGCCGAGATGCTTGCCAAATGACATGTCGGATTTGAGCTTGGTTGCCGATGCAGCAGCAGTGATGGAAGAGATCACGCTAGTGACGCCGGAGTGTCCAACACTGGATTTATTTTCAAATAGTAAATCACTGACGACAAGCGAAGACCTTGCGTGTGAGCTTTTAAAGGTCAATCAGTCAACAGTTCCTTCCACTCTGTTGATGAAAGAGGACGAGGAGGACAGTGAAGCAACCAAGTCAGATGATAGCTATCAGCTTGGGACAGAGGCTGAAACTGACGTCGTCGTGGATCAGGCAGCAGCTGCCTTGGTTGGAATGTCTGAAATGGTATCAGGGCTAAAGAGGAGCATGTCTGAGGCCAAGGTTGATACCAAGTCATCGCCTGTCAGTGTCTTCTCTCGGTCACAGTCAGCTCGTTTACCAACTTCGTCTCCCCCATTACATGCTGTAACGGAGGCAAACCTTTGTCTGACATCTACGAGAACTGCGCGACATTTCAAAGAGAGATTAAATACAACTTTATGCAAACCGACCACCAGGGATAAACCTCAAGACATGCAAGATGCTCACACTGGGAGGAAATGTAGGGAGCCGGCAGGTGGAGAGCCGAAGCCTCGGAGAGAGCCTACTTCATGGACACAAGAAGAAAAGGAGAAATTTGCTGTGATTCTTCAAGAATATGGCAAAGACTGGGCACTCCTGCACGAGAGTTTACCTTCAAAATCATTGACTCAGATTAAAACCTACTTTCAGAATTCTAAAGCTAGATCAAGGTTGCCTGCATCAGACAAGCTTTTGACTGGGGCTCGATGTGATTCAGCAAGTCGAAAGCGAAAAGTTGATGACTACGAGTCATCAAGGAGAGCTGCGGAATTGGCACTACCTGTTAAACAGAAGGTCCGAGGCAATGTGGCCGTTCCTGATGTAGATAATACTGCTCAGAAAGAAGATACCCTTCTGGGGTCTGCATCAGTTTCAGGAATGACCGGAGCTGGAGCGGATTTACTTGCATATGCAGCTCGTTTTGGTACTTTTCCTGGACAGCCAGTTGATCAGGACACATTAAGTCTGAACGGGATGCAGCACTTAGCTCGCCAAAGAGTTTCTGCAAATTCTTATACCCAGGTATATTGACATAGACGCTCTTTGTATTCCTTTTTAATGCTGTGGACTGGTTAGTTGTCAGTTTAAAGATATGTTATTCTCTTTGTCTACTACTGAGTTTGGGAGGGAAACGAATTTAGTTATGGTAGAGCGTGCAGATACTGTCTTTGCATTCTTGCCCATCGTAGATATTACTGTGAACATGTTCCCATTCCTAACAGTTTTAGCACCCTCTTTCAGGGCCTTTAAGGACGAAGATGCCCATATAAAGCATGTAGTTTAGTAGTTTTGAATACTTCATATAGGGATTTCCTTAATTCAATTAATTATTCTTTTTAACCTTCACAGGCAATGTTCTTCACACAGTCTAATGGTAGAAATATATTCCCCATATATATTTTACTTCCCACAATATGATAAATCAAAACCATATATCCTTTTCCTTACAGGGCGAACCCCTGCATGCGTATAGGCTGAAACTACTGCCTCGAAGTTGTCCTTCCAATCTTCTTTTTTCTGTAAAAATTAGAAGAGTTAAATGTAAATTATTGTCTATTTGCTGGGAAAACTTCAGATTTTTCTATCACAATCTTCGGTCTCTTATCAGTCCCTAATCTTCATCTCAATACAAAATCAGTAGAACCATAGGAACTCTTTGATTATACTTTTTCTTCCTTTCTGAAGATTTATTTTTTATCAAGAAATATATAATTTATCTTTAACTGAAACATCCATTTACTAAGTCATTTGATTTAAAAGTGTAGTTTTTGTGTTTGTCCTTAATCCAATGATTTGTTGGACTCAAATTCAGAAGAGGTCATTAGCAAGTTGGCATCTCATTTCGATGACGAAGAGATATTTCGGTAAATTCTATCACCATGGTATAGTAAAACTCATCCCTGAGCTTGAACATGCCTTTTTTTGTAGGGAACTCACGACGGACATCAAGTCTTTCGACCTGGAGCGCGGCCTGCATTACCGTCCTCAGTCGCTCCCCGTCCTCACAGTGCGGGTGGTATTCTACAGCAGCTTTCTGGTCCAGGGCCATCGAAGGCAGTTGGCTCTGACCCTCAGTCACACTCTCCAGGTGTAGTACCCCAAGCTGGGCCACCAGAAGCAATTCACCAGGTTGCTCAGCAGGTGCAACAGGTAACTCCGATATAGTACAAGTTTATTTACTATTAAGTCATTTTCAAGCATTCTCATGTAATTTTCGAATATTATTATTGCGAATTATATTTAGTGGAGTCTACCGTTGCTTTCACAAATAGATCTATGTTTTTCTTTTTTCTTCAGAGAGTCGCGCATGTTAATTCATGTTCGGTTTTTCCGGAATCTCACATTGATCCACCTCCATCTGCTTATGTAATATTGGCAAGAATATTTCAAAGTCTGGAGTAGAAGACCGTACAATGACAGTGGAGGCTATTTGTTTATTGCAGATGCTTCAACAGCAGCAACATCTTCAGAAGCAATTGACTCTTCTTATACAGCAACAAGCAGCTCTTCCACAGAATTTGTTGCCACAGCACCAGCAAGCCACTCAGCAAACTTTGCAAGCTGTACGGCCTCTTGAAGAGAAGGCACGTCTTGTTAAATTTTAGATATAGAATTAAGTTGTGACATTTTTAATGACAATTATTTGATGTCTGTAAGTAAACGCTAATGAGAAACCTTTTATTTGGGTACAGCTCCACCAAGTCGTACAACAATTACAACAGCAGTATGAACTTCAAGGGCGAGGTCAGACCCCGAGTCAAGAGGGAGAGATTCAAAGTACTATGCATTTTCAGCAGCAGCAGCAGGCACCTTCAGCACGGGGTATCTTGAAAGTGAAACCCATTCGAGGTGCTGTATCTAAACCTTTGGATCTGGCATCTTCACCACCCTCAGGGGTTTTCTCAAATCAAAATAAACCTCAAAATGAAGACATCCAATTACAGCAGGAGGATCACTCTTTGTCACTGGGAATAGGAACGATTCCCGCTGTGACAGCTGGGAGTTCTGCTAGACTCCAAGAAACCCTTGCCAAGACAGTTGAGCTACAGGACAGTGACACTGATACCGATTGTGAAGGCATGGGAAGTAGGCCGATTGTGACGGAGGATTCACACCAGCGTCTGAGTATAGTTCATTCCACCTCTTCTGGACAACAGCAAGGCGCGGCGCAGAGCACCACCTCGACTTTATCGAGTGATTCGGAGCAAGTGAAATCTCGGGATGTGAAGCTGTTTGGTCAGTCTCTTTTATCCAAGCCCTCATCGTCGCCCTCAAGTGTGCCACGCTCCGCTGGTAGTGCTATGCAAGAATTTCTCAATCCCAACACCACTTCCGTTCCCGCGGCCGCCGTGACATTTCCTACTGGAACTTTGTCTAAAGGGTTCAGGACTTCTGAATCTCTCCCTTCGGCGTTTGGGAGGGTTTCTTCTTCCTCGACTCTCGCAGAGGGGCAGCCGAATGCATGGCCGGGCGTGAGTACTCAGTTGGGTCAGTATGGAGCGTGGAGTACGACGAGCAGCCTTCAGCTATCTGGTGTCACTGAACTGACCAGGAAAGAACCAGGGGATTCAGAAAGTATCCAAGAAACTGTGACATCCATCGCTGCAGCACGATTAGATCGTGATCATTCTGACGCTCAAGCCATAGTTTTGGCACCCCAGCAACAGGCTGTAGCAGGGGATCATAACAAGGATGATGAACACCTCGACAGCGAGAGTGGGAACTTGAGCACGGGTCCACTAGAAACAACACCAATGATTTGTGATGCTGCAAATGATGATAAAAGTGTTGAAACTACTTCAATTTCAGACCCAGCTGATCAATGTCAAATGGAATCCGATCCAACAACTCAGCCAGCGTCCCTTCCGGCTGCGGTCGCAGGGCATGGGCAATGGGGGTGAAGACTTGGGGTCTGACCGTCTTCAAATTTATTCAGGCAGTTTGGTCGAGTGGCGTCTTGCAATCTCGAGCATGGACGTTGCAAGGGATGATTTCCCATCTCCCACACTTTCTGACAGCGAAGAGCTAGTGGAGGCTCCTCTGCAAATTAGAGGAGGTGATCCCGACCTGCTGGCTATTGCTTTGAGAAACCTCGACTCCGAATGGCGTGTGCTGTGCAAGTTGCATCGTCCCACAGTGACATCTGCAAGAGGAGAAAGGATGAGCGCGCGTGGGCTAGTTTGTGGAGTAGAGTTACGATGACTCTGGCTCCATGGACCCCATGTATAGAACGGGTTTTCCAAGATTATTGGCGAAGTCCTGCCTATGCTATTGAGAAACCGATCTGAGTTGTGGTTTAGCTGGATGGTGAAGCCAACAATAGGCGATTTGAATTCATGCCCTGCAGACCTTATAGCTGTTAGCATTGGTGTTGATAGTATGAAGCGTTTGCGCATTTGATTGAAAAGTCTTAGAAAGATGCATGAAAATGCAGGTCTCTTCTTTGTACAGGGCAACCTCCTTATGCCTTCGTATTATATGCCCTCTTATCCCATTTTATTTTCTTTCACTATGGGTTGGTGAAGAAGTTGCTCGCGGTTTTGCGACCAACAAAAATCCTCTAGAGTAGGAAGCACGTGATCTTTTTATTCAGTATTTATTCAAGTTCCTGTGGTTCTTTCAAGCTTCGTTCAATCTCGAGACCACTGATCTGTCTGTGCGCTCTCTTATTAATTTCTTCTATTCTGAAGTCACTGAATTTCATTTTATTTTTGTTCCCTGTTTCATTTCCTTCTTCGATGCCAGTTCGGTTTACTAATTTCATTTCTTGTCGGTTTGTCAAATGCCATGTCATGCTGGTCTGAAATTTCTGCGGAATTTGCATTTCATTTTCAGTTCTCAATTTGTGTTTCATTTTTTTATTTTGTGAATTTTCATTTTTCGTTTTTGTCTTCACAATTCGCATCAATTTTTGTTCTTGTTTGTTAAGTTTGATTTCACTTCTCTTTCTCAATTTTCATTTCCTTCTTCTATGTGAATTCTCATTTCTTTTTCTTTGTTCTCAATTTGCACTTGGTTTTCATTTCTGAGATTTCACATGAATCTCAATGAAAAAAATCTGAGATTTCATTCCATTTCGGGTTTTGAGATTGCATCACCAATGTCTCTGACTTTCTATTTCATTTCTGAGTCTTGTGGTTCAATCACTTCTTGCCTTCTTCACCTATTATTCGTTTTGTCAATACTGCATAGACTAGATTAGTGAAGGAAATGCAAATTTACGTGACAATGTTGTTGCTTCTGAGACATGCAACATTTGCAAATGTTAAAATGATATTGAAATGAAAGATGCTATCTATTGAGATATCAATCCACCAGTGCATGTCTTGTCATATCTAGCACAAATTCTGTATTAAAGTATTCAAATTTAACATTAAAAAGGTCTAATTTTGGTGAGCATCCACAAAGTACTTTGTAACAAATTTCTTATATTTCTTATATAAAGCAAGCAATTAGAAAGCATGTGTATTATTTAGTAGCATAGTCATGTTTATAGTTCATAGTGTGTTGTACTAAGATAAAAGTGACATGTTTCCTACTAAAGTAAATTTGGACATCAAACTATATACTTCGATTTTTCAATAACAAATACAAAGTATATTATTTAGAAAAATGCATTGATTTCAATTTTTTTCTTCATTTTTTGTAGGATTCCAAAGTTTGAAAATTGCAGTCCCTATACACAAATTTTGTTCTTATGAGGTGCACTTCAAAAAGATGAGGTCCCCGTATAGAAAGATTGTTGAAAAAAGCAAGTGGTTAGGAGTCATGTAAATAGAGCTAGAAATGGGATCTCTTAGTAAGTGTTTAGATCTTTATTCCAAATGCGGGCATCTGGCTTGAAAGATAAAAGACTCAACTACTACAAGCAATTTTAGTATGACTAAGGTCCAATATTAACCTCAAAAAAGTAGTCAATGACTACATATTAGGTAGATGCCAACTTGTTGACAAAGAATCATCTAAGTGAAAGTATGGACACCATTATAGTAGAGGACTAGTACTCATTATAGTTGGATCTTAGTAGGAGTCAATAAAACACTTAAGAATCTCTTCAAATGCATTTTCTAAACAACTCACAAATAAATTATAAATTTTCACAATGCTAAAAATTAGTGATCCTATAAGAATATGGTATATATTCGATATGAATTTGTAAGGGTCATGTAAGGAAAGGAATCACAATTGGATTCATATAAAATAACTACACCTAAAATTGCACAAATAAGCAATTGAGAACAATTGCCATTATAATATTGGAAAACGTTTTGTAGGGTCGTATTGATAGTGAAGAAGAGATTCTAAATTCCCTTAGAATGCATTTTTTGGACACCAAATGAATAAACTATAAATTTTCAAAGTCATAAAAATAGGTGTTCCTAAAAGCAATCATAGACTCTTATGAACAATGAGAGTACATATTAGGCAAGAATATCCAATGTACAATTTTAGAAAGTGTGTGATTTTAGGTATAGTTACCTTAGTCAAGTAGGAAATTCTCCACCACTAAGATTGTATCATATTCATCACTTTTTAGTTTTGATTACAAAAAATGAAGTTGCTCATAGTGAAGTGAAAATGTAGGAATTGTGTTAAAATTCATATTTCAAACCTCAATTAGGGATAGTAGAAAAAAAAAAATTTAATCCAATCTACAATAATTTAGGAAATCAAACTAAGTTTTACCTCCAAAAATCCATTTGAGGTTTCAAAACTCCACCCAAAAGTTATGGACAAATTTTAGAGGGGTTGGAAGGGACATTTTTCTCAACTTTTTCAAACACCATCTTTGAAATTTGTTTGTAACTTTTTGGTGGAGTCTCAAAATCTCAAACAAGTTTTTGGGAATAAAACTTACCTTGATTCTCCAACTTTTTAAAGGTTACAATAATTTAAAAATATATATTCTACTATACCTAAATGAGGTTTGAAATTTGAATTTTAACACATATCCCACATGGGTTGTTTTACCTACCACTACCCCACTTGTATAAAGAGCTTCTCTTCTCACCCTCAATTATACAAAATTGACTTAGTGGCTTCAATTAAAACATGACCCAAAATTAAGTATGCAACACAAAAGCTACTTCAATGGTTAAATTTTCCAAGTGAATATTGTGTAGTCTAATACATTGTACTTAGCTCTATTACCATTTGTTGACTTGGTTGACAATGATCTCATAGCTTCTATTAAAACCACAATATTTGACATAACAACAAAAGGTGAGCAAGAATAGGGAATATAAAATCCTCAAGTTGTAGGGTGATTGCAAGAAACACTTGTCTATTTTTTGTCCCCTTGACCTCCAACAGGTAGTTTTTTGCACATAACTTTTGCATAGTTTGTTTGTTTGTCTTGAAATTTGGAATGAAGGTGCACACAAAAGTTTTAGATGTTGAGTAATTTTTTCAATATTCTTAAAATTATTTTACTATTTTTAAACTGCCCTCAATTGGGTGTCTACTTTGGCCATTTTGGGGTTTTTAATCGTGTTTTTGACCCCAAAATCCAAATTTGAAGCCACAAATTGGACAAGGTGGAGGTTTACTAACATTACAAGGATTGATGATGAATTTTTATGATATTAGAAACATGTCTATTACACACATGGGGTCAAAGTGACCTTCCTAGGTACAAAGGCTATGAAGAGGGAAAAGTTTTCCTAGAAGAATTTTTTATTGCACTGAGAGCACAATCTTGTCTAGAAAAATGAATTTTATAAAAATAATTTTTTGAATTTTTTTTGAATTACTAAAAATGAAAAAGTTCACAACCCCCTTTTATGCTATTTTCTACTACTAGTGGCCTCTATAGTACTTTGTAGTAGTTTACAATACTATAAGACGGTTAAGATTTGCAGGTGTAGTGCTAACACACAGTACTAATAGTTTCATGCAGTATGGCTAGTCATGTGGCCAAAAACTACATTTTTGAAACCAAAATGTAAAGTGTTTCTTGCAATCACCTTGAAATTAAAGCAATCTACAAAGTCCTCGGAAGGTTGTGCAATGACCTTCCAAAGGGTTGAGATCGATTTTCTGTAATGACTTCTCCATAGCCCTCTAGAGAATCCACATTTTTTGTAATGCACAATGCCATTGCTACCAACATGGGCAATTGCTCTGAGCATTCTCAGTTGGATCCTTCGTTCCTCGTGGTGAATTTGCAAACACTGAATGTGGCCTTCACCAACACGTAGTTTTAAATCCTACCATCGAAGGTGGGCCTACTGGCTGGATTTACCCCAAGGGAAAAAGTTGAAATTTTTCATTTTTTTCAATTTCTGAATTCATCTTTAGAATCAGAGACCCCAAATTAGTTATAGAGGCCCCCGACATGTCAAAAAAACCAACACAAATATAAACCCTAAACCCTTGTCCACCCCTAGTAAATTGAGATTTATCCCGCTGGCCCACCTTCGATGGTAGGATTTTCCGTTCAGCTTCCCCAACTTGTGGCGAGCGAGGCTCATCCCGACAGAGCGACGGCTGTGAGCTAGTGTAGGGCCACATTTTGTGACGGAGAACTTCGCTTGAAATTTGCAATTGAATTGTGTGCGTGGAGGGTTCACTGATTCCTGTGGCTTGCATGCATTCTTCCGCCCATGCCAGGACTTGGCGTGTAAGGAGGGCAGATCGAAAGCAATGCAAGCAGGACGGTGATGCAATGTTTGGGGTTTTCGCAGTGGTGCTATATATGGGGCTTGTGGTGTTGCTTCTCATTTTCAGAAGCTACAACGTACGTACAGGCAGCCGCACCTCCCTCACTTGGAAATCAGTTCTGCACTCACCTTAGGATCGGGTCGGAGGAAAGCTCGTACGTGGACGCTGACATCGATCGTTTCACAGGGAAGTGCGCCACGCGCGCGCAAGGACGAGATCGACCGCAGCCTCGGAGGAAGAACATCTGAGCGGAGTTGGTGGTCGGGGCAAAGTGGACTTGGTCACACGTACTGCTTGGGAGAAACGAAGTTAACTGGGGAGTGTGAGGATAGAGGAGCTGCCATGCTTCAGGGTGGGAAAGTCCTCCGCTGGTACGGTTGCCAGAGGTTTCAATTGCCACGGAGTTGGTGCAGGCTTTGGCAAGTTTTGAGTCCATTTTCCATGCGCTGACTAGATTCTCCATTTTGATTGTGGGTGTGGTATTGTGGATTGGGTTCACTTTGCTTACTTGGATGGAGTGCAGGTGAAGACAATTATACTGCATTTGTCACTGGCACATCAAGAAGCTTTTGTGGAGGTGTAAGGGCCATCTTCCATGTGAACCGGGGCTGGTAGAACTTGCCAGGGAGAGCTACAGTGAGAAGTGGGTGATGACACTTCTATGTGGACCTGGTGGGTGGAGAGATGTCCAGTAAGAAAAGCACATGTAGCAGTTCCCTTGAAGTTCGATCAAGCTTCACCAATGGGCATGTTCACCAATATCAGTGAAACTTCAAACCCTCCTTCTCCGCTCACCAAGTCAGGTAACACATTTGGTGGGAGCTTCTTGTCTGCTAGCTCTTTTGCTACCGACCCAGTTCACATGGAAGTTGGGCCTAAGTTACCAGGGGCGAGATCATGGGCCAATTCAAAGGCCAAAATAGTCCCAAAGGAAAATGCTCTACAATATGGTTGTCATTAGATGTTTACAAGGCCTCGACATTGAATAGAGGTAGTAGCCCTTCACCCTATAAGGACGTGGCCCCTACAACCAAGGTAGTTTCCAAAATTCTTCAATTAGTATTTCAATTGGTGCATTTTCTTTATCTATAGTCAACAATGAAGTCATCCATCGGACCATTCTAGGCCGAAGCATCCTTGCAAGGTTAAACGTCTATATAGATGTTTTGTGTCCGATGGATGATAAAGAATCTTTCCTTGTAGGACAAAAGTGCAGCTATTCATCCTTAGTATTAGGGATGGAAAGGGGTGGACCTTCTACAATACTTTGACTTCCAATAAGTCTATCTGACTTATTCAAAGTAAATAATGTCACAAGGTATCAGAATGTATGGTTTTCACGGCCACTCGTTCATCTTTCAAGAGTTAACCCCTCATTGTTCATGGCCTTTTTTGAGTTTCTATGAATTTGCTCGTTCTAAATTGAACAAAAAACCAACATTTTGATCAACTCACTACAAGAATGGGGTCTTTTAAGTAGTGCCCAAGACATCAAGTCTTTTAAGTAATGTCTTTTAATGCGTCTTTTAAGTAAAATTTTACTGAAAAGACAGTCTCTTTGATAAAATTTTACTTAAAAGATGCATTAAAAGACATTACTTAAAAGACATGATGTCTAGGACACTACTTAAAAGACCCCATTCCCTTGTAGTGACTTCATCAGTTTAAAAAAAATGTAACCGTAGAAATTCAAACTAGACATGTTAAAGATTACTTTTGAAAAAGAAAATACAACAATATCACTTATGGGTTAAAAGATTATAATGTTTGATTATGAGGGTGTTAAAGCTGCAAAAGGGGCTCAAAGTCTTTGGATCCTTTTTTCGCATGTCAAATCTAAGAAGTTGGTTACTAAAAAAGTATGAGGTTAAAGGGCCTAACATGGGTAATCGCATTCAATTTGTGGCTTCTCAAAATCTACTCTACAATTTTTTGAAATGAATTTCTAATGTGTTTTTTTCTCAAAAATCTAGTATGTTTGAGGCTCATTTCCAAAAGCCCTCAATACTATAGAAAGTCAAGATTGCAACCAATGCCATTGCATAAAATCTTGAATTGAAAAATCATAATCAATCAATTTCAAGATTGGAATTTGATCCTTAAACTAGACTTCATAATGAAGTTTTCAAAAGTATAAAATACTAAAAAATTGCTACTTGCTTAGGTTTTATTTATTTTCAAAGTTTTGCAAACACCAAATTTTGGTGCCTTAGGCAATTAGAGATCAAGGGACTAAAAATTAAGGGATTTATAATGGAAAACTGTAGATGTTTGAAGTGTGATCTACAACCTCTAGACACTTTCGTAGATATTGATGTACAATACAACTAAATATTCATATAGTGTAGAATGGAAATTAATTAATATGAATCCCCTTTAAACCACCATTCAGTGTAGTAGACTGCAAGTTCCTAAACTGTGAGAATGTGCTAGGAATGCTACAATGTAGGCAATTTAACGACTACTAGGTTAGAAAATATTAATTACTTAATTTTTAACATTAATTACTTAATGTGTGAAATTGATTATTATGTATTTTTAAAAATTAGTTAAAAAATAATTATTTTTTATTTTTTATACTTTTGGATTTTTTTGGAATTTTTTGTTTTAGTTTCATTTTATTAATTCAAAAATTTATACATGTAGTTGTTGGTCAATGCACGAGAAACAATTTTGGAGAGCAACCCAAAAAACAATCTTTTAAAGGGCTGAAAAAACATTTAATGAAGGACTGTTGCAATTTACATATCATTGTATGCTATCCATCATATAATCAAATAGGAATTTTGACCACTCTATTTTGCACTGAATTGGAGTTTCTTTAGAGTCATGTATGTGCATAAGGGAGCCTTGAAAATAATCTTTGGAATTTGCATTTCATTAGGGGAGTTTTTAAGCCTTCGGAATACTATTTCAAGGCAATCCAAAATGCTACAAACTAGCAATGGCTACTCTAAGTTTCCAAATTAAATAAGAATTAAAAAAAAAAATTCCTGAAATTTTAGAAAGTATTAAATACCCTAATATGATTGAAATTATAAAATATAAAACAAAATTGATAATTAATTTAATAAATTTATTACTATAATCTAACATAGTAGTGGCCTGACTACATTAGATTGATGACATGATAGAGTTTCAAGTGCTCCCATAATGTTTCCACATTTTAGAAACTCATAGTTTCTTAGAGGTTCCAAAATTCCCCTAATGTTTATATTGGTAGAGATTGGTGTATGTGCACCTCAATTACTACCTACAAATTTGTCACCGGGATGTTGACTTAAACAAGTGAAATTAGGCTTGAATTTCTTTCTTTGGGCAACGTTCAAAACTTACAAAGATCAATTTCAAAGGCTTGTAAGTCAAAGTCATATGCTTGTATGCTTTTCAACATTGAAGATTATATTAATAAGCTAATTGAGGAATATGTATACAAAGTTTCAATTCACTTGGACCTATCTATTATCATTAAGGGGGATTTGAGGGCTAAAAAAGATTGCGAGTTCCCACAGTTTGAAAACACAGAAACTACCCTGGAAACGTGGAATTGTAGGAATTCTATGTAGTTGAGCGACTTCTACATTAAATTTTTTTTTTTCTTTTTGGACTTTTTTCATATTTCAAGACCCCCAGAAAAAAAAATTTAGGTAATTGTTGGCTGATAGCAACCAATAGTTCCCTGAATAATTTCGAGAATAGATTCTGAAACAACCCTGTAGAGGCCTCCAATCCCCCCTAATGGGTTACTTCATATAGCATTTAACTAGAAAAAATGCTTCTTTTTAGTGCATATATAGCTTTTAATTGCAAGTTTATACATTGATTTGAAATTCTTTAGACATTAACCCTTTAAGGACCAGTCGACCACTTTTGGGTTGATTTTTGTACTCTCGATCAAATATTGTTCAAAATACACTTGATCACAAAAATCTCAAAGACTAATGCAATTAGAGTGCCTTCATGCACTTCAAACAAAACCAATTTTAAGAAAATTGGAGCCTTAATGCATTAGCTATGAGGTTGCAAACTCAAATGGCTTGGACCCTCAAAAGGAAAGTGTTCAACAAAAGTACAAAAAAATATCAACCAATTTGTGAGATTTTTTTGTATCTTGATGTCTTGACAAAGCATAAGTGTTGCTTTATAATATCATGAATGTCTAAAGTAAACACATGCATTGAAATTTATATAGCTCAAATTCTAAAGGATCATTCAAGTCCTTGATTTTTGAGGATTAAGGGAACAACTCAAATTCCAACAAGGCTCTAAAAGCAAACATGATTTAGAGGTACATTTTGATTTCTTCAATGTACCGAATCTGCACATTTTAGAAGGGTATTGCTTTTAATGACCACAAATGACAATTTTCTGTGAACTTCAAAAATTTGTAACTAATTTCAAAAAGCTTCAAAAAAATATAAAACAACTTGGGTTAGATGCCTATTCTACTTCCTTCTCAATAAAAATCTATTGAAAATATTTAAAGATGTTCCACTTCCCAAAAATTCAATTCTAGCTCTTAAAAGGTCGATTTATGGACCTTCTACTTTATTTATAACAATTTGTACCATTGGATGAGTTTGATTTTTTGTTAGGTTGAAGAATCTCCCTTATGGCAACACTTTATATAGTTTGATCTAAGATTGCATCTTTAGAGTAGCCACAAAATTCACTTTCTTGAATAACTATGCCCACCCCACAAATCAACTACAATCCTTAAAGGATTAAGCTAACATTGAAACACACTTGTGGTAAAGTTTCAGAAGAATTCAACAAATACTATACAAATAAAGGCTTGCCCCAAAATGAATAATAGCCAATTGAAATAATGCCTCATGATTTCTTGGCCTCTAGAAGATTGTGAGTTTTTGGCCTATGGGAACTTGTTATATTCTACAACATAAGCAATTTGGCATGACCAAGTGACTACCATATTAGTTTATGATACATAATTAATTTTAATATTATTTTTGGAAAAAAATTATTTTTTTCAATTTTTGAAAATAATTTTGTTATTTTTAATATTTTTTAATCTCACCAATTGTGACTAGTTCACAATAAGGAGACGACCCTGAAATAGTCTATAAATGCCTTCAAAACTCCTCTTATGATGTGTACATTCCAACACAATCATCATCTTGAAACTATGTTATGGCACACTTTGATAGATGGTTGTTGTAAAGTGGGGATGCTATTTTCTGAACCTGTGAGCTTGTGAGCCTAGAATTTTTGGTGAAATTTTTAGTGATTTTTAGGGCATGGACCTATTACCATGCTTTAAGAATTTAGGATTTTTATATCTAGTATCCCCCTCATGAGATTTGAAATTTGTGATTTTCAAAACTTTAAAAAAAAAAAAAAATCAATTTTTTTCGGGTTTTTTTTCAGTCATTTTTTTGTTTTTCAAATTCTTTTGCAACTCCATCACCCTCCAAAATCCCTCTTGATATTGAAAGGGGTTTAGAGGTAGAGGGCTTTGGAGCTCTCAAAACTTTTTTTTTCATTTTTTTTCAACTTTTTTTTCTTTTTTTCTGACTATGTTACTAGTTCATTTTTGTTGCGACTTTTCACCCTTCAAAACCTTTTCTTGGTACTGAGAGATCAATTTCAAGGTGATAAAGTCGGAAAAAAAAAAAAAAAACTTTTTTTTTTTTTTTTTTTTTTTTTCCGACTTTATCACCCTCGAAAATCCCTTGTTGGATTCTGGATTTTGAACCTCAAAAAAAAATTCAAAAATTCAAATTCTTTTTGGAAGGTATTGAGAGGCCCTTTAGAGATAGTAGGGTTTGAAATTTTAAAATACATTAACCACATTTCCACGGTCATAGGTCCATGGTCATGAAGCTGAAATTTTACTATAAATAGATTTTTTTTAAATGACTTCACTTTTTTTTTCTCTTGGCTTAAAAAATTCACAGTTTTTTTTGGTTAATTCTCTAGGCTCACAAAACCTACGCTCACAGCTCGCAAACTCATGCTTTTAGGCTCACAAACTAGCGTCGTTGGTTTTAGAGGATCATTTTGTTTATTTTGATGTTTTTAGTTGATGGATTTTAATATTTTATAAGACATAAATCACTATCAAAATGATGTTTAAGAACATATTTGTGTTTTTTCTATCCTCTTGAAGTATCAAGCTTTAAGGTTTGACCATTTTAATTTTGGTAATTGAAAAATTTAGTCATAGTCAAATATAATGCTCTTAGGTTATATATTGGTATTCAAGATGCATATTGCATTACCTATAATAAAATAAATCTAAACATTGAATAATGTCCTTATTTCCAAATACAAAATACATTGATTTTATTTTAAAAGCTAATGTATACTAGTCTTGAATAGGGATGCTAAAATGCCTTTCTATAATGTCATTATATAAGGTATAATTCCTTTTTTACGAGCCCAAATTTCACAAACAAGCTTGAATTTAAGAATCTCTTCAATGAAAGAAACCTCAATTAATGGAATTCAAAGTAACCCTTTCATTGAAATTGAAATTTTTTTAGTATAAAATAATAATTGCTTCAAATAAAAACTTCACTATTAATGCCTAAAAAACTAGTGGTAGCTCAAATTTCCAAAATTGTGAAGATGTATTATGATATGCATATTACAATCAAATTTAATGAAAAATCTCAAATCATAGTTGCAAAATGTGCTCTATAGATCATTTCCATACAATTAGATCAACCACCACATTAACCAAAACTTTTCAATCAAATGTAAAGCCCCAAATTGAAAATTCCTTGTATAATCAATTGTAGATTAAATATTTGTGATTTTCACAAGAATTTTTATTTCTTTATGTTTAAAATGTCAACTTCAAATTTGGTGATTTAAAAAGAATTTAATCCAATTTTTTTATTCAAGTTGTATTTGAAGGATCATATTTTGAACTAAATTTTCTTTTTTTGGCCAAACCTACTTGGTGACATTTGAATACAAAATACTTGCAAAACAAAGTCTTCAACCCTATATTGTAATAATGGTAAATAACTAACACAACAATCTTCAAGAAAATTAGTGATGAATGATAAAACTTATTTTTATGCATTTTGGATGTATTTGCGTTCATTTATTGTTTGAAATTTGAACATTTGGTCCTTCAGGGATTAATAAAAAGTATGAAATAAATTCTTCTTTCTATAGATGTATTTTGTACCTTCTCTAGAACATTATAAACAATTTAAGGTAGGAAGTCCATAAAGTGCCCATTTATTACTTGGAAATTAATTTGGGAAAGGATAGAATTTTGTGAAATATTTTTCAATAAATTTTCCTTGAAACACAAATGGAATTTGCATTTCATAACCCAAGTCATTTCATATTTTTATTGGAGCTTCATGGAAATAGTCATATAGATTTTTGAAGCAAAAATGCAGTACAGTAGTTCCCAAAAGCATCCACCTCTTGAAATGTAAACCTTTTGCACATTGCTTTGCATGAGAACACAAAATGTTCCTCCATGTTACAGGATACTTTGTTTCAGCTCCTCCTGTCCCAGCATGGAAAACGCCAGTGGCTTTCGCCCCCGTCGGCAACATGAACCATTTTCAGAAAGCGTTGACGCTGGCTTGTAAGTTAGCTGGAGTTACGTGGACACACCTCACAGGGTCTCAGGACGTAAGAAGCAGAGATCGATGTGGCAAGAGATGAGGCAGAGGAAGAGGATAGAGATCAGGACAGAGACTGGATTCCACATTGGCAGCAGGCCGAAACCTCGAAGGCGTAACCATGGTTAGCATCGTGTGTGTACGTGAAATTAGCAATATTTCTACCAATTTCGCGACAGCTCTATGATATGGAAATTGGGCATCCCGCATTCAGTCGTCGATTTGAAGTTTCAGCACTCTTTTTAGCAACGTGGGCTTATTCTGGAAAGTAAATTTCTCACGTTTGGGAAATTGGGATTGGCTGAGTGGCGGACGGAGGGATCTCTGGTATCAGTGTTAAGGTAGGTCCGAGGAAAGGCTGAGCTTTCGCCTTTTAAGGTCGGCGAGTGATTGGCGAGTGAGGTTTTAGGAAAAGGGCCAATAACCATAGCAATGCTGCCACACCAGCGGTGGTCATCCTCCCCGTGAATCGCATGTCTCCACAACACTGATCTCTCAGCGAACCCACTTCTCGCATTCCCACTTTGCTCATATGGGCTATGGAGATAAGTGATAACACTTGTTCCAAGGGAAAGAACACCTCGAGTGGTACGAGAAGCGTATACTGCTTTGCAACAGGGGATTGGGCTGCTGGAGAAGCGCTTGGGTTTGGCCATGGATCACGCTGAATTGGCGGAATTTGCAGGAGGGGAAGGGGTGGAAGAGGCAGACTGGTGAAAGGAGGGAGTACGAGATTGATCGGAGTTGTAATCATGGAGGTGCAGGAGCAGCAGCAGCAGCAGGTGGGGGGAGGAGGGTGGAATCCCGTGGAGGCTTTGGTCCTTCATTGTCATAATGCTCACAAATGCTTCAAACCAATTGCCTCGATTTCAGCCAATTCAAACGACCACCCGCTGAATTCCTTCGTGTCGGCAGTGGCTTCCGTGAAAAAAGGGATGGGGATGCATCCCCTCTTTCGGCAATCGAATTCCAATGACAGAGATAGCAGTCAATTAGCTTGCAGCTGCAGCAGCAACAGCAGTAATAGCATTAATAGTAGCAGTAGTGGCAGTAGTGTTATTAAGAGTCCTCCCGTGAAAGGTTTCTTCGGGCTTTCGTTTCCGAATTTGCGAGATTTTGATGAAAAGGCGGTTCAATCGTGTTCATGTAGTTACCAAGATTCCGATAGGAAAGTTGTGAAGTTCCAGGGTTTCTCAATTCCAGGTTTGAATGTAGGCAAGAAGGAAGCTCTCGCTGTTCGTTGTTGCTGCTGTTGCGCGAAAGGAGAGAGTGGAGGGGATGTCAAGGAGCCGCGGTCGGACGGAATGACCAATGTGTCAATTTTGGTAATGTCGATGATGCTGGGGCAGCGGAAACCTGTTGCCCCTGTTCATTGTAGTGGTAGTGATATGTCCAAGGGTGCCAGTGTGGAGGAGGAACTGCATCCTTTGATGCGAATTCCTGTTCTAGGGTTTCTCTCGCATCGCTTTACCAAGCCTAAATGTGATCGGAAGAGGACACGGTTGGCGTGCACCTGCGGTCATGAAAGGCACGACCTCTCCTCTAGGAAAGCTGTGAAGAGATTTTCGTTCGCGAATTTTGTGCAGTTTAGGGATGATTTAGTTCAGAATGGAACGAAGAGGCTGAGAATAGGGACATTAGGGTTTGCCAGGCTGCACGGGCAGCCAGACGAAGCTTCTGCTTCTATTGTTGTCCCTGCTGAAGAATCCATGGAGACGGCGCCTTTGTTTGAGAAAGCGAAAAGTAATCCAGGCTCACAGATGGAGAGAGTGAAGAGCTTTGCAGCGCATTCGGCGTTGCAGCCAGTTCAGGTGAAGCTGCCCAATATGGGCGATTTGAGATCTTCGCTAGCTACTCTCGGTGTAAAGGAAGGTTTGCAGGGGCTCGTGGATAGGGTGACGACGAGCATGACCAAAAGCTCATCGAAGTACCCGGACAAGAAGAAGTTGACATCAGTGCAGGACTTTTTTAGATACACCGAAGCTGAAGGTATGGATTGCTTTTCAAGGTAGAGGATCAACTCTTTGTAATCATTTTGAAGCAGTTTATAGAACTGTGCTTTCATTGAAGGAAGGATCGGTATAGAGAGCACTGCAGACATCACTGTGAATACGAAAAGAGCGAAATTGGAGTTTATCACCGTGGATAAATTTCTTTTGTAATCATTCAAAGTACGAGGTTGTAGACCACTGTTGAAGGGATAGAAGACAAGCCCATTTCCATTCTCAGATTAATGGCCATAGTCATATAACCAAGTGTTGATTGGAACCAGTTGAGTTGCTGTTGGAAACGGGTTTATTCAATAGCAGACTGGATCAGGCTCCCAACAGTTTGATTACCTGTTTCTTTAGAGAGAAACCCATTTCATTGTCCATTTGGATTTCTCATGAATCTCTCTTCTAATGGGGATGGTGCTGCTGTGCAGGAAAGAGGTTGTTCGATGAATTGGACCGCGACCGTGATGGCCAAGTGACTCTGGATGACCTTGAAGTCGCCATGAAGAAGCGAAAATTACCCCAACGGTACGCGAAAGAGTTTTTAAAACGGACTCGCAAGAATTGGTTTGCGAAATCGATTGGTTGGAGTGAGTTTCACTCGTTGATGGAGCAAAAGGAGCCCAAAATGCTGCGGGCGTACACCACCATGAGTTTGAGCAAGTCAGGCACTCTGCAGAAGAATCAGGTGTTGGCTTCCTTGCGGAACGCAGGGTTGCCTGCTACAGATGGGAACGCAGCGGCCATGATGAAGTTCCTGAATGTGGACGCCGAGGGGTCGATTGCGTATGGCCAATTTCGGAACTTTATGCTTCTGCTCCCACCAGAGCGTCTTGGAGATGATCCACGGTGCGATCAATTGTTTCTTGACATTTTTTCCTATTGCAATTCCATATGAAATACTCCCCTATCTCAATCCTCTGAATTCTCTGAATTCTCTTAATTCTCTTGTGAAAGGTGGCTCATAGTTCTTTATGCCTGTGTTTGGTGATTAGGATGGTGTGGTTCGAAGCTGCGACTGTAGTGCCCATGGCGCCCCCTGTGGACATTCCAGCTGGTTCAGTTCTGAAGTCTGCTTTAGCTGGGGGTTTGGCGAGTGGTCTTTCGACTTCCATGTTACATCCGCTTGACACTGTAAAGGTGAGGCCGCAATAAAGGAACGACAATTATTACAAGCCGGTATAGCTCTATTGTCTTCGTTGCAGAGGAAATAGCAATGTTGGATAGTTTGTGTACACTTTCATCAACTATGCTGCTTTCATTTGAAAAGCGAAACAGGAAACCCATCCCCTCCGCTTTCAGCTGTTTTAAGTGGTTTCTCTCACTATGGGTTATTAATGTGCGTCTTCAGGAGGATTCCAATGCATTTAAATTCTGTTTTACTTGGACATCGTATGAATAAGTTCTGAATTTTCAAAGTTTTGCTCACAGGGCAAGTAAATCGGTGGCTAGTCTTTGACTCTTGCAGCTGTTGTATATTCTCGTAGATTCTAAATATGTACTTGTCAGTACTATTTACTGCACTCATGGCCTACCCATGGCAAAAGATTTTTTCCGCAAGAGTGGTTTCACTTTCCTTAATCTAGAAATCCACCTGTTTTGTGCAGACAAGGGTTCAAGCATCGACCTTGTCATTTCCAGAGGTGATTGCAAAGCTGCCTCAAATTGGTATCAGGGGCATGTACCGTGGGTCTATTCCAGCGATTGTAGGCCAATTCACCAGGTAAAGCCTCATATATCAATCTCCTCTTCTGTTATCTTTCTTTTGCTCTTGGAATCCATGTGGTCAAGCACCTCATCAGAAACGGAGTGTGGGAATCGTGGAAGGTGGGGTTTTGTATGATTTAAAATTCTGATATACCTCTGTTTTCTGGAATGTGCCAGCCATGGAATTCGGACAGGGGTCTTGGAAGCCAGCAAACTTCTTTTAAAAAACATGGCACCAAACGTTTCTGATCTTCAGGTACGCATGCAGCAGTTGTACGTGTATTTTCATTAACGACCCTCTGCTTGGATATTAACCCTAACGGCCAGTAGCAGCAACTTTCATAACGATAGGAGTTGAAGCAATAGGCTTCAAGGAAGGTAAATAATATCATGTACCAACAGAAAGTAGAATCGCATCCTACATTCTTTTTGAACACTAGAAATATTTTGGAAAGTTACTGTAGTCAACTATTAGCTTCCAAATTGAAAGTTATTTTTCAACTGGGGTGCTTAGGAGTTCGTTGTACAGATCCTGTCATCACATTCTGATATAATCTATTTGTATATATATATGGCAACAGGTGCAATCTTTGTCTTCCTTTACGAGCACTGTAATTGGGACAGCTGTTCGAATTCCTTGTGAGGTATTGAAACAGAGGTTGCAAGCTGGGTTGTACAACAGCGTGGGGGAAGCTATTGTAGCCACATATCAACGAGATGGCTTGAAAGGCTTCTTCAGAGGAACAGGCGTTACCTTGTGTAGAGAGGTTCCATTCTATGTCGCTGGCATGAGCATCTATGAGGAAGCTAAGAAGGTAATAAAAGATCCATGTGCTCTCATTGCAAAAACCATCAGATTTTGAAAGACTAGATAGAGCTTTTTATTACAAATCCATCTGAAGGTAGAGGATACTATTTACATCAATCAATGCATTTTAGCCAATATCAAAGAGTGTAATTTCATTGAGAGATCTTCAGTGCAGTAGAAAGATCTCTTTGGGTGTAAGAGCCAAGTGTTTCGACGTCAATTTTTCATCACTGTATGAATTTCGTATGCAATCATTCAAAGTTGGAGGTTGTAGATCACTGTTGAAAGGGTCGCGCATAGCGACAATCCCATTTCCATTTCCATTCAAAGATGCGTGTCCATAGACAATTTAGCCCAGTCATACTTACTCCTAACTCGCTATTTGAAGGTCAACGGAGTGTTTGAAAGAGATGAGTTAGTGTAGATACTAAGGGTTAGTCAATAGGAGACAGGATTAGGTCGCTAAACAGTTCTAGTGTCTTCAATCTTAAATTCTGATGAGACTGGCTGTTTTTTTCCAGGTTGTCCAGAAGGTCTTGAACAGAGAACTGCAACCGTGGGAGACCATTGCAGTCGGTGGCCTCTCTGGTGGCCTTGCAGCTATTGCGACAACCCCTTTTGATGTGATGAAGACGAGAACGATGACTGCAGCCCCCGGCATGCCATCCACCATGGGCACTATCATGGTTGCGATTGTGAAAGACGAAGGTCTACTGGCCCTTTTCAAAGGGGCAATTCCGCGTTTCTTTTGGATTGCGCCTCTTGGAGCAATGAACTTCGCAGGTTACGAGCTCGCTAAGCGAGCCATGGAGAACAAAGAAAAAGAAGTTCAAGCCTTAGAGAAGTCCAGATAAAAAACCTGCCCACCTGATGCCAATTTTCATGTATGAGAATATCTGTATCCCCACTCTCAACAGTTTCATTTCACAGGGAAGCAATGATAGAAAAATGCTGTACATATGTTTTGGAAGGGCCTTCGGGTGCAAAAGAGGAAAGATTTTGACAGTCCCAGTTTTAGTTTGCTGATTGCCGCAAGAAGTTAGAAGTCGACGTGTGCATATCAAAGGCTGTCAAGACCAGTGCATCAGAACTGAGGTGAAGAAATTCTTGGTTGCGTCCCACAATGTTTTCATTGTCGAGGAGTATTTTCTGGCCTTTCTTGGACAAGGTCTCCTGTTTAGTGCTACATCTCCTCTTTTGGGAAACGCTGTGGCAACGAGATCTGTGCTTCTGGGGTAGATTCCAGAAGACAGGGCTCTGAAAATTTGCTCCGAAACTTCAAGTTTGATGGGGGATTTGTTTGAGCAAATGATCATGTTTTCAAAGGATTTGAGCTGCGAGGGTTGTTGAGGAATTGTGAATGTGTCTGCATTTATTGTTGGAGCAGCTTTTTTATCTATTCTTTTTAGATTCCTTGAGCGTATAGAAGCTTGAATGCCCAAACTAGGCGAACTGAGATCAGGTTCGAGTAGTAATTACATCTGTTGTAAAGTTGGAACTTCTTGCGGCATCTTCATCAGTGGCGCATTCTGCTGGCCACGTTCGTGAATTGTCCATCTGCTCATGTGTATCTTCTCAAATGTTTCTCAGAGTTTCCCAAGCGGTTGAAATCTAGTGATTGGAAGCCGCAGTTGGATTTACTTCTGAGATTCTTCGTCTACACTTCGGTGAAGCGAAGTCGCAGACTTCGCCATGTACGCTAGAAGCTTGCATAAGCTTTGCGAGCACCGCGCATGGCTGCAACTTTGCGCACCCTCAATCTTAATTGCACTCGTTGACTATCGAATGAAAGCTACCAGAGTCTTGATGCGGTGTTCTTGGAGGTGGGTACACCCAAAATCGCACCCTGACTACAACAGCCATCGTACATCTCCAAAATCAACATACATATGATTGCGACCCTTCATAACTTTTGCATACTGAATCCAAAATGGCACGGTCTTTCACTTGCTGCCAACAAGAAAATATGAAAATCTGGGCAGTCTAATTATAGAAAGAAGACTGGCAGTTTGGGAGGTACCCACAGTACGTGACTGGATCCGCTTCTGTCACACAAATTGCACACCACAGTATTCCAGGAACAATTGGATCGAGTCTACAATAGTGCAACTAGCCGATTCTGGCAAGGGTCAAAGTAAAAAAAAAGACCCCCTATTTTGTGCCATGTTAATGCTGTTGTTAACAGCTCTCATAACAATCAGGGGACCTCAGATTGCAAATATGAACTCAAAATTTGCAAATTTTATCATGTATCCCAAATAAAAAGTTCTTTAAGGATAAAAAAAAGGGGGCAAAACAGCCTCCGCAATCAGCTCGTTGCACTATTCTGAACAATTGGCACTGACAACTAAAAGTCCATTGACATCAAAAAGAACACGAGATTCTCGGCAAATTGCCACATGCTTCGTAATCAAGTCGCAAGACTAATGAGGACGGGTGAAATCCTAAAACCCTCACTGGCTCCAAACTGTAAACCCTAAATTCTGAAACGCAAAACTGATACCTCTGCAATTGCACTGTGTAAGACGTCACGGGGATGTGGGAGTCCTGTGAGACATGGTTCTGTGACATTAAACCCTAAGGGCCAATTGCATCCTTGGGGACAAAATGGATTTCAGGCAGTTTTTATGACCCTAGTTTTCAGTGAAGTTTTTTGAAATTTTTCTTACAAGATACGAAAACTTATTAACTTCATGGGAAAATAACTTTAATTTCAACTAGTGACCAAGAGCAAAAGATATACCACAAAAATTTGGTGGGTAGAAAAATAAAGCCACAAAAACTTGAAATGAGAGTTTTAAAGGGTTTCCTTCTCATAGATCATCCCCCCCTACATTTGAAGCTTTGATTCATTCGTTATGGATTAGCAATGTGAAAGTTATGAACAATCTTGGTTTCAGGGCAATTTGAGTAGCTTCTTGAAAAAATAACTCGTAGGATTCATTTTGGAATGCCATTTTCACAATTTTTCAAAAAAAAAAATTTGAAAGGGTTTTTTTTTTCCTTAATTTTGAGATTAACGCAATTCAATTCCATCTTAGAACTATTAACAATTTTGTTTTTTGTACACTCTTGGGCCTACTTCTACTACACAATTTAAAAAAAAATGAAAATCAAGTTGTTTTTAAAAAAAAATCCTAGACTTAAAAACTCAATTCATCAACAAAAAAAATTTAATTCAAAGTCCAAAAGGCAAAAAATCCAACAAATGGTGGTCAATCATTTGAAATTGTAGACCAAAGTTCAAAAAATTCTTTTATTTTTAGCTTTGAATGCTAATACCTTACAATCTATACGGTCAAACTTCATGAAATTTTTAACACATGATCTTAGACAAGTAAAGTGTAAAATCTTATAATTAGATTCAATAAGGGCATTTTTTGGTTCTCTTGGTGAACACGGTAGAAATGCTAATTTTGACTGTTTTTTCACCTTAAAATGGCCTTGGCCTTCAGGGATTAAATAAGTATCTATTTTAACCCATAATAGACTAAATGCTCAAATTGCAAACAATTAAAGAATACAAGTCCATCCAAAACACACAATAGTAAGTTTTCTTATCTATCAATACTTTTAAAGATCTTGGTATCAATTTATAAACATTTGGTATAGTACAAGGTATGAAGAATTTGTTTAATAAATATTTTGTAATTAAAATAAGATGCTAGTAGGTTTGATCTGAAAAATTAGATTTTTCAATTTAAGAAATGATGATTCAAAAAACAACTTAAATTAAAAAGTAAAATAAAAATCTTCAAAAATACTATCATTTTAACTCACCAATACTCAATCATCATTCAAACTATATTGAGAAATATTGATTTGTATATTACTTAATTTGATTGTATAGATATAGGGTCATCATGCAACTATTATTCTACAATTCTTTTTTTAACCCTTTAAGGATCGATTGACCACTTTTTGGTTGATTTTTTCACTCTTGGTCTAATATTAGTCAAAATACATTTGATCACAAAAAACTTAGAGAGTAAAGCAATTAGAGTGTCTTCATGTGCTTCAAACAAAACCAATTTCAAGGGAATTGGAGCATTAATGCATTAGCTATGAGGTTGCAAACTCAAATGGCCTGAACCCTAAAATGGGAAGTGTTCAACAAAAATATAGAAAAATATCAACCAATTTGTGAGATTTTTTTGTATCTTGATGTCTCAATAAGGCATAAGTTTTGCTTTGTAATCTCATGAATGCCCAAAGTAAACTTATGCATTGAAATTTATGTAACGCAAATTCTAAAGGGTCATTCAAGCCCGCATTCAAGTCATTGATTTTTGAAGATTAAAAGAAACAACTCAAATTCCAGTAAGTCTCTAAAAGCAAACATGATTTAGAGGTACATTTTTCTTTCTTCAATGTACCAAATCTACACATTTTAGAAGGGTATTGCTTTTGATGACCATAGATGACCATTTTTTGTGAACTTCAAAAATTTGTAACTAATTTCAAAAAGCTTCAAAAAATATAAAACAACTTGGATTAGATGTCTATTCTACTTGCCTCTCAAGAAAAATTTACTGAAAAATATTTAAAGATGTTTTACCTCTCCAAATTCAATTCTAGCCCTTAAAAGGTTGATTTATGGACCTTCTACTTTATTTATAGCAATTTGTACCGTTGGATGAGTTTGATTTTTTGTTAGGTTCAAGAATCTCCCTTATGGAAGCACTTTATACAGTTTGATCTAAGATTACATCCTTAGAGTGGCCACAAAATTCACTTTCTTGAAAAACTATAACCAGTTTACCCACCCTCCAAATCCAGCACGGTCCTTTAAGTGTTAAGTCATCTTTACCATTAGAAATGTGAACTATCCTACAGCCCTTAGGAGATTAACATCCTCAAATAGATAATTCAATATTTTAATTGAAAGGGCTTCAATTTTGAAATTTAGAATCATAAAAATATTCAATAAGATGAAAATATATTTTTTTCAAAGTTATAAAGATTGAATATCCTACAATTGCAAAAGTTGAAGATTTTAGCCCTTATGGATCTAAGAATAGTCTAGATTTCCAAAATTATAGAAATGAATTACAAAATGTAACTTAGAATAATTAATTAATGATGACTTTGAACAAAAGTAATGAAATATAAAGCATAGATCATATCTATATTGTTAGATCAATTGCTTCACTAACCAACATTTTCAATAAAATTTCAAACAAAGTATTAAAAATTCTTCCCACAATTTACCATAAAATGACCATTTGTAATTCCAACAAGTTTTTTTCTTTGAGTTCAAAATATTACGTCCTAATTATGTTGTTCACTTCAAATTTCTATTTTACTTGTTTATTAAAGTCACTTTGAAGGGTCATTTTCTAACATTGAAAAAGTTAGTTTTTGATATTATCATATATTTATGTCCTTTACACCATAGAAGGTTTTCAAAAAGGAATTGTGAAAATCTCTACACCATACAAATGTATGAAACTAAGACAAGAAACTACAAATATTTTAATGTATGGAATTGTTTGTTTGAAATATACTTTTGTTCATTTATTGTTTGAAATTAAACTTCCAAATCTTCATGATTAATAGATATTAGACTAAGCAAAAGTGAACAAAAGACACCAATACCATCCAATCAAAAAACATATTGGGCACCTTATAAATAGTGAAAAAGAATGATACCATTTGCAAATCGTCTTCTTCATTCATTAATTTTTCCTCAATAGTGGTTGAATATTTTTATTCTTGAATATAATACCTTTCAATACCTTAAATTAGTTTGTTTTTATAAATTTTTTTTGTTACAATAGGATCTCATAGATAGTGGCTCTATTGATCATCAAAAAGTTCTTTACAAAGAAAGGTGCATGAAATTTTTAAAGAATAAAATTTTCTCAAAAAATATTAAAACATTAATTAAACATTATTATCTGATGTAGCAGTCTCTTGGCCACATTAGATCGCCAACATGGCAACTTTCAACAAGTTCCCATAGTTTGGGAACTCACAATCTTCTAAACCAACTAAAAATCCTCTTATGGCTTTCCAAAGGTTGAATAAGAACATAATTGGCGAAGGTGTTTCTGAAGATCTCAATATAACAAACATAACAAATAAACAACCTGATTTAAAGTATAGATGTATGGACTAGTGTGTCCTATTTTATACATTTATTGACAATATAAAATCTCTATATGATAAAATTCAAATATAATTAAAAAAACTAAATTGAACTTAGTGTCATAGTCGAAATTAAGATAAAGTAATTTTTTAATTCAAAACCTTTTTGAAATTCAATAGCTTTCATATTGTGTCTCTACAAGGAAGATTGCATATGCTTTGATCCATGATATTTTGACCTATGGTATGAAAATTATAGATTTTTGAATTGATTTCAAATTATATAAATAATATAAAAGTATTTTAACTTCTATTTTGATTGTGGTGACAATACATCGTAGACTAGTATACATAAGAACATCTTCAATGTGTTTAGTATAAATGCATTGCAATGGCAGGTTCTGTGCAGCTTGACAAAACCTTGCCCCAATGCACTCAACACTACTTATGTTACTTTTAAGGCCACGGCATTTCTTGGCTCCTACTCGGCAAAATTTGGCCATTTGTTGTGCCCTCCAAACTCCTCTGCATTTCTCTGACAGCATCAAGAATAGTAACGATTCCAGATCCTCCTCACTTCACGCACCTTTGCATTCTATTTGTTGTCACGATGTCAACAACTAGGAACTGTAGCCAAGCTTTTGGGGTTCCAAGTATCGTTGTAGCATTGAGACACCTATAATGGCAAGAAACTCAGAAGAAATAAGGAACACAATCTTGTTTGTTGTAGTGGTGTTTTGATGTGCGGAGGATTGAGGATGCTCTACGAGCACACAATTGGTGTGTAGAAACCTAGACACTGAAACCAAAATGAATTCAAAAATCTTAAAACCCTAAAACCCGCATCCCAAACGAAGTCCCCAGCCAGAAGCCACAGCCAACGAGATACTCACTTGCGTCAGACAATCAGTCAATCGCATGACGTCATCCTCAAAAACCATGTTCCCCCAAATCGATTTTATATATCCAAAACGGCCACGTGGACATCCGAGTCAGAGTCCCGCGCAGTACACTCAGCATATTTCAACTCTTGCCAAATCTATGCCTCGAGTACATCTCACAATCACCCCAATCCCAAGCGAAGGGATTCCCTTGCATGGGGTAATACAATCTACAACTACCCTAGAGCCTTCACATCTTCGATTTAAACCCAAATCTACCAGAACCTTTGGGGTCCAAATCCGAAAAGACAGGCGGCGCCCAAACCTGCTGACCCACGGTCACAGGAGATAAACACCCTACGACCATGCATTCCGACGACCGTGGCGCCGTATACTCACCGTCTCCGTTTTGTCACGCATTCGCCTACCTCTGTTGTTGTTGTCGTTGTTTTTGTTGTTGCGACGATCGTTCGTGGCGATGGCGTAGCTCGATCTTGTTTGATGTGAGTCCGTAGCGTAATTCTTAGAATATTCTTCTGTTGTGATTTCCCGCTTCCACCGACTCGCAAACAAATTCCGTTTATTTTTGTTAGAGAATCGCAACAAATCGTAATTGGTGAGTTTTTGTGTTCACCTTAGCTTCGCTGATTTTTTCTGTTTCAGAACCAGGGTTTTAGTATCTGGAGTAGCGATCTCCGTGAGATCGCGCAACCTGAAAAGAAGTTCCTATTTATTGTGTACCAATTTCTGTAGATGTTTTCGTAAGAAGAGTCTGTTTTGTTTTTCGACGTATTGCTTTTGTTCTTGTTATGTGACTGAATTAGGTTGAAGTTTTTTGTATACAAGACCTTGTCCTGAGGATTTTATGAGTTTCTTTCAATTCTCTAATAAGTACCGGGTTGGTGAGAGAGATGAGAGTGGAAGAATTCTAGATTGTCTTTTTTCTTTTTCCGTAGCTGAGATTTTGGCAGGAATAGAATAATTTTGTAAGTAGAATTGTAATGGAATCGTGTAGGGGGGGAATTGGAGAGCGTGCAAGATGGCGTTGGATTTTAAGTCATTGACGGAAGCTACTTCCGGTGCTGTTGGCGGCCTTCTTAGCACCACTATTCTTTACCCTTTGGACACGTGCAAGTCCAAGTATCAAGCGGAAGCTCGGGCTGGCGCATCACGCAAGTATACGTAAGCGTGACTCTTCTGGTTGAACATTGAAGTGATTGAAGTGACTGATTTGATTGAAGTGATTGTTGTATGGATGTTGATTTTAAGTTTTCTTTTGTTGATTACAGACTTCTTGTACTTCTCATTTGATTTAACATTCTTTAGTCCTTGTAAGCCCTGCATCCTTATTGGGAGGATTGGAAGCATGAGCATGATTTTTTAACATTGCAAGAGGTTGTTGTATAGAAGTTGACATTAGGCTTTTCTTGCTATTAACAAACTTTTTTGAAGTTCTTAATTGCCATGCACTTTTAACTTTGAGAGTTGGAATGAACATCGCATTTTCGTTGGCTTTGCGAAGTTGAATTTCATTTAGCATTCTTTTACTCCTCTCAGTTGTTTGATCTGCTATTACTGGCCAAATAGCAAGCCCGAATGCAAAATTTATTTACACATTTGATAGAGTTATAATAGTGAATCTGGATTCTTGGGCCTCTAAAGAATGTTATAGGAGCTCTCGGAATTGACCTTGGAAGGTTTATCTATCTTTGTGCTGATAGCTGGCTTTACCCCGTTTCTGGCATTTTATTCGCTTTAACAATCGCGTTGGAGATTTGAATGATCTTGATTACTTTGTGCTGTATTAGGAATGGCAAGGTAGCAAAGCAACATGCAGTCTTTATCTAAACATTTGATAGAATAAGGATGATGAATTTGAATTCTTCAGTTGGGTTCAGCAGTGTGGTTCTGAGGATGTTTTTGGAGGCTCTAGGAGTTCACATATTTAGTGCTCTTGGACAAATGCACATTTTTTATTGTTACTATACTTGGAACTCCACCTCTCTGTGTGCTCTGCAGTGGCTTTACCCTGGCTCTGGCTTTTGCGTTCGCTTCATTAGTGACGTTGTAGATTCGAAGGATGTTGACTATGGGTCTCCTGATTTGTTTTGCACAGGTCTCCTTTTGATGTGTTCCGGGAGTCAGTAGCATCGGGCAAAGTGTTGTCATTATACCAGGGTATTGGGACGAAGAATCTGCAGTCTGTGATTTCGCAATTCATTTATTTCTATAGTTACAGCATCTTCAAGAAATGGTATTTAGCGAAGGCGAGAGTATCGAAAATGGGCACCGGAACCAATCTCTTAGTTGCTGCTGCAGCTGGCGCATGCACTGTCGCGTTGACACAGGTTAGCTGCGTTGACACTGATTGAAAGTTTTAGAATTTGTATACAGGAAGTGTAGGCTATCTCTTGATGGTTCTTTTCAGTAATGAGTTGATTTGTAACGCTTGCATCTTCAACTTGCGTTTCTTTTGACAATCAATTTAAAAGGGACCACAGGAAGATGCAGTTATTGTTTTAGATTGCACATTTCATTTTTTGACCTTGCATTTTTTGAGTGCAGCCTCTGGACACTGCATCTACCAGGATGCAGACTAGCGCTTTTGGAAAATCGAAATCTTTATGGGCTACATTGACAGAGGGAAGCTGGAGGGAGGCTTACGGCGGCTTTGGAGCGTCGCTTGTCTTAACTTCTAATCCTGCTATTCAGGTTCTAGACTTTTTGTCACATGGCTTATTTTTTGTGTTCATTCTTCTGTACTTGACTACAAGAAACTTTGTCTACGTTTGTATAATATTCTTGAATTGCTTACAAGCCATCCTCTAGTGGATTACTTCTAGATGTCTGTATACCATTGATATTCATTGCAATAGTATGATGGAAGTCTTTGGCAGTTAACATCAATATTAGCAGAATATATGTTGCGTTCATTAGATCTAGAGCTCTCCTATATCCTAGCAGTAGTAGTATGTTAGTATATATATGACAACATATGACAGGTGTTGGGTTCCCCACCTTAATTTGCACACAAAGTCGTTCTTTTTCGGCTCCTCCAAGTTCTCCATTCTCCCCTAGCCATTTGATTGTGTTCCAGCATCCTCTCCACCATTCTGTAGTCTTCTCATGACTCCTTATAAGCCGACACAGAAGGATTGTCTTTCGACTAGCTCAATAACATATGCGAGTCACTTTGGATTGTTTGGGAAACATTTTTGTTCTGTTCTTTAGATACACGTTTGCGTCTGAAAGTGAACTTCTTAGATCTAGAGGTGGTGTTTGTTCACCCAACTGGCTTGCTTGGTGATTTTCTCGATATAGATACTACACTCTTCATTCTATATAGTGTTGCTTTCAAAATAAAGTTACTTTGAACTACATGTTATTCTTAAAATTGTAATTTTTACTAAGATAGCTCAAGCAATGACCACCTTGTAGAACTATTGTAAAACAAAAAATTAGATACATATTTCTTCAATGAAAAGATATAGCCTAAATTAATTGTCTTTTGAAAGCAACAGACTGAAGATTGTAGTTAGCATTTGCTACTAGGATTTTGATCTTTACAACTGGTCGCCTTTGATCTTAACAGTCAACAAAAAGCCATTTTCTAAAGAATTCATTTGATTTGATTTTTGTAATCCCAAAGAACTAGTTGTAGAGGGTGAGAAGCCCACTAATAGTTTTGGCGGCAATTATTTTTTGTTCACTGGTATCAAATCAGGAATCATCTAACTGGTGATGATGGTATTGCAGTACACTGTATTTGAACAGCTGAAGGAGTTTTTGCTACGACCAGAAGTAGGTGTAGAGGCGGTGGGCACAGACAGTTCTCGTATCAAGCCCAAGGTCCTGACCGCTTTTCAAGCATTTGTTGTTGGAGCACTGGCGAAGACCGTAGCCACAGTTCTAACGTATCCAGCAATCAGGTGATATTCCTTTCTAACGTTCCTATACATGCCAATGAGCGATATGAACATGTCGCACTCCATCTAGTCCCATGTCTGTATCCCAAGGAGTGCGTTGAAAATTCGTTGTTTGAATTGTGTACTCGAAGTCCATACTCTGGATGCATGATAGAGTGATATTTTGTCCGAATAACTTCTCAGTCATTCAAAGTAATGTTTGAATCTTCAAAAAGAAACCAGCTTTTTATGACCAATTCGATGAAAAAATATTTGTACAAAGTTATGAAATAATCTGTATGAAGATATTAACAAAAGTACGCAAGATTATAAAACAGGCTTTGGGCATGTAAGGGTTAATGTCACAGCCCAGTGCATGTGACGGTAACGGAGTTTTATAGTACTCCGTATCCGACAATCAGTAGCGTTGCATGTAAACGTGGCATTAAGTGACTTTGAATCAACATAACATTATAATACCATGGAGCCGTGTCCGAGGGTCGAAATAGAAAATGGAGGGTGTTCCTCTGCGGGATAACTGGGCAAGCAATGCATTAAAGTCGACTGTTCAGTTCATGGGCTCTCCTGTTCCTATATTCCTGCATTGTTCTTATATTCTTGACATGCAAGGACAATTTATAATCGTCCAACAATTTGGTGGTCCGGGTTGAAGCTTCAGCAGGTACTGCAAAGCCTGTTTCGTACATTTTTGAATTGGGTTGAAAGTCTTGTGATTTAAAGGACAAGTGTATTTATTTATCCATCAATTTTCTTTCCTTGCAGGGCGAAGGTGATCATTCAAGCAGCCGAATCCGAGGAAGACAAGGCAATGCGGGTGAACGGAGAGTCAAACACGAAGGCAAGGCATCGTTCTACAAACATGTTGCAAGCGTGGCAACAAATAGCAACAGAGGAAGGCTTGAAGGGTTATTTCAAGGGGTTGAATGCCCAAATTGTGAAAACAGTCTTGTCAGCTGCTCTCATGCTGATGATCAAGGAGAAAGTGGCCAGTGGCACATGGGTGACCATGTTGGCGTTTCAGAAGTGGTTGCAAGCTGGTGAACAGAAGCTGAAAACCAGCGTGGGAGTCTCTCCCAAGGCCATCGTTCCCATAGTCGGCATCGCTGCTCTTGCCTCACATTCTGCTACTAGTAGATAGATCACCTCACACCCGACTACATGACATTAAATTGATGAAGGTTTCATACCTTGGGTTCTTAGAATCAATTGCCATCTTGCGCAACCAATTCCTTTGCTACGAAGTAGCTACTTAGAGCAGGGCTACCTAATGAACAAGTAGGCACTAATCATGGAACGTGAGCTTCTGTATTGCTACTTAATGTAATGTTATGTGGCAGCTCCCATGAGGGTAGAAACCAGAACTCATTGCGTTCTGTTTCTTGTTTCAATTTGACACCTTTACTAGCTGAGGAACGGAGTTTTGGAGACGTGAGTTCCAGGAATTATAGATCTGCAAGCTCTGTACGGAACTGTCAGCTTGGTGGTAAGCTTCTCTGTACAAATATTCGCTTTTTAAAACGTGAACGCTAGTTTGGGGTTGGCTGCATACAGTGTGGCTAGGTCTTCAAGTGCAGGTTAGCTGGGTACTGTAGTTTAGGACTCATGGGGTATCTTCCATTCAAGTGACTGAGTAGAAGCCAGTCACATTTTCCGTAGTCGAGTAGATGGCCTACTACGAAATTTATTTGAAGGCTCAAACTCAGGCGGCTAATTTGTTGGAAAGAGGCTCCTGCCGGTGCCCGTTTCTGGAGTCATGCTCCTATGTTGGGCATGGAATAATTTGCACTTCTCGCTTGAATACTCTTGAACATATCAAAAAAATCTTGACTTGATCATCTGATGACTCTGGGGCAACTTTTGTTCGTACAGTTCATGTATTCATGACATGATGATTTTCATAGCATTCTTGAAGGGTCTGAAAACCCTAGGACATCCATGCAAAAGGAATCCTTTTTGTGCATCATCTTGAGCTTATGTTAGGTGGGAGGGATAAATTGCGTCAGGAAGAAGACAGCTGTCGGCCTTTTCACTAAGCGTCATACAAGCTTTTTCAAGCTTTTGCGACTGTTTTTGATTATGTCGTCATCAACGATGGAGAAGGTTGAATTGCCTAGAAAAATTGTAAACGGAGTCAGAATACAATGGACTACTTGTTCAACATCTCATGTATGATTTAAAAATCTTATTAACACAATGAAAGGGTCTGTCCCATTCAGTGTAGCTAGGCTCCGCAACTCCTATTGCAACTGCACTGTTAAATTCCATGTCAGACTGGGACTCAATTTTTGAATATCAATAAGTATTGTTCATAAAATCTTGCTACTCCAACATAAGATTTACGTACTCAAACTTTCTGACTTCACTTTTGATGTAAGCTTAGCTTGAGTTGACGCAGTGCCTGCTTCCTTTTGGTTTAGAGCCAAAGTGAATGCCTCAGAACGAGAAATCATCTTGTCCAATGTACCGCATGCAGTGCCGTAAACATGAATGCAAAATTACAC
This sequence comes from Thuidium tamariscinum, assembly GCA_947034885.2. Classification (NCBI taxonomy): domain Eukaryota; kingdom Viridiplantae; phylum Streptophyta; class Bryopsida; order Hypnales; family Thuidiaceae; genus Thuidium; species Thuidium tamariscinum. Next base: position 35,683,775 of record OX344750.2, read on the forward strand.
AGCTGGCAGAACATACTACTGATGTTTACAGGTTTCAATTCTACAGCTTGATCCGTTTGGAAGGATTCCTGCCAACAACACTAAACTTTGATCCAACCCGTCTTCAAGAACCTACCAATTTCAGGAAGTAAAAGAGAGTGACCAAAAACGACAATCCAACGACTCACATCAGGATTCACAAAGAGGCAGGAGGATAAATCCAGGGCTTGATCCATGAACAAATTCATGTGTATTCATACAGAGAAATACTTTTATCATCTGATACACTGGCCAATCTGCCAGACCTAAGCCCCTCGCCACCCGGACGAAACGCCACAGCCCACACCTGATCAGTGTGATCCGTCATGGTTTGGATGGCGGCCCTCATCTTCAAATCCCAGAGTCGAACGGTTTTGTCGCTGGAGCCTGATGCCACAGCTGCCCCATCAGGACTCACATCTACACTGAGAACCCAGCTGGCATGCCCTGAAAACGCACTAACCAGTACCCTACTCCTCGCGTCATACATGTGAATATGCTTATCATCAGAAGCCGTGTACAGAACCTGGTTGTCCACCGGAGAAAACACCAATGACCGAACTGGCATGTTGTGACCCTCCAGAGTGTGAATAAGCTTCCCTCGGAGAACGTCAAAAATCGCAACGGTCCCGTCCATCGTGCTGCAGGCGAGAAGCTTCCCGTCCAGGCTCCACGCAACTCCGAGAACAAATTTACCCAAGCCTACCTTGTCTGAGGCTTTCCCGTCCTCAGACTTGGGGACTGCAAGCGACTGCTCCAATTTCCATGTTGCCGTGTTCCATAACTTCACTGAGCAGCTTCCTCCACCCGCAACGGCCAGGACTTCACCCTACACAAATCTCAAATAGTTCCAGAAGCGCTTTAGCTTTCTGACACAGATGCTGCATATGCATGAAAATGTTACGAGAAAGATAAGATGGCAACGTGGGGAGACCGATATATGATGGCCCATACACAATCGTATTACTAGATGATAATCACCACAATACAAACGTGGAAGATTTAGGCGGGCATAGACCAATATTAGCAAAGTATATCTCACATACATTTTATCTGAATCTCTCCTCTGTATTGGTCATACAGTAGTAGTATAGATGCAGTGGGTTTGGTTCCCCACCTCAATACAGTATTGCCCTCTGAAAACCCCGTCACCTTGAACAGTTAGGGAAACCAAACATACCTTGGGATCAAATTGCATTAGCCACGCTTCTGAAGGAGGAGTCTCCAAGGTTGTCACGGTGGCATTAGAGTCGACCTCCCAGACACGAACAAAACTGTCAAGAGATGTTGAGGCGGCAATAGTGCCTCCTGGATGAGCAGCTACTGCAACCACACCAAGAGAATGCCCTGCCAACAACATTGATGAATCGTCAGGGTAAAAATTCAGAGTGACACTATATTTGCATAAACCAGGGCATTCAGAGTTCACACAAACAACCAGACTAGAGTCCACGGAAGATCCTCTTTGATCATCAGATCAAGCTGCGATAACATAATTGGTAGATCGCTGATTGCTTGTAATTCACAGTGATAATTTTCTCAACAGTCATGACGATAGTTGACAATATCACTGTAACCGCATCGCCCTAAATCCAAAGCTACCCACAGCACTGTAAACTTGCTTACACTTGAACCCGGTTTAGAACTTTGTCCGATTCTAGTAGGTAATTCAAAATCACGAGGCTTAACGCAAACTGATTGGCAAAAACAGTCACTTTTCTCTGACACAAGCTTTGTTTTCTGGAGAAAGAGGAATCTTCCTCGCGACCTACACAAGAAATCCTACACCGTTGTTGGTGGAAGAACATATTTCAGTTCTTTTAACCTCGTCTTCCATTTACCTCGTTTTCTTCAACTAGCCCAAGTAACAAGAATGAGCATGAAGACGTGATGCTTACAAGGCCCCTATGAGGCATGATAAAAACAGTTGAGATAACAAGGTTTCGAGTTCCCACTTTGAGGTAAATTGGACCTTCGTCACCTCATCAGGTGTCATAAAGGCTATGTGTTATCTTAAGTTTGTCACCTTACCCCCGTAATTCACTTTCCACAAGCACCTTGCTGAGCCACAACCTGTCCGAACAAATTGAAACTCGCATGTAATTGAATAAAAGGAGCTGCATTGGGCGAGAGGCGGATTAGGGTTATCCCTAATCAACTCCACTCGTGCATGGCTATTTCGTTAAATCATGGAGGGAAAGTTACACAAATCGGAGTTCCCAAGCTGAAATTTGCTAATTCGTAATGCAGCTAGATTTGATTGAATAGGATGAGTTCAAGGGTTTATACAAGGGAACATCACAAGTCGCTTGAAGTGACAATCTCCTCGTGCAAATTGTAGCAACGCATGTATTTGAATAAAAGGAACTGCATTGGGCGGGAGACGGATTGAACTTATCCTCGTGCAAGACGACTCCGTCAAATCACGTAAAAGAAGAAGTTACACAAAATTGGAGTTCCCAAGCTGCAGTAATGCAGCTAGATTTGACCGTAAGGCAAGAATTTAGGGTTTTGAAATCTACTCATAAAAATTGCAGCTACGCATGTACTTGAATAAAAGACGCTACATTGGAGATTAGGGTTTCCCTCACAGTCATCTTCACTAGTGCAGGACGACTCCACCAAACCTTGAAGAGAAACTTTAATGATATCGGAGTTCTAGTGTACCAATTCTGCTATTCCTTTTGATTCAGTAACAGAGATAAAAGCTGGATTAGATCCTAAAGCTTAGAGGTTAAGGGTTAATCGTCTACTAACCTGTATTAGTCCTGTCGAGCTCCAGCTCATCTCCTTTCCACAGCTTCACGGTCTCATCCACGGATCCGGTGATGAGCAGGCCCGGGCGTGAATCCGTCGCGGGCGACCAAGCCGCCGCCCAGATGCCATCGTTGTGCGCCCCTGCCAAGTTCTTCAAACTGTTGATCTTCATCACTCGATTTCAAATTTCAAAAGAAAAGACGATTGAGAAAAAATTCGTAGAGATGAAGGCTTCACAAGTCCATCGCGGGTTCAAGAGAAGGAGCGTCGCGGATGCATTGGTCCAGCAGCTGGGAAAACAGACGACATCGCCAACAAAACGCCGACGTCAAGCTGAAAGAGAGAGACGTGCAGTATTCGACTGAACTTCATCCATAATTCATTCATCGCCACCGATATCTCATCCATTTCTTAAGGGGCTCCGTCAGTCGAACTGTGCGGGCAGTCGGGCACTGAACAAAGAAATTCAAAAGAATAGTTCTTAAATTCATAATTGAAGAAGGCACACCTGGGCTTTTTTTATTGGTTTTCAGGAGCCACATTGCACCAGAAAAGAATAATTTGGCTGAAAAACGGCAACAATTTGTGAAGCTTTTTGCCAAGTAAATTTGAATTAAAAAAAAACTCTTGGATGAAGTCACCAAATTGTGGATGAAATCAAAATTATGGACATGTGATATGTACTAGAGTTATGTTTTCTATCCAATATGTGGATGAAGGTTGAAATTTGGAGCACTACTATAACATTTTATATCTCCACTTTGACACTTCATAAAAAAGGAAAAAAAAAAGAGCTTTAAGGCAAACCATTTATTTGAATTGTTAAATCCTCATATGATAATTTTAAATAGTACCCAAAACCACAACATTTTTTGCCCCTACTACATGAGTGGTTTAAGTGATGTGTTATTTAACTTAACCCGTGAAGATCTAGGGTAGTCGAGATTTCTAAGATTGTGAATAAAATGTAACTTAGAAGAATATTAATGATAACTCTCAAGCAATTGTTGTGAAATGTGACTCATATATCATATCTACACAATTAGATCAATTAGTATACAAATCAATATTTTTCCAATAAAATTTGAAGTCAAAATCAGAAAATTCCTTCTAAAATTAATTGTAGATTGAATATTTGTAATCTCCACAAGAATTTTTTTTCTTGAAGTTCAAAATATTAAATTTTAATAATAGGTATTTTTGAAGATTTTTTTCTTAATCAAATCATTTTTAAGGGTTAAATGTCAAATTTAAAAGGGTTTTTTTCACACTAGATCTATTGAATAATAGAATAATTACACAACAAAGCCTTTATATTAGACAAATGTTAAAGAACTAACACAAGATTTTTCCAATAAACACCTTATTTTTTAGTGGTTAACCCCTAAATGCCCAAAGCACTAGAATTTGGTGTTTGCAAGACTTTGAAGTTAAATAAAACCTAACCAACTTGCTATTTTTAGTAGTTTGTATTTTTGAAAAGTTCTTTTAGAAGCCTAGTTTTAGTGTCAACAATCTAACCTCGAAAATGAATGATGGTGATTTTTCTATTCAAGATTTTGTGCAAGGGTACCTATGGCAAACTTGACTTCCCATAGTGTTGAGAGCTCTTGAAAATGAGCCTCAAATACACTAGATCTTGGAGAAAAAATCACATTCAAAATTCATTTACAAATATTGTAGAGTAGATTTTGAGAAGCCATAAATTGATTGGAGTTATGAGTTATGCATGTTAGGCCTTATAACCTCATATTTTTTTGGTCACCAACTTTTCAGATTTGACTTGCAAAAAGAGGATAGAAAGACTTTACATCACTTTTGCAGTTTTTAATACCCTTATGGTCAAACATTACAATCTTTCACTCTATAAGCAAAATTGTTGTATTTTTTTTCCTACGCAATTTCTAACATGTTGAGTTTGAATTTATACGGTTATAATTGAAAAAAAATTGATACAACTTATCTAAATATTGGCATTTTGTTCAACTTAGAGCAAATTCTAAGAAGTTCAAAATAAGCCTTAGGCATTTAGGGGTCAAAGAGCTAGCTTTTGTACAAAAAAACAACTTATCTAAGTCATTTTATAAATTTGTAGCATTCACAAAATAATCTATGAGTTTTCAAAGCTAAAAACACAAAATACCTTATAATTATGCTAATACCACAAATAAAGTGAGGATTGGTACAATTCTACAATATTCCAAACAAAAGCATATTTCTAAAAATTCCAAAATTTAGGCATCAATTTTGAGGGATATGTATATTTTTAAATATCAAATAAATATAACATCTTGAGATTAATAATTAAAAATATTTTAAATTGATATTTACAAAGATATGGATATTAAATATTTAAATATTTCATTTATTGTACTATTTTTCAACTTTAATATGTTAAATTTTAGAATGATTTTTCACTTTACGAAGTATCTAAATCAGATTGAATGTTTGAATAAATTGCACAAATATTAATAGAGATAAAAGGCAAATCTCTTTAACCCCTAAATCCCTAAACTCCTACATCTCTAAACTGAGTTTTTTGGTAACATAGTGATTTTGGGCAATTTATTACAAATGGGGTTTTTATTTTTTTCATTGAAATTTTCAAATAACATTTTCTTCAAGAGTAGCTTTAAGGTGCAACAATTTTCATAACTATTGATTACATGGTTAAAAAGTTATAGCATGATATATCATTTTCTTTTCTTAGTAGGCAACCCAAGAAGTAAGAAAAACATCTTTAAAATTTATTTTCTTAAGAAATAAAAATTTGAAATTTTTTATTAAATTAATATCAAAATGGAAAGCTTTGAATCATTCTATTTTTATCAATGAGTCAAAAGTTATAAAGGGTTTTAGTTTGGAGTAGTTTGCAGGTAGATATTGAATCTCTACACTACAAAAAAAAAGTTTGAAGTTCTTTGTTTAATTCTATTTTTATGTTTTTGAAAAAAATTTAAAAAGTGGATGAAGATTTTTTATTACAATATTACAACCATTAAGATTAGCGTTTTTCATTTCCATAAATAAATTGTTCACAATTTAGTATTTTGAAGCATTTGCTACTTCTTTCTACTTACTATTTTTCCCTATATGTTGTACAATTCCAAATGATTAAATTTTTTTTGAAAATATAGCCAAATTACATTGAAGGATGGACTCAAAGAGTAACCACCATTTTGAAAAAAAATTCATCCAAATGTGATGTTGTGTGAAATGTAGCTGCTTGGGTTTTGGCAAGGATAAAAAAAATGATTTTTGTTAATTCAAATGTAAGTATATTGCAATCTACACAATAGAAATTTTTGAGAAAAAAATTCTACATCTTTTCAAACTACCTTTCTTGAAGATCCTACGGTTACAAGTATCAAAAAATGATTTTTTTCTAAAAGTTTTGCACTTATATTAGAAATTGGAGTTTGGGAGCATTTTAGGTGAAAACATAGTCAAAAACCTTTAGAAAATAGGGATTAAAGGACTTGGGGTAGTCCATTTTTCCAAAATTATTGTAGAGGTGTATCATAAATTGAAATTAAGAAGCATAACTTGTACTACCTCTCAAGTAAAAGTTGTAAGATAATTTGATATTCATATGGTTTTTCCAATAGTCTCTATAATTAATATTTCTCAATGAAATTTCAAACCTAAAATTGTAGATTCTCTCTATTAAAATTGACTAGAAATTGAAAATTTGTAATTGTTTGAAGAATTTTTCCACTTTGAATTCAAAATGTTAAATTCTAATTATGATGATATTTTAAGATTAATATTTTACTCTTATATTCAAGTTGTTTTTAAAGGATCATTATTAAAACCAAAAAAGTTAGTAAGTTAGTTTTCAAAGTTAGATATATTTTTATCCATTGAACAATGCACATGAAAGTTGGAAAAATGTCTACTATACAAGTATAAGAGTATACAAGAGTATACAAGAGTATACAAGAGTATAATGTCTATTATACAAATATTTGTAGATTTAACACAAAACTCTACAAATATTTAAATGGAAGAAAAAAATTCAATAATTTTGAGTGATTAGGATTGATGTTTAAGAATTTGCCTAAGTATTAATTGGCATTTTAGACAAATGAAATTGACTCATTTAGCACTAGATGCTAGTTCTTTATTTTTTTTTGTAATATTCAAACTCTTGAAGTAATGGAATGGAGTGGTGCAATTCTTTTTGTCATGTTTAATTCCGTCTATGAAAGGAAGAGAGATGAAGCAATAGTTTGAAGATAAAGAAACATAACAAAAGCATGGTACTCCCTCCATTCCATGAATATCTACTTTGAATGTTATATTTTTTCAAAGTTGTTCTAAGTAGGTAAAAAAATTCCTCTTTGTGACTAATTTTTCTTAGGTTGAAATGAACACACGCCTTATGTTCTTTTTTTGTTCTAGTAATATAAAATTTGGAACCTTTATTAAGTATATCTTTCACAGTATAATCAATGAAACCAAGTAAAAAAAACCTAATAAAATTGTGGATAGTTATTTCACAACTAAGGGCCAATATTTTCTAATGGAATTGTTTCAAAAATAAAGTTTCAATAAAACAATGTTTTCTAAATATCGGTCATTAAAAATAATGGATTAGCTTTTGCCTTAACAATCTATTATTTTTAAAATTTCCAATCAAGCATTTTATTATATTAGACATTGCAGGGTTAGATTTTCAAAAAATATTTTGTAATAATTTTTCATATATTGACATTTAGAATTGAGATCATGAAAAAATGATGAGGTTAAAGGACATAACATGCACAAGTATATTGATTGAAGGCTTTTAATAATCTATTTTCCAATTTTTTAAATGAAATTTCAATGTCATTTGTCTCCAAGATCTAAAATATTTGAGGCTCATCTCTAAGAGCCTCCAACACTAAAGAAATCAAGATTTGCAATTGAAAACCTTGTACAGAATTTTGAATAGAAAAATTATAAGCAATGTTTTTTTAGATGAAATTCTTTTGGTCTTTTAAAAAGACTTTCAAAGGTACTCACCCGTAAAGAATAATACCCAAACTAGCACTTTGTTTAAATTTTATTTAATTTCAAAGTTTGGTCGGCACTAAAATAAAGTGCCTTAGGCATTTAGGGATTGAAGGTTTAGTAGGGACTATATACATGGTCATTTAGTTTAATCATAGAATGCAAAATTTGTACTAAATCATAGTAGAATATACACCATTAAATTGAATTATTAAATAATTAGCATCAATTAGTTGGACAACATTCAAATGTCTAAACCTTATCATGTTCAAATACAACACCATAGATGAAAAATGCATGCCATTTTACAACTTCTTCAACATGCAAAAACTACAATAATGCTATTAGTTGCATGTATCATTGGATTCAACTTAGCAAGGATACAAACTTCTGTAACTATTTTATGTATAAATTTATACACTATATATTTCAAATATACAAAAAAACACCATGCTAAAACCCAAATTGGATTTCTCAAACCTTTAGTGGTTAATCCCTAAATGCCCAAACTATGTTTTTTAGCAAAATATTGATTTTGGTTAACTCACTACAAATGGAGCTTTTGTTTTATTTCTTAAAATTTTCACACAACATGTGCCAAAGAAGTACCTTTAAGTCCCAATAATTTTCATAACTTTTGACTACATGGTTAAAAAGTTTTTGTAAGATATGTCATTTTCATTGTTTGGAAGGTAACTTGGGTAGCTCAAAAAAATTCTTTAAAAATCATTTAAAAAATAAATAAAAACTTAAAATTGGTTTTTAGATTTATATATACATAGATAGCTTTGAATCATTCCATTTTGATCAATGAAATGAAAGTTATGAGTATTTTTAGTTTTCAAGTAGTCATATATTTTCTACTCTAAAATAAACTTTGAAATAATTTATTTAATTCAATTTTCAATAATTTTGAAAAAACAAACAAACTATGCATGTAGATTGTTTATTACAACATTACAATTGTTGGGATTGGCATATTTCAATTGCGTAAATAATTTATTAACATATTAGTATTTTCAACTTCTTTCTAATTATTATATATATAACAACTCCAAGCGATTTGAAAATTTTCAAGCATGCAACTTACTTGCTTTGGAAAATGAATCCATAGAATTACCATCATTTTGGATATTTTTTTACACCAATGTAAGATTCTGAGGTGTAGTTACATGATTTTTTGTAGGGCCAAAAAAATATGTCATTGAAAATGCTAATATCTAGCAATCTATATAGTGAAAAATTTGAAATTTTTTCTACGTCTTTTCAAACCATTTTACTGTAAGATCCTACAATTATATATGTCTTAGTTTTTCTTTTTCTAGAATTTGAACCTTGTACTAGTAATGGCATTTTGAAACATTTTCTCAATTAAATATAGATCTCTGCAAACAAATACACTTGGTCTTTTACTACTATATTGATAATTATGATTAACATTCGTTGACAAGTAATTAATTAAAGCTTGAAAATGTAAATCAATGGATGCCAATCAGTAATAAAGATTTATTGGCTATGTCTTTTGGACATAAATTGTAGCAAGGTGATTGCAAGAAACACTTGTTCTATTTGATGCATTTTGCAATAATGCTTGTGGTTTTTTCTAAATTTTTGGAGTACTATAAAATAGGATTTTTCTTAAAGTTTAAAAATATGACCCATATATGCACCTTTAAGATGAAGGTAACTACCAAAGGAATTTTTTAAGAAAATCCCTAGGTAGGAGAATTAGAAAAGTGCCAAATCTGAAGAAAATAGATATTTCAATATTTTAATCAATAATGTATATAAATTAAATAAATTAAATAAAAATTAGACATTTGCAACAACTTTATGTAGATGGTCATTCACCATTAGATAACACTAAAATCATTTTTTGCATGTTTCAAAATGCAAGCAAAAAGAGGCCCATTTTGTAAACTTCTATTCAATATTTAATTAGTTATTTTTGAAAATCCTTTATATACTAGCTACAAGTATACTACAAGACCATCTCTGCCAAATTTCCAGCCCTAAATTTTTTTATGGGTACTATTTTGTTAAAAAAAAACAAAAACATTGGAGGATTTTGAGCTTTAAAGAGTGCCTCTAAGAAGGGTAGTTAGAAGGGTGCTTTCATATTTAAATGTTGTCCTTCAAGAAGACTATTCCCCTCTCCCCGCTCATTGGAAAAGAAAGTAATTATATTGATACACTTTTGCGGGACAATAGCTCCCATTGGATGGATCAAGGAGACCATGACGAAGCTTTGTCATTTAAAATTTGGGTTCATGACATGAAGACGACACAAGTACTATCCAACCATCAATGTTATATTGTACAACCATCAAGATAATAATATGGTACTATACATTCACACTAGTAATGGATTCTATCATCTATTGTAGTCCTCACTTGAAGACAACAAGAAGCTAGTAGGTATTTGTGCTTCTAGATTTGCTCCTCATTAAATAGGAGTGCATGTCAATCTTTGGGGCCCTTCTATGCACCTCAAAAATCCTCTAATGATGGCAAGAGACTTAATGTTAGGGGCTACTATAAAATAGTAAAATATTTTTTGTAAATTCCAAAAAATTAGACAAGATGTACAATAGTCATAAGTACCTTAGATTTAAATCTTATGTCATTTAAAGCCAAAATGTAAAATTTATGGCCAAAAAAATGATCAATACTCACCATGTGACAAAAAATAGTACTAATGTTTCTTGCAATGACTCATTGTTGACTTTTGCATTCTCAATTTGAGCTTTCAAATCCTATCTACAACTACATTTACACTACACAACATGTCAAGGTTGGGTTGAAGTGGATGGAGCCTCGTCCAATACATGCACGTATTTACTAAGCTTGGCTACGCTAGCATCCTTTCCTGCACCGCAAACATCCTTCGTGTGTGCACGTTCAACATCATAGAAACAAGTCGCAATAAGCTCGTTGTTGGACGAGTCCATGTATACTGAAGCTGGAGCCTGCCCATGCAGCTCGGAGGCCATCATAACATGCCTCATCCTGACTCGACCTCAATCTTACAGATACCAGGAGATCACTCTGCAGGGCCTGCTATGCGAATTCCGTTCATAGAGTAGCAGTTACAGAAATTACAGTTTTTAATCAGTCCATCGCCGGCTGTTACATTCGATTTGACAAGATTCAATTGAGGTACAGCTGATCGGGTCGACCCGTTGCATTGGCACTGATTGTGCGCAACACTCCGCGTAATCAATGCTGTTGTAGTGCTTAGGATTTTCACCTGAGGGAAGCAGATTGCACAATGACATCAACGGAGAAATCGGGCAAACGGACACTGAAGCTTACCCACGTGCTGTTGATACTTTTCTTCATCTTCTTCGTGGTAATCGAAATTTGGGTGCAGCAGCAGCAGCTCGGGATCAAATTGAAGGCGTGCTCAAGCAGTGCATTCGCAGGAATAGCGAAGGAAGAATCGACTGCAGATGCAACCCGAATCCCCGTTCTTGCCAATTCGCCAACGGTGCACGAATTCTTCACCCGTGACAATGTGGTGCACTGGGACAACCTAACCGAGCTGGCTCCGGAAGGGCTGCGAACGTCCATCGACACAAGCGACAGCGACGAAGCTCGCTTCATGCGGTACGGGCTATCCCCACTACGGAACGTCTGTATTCGCCCGAACGGAACGATCGTGGTGGTTGGGGTGTCCAAGGAGGAGTTTTCAAGCAGCCTACCTGAAGCCATGGCGCTTGAGTGGAAAGAGACTTACAATTGCTCTTGGGGTTGCAATGGCGCTGCATTTGAGAACTCGACTCCTACAGGCGCACTCTGGATCAACGGCACCACGACGCACATCATTCCATACCTGGGAAACGTCTTCCACCATTTTGCAGAGCGCGTGTGGCCGCACCTAACAAGCGGGAACGTCCCATCCCAGTATTACGTGCACCACATGCACACATGGTTGGATCAAGCGCACCACAGCATCGACCGCAACACGCTCATGTTCCAACTCGCCTTACTCGCCGGCAACACGACGTTCCTCCAGCACACAGAAGACGAGATACGACCCCTATGCTTCGCGTCTCTCACTCTCTGCTCCGCCACGGCTGGCAAAATGAGTCCCAAATTAGGGTTAAAGATTTTCTCCCCCGCCATTTCCCGATACCGCGAATCCGCATTCACTTCCTTCGCAATCCCAGCTCCTTCGCTCCCCCTCCCCCCCTCCCGTCTCCGCGTCACCCTCTACGGCCGCTCCGACGCCTCTCGCAGGCGCATCTCCAACATCGCCCAAGTCGCGACTTTCCTACGCAACTCCACCCACCCACCTCTCCTTGTGACTTCCGTCGACGACATGATGCAGAACGGACTCTACAACCAGACGCTTCCCGAAGTCGTGTCCCTCATGGCCCAGACGGATGTTTTCATCACACCGCACGGGGCGAATACGTGGGCCACCCTTTTCATGCCGAAGCGAGCGGCGGTGATCGAGGTTTACGGACCTTGTGGTCCCTCAACGTGGATTGGGGAGACGGTCGTGAAGGCGTTAGCGCTCAAGCATGAGACGGAGGGCAATCCGTGGGGGCTGAGAATTCAGAGTGCGAGAGCGGGGAATACGACCGAGTGCCGAAATTCTCTGGAAACGCCGGACTTCACTATCGATTTGGAGAAGCTGGGGATGGTGATGAAGAGGCTGGGGAAGGGGGAGGGGACTGGAGATCGGGTGGCTTTGCATTGGAAGTTCGATTGGAGGAGGAACTCGCCCCAGCAGTCAATTCGAAGTCGCCAGGTCCACGGAGAATGCGCAAGATCCACCGAGGATTCCCAAGACTTCTGGTAGAATCAGAATCCCCCTTGGCGTCTGAATCGTTTCTTGAATTTCTGCATATTTTGGCTTACATATTAACCCCTCACCGCCCAAGGTCCAACCATGCTTAAAAACTGCCTGCCTTTGCAAGTCTGAAAATTCAAAATTAGAGTAAATTATGAAGATCTCAACCGTACAATCTTGTAGTGTGCATCTTTTAGATGGTGTGGAACAAATTTTGGGTCATTTGACCGTATAGATTGAAAGATTATAATGTTTTAGTGTTCAAAAAAGGTGCTGAAATTTTCTTAAAAACACATTTGGAGGTGAAATTGGATTTCTAAACCAACTCCAATGAAAAAACATTAAACTACAAAGTGATTCAAAACCATAATATAAACACTTCGGTGGAAAAAAAATTCAGAAAAATCACTCATTTCGTTTGAAAAATGGATTTGAAATGTCAAAAACCAGTGAAAAAAGATGAAAAAATCACAACTGTGGCTGAAGCTCCTTCTACCAAAATGCTTCTTAGTCACTCAAAACGTCTTAGATGGATCTGAAATTTTAGCCACACAAAATAGATTAGCAAGTGAAACTTTTCCAACAAATATTATTGAAAAGCAATCATGTATGAAGAAGTTACGAGCCGCCAAAGTTGACTGAAATGCAAAAATGTCTAGATTTTGAACTTCGAATTGCTCCCAAACATTCAAAACAACTTGGATTGGCATGAAAATTTTAGCACAATAACTAGACCTTGAGAGGAACAAAACACAACAAATTTTATCAAAAAAAAAGATTTTATGAAAAAGATACAATCCCCCAAAGTTGCAGCCGTCACAATGCAGTGTGCTGCATCTAAATGAACCTGTGAACTTTGAATGGCTCTCAAAGACTCAATATGTCTTTTATTGATTTGAAATTTCTTCCATAAGAATTAGATTAAAATGCGCAACTTTTCCAACAAGTTTCAATGAATTTGGACATTGGATGCAAAAGTTACAGCACTTTGAGTCTGACTGCATGGACACTTTTGGTCCTCTTGGGCGGTGAGGGGTTAAGGTAGGTACACCCAAAAGCGCCACTTATTCATACTGAGCCTAGTTCCTGCTATTAATTAGTTCAAATTTTTATGTAGTCTTGTTGGCAAGTGAAAGCATGTTCCAACACACCAAAGAATGCAGGATTTGGATACCGTATGCAAAAGTTCTTAACAGTCAAAGTCTGTTTCTAAAAGCACCATCTATAGTATGTGAACATGACTGATTTCGAAAATGTATGTGCACTATAGATGGCGCTTTTAGGAACAGGGTGCTTTTGGGTGTACCTACCTTAATACACATGTATTATTACCTCCCTTTGGACATGGTGTATCCATTTCATAGAGCAATAGTACTGAGAATGGATACACTATTTCCAAATGGAGGTAATAACTTATTTATTTTAAATTTCATCAAATTTAACATACTCAAAGTGTGGTTTTTGTGGAAGTCAAGCATTGGTTTTGATGAATGAGAAGCTTTGCGGTCAAAAATGCCCTTCAAGCCTCTTTGGTCATTGTCCAAAATTGGAATGTGAGAGTGCAAAGGAATAATTGTCTCTATGTCTTATAAGTGAGGATCGACCCTAATAAGTGCCCAATAAGTAGTGGCTTTCAATAAGTTTCTAGGGAAGGTAAGGTTTGTTAACCCCTCACCGCCCAAGATCTAACTATGTCAGAAAACAACCTTGGTTTTCAAGTGTTATAAGTCTAAATGTAAGTAAGGTATGAAAATCTAAACCATACAATCTTGTAGTGTGCATGTTGTAGATGGTGTAAATCAAATTTGAAATCATTTGACCGTATAGATTGAAATATTATAATATTTGAGTGTTGAAAAAAGATGTTGAAAATTTTACTAAGAACACATTTGGAGGTTAATTCGATTTCTAAATCTACTCAAATGAAAAAACCCTAAACTCTGAAGTGATTCAAAATCGAAACACTGTGCGGAAAAAAAATTCATTCAAAAGATTCATTGCGTTTGCAAAAGTGTTTTGAAATGTCAAAAAATAGTAAAAAGAGTAGTAAAAAAACACATCATTGTATGGCTGAACCTACCTCTACTAAAATGCTTCTCAATCAATCATAACTTCCTGGATTGATATAAAAATTTCACCACAAGAATAAGACTAGTATGCACAACTTTTTCAACAAAAATTATTGAAAACAAACCCTGTCTAAAGAAGTTATAAACTGACAAAGTTTACTGTAATGCAAAAATGTTTGGATTTTGAACTTTGAATTGCTCCCAAGCATTCAAAACAACTTAGATTAATATGAAAATTTTACCACAATAAGTAGACTTTATGGGGAACAAAATCCAACAAATTTTATTGAAAAATAACATTTGATGAAAAAGATACAAGCCCCCAAAGTTGCAGCCATCTCAATGCAATGTGGTGAACTCAAATTGAACTTGCGAACTTTGAATGGCTTTCAAAAACTCAATACATCTTGGATATATCTAAAAATTTTACCACAAAAACTAAATTAGAATGCAAAACTTTTCCATCAAGTTTTATTCAATTTGGACATTGGATGCAAAAGCTATAGGGTGATTGCAAGAAACACTAAGCCTTTTGTCACCCTAGTTTTTTATTTCTTTTTTGGCTATAACTTTTGTGTTTTAGCTCCAAGTGACTCAAAATTTACAAAGAAGATACTCATAGATATTATGTATTTATAATGAATTTTTGAGATTTTTTAAAAATTATTTATTATTTTAAATAGCCCCAAAAATTTCTCATAGTACTTGATTTAGGGGGTTTTAGCACCATTTATCTCCAAAAAAACGAATTTTGACCTAAAATTTTGAGAGGATGGTTTCATAGTAGACTTATAGCTACTATACAAAGGAATTCTAAAAATACTTATTTATATGTGTTGTAGAAGTCCACAAAGAAAGCTTCATTCTGCATTTTTTTCCAAAGGTATAAAACATTATTTTGATGAGTTTTTTGGTCAAATCTCATCACCAAAAAGTTTTTTTTAAATGTTATATTTTTAATTATTTCTTTTCCAAATTAAATGTCACAAGTTGTATATTCTTCACCGGAATTTTATGAGAATTCTATATCTAAAATTCCAGTGAAGAAAATACAATTTGTGACATTTAATTTGTAAGAAAAAGTATTATTATTTTTTAAATAAATAAAAATATAACACTTGAAAAAACTTTTTGGTGATGAGATTTGACCAAAAAACTCACCAAAATAATGTTTTATACCTTTGGAAAAAAATGCAGAATGAAGCTCTCTTTGTGGAATTCTACAATATATATAAATAAGTATTTTTAGAATTCCTTTGTACAATAGCTATAAGTCTACTATGAAACCATCCTCTCAAAATTTTAGGTCAAAATTCGTTTTTTTGGAGATAAATGGTCCCGTAAACGATGCTAAAAAAACCCTAAATCAAGTATTATGAGAAATTTTTGGGGCTATTTAAAAATAATAAATCATTTTTAAGAAATCTCCAAAATTCATTCTAGACACGTAATAGCTATGAGTATCTTCCTTGTAAATTTTGAGTCATTTGGAGCTAAAACACAAAATTTAAAATAATAATAAAAATCAAAAACTAAGGTGTGATGAAATGCAACAAATAGTACAAGTGTTTCTTGCAATCACCCTACAACACTTTAAAGCTGATCACTAGACAGCTACTAGACTATATGAGGACACTTTTGGTCCCCTTGGGTAGTGAGG
Organism: Thuidium tamariscinum; assembly: GCA_947034885.2. Lineage (NCBI taxonomy): Eukaryota > Viridiplantae > Streptophyta > Bryopsida > Hypnales > Thuidiaceae > Thuidium > Thuidium tamariscinum. The sequence continues at coordinate 35,700,075 of OX344750.2, forward strand.
GTTTAAGTTGTTTGGATGAGTATTTTGGGCATGGGTTCCATTATTCGAATGACAACATTATTTTTGGATCTTGTTGGGAGTCCAATAGGAAATTCGAAATTCTTTATTCATTGCATTTTTTAAATATTCAATGAATAAATTATGAATCTTTGAAAGGGCTAAATTAGGTGTATGTCAAATCAACTTTGGACTCTTGTATTTGAATGGTGTGCATTGTAGGGAAGATTTAGAATGGTATGGTTTTGCAAATAGGTTACAATTAGCTGTAGATACCTTAGTCAAATATACCAAGAGAAAAAAGAAATTACATAAATTGCATTTAATTAGTAAATGTAGTGAATTTCTTATTAGAGTATTAGATATTAATACTCAATGCATTGAAAATTATAGTGATCAAGTCAAAAATAATGATTGTAAAAGTTGTAAAGTATAAAGAATAAAATATGCACATTCAGAAGGAATCCATCATTTGTAATTTGAATACTTTCTTAATTTAATTTGTATCGACTTTTTAATCTTCTTGAATGACATCTATAATCTTTAAAAGTGTTCTATTACAACTACAAAAGAATGTTACAAAGTGGAGAAGTATATTGTTTTGTATCATTGTCATAGTTTGTACAATGGGGTACCAATCAAAATGTCGTTTTTGAATTCGCAATGAGAAAAATTTCAGTACTGCCAACTTTGAAAGCCTCCTGAGAGCTCAAAAATTGATATTTTACCACCAAATTTTTACCATAGCATTATCTTTAAGTTAATTATATGTATGCCAAATTTCAAGGCCAAAAGATTCACCCAAAAAAAGTTATTCAAAATCTACCAACATGGATAGTGGTGAGAAACATTTCACTACTTTCAACTTTGACACCTTCCTAAGGATTGAGTTTTTTTTCTTTTGCCATGAAATTTTTGTCGTGAAACAATATCTATGCTTTTAATATGTATAAAAAATTTCAAGGTAAAAAAAACTTTTTTAAAGAAGATATTTGAAATCTCCCAACAGGTATAGTTTTGAGACAATTTTCACAAATGCCAACTTTGACACCCTCCCAAGGGTTGGTTCTCCAAATTTCAAATTCAAATGAATTACCAAAAAAAAGATATATAAAATCTCCCAACATGTGTAGTTGTGAAGAGGAGTTTTTGAGCCCTTAGCATAGTGTTATTTTGTAGAGCAAGGTTTGACACGAATGTAAAAACTCAACCTCATAACTACACATGTTGAGAGATTTTGAATATCTTTTTTTGGGTAAGTGTTTTGAAATTGAAATTTAGAACATATATTATCAACATAAAGCTGATCTTGTTCAAAAAATTTCATGTTAAATAGACAATTTTGTAGCCCTTGGGAGGGTGTCAAAGTTGGCAATAGTGAAAATTTTCTCACAACTACTTATGTTGGGAGATTTTGTATATCTTTTTTTTGGTAATTCATTTGAATTTGAAATTTGGAGAACATATTATCAACATATATATGACTTCACAAAAAAAATTTATGATAAGAAACCAATTTTTCAGCCCTTGGGAGGGTGTCAAAGTTGGCATTTGTGAAAATTGTCTCAAAACTACACCTGTTAGGAGATTTCAAATATCTTCTTTAAAAAAGTTTTTTTTACCTTGAAATTTTTTATACATATTAAAAGCATAGAGATTTTTTCATGACAAAAATTTCATGGCAAAAAAAAAAAACTCAATCCTGAGGAAGGTGTCAAAGTTGAAAGTAGTGAAATGTTTCTCACCACTACCCATGTTGGTAGATTTTGAATAACTTTTTTTGGGTGAATCTTTTGGCCTTGAAATTTGGCATACATATAATTAACTTAAAGATAATGCTATGGTAAAAATTTGGTGGTAAAATATCAATTTTTGAGCTCCCGGGAGGCTTTCAAAGTTAGCAATATTGAAATTTTTCTCACTGCGAATTCAAAAACGACATTTTGATTGGTACTGTACAATGACAATGAGCTTTATAAGAGTTTCTTATATGAATAAATTATTATAGCTTATTTATATTCACAAAATATGCTTGATTTTGAGAAATGACAACCCTGCTAAATAAAATTATTGTTGGTTGAGATCTAAAGAAGAAAAATGATACAAAATTTACAACCCAAGATACTTCAAAATCCAATTGTCTATTAGACAAGGTTATTATGTGCATACAAACAACAAAAGTGGATTGTAAGTAGACTATTACAAGTCTTTTGTTTTGTATATTACAATAGAATCCAACTCATTTTCAAGTTGCCACCACTCTAACTTTTCAATTATTTCTATTTTGTTGTTTAAGCTTGCTAGCATCAATTTCTTTTTTGAACAATAGTTTTGATAAAATTTTCAACACTTGACTATGGTTGTATATTTTAGTTTTTGGGAATTGGTTGATGGTCAACATCCATTAAGGTAAGTACACCCAAAAGCGCCACTTATTCATATGTTCTTAGTTACTATTATTAGCTTGTTTAGATTTTCATGCATTCTTGTTGGCAAGTGAAAGCATGTTCCAACGCACCAAAGAATGCATGATTTGGATACTATATGCAAAAGTTATTACCAGTCAAAGTCTGTTTCTGAAAGTGCCATCTACAGTCTGTGAACATGACTGATTTTGGAAATGTATGCGCTCTGTAGATGGTGCTTGTAGGAACGTGGCGCTTTGGATGTAACTACCTCATTATTCAATAAGGAGGGATGTTATTATCACCCTTCAATCTCCAAAGGTTATTGGGGTCTTGTGAATAGAAAAATTGCTTGAAGAAAACAATTTGGAAATGTTCTTCAAATGGTATGTAAGAAAATACATTGTGATGGCAAAGTTGTAGGATCTTTAATGGCAGTAATTACTTAAAATTAAAACATTTAGATCTTCAAATAAAATGCTATGACGATGAAAATGAGAGAGCTAACTTTGATGAGCAATCCTTGTTCTATATGATATTTCAAAAGTATGAGGTTCAAAATTACTTAAAACTATTTAAAATAAAATCTATAGTCAAATACAATTCAACACCTATTAAAATTTGAATTGTACCCCTACAAAGGTGTAAGCATAAGTCTATAGGAAGATTATAGGTTTTGTAGTCAAAAGTTCCTTGTTCTTCTATTTTGATCTTGCTCGCATTTAGTAGCTTTGAGACGACAAGTAGTCATTTTTTTAATAATCAATACAACAACAATCACCCTCAAAGTGCAAAAGAAGTGACAAAGATTCTAAACTAGATTTCGAGTGTCTTGAAAATTTTCAACAAGGATGACAATCACTTAAATTGAAAACTCTACATTGCCAAGTAACCGGGCAAGTAACAATTTCCTACCACCACAAATATACTTGCCTAGATGATGCCAAACTATGTATTGAACCACAGCCAAAGGAATGAAGAAAAAAGGCTACCAAATACAATAATAATGTCTCTTTATTATTATAGAAAAAATCAATAAAGTCATTAGTACAAATATAAACTTTAGTTCATTGATTTGTGTTTTCCAATTTTGTTTTATTACAATGTACTATAGTCAAAATTCAAATTTGTATTCTTGCAACATTATAGTTTGGAATTGGGTTGAAAATGTGTAATTCATGAATTCAATGAATACATCCATAATATTTGCATTGTATATATGACAAAATGTATACTAAATATATTTCAATCTTAAAAAGCACTTTTGGATTACATTGCTACCGTGCAAGGAATAAATAGCCACATTAACCTTAAAAACACTTTGACGTTTGAAATTTAGACAATTTGGAGATTTAAAAGGTCACAACAAATTGGGGATTTGTATTTTTTATCTACCTATATTTTATGGACTTCAAAGATGAGTCCATGTTTTGCGAAGAAATCAACATACAATAACAACATCAAATTAATTCATTATTGAAATGTACTAATTGAATAAAAAATTCCTAAGCAATTGTGTACGAACATTTAAAAAATGAATTGTCTATATTTTTTGCAAGCATGATTTGTTATGCCTTAACATGCATCATGCTCTTTTAAAAATCAAATTTGATGTACAAAGAACATCTATCAATGTACAAAAATTTGTATAGTATGGAACATTAATTGTTGTCGACATCATTGAGCTCAAACACAAATTCTAGGACTAAGCATATTGATTAGTGGGAAATTTTATACAGATATAAACTTGGTGACCACTTTGACCATTTGGATGTTTCTACAAAATTCTCTTCTATACAAGCTTCATATTTTTAAAGTTTATTGCACCAACATTGATAGAGATTTCACAACAAGTATTCTTGAAAGGTTGCTTTGGCTTTCAAATTTTTCTTGAAAATTTTGCACTTCTCTAAATGTCTTTATTGAACTCAAAAAATTTAAGTTATGCAACTATTCATAGAACCCAATGCAAAAATTAGCATGGTCAAAGTCCACTATCCTTACTTCCAAAATTTATCTCATAAAGCTTACTTCAATTTTCAGCAAAATACATGCAACTACACCATATTCTAAGGTTATTCCATTTCATCCAAATTAAAGAACAATTTCTAATAGCATTCATCATCATTTTTCTACTTTCCAAGCCTCCTTTTACTTCCTCAATGAATTAGGTTGCTTAGGTGTTCACATCTAAATGGATAAGAACCCCCCTTCCTTTCACACAACAATAGGAAGCTACATTTTTGTTTATTTTTTAAACAAAGTTCATCAAAATACATGTGAAATATTCCTTGATTGTTCATTCTTTCCCCCACCATTGCAAAAGGAGGGACCTTGATGTACCCAAATGTGAGCAATGACAAAAAGGTATATCTATAGTTGCATTAATTTTGGTCAATAAAGAAAGCAATCTTTGCTAGAATGATGAAGTTTGTTTATACCTATATAAGTGGATGAAATAAGAAAATTGTGGATGAAATTTAAATTATTTATTCAAATTAGTATACACTCATTGAAAGAAGATTGATATTGTTCTAAAAATATGTAGCAATTCAACAATTTCATCCATACCTCAAGTTAGGGTGTTTGTTTTGTTTGTTACATTGAGATTTTTGGACCCATACATCCTTGGGGGGTTCTTGGTATTGTTGAAAAGCTTTTTGTAGGGAGGGGTGCATGAATTTGTTTCATGGTGTTTTGACTCATGGTAGAATTGACATTGAATTTCAAAGTTTTTTTGAAATTAAATTATAAAAATCTATTTTTACTTTTATTTTATTACATTGTGGCAATAGCACAAGGCATACTATCCATACCTAAAGCTATGTTGTTTGTTTCTTTTGTTTGTTACGTTGAAATCTCTGTAACCGTGCATTCCTTGGTTACATTCTTGGTACCATCAGAAAGCCCTTTGCAAGGAGGAGTGCAAAGGCTTTGATTCATGATGTTTGGACTTGTGATGTGAAAATGATTGAATTTTAAAGTTTTTATGTGAATAAAAAAGTTAGAAAATTACTACTCTGGAGTAATATTTTTTTTGGTGTGTAGCAACAATATAGGGTACAAAATGGAATATGTTGCCAAATATTTCCTCACAAAAACATTGTAAGTAATGGCAAAACACCCATTCTTGCACCTATTCCTTGCAGTGGACTGTAGATTCACCTAAATACGTCAGTAGACTTCCCTTAATGTATTCGCCACATGTATGATTGTAATTTGCTGACACAACTGAAAGACACATAGGGAAATTTGGTTAGATGAGTGTTGATTTTCGTAGGGTTCAATTTTGGGGGCACCTATAGGACAGTTCCATAGGTCTAGGGAGCCAATACTTTGAAAAGTCATAGAAATTACAAACTGTATCCGAAAATCTATTTTTTTTTTTAATATTCATGATTTTCGCTCGCTAATACTAGAAAAATATCATTTTTAGAAAATGTTGCCTCCAACTATGCTGAATTCCTTATTTGGACGGTTTTGGGTGGTTCCACTGTAGTATCACTTTTGAGCAAAATGTTACTAGAAAACAACAACCCGGGGTCCGTCCCCCAAAATGGGTCACAGTAACGTACCTTTTGGACAAATTCCAAAGTGAGGATGAGAACGGCTAAAATTATTCAGTGACATCAGCCGGCCCAGCCACCGAGATTCGACTGGCGAATGGAGGAAGCGGTCGGCGCTGGCATGAGTTGCCAAATGGCAGCAGCAGAACCGCACCAACTGTCATGCACCCAATCCCCAAGCTCTGCAGAATCCGTCGTCACGTTTTTCATCCATCCCTCGCAAGGGAGCCCAGGCAACTGAACTGTCAAACTGAAGGCAAAGCATCTCACTGCCAAGCACCCAATTGATCGCCAGGCGCCGAAGGAGCTGGAGCTTTGCACTGGATTCTGGCTATGGAGGCTTTGAGGGTGAGTTGCTGTGCATTCCGTCCTCCCCCGGCCCCTGTGGCCAATTTCAGGCGTTTTCCTGCTTCAGATTCATCGAGTGTGGCCGATCTATGGTCCGCACAGTCGTTGTAATTTCGATGCTGGTTAGAATGTGACACTCACTGTTCAAAATGTACGTTTCTACTAGGGGCATCTTGCAGCGGAGGTTCTCGATTCTGCGTGTGCCCCTTCGATGCTCTCGTCGTGGGAATTTGAATCGAATTTTTTGAATACTTAGTGTGGCGCTTTGGAAGGGATAATTATGGAAAGGCAGTTATTTTACGTTAGTGCAGAGGTGAATTTTAAAATTGTTGCTATGCGAGTTGATCGTTTTATGAGGTTGTCGCAAAACGTTTTCTTAGCACCCCGCTGACTGAGTACTTAGGACTTTAGAATCATGGTGTGTGCACAGCTAGGTTAGTGGTTAACTGGTTACACGCCGGCTTCAAGTTAAGAGAGTGACTCCCAATTGACGTACTGGCTTGTCAGTCTGTCAAAGTTTGTGAGATCGAGCTTGCTGCCGGCACAAATGGGCTAGGGCATTTAAATTATCCTCGCATCTGACGCGTTACAGACTACAAGATTTTTAGTTTAGACTTGGATCATCAGTGACTGGGGGCTTTTCCAAAATTGGCCATTATGGAGTCTATAAATGTGATCGCAGAAGTTTCGCTTTGGAGTGGTTTATTCGTTACAATATTCTGTTGCAAACTTGAGTTCTTACTGGGCTTTGCGGTCAGAGCATGGCAATTGTAACTGGGTTTTGACCGTAAATGATACTCTCTCTTGGTCACTGGAATGTCATCAAGTGTCTGCAAGGGAGAGAATCTACGGGTATGAGAGAGCATGATTTCGGGTTTCTAAACAACGGAGTGGCATGGACTTCGCAGGGAGTTCGCACTTTGCGCTCGGCTGCGGCCAGAGTTGGACAGCAGGGGCGCCGAGTGTCCGCGCAGTCAGCTAAGTATCTCAAGGAGAATGCAGACACCACGAAATTGAGTTCAGCAGAGGCTGAGCAGTTAGGCGCTGCGAAGAGACCGCCTGGAAAATCCAACAGCCCCGGCAGCTTCATGCATCAGCAAACAAACCTCGACAAGAAGAACAACAAGTAAGCCACTGTAAAACGTATGATTTGGATATTGCCATATGTATGTATTATGAGTGTTTGAAGATTTGCTCATTGAGTGAGGAAAATGGAACGTGTTGGTTCTCGACAAATTTTAGCGTAAAGATTAGAAGAGAAAGTTCTTGGCTAATTTCAGAGAAGGAACTTATTTGGGAACAATGAGCCAAAAGTTTAAAATAGTTTCCTAAACTAAATTGTCAAAGTGAACTAAAATTTATCATATATATATGTTATAAGTTGAAGAATCTGTAATCTATTATCAAAATTGGCAATCGATTGTTAATGACTGGAATTTTGCCTCTTTTTTTTCACGCAGATCATCTATTTGTTCTGTCAGAAAGAGACTTTCTTTGCAAATTTTGAAACTTTATACATATCATCACTGGTAAAATTAGGATGTGACTCTTCAATTGCTAAATATTGTGATAATCATTAAATGTTGAATATGTACTTGTTACATTTATATAACTATATAACTAGTTTGGTCCTACCCCCAAGACAGCAGCAGGCCTTCAGTTGTGAATAAAGGGAACCCGTGTAATCTCCCATTCGGGACTGTGAGCATGCCATTGTTGAAACCCTGACAAGAAGCTCACGTTCTCTGATGCTTGTCACAGATTTCTCCAGCCATGGCTCCTGCCGATCTACCCGATGGCAGGCATGGTAGCAATAGGTTTGGGCCTGGCAGCAATGACAGCGTACCGAGAACTCGCGGTCAATCCAGGCGTGTTGGTCGACAAGGACAAGCGCACGGAGGAGTTGCCGGAGATGCACGAGAAAGAATGGATGATGGATCACTCTCGGCGGTACGCGCACAACAGCCCACTGCGGAGACTGTCGACCGAGCATAAGGTTTCTCCTTTCGGTCGTCACCTCGACGACGACGTCAAGGACGGTCCCGAAATTCTAGTCGGTGGAAAACCTGGGTTACCTGGGGATGACAATCCTGTCCATGGCCCCGGAGGCAAGGGAAAGCCCTTGGGCGGCAACAACTAAACTAGAATTGACCTGTATTATTGATGTTGTGGTGTTTTCTCTTATTTTCTTCTTTCCTGAATGCAGGGGAGGTATGTTTTGTATTTATGGTAGGATGGAAGTGAGATCGGACAGGGTCAAGGGAGGTGATAATTAACTGTATTTGCATTGTCCGAATTGAAACCTGTAAATATTCTTTTGGCGGATGATCTTGTGAGCCGAGCTGTATTGATCAAGCTGTATTGATCTCTGGCGGAAGTCAGAAACCCATTTTACTACAGATGTCGTTTCTCTTGAATGTGTGACTCGACAATTGGTGTAATTCGATTAGGGTTTCCTTTGTAAGAAAAGAGCCTGAATGTGATAATCCAACTGGAAGGCGAATTGTTTCACTTCTTTTTGTATTGGTTCCTGACTTTGTTGGTGTAGATGAACTTTGGTTTATGAATCCTGAGCAGTTCTGTTGCCTCGTCTCTCTCTCGCAACCGACATGCATCTCGTGAAGTATGAACCAGGATTCGTGGGACGTGTGTGTAAGAGCGATCATGGACTACATAACCCTTTCCTCCAGACTAGACTAGATCAAGACAGACAGGTCTTCGAAATCTTCGAAATCTAGGGTTCTGTCAAATAGGTTGAGGAGGATGGTGTAATGGATTACAACGTTACAACGCGCTTCCTCTCAACTGTGCAAAGACGTGGTGGGCCTAAAGTTTTCGATGAAAGATTTTTATCAATTTTGCAAATCATGGACGTGCATTGCAGTAGAGTAACGGAATCTCGCCTCACTGAAAGCTTTTGTTCTTCTGAAAGAATTGGCAATAGTGACAGACGGCTACTCCGATGGGGCTGATACTCTGGTGAAAAACTTTGTTGCAGATGCTGGCAATGCAGAGTAGCACCTTCTCCATAAATTTTCCAACCATTGCACCTGGTGATTTGCCTCTAAATTGCCTTTGAATTCATTGTAGGGTTCCCGGCTCAGGGAAGCACACGGCTACGAGTGTGTCGTTTCAGGGTTAAAGCAATATCTTGTCACGGCTGATTTTCATTCTTTAGTCAGTTTAGCTCCATGTAGATATGTGCAGTACTTTAGTGGTGCTAGGATGAAGAATTCATTTGTAGCATACATTCTGAGATACCTATGTTAAATGAGAGAGCAACATACCATTCTTTCACCTTACAATCTCTACGCCTAGCTAAATCAGTGAAGTAAACTTTCTTGTTCGCGTTTAAAGAGCTGCATTTTAATATCTAACTTACAAGAATTTGGTTGTAGTTTTGGGAGAAGATTTGATTCATTACTGTGACAGAAAGTTGATGTTTCTGGAGTGTGCTTTTGCAATCGATTCTCCTGCTGTAAGAAAACTCAAAAAATTCTTTGGATGCGTCGCCTATTCTGTTCTGCCGACTCGTGGGTCTGGTGGTTGACGGTGATCGAGATTCAGCGAATTCCTCGCCTCTGGTCGTCAGTTCTCAGCCGGACGATGATGTATTGGATTTTGGTGAAATTTGCGTTGATGATGTTGCCTTTCTCAATTATCCCTCGAAGAAATGGCGACTCCTGATCATATATTTTTTCAAGGTTATGTCAATTTACAAACTCTTCTCAATTGCCGCGAGTACTTCACAGATCAAGCTCGTCGCACATCTAAGGTATGGAGAGGACATACAATTGAAATGGTCAATTGCGTCCCGCGTCGTCCCACATTATTAGCACATGTTCTACGGCTATGCTTGCGCCTCTTGTTACAATTGTCGAGCTTCAGATGTATCCGGCAAACCTGTAATGCGGAAACAACAGCAAGAGTACACGACAACATTACCAGCACTCCGCAATGGAGGTCGCACCTTAGGTACAAAAATCACGGAAGACATGTGATACTTGTTTGTTGAGACGATTCTTCTAACCACGAACGATTGGCCCTACAGAATGACAGGAATTTGAAAGACGAGTCAGTGTCTTCATGCATATTGCTAAGTCAATGGACTGTTTCCCGAGACTTGAGGCGTCTGCCATTTGGCTACACGTGAATCTCATTTTTTCGTTATTAATAGAAAATCTTGCCTTCAGTCTAAATATTTGTGTCTCTCGAGCCAGGATGTACCAAGTTATACTTCGACTAATCAAGCTTCCGTTCTAGTCGATGTTTCAGAATTTGGATGCGACACTGAGATATTCGGAGGTGGAGAGTGCATTACTCTCTTTCGATTGAGCTCTTCCCGGTTGGAATTAGGTAATCGATTTCTATTTGCTTGTGATTCGGGATGAGTTGTTCAGTGCGCGTTTTTCGCGACATTGATATCACGATCGCCGTAGCGCATTGTTTCGAAGTGTGGTCGAACTTTCCAGATTCGAGTTTCTGAACTACATCTTTTGATAAATAGTTTTTGCGTTCTCGTCTATTAGTTTTCAACATCATGTGTTCTTGAGCAGTACCCTTTCACATGTAATTTAGAAACGGTGGAATATCGATGAATTGGACGCTGAGTTAGAAACCTCGAACGCCGTTCATCGTAACTACGCAGAACCTGGGCAGAGATGCTTCGGAAGTGCTTTCATCGTTTGCGTTCTTGTGGAATGGTGATCTGTAGGGAGACTTCGTTCAGGCGTAGATTTTGAGTTGCGTCAGGGGAGGAGTTTCTCGTGTCAAATTCATGCGTCACGACGTATATTGTGCAGGTTAAGGTACTTATTTTGAGAGAATGGACGTCGCGGCGGGGCAAACAAAATTCGCGATAGATTTACTTAAGGCTGTGGTGACGGGCGAAGGGACCGAAAATGCGATCCTGGGGCCTTTGAGTATCAGCCTGGCATTGGCGATGGTGGCGGCGGGGGCCAAAGGGGCGACTCTGTCGCAGATTGCCAAGTGCATCAAGCTTCCCGAAGGTGCGCCTATGCACAAATTCTCTTCGCACCTCCTCACCAGTGTGCTTGCTGATGGGAGTGGCGCCGGAGGTCCGCAATTGGCACTTGCCAATCGTGTCTGGATCGAGCAATCTCTCAAGCTGAATCCCCAGTTTCAGCAGGTTCTCAAGGATAGCTACGGATCGGAAGCCGCATCGGTGGACTTCATTTCGAAGGTACCAAATAAGTTGATCTCGTTGATGTCACCAAACTATTTTTGATTAACACATTCGATTCCCCTGAAGCAGTTATGCATTTTTGTTTCCACATGCTTAGGAATATACTTTACGTATCCACTTTTTTGGCTTTTAGGTCTTAAGTTGTGGAAGAAGGCTATCATGCAAATGTGCTATTTTCTGTCCTTGATGAGGAGTTTTGTTATTCTCGACCAGGACTTTTCATTTCGTGCATATGCTGGACGCATTCAGCAGTCCTCTTGCTAAGAAAAGGTGTGCAGATTTTAGCAGATAAATCATGTGCAGATTACAATTCTGTTTGCCTTTTGCCGTTAAGTCAAGCTGCAAGAACTTCGTATAGTAGATGCGTCATGCTGTAGTGAAATGAAACTGGTACCCACTTTTAGGCTGTGATGAACCAGCTTCTTGCATTAGGAGCTTAACTGGACTCGGAAACTGAAATCGTTAATTGTTTGCAGGCGGAGGAAGTGTTGCGGGAAGTAAACGCATGGGCCAAGGAAGAGACCCATGGGAAAATTGAAGACATTCTTCCTCCAGGTTCCGTGGATCAAGACACCCGTTTAGTGCTTGCAAATGCGCTCTATTTCAAGGGCAAATGGAAGAAGCCCTTCGACAGCTACTCCACATGGGAGGAGGATTTCTTCTTGCTAAATGGGAAAACCATCAAAGTGCCCACGATGCATACATCCGAAGAGCAGTATGTGAAAGATTTCTCCACCTTCAAGGCCCTTCGTCTCCCATACGAGTCCGGCAGCGACGACAAACGCTTGTTTTCCATGTTCATTCTGTTGCCTCACGAGAAGAACGGGCTGGCCGACTTGGAGGAAGCGCTGGACTTGAAGACTTTGGCTGAGGATCTCAAGCATGTCAATGAAGCAGTCTCCTTGACGAAGTTTCAGCTGCCGAAGTTCAAAGTCTCCTGTGGGTTTGAGGTGCAGCAAGCGTTGCAGGCGCTTGGCTTGACCTTGCCGTTTGGAGACCAGGCAGATCTGACAGGAATGGTCGCGGACTCCGAGGCTTCGGTCGGCAAAAACCTCTACGTCTCCAATGTGTATCATAAAACGTTTGTTGAAGTGAACGAGGCCGGTACCGAGGCAGCTGCAGCTACAGCCATCAGCATTCAATTGATGAGTCTCATGGTGCCTATTGACACTGTGGAGTTCGTCTGCGACCATCCCTTTTTGTTTCTTCTCAAGGAAGAAGTTGCAAATGTGATTCTCTTCACCGGCCGGATCACCGACCCCTCTACTCAAAAGTAAAATTTTGAGTTCGGAAATTGATCGTAATCCGGCTTCATTGAGAATTAGGTCAACTGAGAGTCGATCAACTGGTCCAGGTTATCAGATTTTATGCTCTCTCCTTTCTTTCTGTTTTCATTTTCGCAGTTATGTTATAGTTGACCACCCAATAGCTGATTGGAGTGCTGGTAGCAGCCGAGGTTGTGAATTGGATTGTGTATTGAACCTTCTGTACAATTTGACTAATTAATGGATTAGAATACTAATGTAACCCACTGCAAAATATTCTTCTTCTATTATATTTAGGCACTCGTGACTGAATTACTTGCGAAATTTGGCAAAGTTTCATGAGGGGTGTAAAAAATTTAAAAATCATCCTCCATTGGGAAGAGGTTCCGAAGAATGACAACACACAACAGTAGCTAGTTTTTAGAAATCTCTCGTGAGCTCAAATCCAAACGGTGAAAACATGTAAGCAACCATCCGTCATTTGTAGGAAGAAAAATAAAGAATTACAAAACCGATAAACTTGATGAGGGTTTACCCTACTCTAGGAAGTCTCGTGGAGTAGTAAGCTTCAGTGCAAATCCCATCCGTATTGACTCAATCCGCATCATATATTGATTTAACATATATTGACATATATCACTCCAGGGGAAGGGAATTAACTAAAGTAGGCCTTTGAAATCACACAGCTGTGTTTATTTTTTCATTTTCATGCACACATCTGGACCTAAATAGTAATGTAGACTGAAGTATATTAATCTGTTAATCTGTTACCACAGAACCGGAATTGGAATTGAGATCTTCACTAGCGAACCTTCAGTACGTAGTGATTTCTTCAGATTAGAGAAAAGAGTAGACACGTCATAACTTCGAAAAATCTCTCCAGCAAGAACCAAAGCCAGCAATAGGACTTTGAAGCATTACAAAATTTGTTACAAGTAGTATTGGGCACTGTCTTGCACAAACTCTAAGAATGACTTGCAGTTGCTTAAACTGCCCATTGCTTCAGTCAAATTCAAATTGCCAAGATACAGGGGTGACCAACGACCACACTTCACTCTAAGATAAACTAACAGAATCAATTGAAAACGCTGGTATACAAGGAAGGGGAGATGTAATGGAAAGCTCAAAAATCATTTGTCCTCTTCCGCAACTCATTCAGTTCCCTTTCAATCTCCGAGTCCTGGAACGGGTAAGGAGTATTGCTACTCCTTGCCACTGGTTGTGTGCGACCTTCCGGAAGCTCGCCTTTTCTCTGCACAAGTAGCCGATCTTTGTTAGGGGAGAAGAGTAGTAGAGAGGACACAGCGTTCTATAGGGTATTGAAGACCTCGGCGTACTTACAAAAAATTAAAGATCAATGAGATCAGACCCCAAGGAGACCTCTTTCTGGGAAATATTTGTATTTGACACTAAGCGTCAGGCCTTGAGATAGGAAACTCTTTAGTGTCCTGGGTTTCCTGCTCCAGGTTCTCTGTAGCACAAGCTAGTCTGCACTCTTGAGACACTAATCCCTAAGGGCAGATTTTGCACTAATCGCCAATTTCATTAGTATTAAAGGAGAAAGATGAACCTTTGAAGTGCCCAACACGTCTTGCTTCAATGACGCCAGATCGTCATCAACAGAGTCAGTTTCTAAAAGTGCAAACTGCAGACACAATCATTCAAACTCCTGTCAGAGATGCAAGCCTGATTCAACAAGCCAAGTAAACTTGTAACTTTAAAAACAGGACGCTGACAGCTTCTATGACTTTTTGTACAAGAAGTTTATTTCAATTCATCAAAAAGCTCACCAGCGAGGGTCAAAATGACGTAAAGGAAATACATACCTTGCTAGCCAGATCATCAGTACTGAGTTGAGTAAGCGCTTCAGATTGTGCCTCCAATGCAGTAACTGCATGGCAAGTATTACGTCAGTAGCGACATTTTTTGCATATTTCAACCAACGTTACAAGATTTCTCCCAAGATGCCCTCAATATGTTGAGTCCACTAATGCAGTAATTAGACTAATAGAAATACCATTCCCTAAATCTGTTCTAGAAACCTAGCCGTGTTATGATTGGTACGGTTGATGTTCGAAACTGCCCCAAAAGGCAGTACAGTAGGGAGGTTTAAAGCAGCTAGGTTATCTAGCAAGGGGGGGAAGGGGGGTTGCTACTGATTGTAATCCACAACTTAGATCACTACTGAAAACTTCATCAACTCTAGCATATGCGTTCAGAATAGCGCAGTTATGAGTCATTGATAATCCTATTACTCAATCAGACCCACCCAAAACTATCTGAAGCAGCAATTGATTGGGTTCAAAAGGGCACCACAACGACAATCTACCTTTTTCTTCCATCTTCTCAAACGCTGCAAGAGCACCACTGGAATTGATACCACCCAAGAGCTCATTGACCTTCTGTGAAGTCCTGTAGCATTCCCAACACCCTCTCATTGGTTAAGTGTTTCTCTTACCCTCTTACTTTCCTTTCAACCAGTTACAGTGCTCAACACAATCTTAAACCCAGAGTATATACCCTGGTGGCGGAGAGTGCAGCTACTTTCAATTGGTGGTAAGCTTGGAGTAGTCTCCCTAAACCCTAAAACAATGAGCGGCACCTTTCACTGGTGAATTAAGCATTCTAGAATAATTTTCAGGTCACCTCAAGAGCCTGGGTTTAGGAAGATGCCGTGACACTAAGAAGAAATATATTAATGTTCAAGACTGAGCTATGAAAAGTGGTATGTATTAAGCGATTGGAAAGATCATAACATAACAACTTAGTACTGGAGATAGAAAACCAAAACATACTTTGCAGATTGTGCTCTTGCTTTCAATGTGTCCTTCTTCGACTTGGCTTCTTGGATCTTGCTCTCAAGCAGCTGCGTGCAAATGCAATTATATTAACCAGTGGTGATCACTACTTGGAATAAATGCTGAAATTGATTCGATTCTGAACTGATGATTAACCCCCGAGTGCCCAAATGGTCCAAAGTGACCACTTCCATATCTATAGGAGTAGAAACGAACAACTTAAAAAACTTCCAAGAAGGTAACAAGGTAACAAGATGTACCAATAGAAAGAAGAAATCATATCCTCCATTTCTGAACAAAAGATATATTCTGTATATATTGAGAGTTACTATAATCAACTATTATCTTCCGAAGTGAAATATCTATTTTCATATCCGGCACTCGGGATAAAATCATTGATAACAGCTAAAGCTCCTATAGCGAGTTTGAGAATCACTATACCCGAGTGTTGGATATTAGCTTCTCTACCACACCCTTCTGTTGATCTAACTGGCTTTTCAACGCCTTTGCACTTTCCTGTGCAGAAATGCATCCACAGCACTGTGAGTGACATGCAGGGCAACACTTAACCTCACGGATAATAATTAAAAAAAATTTCAACCCTTCAAGCATGACTTGAGAATTGTTTTCTCCTCAAAGCATGTCAAAATAGACTCAAGGAGAAAACAAGAAAAAAAACGTCGAACTTGGATACCTCGTAATCCTTACGACGTTTGAGAGCCTCTCTAGCCAAAACCTCATCGCCTTTTTCCAGGGCCAGCTTGGCTCTCCTGTACCAATCATCGGCCGCTGTTTGGGATGCTTTGTACTTGTTCTCCAGCTGCTTTTGTGACGCTAGTACCTTCACCCAACCAGGCCAAAGCAAATTACTCTCACGGCCTACTCCAAATAGGACGGTAGTAACAAACTACACAAAAAGAAAAAAATCGTACAGTGACATATTTACATCTGGATTGAATTCGAAGACTCAAAAAACATACATAAGGACCCACTTGCATGGGTCTCTTTCCTACAGGTTGAAAAGTCACCCATTCAAAATGATATTATTCTCCAAACTCGTGAATTAGACGTAATAAGATGCTTCTACGTTCTATCCCAGTCAAAGGTGCTTCCATAAGATGCAATTCTCAAGGCCCAAGGATAGTCTAGGCCCTTGATTAAAAACCTAGTAATTCAAACTTCCAACACTCATAGCTTATTCAAGTATATCCAAATAAAACAGGTTTTAGTACATTGGAATCCTCTTCAAAATGGGAACAAGGAATACCGAAAAAAAAACATTCAAAGAATAGAAACCACCAGCCCTTTTTTTTAACTTTTTGAGAAAGTGCCGGGATGGCGATCACTTCAAATTTGGTGAAGCATTGTATTTCTACATTCATTCATCTTTTGGACTTAAAAACAGTTTTCCATCATATTCATACATTTTTTCATCCAAATTTGGCAACTTCATCTATATTTTAAAGAGAACTCAAAAATTTCAGGCGAAAAAAGATTACTTTTATCTGGCGAAAAAAAGTTAATTATTTTGAAATGGTGCAACCTGGCCCCATGGTGCCGAAAAAAAAAGGGCTGGAAACCACTCAAACAAGCTGAAAGCCACAAGAATGGGTTCCCAATCTTCCGAAGTCATCTATCTTTACACTCAAACTCAGAATCATAAACAAAGGGAGACAAGAACCTGTGCAGATGCTTGCCGCATCTTGATCAAATCATCACTCATTTCCAACACAGTCTGGTCCAGTAGCTTTTCAGGGTCCTCAGCTGCGCTCACAATAGCATTCGCGTAGGACTGCATTTCACATAAAATATAAACTTGCCTTTAGATTACAGAACAAGATAGCCTTTCCAAACATTCTCCTCTGCTTATAAAGCAAACTGTATGCTATGGAGAGGATTATCCAACCTTCACAATTCGGACGACGCGCTCAAAAATGTTGGCTTGAGCACATAGGGCACCACCCCGCTTGCTTTGCTTCATTGAGCCTTCCACCGCAAGGGCGAGCACACAAGCCCCCACTGCCACCAATATCACGAATTTCACAACAGCTAATTGCCGAATCATGGGCCCGCAATACACTTAAACCTCTTAAATATGACCTTCACCAAAACAGTATTTTCAAATTTCTTGTACACTTGTCACGCTATCATCGACTCTAGAACACTTATCACACATTCAAACACTAATTAACCCCAAGCAGTCTTCTTTATTGTCTTTCTTCTAGTCTTTTTTATTGACCTCAAGCAGACCCGGCGTTCTATAGGGCATGGAAGACAACAAAGTCCTATCCAACTTATAGAGGACTTGTGCATTTATGAAAGCAACAGAGTCATGCGATCAGCCGCTAGGCAATCGTTTCCTCTTAAGAGTTTTCATTGTCCCTACGCAGGTCACAGCCTAGAAGCCATTCCAGCCTTATCAGAAGCCCTACTCCTCCTGCTGCTGCCTAGGATTCGTGATTACGAAGTTATTTGAAATCGTTATCATGTGCAGGGCCTCAGGAGAAAACCCTATAGTATATAATATGTTAGATCACCCCGGGTCCTCTACAGTATAAACCAGTCATGCAATTATTTCAAATAAACAAAAGACAAACACGAACTCCCACAATCAAAGCTTTCAAGTTGCCTGCGTTTCTTTTCATCAATCCTTTCAAATCTAATACTACCCCTAATAAATATCATAGAACAAAACGACGATCAAAGCATTCAATGTACCAATTGAAAAACAAAATGAACGAGATGTTGAGAAATATGATCGTACCTCCACCATCCCAGAAACTGGAATGCGTAGTCCTTGCGACGAAGGAGCTTCGCAGGGCAAGCGGCTTGTGAGATCTAGTATTGTTGTAGTTTGACAAGGAAGCAGAGCACGAGGAAGATGAAGAAGACGAAGACGAACACGGTGCAGCCGAGAGAGCTCTCTTGCTGCTGGTCACCAACTCCAAGCCCGGACCCGCAAGTCCCAATGCCACACCCGCCATTGCCACCATCCCTCACAAAAACCTCAATCTGCAACAATCTGCGTCACTTCCCTGGTTCAATTCCGAGAACCCTTAACCCTAATTTTGTAAACAAAGAATTCCAACCTCTACCTGATCCTCGCCTACGGGTAAGCTTACAAGCTGAGACACCATGAAGAAACCAATTTATAAAAAATTCAAAAACATCAAAATATTCTTTAATTATAATCTCAATTTATATCCCAGTTTATATCCCCTACCGATAACCTCAGTCCAAATCTTCAGTTTAAGAAAAATTGTTTACCCCTTTCAATTCTCACAACCATCTCAGCTCCTAATCAAAAAACACGAATTTCAAACCGCTTCCTAGGTCTCTGTAACAGAGCTCACAACAAGTAAATCCAAAAAATCTTGAAAAATTCGCACATCCTCAAACTGTACTCTCAGTTTACAAAACTAAACTAGTGACAACTGCAATTCAAAACCAAATCGACCTAAAAAGAAAATGCGAAGGAATGGCACGTGAACTCTCAGAGGGAGCTGGAAAAGAATGCATTCTCATCCGAATTCGAAAATATTCTTATAGCGAGTCTCCTCCCAAAACAGTCGCAGCAATTAAACTACCCACTCACCTTCAATCGATTGCCAAACTGGGGTACAAAAATTTCAAACGGAAGACCCCAACAACAATAATGCCAGAAACCGAAGTAGCAGAACCACGACCAAAGTTTGAAGCTGGGGGACCATATCCGTCTCAGCCAATATACTGCCGCGGCGTGACGCTTTTCCATTGTTCGACCACTTTGGATGATTTTCTTAACCAAAATCATCTATCCTACTCTGTACAACTGTAGGCTCTTATTATCATTCATCTATTTATCCCGTTCCCGCTTCTTTTTCTCCTCGCACTTCTTCGTCGTCATCTGAATTGGGTGTGCTTTCGATTGTGGCAGCCGATCTTTGCTACGGAGTAAATTATTTGGCTTGTAGTCGCTGCCGGGCGGGTTTTGAAGTCTGTTTCAATTATTTGCCCATTTTGTGCTGTTTGTTTCAACCTTTCGTTTGTCTCGTGAAGTGGAGTGTAGGAGAAGTTCAAGCGAGGGTGTGCTCCGTGAGGGTGAGTTTTGTTGAAGCTATGGCTGACATATCGAATCCTCGACCGATCGTGAATTCGATGGTGCTGAAAAACTATATGGGACGGAGGGTGACGACCGTGGTGAAGGTATTGAAGTTGGAAGGCGGAAATGTGATCGGGGAGATGCCGGATGGCGCGACTATCACGGTGAAGCAAGCGTCACAACACGTTGCCGCTCAGTCGACGTTCATGGAGGTGATTGGAATCGTCGAAAGTGACCACTTCTTGCGAGCGGAAACATGCACCAGCTTTGGTGACAACTTCGGTGAGAGTTTGATCTAAAACCCTTTTAACCCCCATTAAAGTGCACAATGCTTTCGCGCATGGTTTGCTACAGATCGTGTATGTAATGTTTTGTAGACTTTTTATTACTTGTTGGGTGAAGGTTAAGAAAATAGTCATTTGTTGTAGATTGGAGTGAACCCTTAAACCTCAGGGTTTGTTCTCAAATTCAGTGTCCTTTGAGTACCATTTTGAGACATTTCTTTTTACACATGCTAATAGACACCAGAAAGTTCTAGCACACACATGTGTAGGCCAAATGTCAAATTTTTTCCATCTCTCTAGTATAGGTTATCAAGAATGGCTTCCCTTTCATTTTTTTTGTTTTTCTTGAATTTTGATGTCAAGATGATCCTAAAACTATACTTTTGGGCATTCGGATTTGTCATTCAATCAAGGCTGAGAGATTAGCTCATGCCATTGGTACCGGAAACATCGCAATTGGAAGAGTCTTAAAGTTTCGTCAATAAACCCTATGCTTGCAAGGATTAGGGCGGAACGATAACCGAGTGTAAGTATTGGCTTCGTACCACTCTTACACGGCAAATGCGTCAGTGATTCTCGGGGCAGGGACTTCGGCAAATAACTATCATAGATTCTGAGTAAAATCCGCTGGCCAGAACTACTAACCTACTGATATCCATGACTTTCTCAGCTACTCGTCGCATGTGGTTGATGTGTTAAGTTTTACTAAGGCTAGATGATTGTTTGCAGACCTACCGACATACAACGAACTATGTCAACTTTCGAATGGAGACAACCGTGACTGCTTCTTTTAGGTGTTTTTCTGTACACAAGAACAGGTGTGTAGAGAGTCTGTCATGACCTGAGAGTAAACGATTGAAGAAACATGTGACATCGAAGTTCTTGGATTCTGGAGCTTACGCAAGTATGCCATACGGAGACTTAAATCTGAATTTGATGAATTTATGAAGGCAAGCAGCAACTGAACGTTTCTGCCTCCTATTTACGGCTGTGCATGACGGTAGATTCAAATATCTTAAAGCGTAGTCAGATTTTGTACCTGGATATGACATGTGCTTGGTTTGTATCTTCTCGGGTTAAAGTCCGAGAGTCTTTTGTTTGAGAGGAAAGCATATATAAACTTTTTGTAGCAATTCACACCTTGCGCGTGAATGTGATTGCCTCATTTTTTGCGTGTCATTTAATCCATTTGAGGTGGCTTTTGTAACTGTTGTTACTGGTTTTGGGATCATGGTAAGTGACACAGTGATTATTGTTCCGGGGGGATCAAAGGTAGCCCTTGGTACACAAGGGCATGGCTAAGGCAAATACGCAACAGACACTTCATTCACGATGGGCTCAGGTCCAGCGTTGTTATTACAGTATTGTTGTTGAGCTGTCTGGTTTCCACTCCTAGAAATGTCTCGTTGTTCTTTTTATTTACTAATAAATGCAAGCTCACAAGGTTTTATTTTCAGTTATTTTCATAAGAACCTGATTAATTAACTGAAATAAACGAAGCGAGCACCAATGTCCTTGTCAGAGATGACTTCGCCAGCTCCACAAGGGTGCGCGCTCTCAAGTCTCAGATGACGGATTATATTTCTGTCAGGACAGATCCGCAACCCTGAAGATCAAGAAATTCTTCGAAATTCAGACTTCTAAGATCCCGAGGGCAGTCGGTAACCTCCAATATGATACGTTCACGAGGTTTTGTCTCCAGTCTGACCGACCCCCCCGCTTCGTAACTTCTTGATATTCTTACCGCGGACGCAATTGCTCAATGCAGGCGGCAAGTTCGCTCCCCTAGATCCACCTCAAGTTGTGTCACATCGACTTCGGCGACGCTTTTGCAGATGGCTAGAGGGCCTGGGTGACGGTCACAACTGACAAGGTTTGTATCTGTTTTTTCTAACAGCAAGCCCTGCTCCTCCTGTGATCCATCGGGTTGCGCTCTTGCCGGTGGTGCGTACTGGACAATTCTTTCGCCTCGGTCCAGAAAGGATATGTCGGCGGGGGCTCCTTGGAAGGATTCTTGACGATTTGTTTTGTGGTGGAACGGCCCATCGGTTGTGGTTTCAGTGGCTTCGAATCTTGATGACAACGAGTTGTTTTTGTGTAGTTCATCTTCTGTGCCAATGAAGGTGGGCATAGGCTCTGAATCCTCAATCGCTCCTCCTCGCCAATGATACTGTAAAGGGGTGTCAGGTTGTCATGTTCTTGGAAGTTGTTGCAAGTTTTAAGGGCTGCTCCATGAGTATCGTGCCATTTTCTTGGTTCTCCACTTTGTGAATTTGAGAGTTTTCTTGCTTGCAAGATTTTCCCCTGCTCGTTCAGCTCTTGCCTGTAGGCATCCTTCAGGGGGAGGCTGGCAGCTTTTGTTGGCGATCGGAGAGAATGCCGAGTGTCAGGTGGATAGAACGAAGGCAACTTTTCTGATTCGTCTTGTTTCAACTGCCAATTGTTCCTTCTCCCTCTATGAAATGATGGCTGTGGAAGTGACATCACACTTGGTCTTGAATCGGCGCTCTCAAGCCGGCAGCTCTCAGGACGACTGGAGTTCAATGGCTCCTCTGCGTCACCTGCTTGCGGATTCGCCCGACGGCCGTGGAGGACTTTCTCCTTTTGGGGCATCGTGCATATGTCGGGCACGCTGTTTGGTTCCTTCTGACAATTCTCTTTCTCCCGTACTGTGTGGTTCTCCGCGTCCTCGAAGTAGTCGTTGTACACTACAAATTGGTTGGCCTGCAAGCACAGGAAGGCGTCTTGTGACTCTCTTGTGAATCTGTTTATTTTTTTTCTGTGTACAAGCAAACAGCTCACTGGACACAAACATGTGGATGAGTGGGTAAACTATAACCTGGCTGTTGTAGCTTCTGAGTTTATAGTGCTTGTTCATGAAGGAGAGCAGTTTGTCGGAGGGTTTGTCGTAGCTGCACATTAAGAATACAACAGGAAATGCTGATTGCGTTATCAACACTGAATATGCTTCTTCAACAACCGCATGTGGTGCTCTGCATTTGCGGGTTGAAGTCTACTAATGCACATGCCTACATGGTTCGCGAGCGTCGATGTCAAAGAGAGAAACATCAAAAAAGATTTCACTAAAGTAAGAAACTTCAATATACTGTGACTGAGGAGAAGATTACTGTATATCATCGTGCTGCGAGTGCTACTGTGTAGGCACTGTGCATGTTGTTCAACTAAGTGATTCCTATTTTTCTCACCCTCACTGAATTTCTGCTCTCGCGTTGCAAGAGGCATCAGAAACAAATAAGTTTTTGCACTAAAAATTATGTGTGCATCTTGTGCAAAGGAGATGAGCGTGAGAATGGCACCCAAGCTGACATGGTCGTTTTTTCTCCTGCTCCAGCATGAACTCGAACATCATGTACCCCAACCCCTGTCTGTACATCACCGAGAGAACAGTTAGTGGGCAAGCTTTTCATAGCTGTACCCCCGAGGACTGTAACTGCTAGTCATGAACCTGAAGCTGTTGAGCATGGACAGCGAACCAAGCAAAAGCATGGAGCCATTGTCAGTTCGTTAGAAAGCAATCTGATGAAGTTGCGCACCTTTGGCAGGACTCGTGCACATAAAAGTCCAGTACACACAAGGGCGACATCTCCACAAGGTGAGCATTTTCTCTTTGAATGAAGAGATTCTTCTGACCAACTTTGAGGAGACCCTGAGCACGAATGTGACCCGGACGTTCAAGTACGTTGCTTGTGAGAAGGTAGAGCTTTTGAAAGTTTTGCAAAAGGCGGTCCACGCTGGTGATGGGACCGCGTAACCGTTGTGCAATAGCAGACAGCTCTCCCATATGATTAATGATTAGCTGCAGCTGCTCACCCTCCTTGCCACGCACGAGATTCACTGGGTTTTGCCAAACGAACAAAGCATGGTTATCGTAGGATAGGTTATAATCTCCAAACTAATCAAAGCATCTCGTGAGAGCAGGAATTTCGAATGTGAATAGATGAGTCTGTCAAATAGCCTCCCAACGACGTATTGACTTAGGAAGGAGAGTTTCGATCGTACTGAGTTGGTAGCTGTTCCATGCAGTGATTTTGGGAGCGTCGGTGAGGCTCTTCAAGGTAGGAATGTTGCAAAAGAACTCCACCATCGCGACAATCAACTCGAAGCTGTCAGCCAGCCGAAGTAAGTTCAAATTACTGGAAAATCACCAGCCTGCAGTTTCTCCAATAGGATTGATTAGATCGAGAAGACCAGATTGTATGTCGTGGTCTCTAGCTATATATTCTGACGAAACCCTAACCAACTTGAATCCCTCAAGCCAGTTTGGTTGCAACCTTCCTGCCCTACACAGCCATGTAACTTACCTCTCGAATTGCGGGTCGAATTGAAACTCGCTTCCCTTCTCAATCTCACCGAGTAGTTCTTCCCTGCCACGCCTTACTGTATATCCCACCATGGATGGAAAGATCTGTCAATCACCTGTCTGCCATTGTTTTCAGAAAGCTCCACTGTTCTTGACAATTTCATCACTCAAATCGCGCATCATCACTGGGATCAAATGCTATAGAAAGATCTGTGGCCTGGCTCCGTGGTCACAGAGGCAGGGGTGCAGGCGAGCCTTGGCTGAATTCTTCAGCTGGCAACTACCTTCCGTTACAGTTGCTAAGGATGTGACCCTCTCTTTTCCTCTGCCCCTTCCTTTCTGCTCTAATATCTTTCTCTATCCGGCTCCTTTTCTTTCTCAGGGAACGTAACCCCAAATTTTGGTCAAGACTTGTATTTTAGGGACGACCTTAATTATTCCTGGGATTTCCCTATGATGAGTGATGACCAGCCTTTTTTTTCCGGCACCGTGTGGCCAGATTGCACCATTTCAAAATAAATGTCTTTTTTTCGTCAAATAAAAGTAATCTTTATTCGCCAGAAATTTTCTAGCTCTCTTTAAAATATGGATGAAGTTGCCAAATTTGGATGAAAAAGTGTATGAATATGACAAAAAAGTGCTTTTAAGTCCAAAAGATGGATGAATGTAAAAATACAATGCTTCACCAAATTTGAAGTGATCACCATCTTGGCACTTTCTCAAAAAGTAAAAAAAAGGTTGGTAATGACGAGAGGTAGGAGGTCCATAAAGCACCCAATTCATACCCTACCATCTCAGGACCTTTTTTGGCATCAAATTTCATTCAAAATTGTCATTTCGATTGTAAAATGTAAAAAACTTTAGAAATTGATTTTTCTTTTTTTCTTCTCTATCCACAGGAGTTGCACTAGACTAGCATAAGAATGCGTCAAAGAAAAATTTAAAACTTTGGCCATGGGGATTGTAAGATATTTATGTTTGAAATGAAGAAAATTGGAATTTTGGCTCTTTGACTAACTACACTAAATAGGAAATTTAGGGGGACCAACAAATTGAAGAGACTTATTCAAAGAAAATGTAGGTGTTTGAAGCATGATACACAACCCCTTCCCCCTTCAATAACTTTTGATGTACAAAAATTATAGATATTTATATAGTATGGAAGGTCAATCAATAAATATGGATCTCCTTAAAAACCCTCTTATCCTTCTTAGCTTAAAATTTTTGTATTACCAATATTGAATTAAAAGAATTATGTTGAAAAATTGAATTGAAAGTCTAAAAAATGAAAATAAAATTTGATTTTCATTCTTTAAAGAATTATCAAGTAGAAGTAGGTATGAGATTTAAAGGAAAACTAAATCATTGGTACATCTATAGTAGAATTGAAATACAATACTTTCAACAATGAGATTTTTCTAGCAAGAAAAATAAACCATGTCAAACTCCTTTTTTCAAATTCTAAATATTGCATTAATAAAATGAATCCTACAAGATTCTTTTTCAAGAAGTTATTTATATTGCCAAAAAAATAAGATTGTCTATAAATTTTTCATCACTAGTTCAAATAGAATCAAAATCAAGTCTTTCAAAGTAGACAATAATATTTTGTGTGAAATAAGAATAAATTTCAATTCTATTTTGACTTTAGGTGATTTTTAGTATTGGCTAACAATCCTTATTTTGGAATTACGGTGGTATAACTTTTGCCAATGGGTACCAATTTAAATTAAAAAAATTTATTTCCAAGAAGCTATAGTCATTTTCTATCTTCAAATTAAGTTTCAAAAAACATGATGATAATTGAATTGTAGAAGCCTATCCAAAATTCATTATATTCCACCCTCGAGATTTCCACCAAGGGAGCAATGGTACTATAGAGTTAAGAGCAAGAAATTAATTTAAAGAAGATAAACTTCTTGAAACATATGGAATAGAGACAAATGGAATTGACTCCTAATTAAAGTCATTTCATATTTTTTAAATTTCATAAAATTAGTTATGAATTATATGAGTTGAAACACAATGGTTTCTTACTAAAACCATCCATTTCCTTAAATGTGCAATATTTGCACATTGCTAGTGCAATGACAAAGTAAAATATACCTATACATTAGAAGATGCATTTAGAGCTTAAATGCTTTAAGAAATTCCTACCTAAACATTTCGCAAGGTAAAATGATATAATATGTTAGGAGAATCATCCACATTAATGGCTTGACATTACATTATTTAAATCTCACATTTATAAAAGACAACTTCCTAAATAGAAAAGCAAATTCATCTTTGTACATGTGATTTCAATACCATTATGGGCAAAAAGTGAAAAGTAAGAGACTTTGTTTAGTGGCTTCACCAATATAAGGCAATTGAGTACTAAGCATATTGAATCAAATTTTAGAAACCTCATATTGGAAGGACTACAAGATAGTAGTTTATCCCAATTAAAAACTTTAAAGACATTTGTTGGCCAAAACAAAACAAAACAAAAGGAAGTCCAAAAACCTCCTTGAAGTAGAGACATTGTGTCCTAAATGCATTGCTTGGCAAGCTTTATTCACTCTAAAAGTGGGTTTGATAGATTGAAACATTCTAAGAAAATTCTAAAATAATTTTTTTTATCAAAGATTCACTTTAAACCAATTCCAAAGCTTATTGCTTAAAGATTAATAATTGATGAAATTATAGCTATGGGTACTTAAAGCTTGATTTCCATTCATTTCAATTGCATATGATAAATTATATACTACCAATAGCTCAACCTAGAAATGGTAAATTAATCTTGAAATGATGTAGAGGACAAAAGTGTCTAATGTATTATTTTGAGAAAATATTCAAACAAAAAATGCACCAATCCATCTAAAATTTGATTTTGATTATTTTTGGCTAACTACCTTGCTAATGGTTTTGGCCTAAACCCTTGAAGACCAATGATTCATAGTTTTCAAATGACCACTTTGATTGATCATATTGTAGAGGCCATAATTGGATAAACATTGAAGTTCTATCTACTATTCAATGAACCCAAAACTAGCTAAATTTTACTCAATTGCTATTGAATTTCTTCATACCCTCTACATAAATTTTTAAAAAATCTTCCAAAAATGAATGTTTAGCTAAGATCCCTGAATCCATTTTGAAATTATTGATCCAATTTGATATTAATTAAAAAATAATATGTCAATTACATACTTAAATTTACAATCTAATGAAGACAATTCATGAACTAATTAAGGTTACATATAAAATGTTATAACAAACTCAAAACTTCATCTTTAAATTTATCTTTTAAAATTTGTATCATTATTTTTTTGAAATTCTGAATTCCAAATTTATTTTTTGACATCATTATTAACAAAAATAAATAAATTACTCTCAATTTTTTAGAATTATTAAAAAATCATTCACCATAAGGAGATTACCAAATACTTAACAATGAATCACTTAAAAAAAATTAAACACCATCAGTCAACATACCATTTAATGCAAGAGATGTCATATAAACTACAATTTAAAAATTCATCTATTTATTCTCCTATATATCAACAAGATTTCAAATTTGCAAATGTTTTTTATTGATATATATCAAATATAAAGTAACTTCCAAATACCTTAGGCCAACTTACATCAATCTAGAGATGAGGAAGTTGAATTTTTAAGGGTTTTGATTGGTTAAAATTAAAAAGATCTTGAAAAATGATTTTGGACCACAAGAATTCACAATTCTCAAAAAAATACTCAATGACATGGAACATATTTTTTCTATATGGTAACTATATACTTCTAAAAATCTACCTCAAAGAAGTGGATCCCACTATGATTTCAAAGGTCTTCATTGAATTCTTTTTAAAATTATATTTTAAAATTAAATATTTTTTTTCGTTTTCGACCTTCTTTAATTCATAGTTGACACCAATCCAAAAATCATGATCTTGATAGGAATATTGTTTTTTACCCTTAAATGTCGATAAGGATGTTAGGTGTCCAATAGATGACAAAGAATTTTATGTAGGATAGAAGTGCAAATATTCATCTTTAGAATTCTCAGTGAAAAGAAGTGATCTTTTACAATATTTTGACTTCCAATGAGTGCTTTTGGATTTTTTTTTAAACCATTAATTTCCATAGTATCAACATGGATGATTTCACAATCACCAAGGGTCATTCTTCAAGGGTTAAAGTCAAATGAAGAGGCTTGGAGAATTTGCCCACTATTTCGGGGGCAAATTAGGCCTTCACCACAACCAAAACATGATTCTTGATAATAAGTTTAGCCTTATAAGGACACTTGTATATCTAAAAAGTCCAATGAATGACTTTGAAATGTAGAAACAAAAAATGCACCTATTGGTTCAACAATCAAAGTATATTGGTGATTACTTTGGTCATGGGGTCACATCCTTCCACAGTTAGCCCTTAAACAATGTGGGCGCCGGTTTTTGGTTGATGAATGACTTTATAACAAGTTACAGAATGGAAAAAAGAAGCTTTTCATCCGAAATTTTATTTTTATCAAACCTAAAAGCGTGCGTCATGATGTAGTGCAAAAATTAACTTGCATTAGTGTACTCATATTTTTAGGCAAGATCAGATTCTCTCAACATGCCATGAAGGTTCCATGGCTCAACTCAAAATTTGAATTGAGGGCTAATTTCTATGTCCAAAAATAGTGGCTTTGTCCTGCGATCTTTGCTCAAATGGACTGAGTGACTAAGGGAGGAGGCTCAGAAATTGCTCATCTAAGAGCTGGTCCGCCTTTTTCATATATTTTCTTAGATGAAAATATTTTTAGTTCATTTTTCAGTCAAAGAAAAATAGATGAGGAATCTAACACAAGTCGTTTTATATTTTTTGAAGCATTATTGAATTAGTTATGAATTTTCAAACACAATTTGGTGTAGGTCCCTACTTGTGATCATAGGCCCTTGGAAACCCATCCATGCATATTTTGAAAAAAAATCAAGGCTTGTTCAAAAACTAGCATTGCTACATGTGTAAAGTAAATGAAATGGTTACTAAAAGTTTCCCTTTCAAAATTGAAATGAATGCTCGATTTAATCATTATTTTAGATTTTTCAATACTTGTAAGAAGGTAGTTGAACAACGAATTCTAATTTTGAATTGAATTAGTAGACACCTAGCCACTTAGTTAGGAATGAACCAAGTGTGGTTCTTAAACCATCCATTGAAGAAGTAAAAACAAATCTCATCAAGCTCCATTGTAATCCAAAGTTCATTTTTCCAAAGTTCACATGTCCATTTCAGAGCCCCAATGGATGATTGCAAAAGCCTATAGTAGGAGGCTCAATTTTTGGCTTCACTGTTAAAAACGGCTTCATAGGGATGTACATGAAAAGAGCTGACTATGCTGCAACTATGGACTATGTCACTGCGATGAGAGCAGTGATATACACATGCACCAGAAAACAACATTCATTAAGCCAGTGGGGCCATGGCTATGACTACTTCACGCTTCCAATACAATGGAAAATTAAAACCATTTTAAAAGTGCTTCTGCAATGAAACATGAGGCACACTTTTTTTTGCAAATTTCTCTGAGTACAGTAGAAATGTAGTGGGTTTTAATGACTACGTCCTTGGCTTCGGAAGAAGCAGCTTGAGCTAGCATTTCATGTATGATGATTGCATTATTTTAATGTAAAGAGCCGTCACTAACAAGTGGTCCTTGCAATTTTATTTACAACATAGGCGGGTCCACCAACAACATTGCTCAAAGAAGACATTTTATGTAATAGACCTAAATGAATGCAAATTTACTTCTGATTCTGAAGTTGAATGTATACATGCTTGCTGCTGTCTGTTTTAGTGTTGACTTAAATTGTGAAGGAGTGACAGCCTTGTTCAATCGACTTCCCATTTTTTTTCCCTAGTGAATTCATGTTGAGAGAGTGAGGTCAAGTGCACTGAATGTTGTTTTCCGTAGTTTTTCATACAGCACGTGTTATGACTTCTGGCAGGCGCTCTCATGGCAACAGTGTCGATGGCAATTCAGATACAAGTGACGACAACAATAGCGACTCAGACTACCGTGTGGAGGACAACGACTACAGCGAGGACGAGGAAGACATAATACTGGAGCTTGCTACAGAACGAGAAGATACGACAACGGAAGACCGTGACCATGAATGTGCAGTTACTATAGAGGACACCGGGAGCGGACCCACTGCAGGCGGACCTATCTCTGAGGGCCCCATCGACCTCCTTCTCTGTGGAGTGGCACTCATGGAGGCCACAAGACAAGCTATGGTACAGTGCAACGAAGGTGGCGGACACTTTCTTGTAGAAGATGCTCCAGGTCCTGCTAAATTCCCAAGACGCCGTAGAAGTGCATCCGTGGCAGTAGAACGGGTGAATTAGAATCGTCACAGCAGCGGCGAGGCAGCTCAAATACGTGAAGGTGGACGATCGACAACCAATGCAATCAACGGGCTGGTAGTGCCTGCGGTGGACCCGCATTAGACCTTGCGAAGCGACAGTTCCGGCAAGAGGAAGCAACATCCATCCGCTAAGCGCGGTGTTCATGATGGAGGAGTTGCACCACCCGCTGGCCAAGCTGCAACGAATCTCCCAGGGCCAAGTACTTCCCGAGCTACAGCTGCAGAACAACGTGGAAGTGGGTGTCGGCGGATCAACGGAAACTGGACCAAGGAGAATATGTAGCGAGCACTATCATCGGTTGATGACGGAATGCCAGTGCGAACCGCCGCAAGAATTTATGACATACCTTCCTCTACACTAAGAGCACATGTGTATAGAACAACTTTGAACAAGAAGAGGGGCCGCAAAGCAATTCTCACGGAGGTAGAGGAAGAGTAGTTGGTTCAATATATCATTCACATGCAAGAGCTGGGGTACCGTGTTACCTTAGATCAGCTACAGCAGAAGGTGGCACAAGTCACTCAGAGCCGAGCGACCCCCTTTCGGCATGGAGTTCCGGGTCACAACTGGTTACGTTGCTTTTGAGGTAGGCATCGAGAGCTATCTCTAAGGAAACCACAGTCGCTGGACCAGAATCGAGCGAAGGAACTCTCTGCAAAGATCGTATCATCATTTTATAGCAATCTTGAAATGCTATACACTAAACACATCTACAGCCCACAACAGATTTGGAACTATGATGAGGCGGGTGCGCAGGCTAGAAGAGACGGCGGAGGTTACGTACTTGCCAAGAAGGGAGTCCATCAAGTGCAGAAAGTAACTCCAGACAGACGGGAATGGATATTGGTCGTGTCCTGCATTGATGCCAACGGAGACAAGGTACCAAATTTTTATATTTTCAAAGGCAAACGAAAATCCAGGAATTTCTTGAGCAAGACATCAAAATAAGGTGCTATGTTCACAATGCAATACAAAGCCTGGATGACTCAAGACATATTTCTAGAATGGATGAGTCACTTTCTTGCTACACTCTCTACCATTTATGACATTTCTCCAACAAAGAGACACTTGCTGATACTGGATGGCGATGGTTCCCATGTCACCATGGAAGTCATACAGTTAGCTATGTCAAGTGGCCTTGATTTACTGACACTTCCATCCCATACGTCCCACGCATTACAACCTTTAGACATTTGTTGTTTCAAACCTTTCAAGCTCGCCTTCCGTGCATATAGAGATAAGTAGAGCCTTAGCCACTTCGGACGAGTACCTCAGAAGGAGGACTTGGCACAGTGGGTGTCCAATGCACTGAGACGTGCTCTATCTCCCTCAAACATAATGAGCGGGTTCAAATCGACAAGTATATGGCCGCTTAACAATGTTGCCATAGAAAACAAAATAACTCCAAGCATAGCTTACAGTAGAGGCCACGGCAGCGGAAGTGACGAGGACAGACCCGACGCAGCCGTTCCTGGAAGCGAGACCGTACAGCTTCCATAGTGGGAGCTACAAGAAATTCTGGAGGAGGAGCCGCTGAATCTACCCCACTGCCAACAGTTTTACGTCCAGATTGAGGAAGAGAACGTGGGAGGGATAGAGGGGAACGAGAACGATGTACATGATGAAGAGCGACATTGTGATCCAGCAGACCTCGAGGAAGGTGTTGATAGATATGATCGCCCCTTTACAGATCTGCTGCAACTTCCTAGGATCAGTCTACCGCGGAGAATGACAGCATGAATGGAGCCTCATATAGATTACCAACACTCTCTCGTTCTTACGGAAGAGGAACACGTTAGGGACTTGGAGACTGTAGTTGCCAGAAGGTTTGCTGCAATAGAGGAACGACAGAGGAAGCAGGTTCTCAAAGATGCGTAGAAGGGTATCAGACTTCAAGAGAAGAGGGACAAGTTACAAGCTAAGGAAGCACGTGCTGTTGAAGTGGCGGCCAAGAAGAAGCACACAGAGCTTTGGAGCGCACGGAATGTGCGAGTTCTAGGGCAAAAACTTTATGATGCTATAAAAAAAATGAATCTGTTGTGGGTTATGTAGCACCGTACTGCAGTTCAGCTCCATAGGTATGTCGGGACAACCAGAAGCTGGCAATGCAGCGAAGAGCGGCCAAGCGCAGAGGCAAAGACACAAGTCTCTTACCTCCTCTACATGAAGTGTGGCAACAGACCAGGAGCCCACATACAAGTGGACCGTAACACCTTCACTGTCCTCACTGCTTTCAGTACCCTGTAATGCCTTCTCAAGGTCCTGCAACAAGCAATGCGCCAGGACCACGTCAATGTAACCAGGTACAGTGACTGCTGTCGCCAAAGTCATGCCGGATTGCAAAAGTGAAGCAGAGAGGGCAAGGGCTGATGCATACTTGTGTTGGAGAACTGTTGTCTACGATGGGGATGCCTTCAAGTACGGGTAATAGTTGAGACAGCGACATCGTCTCAACTGCAGAGGAAAGATAGGAGAGTGGGACGGTGCACTCTCCTTCGTGTCCAACGTCGACCATGAAGACTCCGGAACGTGTTGCGGGTTTCGTAGGTTCATCGACAAGTCTGTGGCGCTTCAATTGCTGCAACGGCCACTGACATGGAGGAAGGCAGTTCAGCAGACGAGGAAGGATACTGTTGGATGATCGATGCAAAGGCCGCGTGACATGCAAAGTGGACGGACAGGGATTCATCGATGTTGTTTTGCGTAACTGTAAACCAAGGTTCCCTATGTCTTATATTGACCGTGGAGCAGTTTGTAGAAGGCGTTTTTTTAAGTCTGCCAGTTTTTTTTTTGAATGTACAGTGTTCCATGATGCGGGCAGCGTAATTGCTAATTGGTTCAATATGACGTACATTAATGACAACGTGTAGGTGACATTAGTAACATGTCCTCTTGTAAATTGAAGTGGTCCTACATGACTGTCACCGTATATTAAATGACGTGTGAACGGACTTACAGTAAATGGTAGCAGTGAAATCGACTGCAGACACTCCGTCTGAACTCTAAACGCTGTAATGTATAGAACTGTGGTAGTTCAAACGCCATGGAGCCTACGAACGGTAATACATGCATATACACTTTTAACTTTCTCAAGCTCTCAAAATTCGGGTTTCTTTCTAAACACTTCAGTTTCTCTTTTGTCTCCTCTTCTTCGATCCTATGTTCCCACTGAACTCATGGACTTCAATTTCCGTATCTCACCCTGCTGTACAGACCCCGTCATCCTCTTATATGGGCGCTTTAACAGCACACTACCATACTCGGTTTTAGAACCCTCTCCTATATGTTCACAGCCTGCTGCTCCCACGGTGACCCGCCCGTCGTTTAGGGGTTAAAAATGAGACGAACTCGAACAACGAACTGAAAACGATGGACGAGATGAGTGGGCTCATCCGTACTGTAACCTGATGGATGAAAAAGAACCGAAAGAATCTAGAAGTAAAAGAAACGGGAGGTTCCAAAAGAAAGGAGGGGGTCTTGTAAAAGGGGAGAGACGGGGCCGACCTTGCGAGTCACGCATTTTCTCTTTGTTTCCACAAGTTTGTTGTCTCCTCTGCCAATTTGTTGCAACTTTGCAAGTCTCTGTCCGTAACAGATTAGGAAGCGCAAGTTGATTTTCGTCGAGGTCGTCAAAGGAACTTTTGTGTTGTTTTTCAAGTTCGTCGCGAAAGAGCCGAAATGGGGAAGCGCAAGAGCGCGGCGAAGCCAGCGCCTCGACGTGGCCAGGAGAAGCTCGCGACGGTGTTCAGTTGCCCGTTTTGCAATCACGATAACAGCGTCGAGTGCCGAATGTATGTGCCTTTGCGTGGAAGCAGTGTCTGATTTGGCCTCGTTTGGGGTTTGAAGTGGATTTGTGGTTACTGATGTCGGTTGGTGGTATGCAGGGATCGCAAGAACCAAGTGGGAGAGGCGTCTTGTCGGATTTGCCTGGAGAAGTTCAGCACGCCTATTGATTGTGAGTTTTCCAAATTTTCGCTCTTCGATTGCCCCTCGCACACAAGCGCTAGGGTTACAAGTGTTGATAAGTTGGGGTTTGATAATTTGTCGTTAGGGTTTGATGATTAACGCGCTGAGGTGAATTTTGTGATTCTTACTCAGTTTTTTTTCTTGTGTGTGTGTTTGCAGCTCTAAGCGACCCCATTGATGTGTACAGTGACTGGATTGACGAGTGCGAGCGTATCAATGGGGGAGCGGAAGCGGAAGCATGAGACTTTCCAACGAAGGTTCATGTGGTGAGAGCTTCAGTGTTCTACTTGAGTAGATTTCAGAGAGATTTGTACAGACTCTTGGAAACTGTCAGTGGCAGCCCATGCAGCAGGCGTATTACGAATATTTTCGGTTGCTAGTTGTGGTTGCTCGTGTAGGTGAAGGGTCCTAAAGTTCCGTGCCCTTCAACGGCTTAGTGGAGAGCTACTTTTCTATTAGGGGAAAAAAATAAGACAAAAATTACCTGAGGTTGTAAGTTACTGCAACTGGAGTCGAGCCCCTCCCATTATGCTACTATTTCTACGTCTGTAAATGGATATTTAGGACTTGAAAATACAAGTTCAACTTTCACCCCGCACAGTGCGAATTTTGTTTGTGTCATTACATGTGATGCGGACATGCATATGGATAGGTCGAGCGAAGTTGTTGCAATTTACAAGAGAATGAAGCGAGGAATGAGTTTTTATGGTGTGGCCCTTGTGGTTTGAAGTCTGGTTTGTGTCTCACGTTAATCACGTAGATTTAGCAACCAGTGTATGGCAATCTTGAACCTGTTTCCGTCTTGGAAATGTCGCGAAAAGATTTTGTGTTCAATTTCATCATGAGTCGATAACTAAGTTAGCTTTCATCTTCACATGGATGTCCTGCTATGCAACAGTTGGTACAGTTGCATTGTAGCGATGTTCTACTAAGATTCAGAAGGTTACTGATGCTAATTGCTCAAATATAATACTCCGTACTGCGCATAATAATTACACTTGCGGAAGGTAGTCAATAAGTTTCTTCGAGTGCTTCGGTAAAATTTTATTTCAGTGAATGCAGATTGTAGCAAGAGGGCCACTCTTGCATGACATCTGCTTGTTTCTGTTATGGGCGGTTTTGGAGAAGGGAATTGGCAAACTACGGTGCTGTTGAGGCAGATGTCCACGAGCGAGGTACTCTGGCTTGCCCATGGTGGATGATCTTCTGATGGCCGTTACTGCATTTGTTTTTCTCATGAGACTCGCTAACCTTGGGCATCGGCAATGCTTTAGCTTACATCGTGCTGCATGTGGTGTCATGGAGGTTTTTGTATATAATAATAAAAAGCAGGGTTCTTAGAAAGGACGAGGATACTGAGAGTGTACAGGCTCATGCCAAGCCGTCAAAGCCACTAAATTACAATTGCATGTCTTAGATTCTGGCGGAGCCTTTGATTCGTATCAATGAGGGACATATTCTCGAATCTCGGTAGGACCCAGATCTCGTCGCTGTTCACTCTCTAGGATTAGAGAGAGAGCCGTCAAGAGAATATATTTTTGGATGAAAGATAAGGTGGTGATTCTGTATAGCACATCCGGCCGAGGGGAATTTCCTCTCTGGCAGTAGCAGTGTCGACAATCGAGTACCAATCCACAGGTGCTTTGAGAGGTTTGATAAATTACAACCAACCTTGGTTTCGTCGGTTTTGTACTTTTGAGAGTTAGATTTCAGCTGGACACTGGAGGCTGAGCCACAAAAGGTTGGAAAACTGACTAGTAGAAAATTTCTTTAGAAATGGGAAGTGCAAAATGTTTCGATTTGATCTGCTTGCACCGAAATAGTTAGAATTTTGAATTTCATCTAGGGTTCTTGCTTCTGGTAGTCAGGTTCTCCAACTCTTGTCGTGCCAGTCTTTGGAACGCTAGTCAACCCAATAGTTCCTAACCGAAGAATCATGCTGAAGACACTAAAATCTTGCTGATTCCATTGAATTTGGCTCCTTCATCAATCTTGAGAAGCTGGTTGAAGCGATCTTACTTGTTGCCTGTTCTGTTTCACTTTGTCGAAGACAACCTGTCGGCTTGGCAAACAGCAACAGATGGAGCACCAGTCTTACACCTTTCTCTTTGTCTTTGTGCCCGTAAACCAGTATCAATGTGATAATTGTGATTCAACTTCTCATTCCTTTTCTTGGAGTGTCTTGCTCTAGTCCACCGTGACCTCTTTAATCTGACTGTCTAGGGTTCCAAAAATTGATTTTGACATGGCTTGAATGTGACACATGCAAAGCCAATGCCTGTTGACATTCCATAGTGGGTTTTTTTTAGAGTTTAGAGTTTATTTTCGGAGACCCTGTGAATAAACTAAAAAAATTTAAAATGCTAAAGTGCACACTCAAAAAAGATCACAACCTCTCATGTTCACAGAGTAGGGAGAATTTTCCATTTCAAGCAAACAAGGCTAAGGCATTAGGCCTTTCTCTCCTCCTGGGACCTTTGCTTAAAATTGCAGACGACATGGATTATCTTTACAAAATCAAAGTTTCGCAGAGAGATTCTAAGTCACATGAAGAATCTTTTTGTGTAGGTGACTGATTTCGAACTCTGTAACTTACTACGAAGGAAAGAAATACTACGCATTCTGAGTTTCTGACGTGACCTTAAATTCTAAAACCTTGCTACCTTTCTAAATCTGAAGCAGCCAAAACTAGGGCAAGCTCTAGCATCTGAAATCTAATCCGTCTATTCCACTGAAAAACTCCAAAAATCTTCCCCTTGAAAAATTATTTGTATTTTTAGTCATAGTGCTAGCAATATATGCATTAAGAATAATAAACCCATCCCTTATATCTATGCAAAATGTCTAATTTAGGTGTTATCGATTAGACATCCAAAATCCATGTGTGAAGCATGAGTTTTGAGCATAGTTTGTAAATGTTGTTGGTTCTATCATTTTAAATTATTTAAAGGGTGGTGGAAACACTAGGATTCTAGAAATATGTTCCCTAACTTAAATATCCACAATAAAGAAACCTACTTTGACTTTATAATCAAATTTTCATAGCATTGAAGTGGTCACTAAATGAATTGTCAACACTAATGTTTGAAGGAATAATTCATACAATGACAATGAGCTTTAAATGGGCAAGGCCAAGCTTTCAAATCAAAAGGTATGCTCAGACATTGTTTCCCTTCCCCCATGAGATCGTTCAACTCAAAAAACTCTTATTGAATGGTAGAAATCAAGAAACAGAGGTTTTTAGTGGAACAAAGATTCTGCTCGGTTTGGAGCTTTTGAGTGGAACTCGGGGAGTATCATACTTTTGGGGTTGGGTGGACATTGATTTAACAAAGTGAACCTCTTTTTAATTCAACCTAAATTGTATCATTCAACCCTCTTGGTTATGATTGTTGAAGAATGATATTTTTTTAGTTTATATTTCCCTCATCACTGATTGTGATTGGGGCAGAGATTGCACGATGATGAAGACCTTATGACGTACCAGACTGCGAACAATGTGTGCCTAGGGTGCCAGACTGATCAACAATTAGGTTATTAGCGTGTAGATTAGATAACCCTCTGGTAAGTTACCAGAACACTGCAGAAGATTACTGGTAACAGATACGGAGCAGGGTGTTTTTTTTCATTTCTTGTGAATTGCCAAAGTGGTGATATTTTATTTTATTGTGGAGCTCCAAATCTCAACATTCATCTATATATTGGATAGAAAATATCATATTAGCATATAATACATATGTATCATTGTATTTCATCCATTATTTTAAAAAAAATTGAAGTTTATTGGCGATTTCATCCAAAATTTTACTGTTTTTTTCCTGTAGGCTTGGTGCCAGGCCAAAAAGTTTGGTGCAATTTTGCACCAAATCGCCAGAAAAAAACCACCCTGATACGGAGTATAACAGAGCTGTATAGGTGTAGTGCACGAATTTTTCACTGAAAAATTCAACAACTTCAAGAAGCTCTAGCATGCTCTTAAGTGAACTGATTTTGAAACTGCAAATTGCAATGAAATTGAATTGAAGTGCACTTCAACTTCATATCAAGTGAAAAATGAGTGATTTTAAATCACACAACAACAATTTGGAATTATCTACCATTTCATAAAGAACTATTGGAAGATAGTCAAAGATTTTTGCAATGGGACAAAGAACAAGTAAGAAATCACGCAAGCAATTCAAGTTTTATGAGATCAAGTATCTCTAAAGCAATTGTGAAGTTTCATTGCTTATATGTAACATTGAATACAAGTTGTAATTTTCACAAATGTTGGCAACACTAGATAGTACATAGTGTCTAGAAAACATCAAACTTTTTGTATGGTTTTCAATTACATATGTGTATTTTTAATGATGATAAAGTAAACTTTGGTGTGATTCCAATGCAATTTGCAATTTTGTTCCATTTTAAGCATACACAAACCTCCCAAAGTTGACCTCATTTCAATAGTATGCAAAAATTTATAAGGTTTCTAGACCCAATGTGTACTTCAATTCATAATAAGGTAAGAGGTACATGAAGCACCAATTCATGTAAGAGTAGACTGCGTTTGGGGAGATCTCTATTGCAAAGTGTAAAAGACTATAAGATCTTGCACTAAGTAGACTAATATAAAAATGAATGGAAGAAAATTCAAAAAACTTGACTAGTTGGATTGCAAGATATTTGTGTTTGAAGAGAAGAAAACTAGTTTTTATGTACTTTGTCTCTAAATTTTTTGCTTAAAATTATTTACACTATTGGTATTGAATGAAAAATAATAATGTTGAAGAATTGAGTTCAACAATGCTAGTGTGTGAACATGAAAATGCAAGCGTGTGAGCCTTGAATAGGGAGAGAGAGTCACAAAGAATTTCTCCTTGCTAGGCCAAATAGAATAAATCAAGCTTTTAATATAGACAACAAAAATTTCTATGAGAATCAAAATTTTGAAATTTCTTTTTTGTCTTTTTTTTTTGGTACTACTTGATAAACCTTGTTTTTAACTCATGGTGACATAAATTTTGCTCCTTATCACTAAATGAAATAGAAATTATATTCCCCCAAAGCTAGTGTGTTTTTTGGTATCTTCAAAAGAAGTTTCAAAAAATTATGAAAAAAGTAAGGCCATAGGAACAATATATCCCAAAACCATTTTTTCCATTGCAAAAAAATGACAATTTAGGAGGTAAAAGTATCCATTACTTGAAATGTGCATAATTGGTACATTGATGGTGTATTGAAGAAGCAAATTCTAACTTTGCATTAAGAACACTTTTTGAGCCTAGTCAATTTTAGAACCTCTTATTGTTTGAGAACATCTCCACCCTTGTCCCCCAAAAAATTGCCTTGCCAAATAGCTTTCTACAAGTTCAACTATTCTTTTAGGCTCTACCAACAAAGTAGTTTCCTACCATCTCTCCATATCTTTGGCAACTTTATACTTTCACTGGTGGAAGTTGCTATATTTGTCACACTTTTCAAAAAAATGTTACAAAAATATATTCAAACAAGTAGAATCCAAGCTTGGTCAAGAGATGGGAGGGCTTATTAGGATGGAAGGTTGATGGTTCAATTTGTAGATGCGAAATTTATTTTCTTAGGTATACATGCAGTAAGGTAGGAGGCTCGAACTCCGTCAGGGCATTTTGAACCAAACATGATTTAGAGGTATATTTTACTTTCTGAAATATACCAAAATGTACAAACCGTGTACATTCTAGGACGTGATCGCTTTTAGAGCCCTATGACTTTCAACTTCAAAATTTCATAACTAATTCTACAAAGCTCGAAAAAATATGAAACAACTTGATTTGGATGTCATTTCCTCTTGTCTTTCAAAGAAAATTTATCGAAAAATGTTTCAAGATGTTTTCCCTCCCCAAAACTCAGCTTCAGCGCTTAGATGGTCGCTTTAGGACCTCCTACCTTACAAGAGATCTACAAGACCATGCAGTGAAACTACAAGAGAGGAAAAATCTTTGATGGCCCATCATTTGATGTACAATCTGATCCGGGCCGAGGTACAACTAATGGCATGTTAGCAACAAAGGGTGTGCTAACTTAAAGTTAACTTAAGCTTAAATTACTCTTTTCGGTAATCATTCACAGTCATCTTCAGTCACACCAGAAAGCTCTTCACCCACAGTAATAATTCATCTGCACTAAATAGCTCAGACCCTTCAAAAGTAGTCTGGATTGGTAGATAACGAAACCATAGATACACGAACGAGAAATGGAACGCGTTCACCGCTGAGGGAACTTCCAATAGAACAGTGCCCCGCTGTGGCAGACCACAATAATAATTCCAGTTCTGCGAGCTGAATATCTACGTATTACAAGATCATTATGTAGATAGATGTTGATAAATCTATCTTCTGAATAGAAAATGGCCCAATGAGAGATGTAGAGCCGGCTTCTCCGGTGTTCATTTGTTATTGCAGAGCGCCTGCCGGCTATGGCGACACCTCTCTCGCTCCGTACGCCGGTTTCTTCTCCCCTGGATCGCACTAGACGTCCTCCCTGTCGTGTGTAGTTCTCACCTCCAGATTGGAGAGTTTCTTGGCAGCTCCATTTCGATCCCTTTTTTCAATAGATTGGTGAGACTTAGCTCGACTGCGAGCTCTATTTGAGTTGCGGTTGCGGACCTGACGTTGAGTCTCGGAGCTTTCGCTTGATATTGCGGTTTCCTGAAGATTAGAAGTGTAGCATTCTTATGCAGGAGGTTGTGGTATTTCACACACGGATGGGAGCTTTTGGCCGGACAAATTGGAGATGAGTTCGTGGTCGTAATGATTGTTGCGATTGTGGTGATTCGGCTTCATTGCAGCTGAGTGAAGGTGAATTGCGGATGCGAATAATTAGCTCCAGATCCCGGCGAGAGGCTAGTTGATCGACATTTTGCTGCCTTGGTGCAGTTAGGGTTCGCTATTGCATTTTCAGATTGAGAGAGCCTGGATTTGGTAATTTCTAGGTGATTTTAGCTCGGAAATTTTTGTCACTGTCTGACCAGTTCCTTGCTCTGAGGAGAGTGAAGAGTTCCATGGAGCTCAGTAGTTCTGAGACCTGTATCTAGGGTTGTGGAGCTGAAGTTGGCTGAGGCGAAGTTAGAGAATGCATCTTTAGGTTTTTGAATTGACACAATCCGCCAGGGTAAGCGTACATAACTGCATTTAGTCTGAATGTAAGCTCTCAGATTCATAGTGCGTCGTTTGAGTGGAGGAGAAACTCTGAAACTACGTATCAGGAAATATGGCGAATGCTGAGGTGTTCGACTCGTTTTTTCAAAGGGCTGATCTGGACCGTGAT
The DNA here is from genome assembly GCA_947034885.2 of Thuidium tamariscinum. Lineage (NCBI taxonomy): Eukaryota > Viridiplantae > Streptophyta > Bryopsida > Hypnales > Thuidiaceae > Thuidium > Thuidium tamariscinum. Next base: position 35,741,998 of record OX344750.2, read on the forward strand.
GGTCGTATCAGTGGTGGTGAAGCAGTTGGGTTCTTACAGGGATCTGGACTGCCGCAAGCTACTCTTGCAAAGGTATGCGCCTTTTACTCATTTTAATTTTTCCTCTGAGCCGATTCATCCCGGATCTGCTTCATTGAAGGTCTGAGACTAGATTACAACATTATAAGGGACATACTAGGAATTACGACGGATGCATGAATTTTCAGCATCAACTTATTGATTTTAGCAAAAAGATATGAGAAGGATTCTTGGAAGAATTGATCATTCTCCTTCTCAGCCAATGTATGAAGTTCACTTGTCTTTGAACTCGAGTTGGAGGTGCTCAGATGCCAGGAGAGACGTTGCAACTGAATGGAAAATCTCTTTTTGTTACCATATCCGAGTATTCAGGGTCGTTCATTGAAGATAAGAATCATTTCTATTAATTTTGTCCAGACAATGTGCCTTCTACAATGTCGAGTGGAGCATTCACGTAGTTACTTATTGTACATGTTTTCAGAGCTTCAGCTTTCATAGTTTCCAGTTCTACTGAACAACTGAATTTAGTTTAACTTGATATCAATCTTTTTCAGTTCTTTTTAAACTGGCAGTCGAGGTGGATACGGTAGAACCTCTTTGAAGTAATACTCTCTAAGATGATAACCTCTCTATGGTAATATTCATTGTCCGGTACCGCCCTGGGCTACATACAAACGTCATTAATGCCCTAATTTAATATCCCTATTACTTTAGAGAGGTTCTACTGCATCTTCTTAGGGTTTCTTCTTGCATTTGAGAGAATCTTATTTACTAATTGTCGCTGATACCTTTGGCCTAGAACAGAGTCTTCTCTTTGACATGTCTATCACTCTTGGAGCTCCTTATGCTTGTCCGTTTAAATACGATCACTCGGCAGTGATCTGAAAAACATGCTGAAAATGTTAGCAACATTCCATTGCAACTCGACAAATGAAATGTGTGTATTTTGAGAAGGGAACGATAACGATTTGTGGGTTTTACTTTTGTTTATTATGATAATGCGAGGTTGTTTTTCATAGTTCTAAGTTCGCCTCTGAGTTTTTTTATGTACGTTTTCCAGATTTGGCAATTTTCAGATCAGAACCGCGTAGGATTCCTTTCACGCCAGGAGTTCATCAATGCATTGAAACTTGTGACAGTAGCACAGACAGGAAGAGATCTTACTCCAGAGCTGGTGAAGGCAGCTTTGAATGGTCCAGCTGCTTCACAAATTCCCCCTCCCCGTATCAATACTCCGGCACCACCTTCCACTAACTTTGGCCCGGCACCTCCAGCTCAGACTCCAGCATCAGCTCCACAAGGGAATTATGGGCAGCAGTTCTCGGCACAAAGTGGTCATGCCCAGCAGTTTGGCTCACAGGGAGTGTTCAGTCAAGCCTCGCAGTTTTCATCTCTGGGCAGTGGTATTCCACCATCGACTCAGACCCAAGGGCGTTTCTCTTCTGTTGGAAATATGCATCAGGGGCCACCTCCAATGCAACAGCCGCCTAGGTCTGCGTTTCCTTCTGCTGGACCTGGAATGCCCCAGGCCAGGCCGACCTTAGGAGGTCTGATGGGAACTTCCTCTCTGCCGTCTGGCGCGCAGTTTTCTGGTGGTATGGGTTTGTCCGCTGGGCCTGGATTCCAGTCTACCACCGCTTCAGGATTGCCAAGGCCAACTGCTCCAAATAACTTGTTATATTCAGGAGCGTCTTTGCCGAATGCAATGAGCACGCCAGCTTCACAAGCAGGTGTTTTTCACGAACCATCTTTGTTTGAAGTATTTATGTTTTCTATGTCTGTACGTAACTTATACATCTATCGCTTTCACATTATTTACAGTATTTTTGTTATGCAATGATTTCTGCTACGTGATAAATAAGTTGATTCAACATTTGTGAGTGCTTACACTTTGAAGACGGAGTTATCGAGATTCTTGCATAACGCTGATGTCATTTTTCTCTTCTGCACTTTTCTACGTTTTATCAGTTTTGGGTTGGATTCAGAGATGCTTCGTTCAGTCCATTCATTTTTGGTGATTGGTGTGAGGATTGTCTTCTTAATTATAGCTCATTTCAGAGTTGTCGGTGTCCTCTCTCAAATCACTTGTGTTTTGAACAAATTTGTGTCACAATGGTTTTAAAATAGGGGGAACTGGAGGTCTCAAAATTGGACCGGGATCTTTCAGTAGCGGGGATCTTTATGGGGCTGCATTATCCGCAAGACCTCCTGGGACTGGGGCCTCTCCAAAGTCGAAATCCACTTCTGAATTGCAAGGCTTTGGAGATTCTTTCAGGTTTGCAAGCCTTAAGTTTTTCTTTACCGGTTCCTGTTCTTGGGTGATCCCATTCCTTTATGTTTGGAGAATCTTGTAATGATTTGGAGGGTTTCTGGAGCACATGTTCCGTGAAGAGGCCTGAGCCGATTGAATTTCCAGCGCAGTGTCTATTTATCCGATTTTTTTTTTCTTCTTGGTTGCTTTGCCTCTTCTATGATAACTTCAACTCATCTTGCAATGCCACATTTTGGTATTTCAGGATAGATCCTGTTGGCCCCAAGGCTCTGGCACCCACGACCCTTTCCTCGTCCGGCTTAGCTGCCAAATCTTCTGGAGTTTCACAAACACCAGATTTGGGTTCTGGATACGGTTCACAGCCCCTGAATGGACCAGGGGTGAGCCCTCCTTGGCCACGAATGACTTCAAATGACGTGCAGCGGTACGCACGTGTATTTAGCAAGGTCGACACTGATCATGATGGGAAGATTACAGGAGAGCAAGCTCGCCAGCTTTTTCTTAGTTGGCAACTTCCGAAAGGTGTGTCGGCTGACAATTTCGATGGTTTCCGTGATCTTGCTGAGTTTCTTGCCGTCTGCACCTTCTATTCAATCCATTTGGTTAAGTTCATATGTTGGTACAAAGTGGACAACGATTAGTCAGTGTGAAATGTACGAGATTTATACTCGAGACATGGAGTCAGTGAGGTGTGGTTTATGATGTTGCCTTGTGGTTATGATATCATGTTGTTTCATATCCCTTATTCGAATTTTCTGGGACATTAAATGGTTAGGTACTTCCTGTTTATCGAACCGTTCAAGTGATCCCTGTGCTGAAATTCTTACTCATGTGCTCTGTGAACCCAGATGTGCTCAAGCAGGTCTGGAATCTTTCTGATCAAGATGGTGATAGCATGCTATCAGTACGAGAGTTTTGTACTGCGCTATATCTTATGGAACGCTATAGAGAGGGTCGACCCCTTCCTCCAAGACTCCCACCGGGCATTCATCTTGATGATCCCCGTGGTCCTGATGGGCAGATGTCAGCAGGCCAGCGTCAAGGTTATGGTGGTTCTAACTGGCAACAGCAAGGTAATTAGCCACGATGCTCCATTTCGTTCTGCTAAGATGCCTTCAAATCGTTTTAGAGGTCAAATGTAGCTATTGCATTTCCTCAATTTCTTGCACTCTTGATTATACTTGCTGAATGCTGCTCCCCTGGAAATCTTCAACCTTTTAAATAGTCGTGCACAATGTATCTATCGAGTTACTAATGTTGAGATTCTGGTTTGGAGGGTGTTCGTGGGTGTTCCTATGGTGTACTGCATCTACCCCTCCGTTTGTTAATGGCAGTTTTGTAAGTGTTTTTCGTAATAGTTTTTCTTGGGTTTGCAGGGAACATGCAACAGATGGGTTCAGGATCTGGTCCTGCCCCTATACGTCCTACACTTTTGACCACTCCGGCTGGACAACAGAATCTCCAAAATCTAACTTCTGGCGGACGAGATGCTGCTGAACCCCCAAAAGATGCTTTCGGGGAATTCAACTTTTTGAATAAGAAAAAGCAGCCTGATAAAGAAGTTCCAAGTTCCATGCCTACTCCAAATGCTTTGCCAAGGGGGATGGACACCTCCCTTAATAATGTATGTAAAAATTTGTTATGGCGTACTTGCCAGCCTCGTTGATGGTCTGCTTTTGTCCACAAGACTTGACTTTTGACTCCTCAAGAATATTTGATATAATGTCAGCAAGTGAACTTTCTGATGCTATTATTATTGATTTGTTGATTTAAGGAGCATTGAGCATGAGGCGTCGGATACTTCTCATGTTGTATAATTGTATTCTACGTGATGCACAGGGTAATGTAGGTAGGAAAACGATGGATCATAGAGAGAAGTCTGCATATTATCGAACCAAGCTCCAAGAAATTGTAAGTCTCTTTCATCATTCTCATGTAGCACCTTGTGCGTCCCTACTGCTTGGCTTCGCTTTTGGCATCTATTATCTTGTTTTATGATGCATGACGAATGAAGAGATGTTGAATTTTAGAAATTGTATGGGACATGCTATGATTTGCTTGTGTAAGGTGTAATTCTTGACATATATTTTACTAGAGAAACTTTAGCCTACCGTGGGTTTACAAAAAATGTTTTCCTTGAACTTACCAGGTTTTGTTTAAAAGTCGCTGTGACAATAAGTTGTCGGAGATAACGGAGAGAGCTGCTGCAGACAAACGAGAGGTTTGCGTACTTTATACTCTTGAAGCAACGTACTAGTGTTTCATGCGCACTTTCAGTCACCACTATCGTTGTTGTTCTGGTGCTGAAAATGTGCAATAAGCATATATGGTTTAAGTATTAGAAGACAATATCCAAGTTTCTTTCATTTTGATAAAGCTCATGCATGTTTTATCGTTCACAGGTTCTCACTTGCAGTTTAGTGAAATGTCCACCTAAATGACTTGAGTTACTGTCTTTCCTATGTTTTATTACTCAATGCTTCTGTATGCTCTAGGTGGAGTCGTTGGCAAAGAAATACGATGAGAAGTTCAAGGCTGCAGCTGAAGTGAATGCCCAGCTAGCTCTCGAGAATGCAGCTCTTAAAGATGCTCAGGTAATTGGCGCAACATTAATATAACTACCCTAAGATGACTTCAACAGAATTTGCATCAGATCGATGGGACGGAAGTTACCTTGTTTGCAGTGAATTATTAATTTTTGAGTTTTCTACCTATATTGCAGGAGAAGAAGATGGAGCTTCTAGACGCTCTTTTCAAGATGGAACATGGTGGTGATCCTAATGCTCTTCTTCAGGTACCGTTCACATTATTCATACGGGTGAAATTTGGGATTTTACTGATCGGCTCTCCAGGCTGGTAGATTTGCTATGCAGTTACGGTTCATTATCTTCTGATGTTGGAGACGTATTTGGCCTTGAAAAAAAGACTTTGGCTTTAAGTAATCATAGTCCTGTGACTTCTTGTACTATCTGCAGAAACGAGCGGACCACATCGCTACTGACGTAGACAAGTTGAAGATAGCACTTCGTGAGCGTGGTCATCTTCTAGGTGTGGAGGTCAAACAAAAGATTCCCAAGGAGATGCCTTTCGGTAAGTGCAAGATCTGTGAATATGTGCAATGTGAATCGTACGCATCTTGATCTGATCTATATTGGTATTTACATTGGTTTCGGTAAAGAATATCTCATGGGTTTGGGGTTATATGTTTCAGGCTGGATGCAAAATCTTGAAGAGAAAGCTGCTGCTTGGGATAACTGGGATGAGCTGGTGGATAGAGGTTGACTCCTGACAACTAGAATGAGAATTCTTTTATTTCTCCATATTTGCTGAGTTCTTGTAGTTCACTAGCTTGGCTTGGTATATATTGTTTTTTAGTAAAGTAAGCACCTGCTTTATTTTGGGTTCAGGCCACAATAGTCATTCATCCAAGAGCTGTTTATTTCTGCGATTTTTGCTGTCATTCTTTTAAAAGACTAATTTAAAATCTCTGGCAGACTTCTCTGCGGTCCACAATTTGACGGATGAGATTACTTCTACGGACAAACCTTCTGCTGCAGCCAGTTGGGGTAAAGAGGAAGACAATTCTTTAGAGAATGGAACTCCTCCTGCCGTCAAAGTTGAAAACGAAGTTCCTGCCGTAAATGGCGATGTGGATGTACATAAAGAAGCTCCTTCAACCCCAGAAACAGCCCCAGATGTGACTCCTGAAAGTCATAGTGAAGCACCAACAATAACTGGTGCCAGTGATGTTTCTTCTTCAAAACCCTCCTCTGATGTAAAAAGTGGAGTTAGCTCATCAGTTCCAACTACCAAAGCCAGTGATAGGTGCACTACCCTTTGCCTATTCATTTGAGTTACAGTTTTGGATAGAAGACTCGTTCAGTTTCTTGATAGCCACTGTCGGAGTTGAAGTCTGTTCTATCACGAGGAACTGTCACCTTTATCATCTTTTGGTCTGATGTATTCCTGTTGGTGCAGATACGCAAACGTAGCAGAGTCGCAGGAGTTTAGTTCCGACGTGTTTAATGGCTCCACAGCTGCAAGCTCTCCAACAAGCAGGTTCGTACCTTTCAACTTGTGCTTTGGTTTTAGCTCTCATTTCTCTTTGAACTTTGCAGTTATTCTGAATTGTAAATTTTCATTCAACCTTCTGGCTTCCTTGCCCTTCCATAATTTTTTGTATTTTGTCTGCAGTTCGGAAGTAGGACGTGGGTCTTTTACACAGGACGCATTTTCTGGAATTGGATCTTCTTGGGGATTTGGATTGAATGAAGATGATGGAGAATCAGGGTCACGAGCTTCGTGGAATCCGTCCAGTACTCAGGTGGATACATTTCCTGGTTGTGCCATTTTAACTGTAGTTTTCAGGGTACTTTTGTCAATTCTTTCCCTGAGTATCGGTATTTTCAATGTTTTCCTGGACTTTAGATTTTTATTTTTTTTCATATTTGTAGCTTTTGAATTTGTAAGTAGATCACCTGATTATGTTACTGCTGCAGAATTTAAATAATCAATTGGGTTATGGAGTGGGTCATTTCATCCTGAGTTGATACTGCCTAAGAATACATGATTGTCTCGAGTACTTACTAATTCTACATGAGTACGATCCAGACATCTCTCAATATCACAAGCGCCCGTGGTGCGACACGACTCCATAAATCATCCGGTTCCTTCGACTTGGGCTCACCACGACCTTCAAGCATTGACGGAACCTCTAGCCCAGCAAGAGCATTTGAACGAAATGGAACCAATCACAGTCATGATTTTGACTCGTTTGGAACTTTTGGCACTTCTAAAGACTCCAACAAGATTTCATCACTTTTTGGAGGCAATTCAAGCCCTAGAGCTTCTGCTACTCCTTCGCTATTTAGTGGCAGCCCGAAGGCCTCCAAGCGGGATGACGGTTTCAACAGTAGCTTCTTGCGATTTGATTCTTTTGGACCTGGCAGTCCAGTTGCGCAACCAAGGGCGTCAGGTCAGCGGATACAACATTTCATTTTTTACTTGTGAAGATGCCAAGGATGAGTGCTTTCCTAATTGTAAGGGAGTGCTACTTCAGAGAGTTCTAAACATTATATCTTATTTAGTCGTGCAATGTGTTGCAGGAGCAAGTGAGGACCGACCCAGCAGTTTCTTAAATCGCTTCGACTCATTTAACAGCGTTCAAACTGATGGAGCACGCGACAGTGGCTTTCATTCGGATGATGAGCCTGATTTTTTCTCAGCGCGAGGACCTTTCAGGGCCAAGCAACCACAAGCATCTGATGGATGGAAAGCTTTTTAGGCATTAGTGGAGTTCATGTTTGTCTCGCTGCCTTGTACCAGTGCAAAATATTAGGTTTTAATTGGCTCAGCATGAGGCCTCCACCTGGTTTGTATGAAGGCTCTCTTCATTTCCTTCTATAGCTGCCATTCAACATTTTAGGCGTAGAAAGTATACTAGTCAGAGTGTATTGCTTCTTCATATTCATCTTGGCTATGAGATACGTTGCAGGTTTTTAGGGCTATTTTTTAGGTTTTACAGCCTGAAGTGGTTGCTGCAATCTTGCCTACAAGAGCAGCTATTCTTTTTGTTTCAAATGACTAGATATTTATATTATTGTGTTTTTCAGGTAATTCTCTTATGACGACCAATGAAGTGCGTTTTGGAGTAGAAATTCTCTTGTAAGTAGCAAGGATCTCTGGTTCTGAATGTTTCAAAATGTGAGTCTTAAAACATAATAGATTTATCCTAAAAGTCTTGAAATATTGCCCTTATTTGACCCCTTTTACAATTCTTATTCTAGATTGTGTTTGAATTTTGAATCTATTTTTTTATTTTATTGAAACAACATCAAATATATGACCTCTTCATGAGAGTTCAGTTTTTGGTGGGGTTTTTTTAAGCCATTGCAAATCAGAGAGTACAAAGCAGCCAAACCCGAGGAGGATGAGTTCAATTTTCAGCACTTTAAAAAATATTTAGTTTATTTGTTTGGTGTTCAAAGAATGCATTGTATAAGAATCTACAATGACCGACGAAACCGAGTAAGGGCGGAGGCTCGATAATGGACCATCTATAGGAGGAGGAGGAGGTTCAAAAACCACTCAGGCTCTTCAAACTGCCCTTACAGAAGCTCTTGAAATCGTGCAGAAGATGGACTGCAAAAACAATTTTTTTTAATTCGGTTTACAACACAGAAGCCTGAGCAATTTACAAATTCTTTGCATGTGGATTTGGTGATTGTAATGAGTGATCTTTACTAAAAGTAGAAATGTATAGTTCTTTGTTTTTTAAATTCTACAAATTGACATATGCATATGAGGTGGTTGTACATGCTTGGTGTTCCTTATATAAAATATAGTGCACGCTTTTAAGACTCTTTGCAAAGCATCCAACGCATGATCTTGATGCATTGTGAACCTCACTTGCACTGTTTACATCATTCTTGGTTTTCGTTATTGTTCTTGTCTGGGAACATTAGTAGGGACTTAAGGTAGTTCAATTTTGATTAAGCTTTAAAAAATTACTGTGACTCCAAATAATATGCTGAAAATTCACACTCAATCCTCCTCAATTTCTCCTTTCGTGGAATATTTTTACTAAATCTGAGCCACCACCCTTTCCTTGATAGGGAACATTCTTGCCTTAAGGGAGAAGGCTCAATAATGGATCATCTAAGGCAAGAATGTTCTCTATTAGGAAAAGCGTGGTGGCTAAGATTTTGTAAAAATATTCCAAGGAGGAAGAAATTGAGGAGGATTGAGTGTGAATTTTCAACATATTTTTTTGAATCACAGTAATTTTTTAAAGCTTAATCAAAATTGAACTACCTTAAGTCCCTACTAATGTTCCCAGACAAGAACAATAACAAAAACCAAGAATGATGTAAACAGTGCAAGTGAGGTTCACAATGCATCAAGATCATGCCTTGGATGCTCTGCATAAAGTCTTAAAAGCATGTGCCATATTTATGTAAAGAACACCAAACATGTACAGCCACCTCGTATGCATATGTCAATTTGTAGAATTTAAAAAACAAAGAACTGTACATTTCTACTTCTAGTAAAGACCACTCAATACAATCACCAAATCCACATGCAAAGAATTTGTAAATCACTCATTCTTCTGTGTTGTTAATTGAAATTCAAAATTCTACCATCTTCTACACGATTTTAGGAGCTTCTCTAGGGGCGGTTTGAAGAACCTATGTGGTTTTTGAATCTCCTCCTATACTTTTGTGAAACATTTTCATTCAAACAACCATACCATAAGCATCAATGGATAAAACCCAAAAGTGTAAACATAAAAATTGTAGAGCATGACATACAACATGTTACTATGGAAGTTTAAAGAAAATTTTAGTTGCGGTTTGAAAGAAAATTAATTCCAAAGTTTGCTATGTCAAAAACTTGGTTTTGTTCAACATGGTTTGGTTTACTTTATCTTTTGTCAATTTTTTCTTAAAACTCCAAAAAAAACTTTTTATACCTTAGCATGTTGGTATGCATCATTTTTTATTGTTGTATACAAAAATTGAAGGAAATTCACATTTATAGAATTTAAAATATTAGCAATTTAACAAACATACAAATGATGTTGGTTCTCACAAAATTTTGAGTTTTTTTGTGGAACTAAGAGCGTGGGATTGCATTAGCCATTGTAAAAAGAGTATAGGTTGGAAAATAGACCACTATTATATTTAAATGCCTTTGTATTTAAAATATTTGTTGAATTGGGCAATGTGTGTAATTTATATTTTACAATTGTATAATGCATTTTAAAATTCAACTTTTGTGTTCGAAGACTAGAGTTCATGATGCATATAATTCATCCAAAAAAATCCAAAATTTTCCATCATCATTGTCTATATCATCAAAAAACTACTAATTTTTTGAATGTTAGTGTAATTTTTGAGGTCCTTAATGGAATATTCCATTCACAAATCATTGCATATCTTTCCAAATAGTCCAAATTGGATCCATAAATCATCCATGATGGATTCATATTAAAATATTCTACCATAAATTGTTGATTGTTCATTCAAAAGAGTCTTTAATTCATTTATGATGGGTTGCTTATTCAATCACATAAACAATTGTTACAACTACATTTTTGTCCTTTTAACACTTTCAAAAGTAAACATATTTCATTTCATTTTATCTTATGTCAAAAAGCCACAACTAAAAAACAATGCACTACAATTTTGTTTTCATGTTTTAACTCATATCTAAGAGTTAAAATGAAGATTCTTAAAACAAAAGCAAGCGTTATGCCCAAGTTGGCTCCTATTAGCTTGCTTTCACCTAGAGTTGAACTTTTTGATTGCTACAATTAGCTTGCCAACATGTCAAAGCTAAAATCTTATTTCTCCCTATTCATAAAAAGTGCATACCCAAAACATGTACCACTAACCCCAGATCACCACCATCCCTATAATAACATCTCAAAAATCAATATGTATCTAAGTATGTGGAAGAAATTTAATTTTAGAATAATTACAAAAAATACTTTGACCCTTCATAACTTTACATAGGGTACTCAAATGTTTCATTTCTTAGTATGTTGGAACTTCCTTTCACATGACAGAAACAAAACACAAATCTAACCAATTTAATAATACTTACTAGGCACAGTAGCAAATAGTAGCATTTTGAGGGTGTTCACTTAAAAAGCATCATGGAACTTAGCCAAAGTAATTCCAACTTGTGAAAACTCCAAATTTCATTTTCCATTCCGCCACAATATAAAACTTGACTTTCGCAACAACCCACCTTCCATTCAAGAGAGAAGTGGCCAAGGTGAATTGACCCCCTCATTGCCCCATGATTTATGCTTGAGCCAAACACTCGAATTTTTGAATTTGCAACACATGGGATAAAATTTGGAAATTTTGAATTCATGTTTGCAATCAGAGGCCTCTAATTGGGTAAGAGAGGTGAGGAAATACTCCCAAACGTGGCACATGAGAGGGGCAATTTCTTACAATTACCTTTGGCTGGGGCAATGGGGGGGAGGGGGGTCAAGCCTCCCTGGCTCTTCTTCCAAGCTCTGCCTTAGCACGGCATTCGTTCCTATGTGGCTGTCATTCTTCGCCATTCACATACTGACTGAGTGGTTGGGAAGGAACCCGTTCAATTGCAGATTCACGAACAACGCTTCACTTTCCTCGATCAGCTCTGCGTGCTGGCTTCTAAGATACTGCGCTTCCACTCTTCATCCTTACGTCCTTGTCATCCTGAAGCTCACATGATGGCCTTGGCTAGTTGTGCAGCACTCCACCACCCTCTCTTGGCCCGACAAATTTGCACGGAGACCACGGCATGGCAGCCGGCTTCACCTTTCAGACTCCAACGCAGGAGTCCGACATCAATTCCATCACTGAAATTGACGAAATTTTCGAGCAGTCGGAGGATTGTGAGGGTGGAGGCGCAGAAGGTGGTGGAGGGCAGTGAGAAAGAGAAGGAGAAGGAGAAAGAGGGAGTTGCAGCAGTGACGGTGGGCATTGTGGCCCCTGAGCCTTCGACTACCGCAATTGAAGCTGCCATTGCTGCTGCAGACACATCAGCTGTAGGTAGTCGCCCGCCTTCCTGTCATTACCATCAGATGGGCTTTCTTTCGCTCATTGCATCACATTCTTAAGAGGGGTGGATTTTCTGACATCGTGGAATCAGCTACAAAGACATGGATCTTGGAATTCCGTGGAGCCCATGTTTTCATTCTTTATAACTATGAAGATACAGGCATGGAAGGTTGTGAGGCATTTGGTAGAAGTGGGAATGCAGATGGTTATGTTGGTCAAGCCTCATAGTGGATTACTTCCTCCGTCCCGAAATAATTGTTTTGTAAGAGTGTGTTCAGTAGGTCATATGGAGGCTCTCTTTGGGGGGGCTTTCTTCTGTTCAATTTAATTTAGTTTGAAATGAACGCATGCAATGTTCTTCATTGATTCAGGTTATATAGACTTTGGACCCTTCTGAATTTATGCTTCTCACTATTTGATCAATGAAATTGGTATCAAATGTTCTCAGCAACATTGAGGACACTTATTTTGGGACGGAGGGAGTATCATGCGAGGGTGCACTGCTTAGAAACTAGAGATTCTTAGACATGGTTTAGGGTTCCAATCACCGTTGTGCAAATTGGAGCTGGGACTGAATTCATGGCGTGTGCAGGGTGAAGAAGAGTTGGCCACATGTGAAGAAGCGTCCTGCATTAGTGCGGAGCTCAAGGCCATTTACGCCACCCAGCGTGAGTGGACATGGCGAGGGTACCCTATCGTGTACACCGTGCAAGGTACTGGTCCGCCGGTACTTCTCGTTCATGGTTTCGGGGCCTCCATTGGACACTGGCGAAGGTGACTGCTCAAACCCTTTTTGCTGATTGCAAGTTTAGGGTTCTCTCCTCTGTGGGCCCCTATTCGCAACACTATTTGTTCCTCTCTTTTGTTTCATTGCGCTTCTTCTTGGGAACAACTCTCTGATTGAAATTAGGGTAGACATGGCATTGATCGAACACCAAATGAGGAAAATTGGAGAAAGAATTTGTGCACATCGTGAGAAAGTTGGTTCTCTTCTTGTGGAATCTGTCCTTGATTGTAGAATTGCAATAAGCTCTCGTGTCACCAACTTTTGCCCTCTAGGCGAGTGAGAATAATTGTGTACGGTGGATGGAAGGCGAAGGAGAACCACTTTTTTTTTGTGAAATTTTGGACGCTCATCTCATCGCCAAATGCATCAGAAATCACAAAATATTCGTTACCCTTTAACCATTTTTTCCTGAGAGGGTTGAAGAGCCAATCATCGATAGTTGTAACTCTGAGATTGAATTATTATGCGTTCGGTGGACTGCAGGAACATTGGAGTGCTGGCTGAATCCAACACTGTGTACGCCATTGATTTGCTTGGATTAGGAGCCTCGGCCAAGCCTTCCGATTTCCAGTACACCATGGAAACCTGGGCTGAAGTATGTCTCCCTCTTCTCAAGCTTAGTTAATTGATTGATTGAATGATTTATTTATTGATTGGTTGCTTAAATGATTAAATTTCCTGTTGCATGTGGCAATAGCGATTGATGTGGCTGTTGTGGTGTGAGCTGCTGCAGCAACTTGTGGACTTCATCAAGGAAGTAATCGACGAGCCCACGGTTCTTGTAGGGAATTCCATCGGAAGCTTGGCATGTCTCATTGCATCCGCAGGTAAGTCCTTACGATTACCCTGCCTGAGATAATCTGCAAAACTCTGCAAATTGGTCACTTTAGCTTTGTAAAATCTGTTGTGTGTCCAGAAGCTGCGCCTCTGAAGCTGGTGAAAGGACTGGTCCTTCTCAATTGTGCGGGAGGCATGAATAACAAGGCCGTCTTTGACGACTGGCGTGTCAAGCTGGCTTTACCTCTGTTTTGGCTGATTGACTTCCTTCTTCGGCAACCCTCCATCGCTAGCCGTCTCTTCAACCGAGTCAAATCCAAGTGCACCCTCGTTCTCCTCTCTTTTCCACTTTGCCATCACTTCTTTGGACTTTTGTGGCTAGTTTGTACTATGAGGACTTGGATTAGGGAACCCAACCTTTTACAAGGTTTCTTCCATTAGATCCAATGCTCTTATGACCCCCTCAATCGAATACCCCTGATCCTGGCTTTCAGGATGCTCTTTGAAGTCCATAAATTTAAAAGCCCATGGAGTGGAGCAGGTTGCCCCGAACAGCTAGTAGGCTGTGAATGCCATCTCACTTAGGGTCTAATAAGGAGTACACATAGACAGTGCCCTCTAAAGACTGATCTCATTGACCTTTTGGTTTTTGTAATCACACTAGAATCTTCTATTTTTCAGATAATTGGGACGTCATCACCTTCCAGATCCTATAGAACGTCCGGTCTACACTGCGGGTCCTCTTTACTGCTCCTGTCCTGATTTTGGCCGATTCTGATCTTTCGTTTTGGTACATGAAGTGAACAATCTCGATGGTTTTGTACACAGGGACAACTTGAAGACTGTATTGCGGTCAGTTTACAGCAACAAGGAAGCAGTTGACGATGAACTTGTGGAGGTGACTGTTGCAGCCAACTTCAGTGCTTAATTTCTTCAGATCACTTCCTTTCTCGGCACTTGGTGATGAGTGTCTGTTTGTTCTTGTTACAGTCATGGTTCAATGTAACCCCCGATAACCTTCTTGAGCCTTCGAGCTCTCAAAAGTTATCGGGCATAATGCTTAGTCGTTTGATGGAATTCTCAACGTCCAATTCGGTGATTGTTGTTGTGCTTTTCTTTCTTTTCTTTTTTTGGGGGGGGATCAAAGGGCTCACATTGAGCACGAAGGGTAACCTTCTCACCAGCGAACAAGGGAGTGACATCGTTGCCTGAGGCTCTCACATTCTTTTTCCGTGATTTTTGGTGCTCAGATCATAGCGACACCTGCAGATACCGAAGGTGCACTAGACGCGTTCGTCTCCATCTTCACAGGCCCTCCAGGTCCCAAGCCCGACACTCTGCTTCCGGCCATAAAGAATCCCATTCTTGTGCTTTGGGGTGATGAAGATCCTTTCACTCCCGTCGATGGTCCTGTGGGAAAATTATTCCTATCCCTTGCGGAGACGAACTCCGCGGTGGAGTTGCATCTCCTCAAGAGTGTGGGCCACTGCCCTCAAGATGACCGACCTGATCTTGTGCATGCCAAACTGCTTCCATGGCTTGCTCAGCTTCCTGCACTGGCCTGAAAACACGATGGTTGTGAAGAAGGTGGTTCTATTTGTGAATATGAAGGTTAGACCCTCTTACGCCTCTGGAAGTGTCGGTCAATCAACTAGCAGTTACTGATACTACGCACAGTCTGTTAGGAAGTGGGCACTCTGGTGGTTAATCCACAATTCTTCCTTGAATTAGCAGATGGGCGAAAGGTGTTGGCAGCTACTTTCTAGATGATGTGTTCAACTCTTTGATAGACCAGGAGCAGCATCGTGTTGTTCAATTATTTCCAACTTTGCCATTGTGGCAGACTTTCATTTCTTTCTTGAACTATTGCTTCTGTGAGATGATTTCAGATGTAAGAAAACAATCGAGAATTTCCCCATTCTGTAAGAAACTCACTGCACCTTTGACCTTTGAACTAGAGTTTACACAGAATCAACGCAAAACACCCCAACCCTTCCCATTTCAATCTCTCCTCCGTTGTCAATTCAAGTATCAGTGTGCATAGGATGATGTCCGCTTGCTTTTGCACAGCCAGACCCATCTAAACAGATAGAGCACAAGTATTCGACAGTATTGGTGTATCTATTTCTGATGTTTCTAAATGACCATTTTGTTGTACATCATAGTGCGTACCAAATTTTTGTGTATTTCTCGAATTAGAAAACCAGTACCCAACTACTCATGGTTATAAGCCCAAAGTTTGAATTGTAATATACATATTCAATTTTAGAATTTACTTTTTATCTGTTAATTGGAGTAGAAACTAGACTTGATAAACTTCATTTCAATGGTTGGACTCTTGGTCACATTGAAATTCTAAAACTATAAACATGTGTCTAAATTTCAAATCAAGAGCAAGGAGCTAGAAATTGGTCAAATGTTCTACAAGGTGATTTGAGAATTAAGTTTCTTCTTAATGACCAAAAAAATAACAATGAAGGAATTTCCAATGTTGCCTTCTAGGCAACATCAAGAAAACAATTGGATGAAAATTTGTCTTTTCCATCTTATGAAGTTCCTTAAAATAAACCATCAAATCCCAAATTAACCTTGGCATCATTCTAAGAATAATACTTAAAGAAACAAGTAGATGTGATGCTATAATGTTGCATATATTGAACCCTACTCAAGTATTGAAGCTTAAAACAATGGCATCCATGCAAGTAGAAGTTGACATGTTATAATTTTATATCTATATTTGACAAGTATTCTTTTTTTTCATCCTTAAATTCTTAACAACAAAGTCCAAATTTCCAAATTATAAAGATGTAACTATATAAAATGCATCTCAAAAGAATGATTTAATCACAACTACCAAGTAATAGTTTTAAAATATGATCTATAGATCATATCAATATAGTTGGATTACTAAACTACTATACGAACCAATATTTTTCAATTAAGTTTGAAGCCAAAAATTGAAAATTCTTTCTAATGTCAACTATAGATTGTTTTTCTATCTTTTCTCCTTTAAATTTATAATGTTAAGTTTAAACCATATTGATTTTCAAAGATTTTAATAGTTTACTTTTTTATTCAAGTCATTTTCTAAGGGTTATCTTTCAAAATCAAAAAGTTATTTTTTGAAGCTATATCTTCCAATATGCTTTGAATTATAGAGTATTTGCAAAACATAGTTGTCAAAATCTATACCATACAATGTTAAAGAACCAACATAAGATTTCATTTTCATTTGTGGGATGTGTTTGTGTTAATCCATCAATGTTTGAAATTTGAATATTTTGTCTTGAAGGGATTAAGCAACAAATGTGTTCATTAAACTATGAATTGGAAAATGACAAGTTGAATGTAGAAAAAGACTATTAAATTTAGATTTGGCAAATATAGTCTTTATACAATAGGATGCAATCCTTGGAGAATATTTGGACAACCTTCACTAGAAGAAAAACGCAGAAATCCCTGTTTATTTCAACAAAACACGTTAGGAAGATTGTGTTGAGACTGCGTTGCTAAAAACGCTGAAAAACGCTGAAAACGCAGAAAAAATGCAGAAAAACACAAAAAACGTGTTTTTTGTGTTTTTTTTGTGTTTTTTCCGCGTTTTCAGCAACGCAATCTCAACACAATCTTCCTGACGTGTTTTGTTGAAATAAACAGGGATTTCTTCTAGTGCTTGAAATACTTTTCATCTACTTTGGCCATGTAGTACAAAGGTACAAGTATCCTTCTTCTTGTTGATTTTATTCCCTAGCCTTTGCTATCTCTATTATTTTCGTTAGTGTTTCTATCTTCAGTATTTGCATTTGAAAGATTACCATTACAATATATTGCATATGATTTTCTACCACTGACAATGCTTTGTATGGTCAAGGCCAAGTATAATTTTATAACCATGAATAAGGTAGAACAACCCAATTCCACATTAGCACCTACTTCCAACATCTACTCAACCCTCCCATTTGCATCAATTATCCATCTAGTGCGACAATCTCAACATGAATCCTTCAGCAACAATCATGACAATGTATTTAGAGATTGGACATGTCACCATGTGCTTTAGCATACAACAACCTTAGTATATGAGCATAGAAGTGTGAGCTTATGAGCCTTGAACCTAAAAATAAGTAAATATCCTACACTCATTGAAGGTGTTTATAACATAAACATCTATAATATAGGTGTTTAAAATATATAGTATAGCCATTGAGGTGTCTATAATACAAACACCTATACTATAGTTGTATAGAATTCTAGGCTCATAGGCACACAATTTCTATGGTTGCATACTAGCAACCGTGGTTTAACATGGGTCTATCACCAATTACACTTTCCCAATCTTGTCCCGATAAACTTTGAAAAATCATAAGAAATTTCTTTATTGTTGCAATATATCTTGATTCTACTTGCAACTTATGGCTTCTCTCCGCCTCCTCAATCTCTGAAAAATACATGAGTTTCATACAAATTCATAGCTTCTCCCCAAGGTAACTTGATAGCAAATCTGCTTCATATTAGGTTAGGCATGTTTACCTTCTTACTGTTCATCTCATCTCCTCATCAAGGTCTCTCCCAGTCTCCTCTCAAGTGCTTCAATAAGAGAATGCTGTGCTTAATTGCTTATGGGTTTCATGGTATCAAACTATCATCGTGCCTTCAAATGATAGTCCTTCAAATGTAAGGCTCATGCTCCCTCTCTGTGCTTCCAAGGTTGCAGGGCCTGCTGTAAAGTTAAAGTTAACTTATGATGGCTTAGAAAAAAAAAATTCAAAAATTCAAAAAGAATATAAAAAGTTAACTTATGATGGCCACTCTCTCAGGTGCTCACAGTGAGTCTGGAATGGCCATTCCCTGACCAATTCAATGTTGCCTGCAGCACAGGAGGCATTACCCCTGTAAGGAGTGGGCCTCCGTGGAAATCATGCTTTTTGAAACCGTGGGAATCATGTACTTTAAATAATTCAAAAATATTCATTGCCGACCAAACTTTGATTCATGACTTCACCTTTTTGCACAAAACCTAAACCTAGTTTGATGAGCAGGGTTTAAGTTACCAGCTTGATGAGAACTATAAGTTGCTGTGCTTGGAGACTACGTTCCATAACTTTAGTGGGAACTTACTCAAAGATCCAGTGAAGAGAGTTAAGATATGCTCGTCTGATATGAAGAGATTGAAACTCACTCACTATTGGCCTGACGTTGTGTTTTCTTCTTCTTTGCAATGAAATTCTGTTTCATTTGTGTAAAAAAAAAACCCAAAAACTCACTAAGGTAGAAGCACCCAATGGCGTTAGTGTACCTAATGCTGTCACTATGTAGGCAAGACAGTGATTTCAGAGTTGAAATGTCGGCACAGTGTAGAGAGCTTATTATTTTGGTCAACGTCAGTAAGTTATCTACTGTCTACATTCATTTTAGTTCTGAAATAACTGTCATACGTAGAGAATGGCGGCATTAGGTACACTGACGCTATTAGATGCTCCTACCTTATTAACAAAACCAATATTTAGACAATGCACACATAACATTCAGTAGCCCATGGAAGGACTGCCTTCCCCTTGGTGAAGTCCCCATCACCTAATTTCATCTGACATTTCTTGGAGTTGCAACTTTATTTATTGAATGGTGTGGAATACCATTGGTGCTGGATGGAATGGTGTGAAATATTCCACACCATTTCATCCACTGGGAGGCAATGTGACAGGCTGCTACTGAATGTAATGCACACTGCACCCAAAAGAGGCAGTAACTGCCGGTGACAATGCACAATGCACCCAAAAGAGGCAGTAACTGCCTGTCAATGCACCCAAAAGAGGCAGTCCCTGTCCCAGCTGACTACTGTACTGGTCTTCAAGTTATAGATTATGTTGGAGTTTGTTTTGTTTTGTGTTCTCTACAAATGAAACTTAGTCATGGGTTCTTTTGAAGTCCAAATCTGTACAGCATGAGTGGGTGCACTTGGACAGCAATTGCAGTTCCTGCAAACTCTCGAGTGGTGCTTCATGGAGATTTGAGCAGAAGTCATACGGCAGAGATTCACAAACATCTTGATGTGCATCTTTCAGTTGCTGGGGTACCAATTACGACAAACGGTCTGCGTTACCCCCGGGATTTCATCGGGCCAGGTCAACTGTACATGAAACTCACGGGGCACTAGGGGGAGACAAGGACTCCGTGGACGTGGGCATCAGTGACTTTTATTTTACCCTTGGTTTGGTTTGGTTTTGCTCTTTTGACGCAAATGAAATGGGATTTCATTGCGAGGGTACTACACCGATAACTGCCAGCCACAATTATTTAACCCTTTGAAAGACCAACTGAAGAAGCCATCATTTGGAAAAGGGTTGAGTTCAATCAACTTAAGCCGAGTTTTTGGTTTCAATCCTTTCATCAACGCACACAATGCTCATCACTCAATCTAGTGGTTCACTACACTATACCAAAATGTGGTAAGAAAACATCGCACTCAAAATCAAGTGCAGTTCTTTTTGCCACATTTTTGTGCATGTACGCGTAGTGGATTTTTATAGTTTTTTGCAAGTTCCCACTGCAATTTTTAGAATTTGGGGTCTTGTAATATACCATTAGAAAGTTATTTTCAAGACATTTCCAATGGTATGTTATAAGACCCCAAATTCCCCAAATTGCAGTGGAAAATTGCAAAAAACTATAAAAATCCACTACGCATGCATGCACAAAACGTGGCAAAAAACACCACACTCAATTTTTGAGTGTAGTTTTTTTTTACCATATTTTGGTATAGTGCTAAGAACATCCCCACTGCATGGCTTAGAATTTGACTCAGGATGAGGCCCTTTCCTCTTGTCGGGCTAGGTGATAGTGATCTGCCCTTCTACTAAACAATGCAAGCAACCCTTTAAAAGGGAATTTTTTTATCAAGATGTTTAATTTAGTTTATCTTAAATTTGAACCCAAATATATTGGTATCTTGGCCTCACTCTCCTTACTTAAAGAGATCTCAAAATAACTTGAGTACACAATGGAACAAGGCTCCTTATATCTCCATGGGGTGGAGGGAGGTGCCCCAACCCATGTGGTATATAAGATTTGAACTAATTTGAACTAGTTGGAGTTCAAATTTTGAACTCCAACTAGTTCAAATTAGTTCAAATCTTATATACCACATGGGTTGGGGCACCTCCCTCCACCCCATGGGGATATAAGAAGCTCTTGGTCCTCTATACCTTGCATTTTACAATTAACTCTGTTGTACTTCCTGCTATAGGATCAATTAACCCCTAAAGGACCAACATGCATTTTTTGGCCGTATAGAAATTTTGGGCAGGTACGTGTGATTGGAAATTTGAATATTTTGGGTTGAAACTTTAATAGAAGGTGGGGGACAGGAATATCTTCATGTGTACCAAATTTCATGACATTTGGAGATATGAGTCAAAAGTTATGGCCTAATATGTTACTTTTTTTCGTAACTCGGCAATTCGGGCAAATAAAAAAAAATCACTTTTTTCAAAAATGAAAATTTTTAACTGGTTTTCTACATTTATATATAAGTGTAAAGCTTTGAATCATTCCATTTCAATCAAAGAGTCAAAAGTTATGAGTTTTTTTTTGTTTGTGGGCAGTAATGGATTCTCCACTATTAAAGAAACTTCGAAGTCGTTTATTTCACTCAATTTTCAATATTTTTGTAAAAAAATAAAACCCTAGGGTGCAGATTGATTATTACAACATTACAACCATTGGGATTGTCATTTTTTAATTCTATAATTAAATTCTTAACAATTTAGTATTATGAATCATTCTCTATTTCTTTTTACTTACTATTTTTTTTCTATATGTTGTACAATTCCAAATGACATGAAATTTTTTGAACATATCTCCATCTTGTTTAGGAAATTGAATTCAAAGAGGCACCACCATTTTCAACATTTTTTCCTTGAGAAGTGAGCTTGTAAAGTGCAGCTGCCCGGTTTTTTGCAAGATTGAAAAAATGGTTTTGGTGAATTTAAATGCTTATATCTTTTGATCCACATGGTGGAATTTTCTGAAATTTTTACCACATGTTTTTTAGACATTACCGTATACTACAAGATCCTACGGTTACATGTGTCAAAAATTGTTTTTTTCAAGAAAATTGGTAGTTGTACTAGAAATGACAGTTTTCGAGCGTTTTTGGTGAATACATAGTCATGGAACTTTAGGGGTTAAAGTGGTTTATTTTAGAACTTTGAATCTACAGTCTTCTTCAGTTAAAATGCAATTAGGATGTCCTGCAACAGATTTAATTTACGGGTAGAAATATTCAAGGCTTACCAAAAGCCAGCCCAAATATGCAACTCAAAATCGGACTTGGGTGCTGTTGTGAGGCAACCCTAATCTTGAGGCATGTATAGACTTGGAGGGTTGAAGGAAATGAAGTTAAGATAACTTAGGGACGTTTCACATTATGGTTGTCCAAGTCGAGAGGCCATGATTTTCTCAAATCTGATTGGTGGAAATCATGGTTTCTGAAATCTGATTGGTAGAATCGATGGCCTCTCAACTTGGATGGCCATAACATTAAACATCCCTTAGAATAGGATGATGTGTGATGGAGTGCATGAAAAACATTGAATCCGCAGAGGGCTGAAATGCTTATTTTAAATAGTTATGGTCTTCGTACCTTATAACTTAAATTCTTCATCATTTTCTCTTGCAAGCCCATGGTAACATTGATCAGTTCCCACAGAATTGATGACATGGGTTTGGGTGTTTTCAGATACCTCACAACATAAATAACTGATCCCAAGTTAATGACACACCTCAGGTTGAGGAGCTGGTCCAGTGTCAGCAGGTGGTTTGCGGGTCATAAAGAGCACGATCACCTGATCAAAGCAGCCTCTTTAATGACTGTGACTAGGAGCTCCCACCAACTTAGAAGATAAGGGTTTTTTAAACAAATGAAACGAAATTGCAGAAGGGGGTTTCACAATGTAAGGTTGAGGCACCGAGGGCTGCTTTACACCTAGAGGCCAGGCCAATTTCTTTCCAAGCCAAGTGCACAAAATTGCAACCCCTTTTTGGCCTGGAGGCCGGCCTCAACTAGTCATTATAATAAGATTACAGATGGGGTCAACTCTCCCATATGTAAAGGCTTGAGGCCAAGAAGTTGGGCCAATTCAAGAAAAATTTAGAAAAAAGGAGCAACATGCTGAAATTTCAGGACCGCTTTACATCTAGAGGCCAAGCCAACCTCCCTTGAGGCTAATTGTACAAAATCCAACGAATCAGATTTGTTGAAAAAAATAACATTTTATGAGATAAGCTTTTTTAATTGAAATTTGAAATCAAACCCAAGGCCAAGAATTGGCCTCCCATTTTTGGTGCACCCAATTCAACAAGCTAGGGCTATACTTAGGCCATGTTAGATCATGTCTTTTTAGAATAAAAAATCCTGACTATGAAAAGGGTTTGGAGTTCATTTCAGCCTTTTAACCAATTATGTCTTTTTAGAATAAAAAATCCTGACTATGAAATTGGCCTAGACTCTTGGTGTAAAGGGTTTGGAGTTGATTTCATCCTTTTAACCAATTACAAGCAAGGATTATTAGCCTTTGACAAAGCAAATTGGCCGAACTTCTCAGTGTAAAGCAGCCTTGATACTCAATCATGGAAGCAATTCTGTAGCACATGGTGAGCAGTATTAAGAGGTGTAAATTTTTCCCACGTACAGTAGGAAGATAGGAATATGAGGATAGAAAAAATTTCATAATCCTAAACTCAAAATTGGAATTGCCATGAATTTTGGGAGCGAAAAAGTGTATTTGACCCATAATCAAAGTCTAAAGTCTTCTAATTTTAATCATTGCATAACTACTTTCTTCTCACTTCTTCCACTCACTAATTTAGGACATGTGTCATTAACCCCTAAAGGACCAAACGGCGTTTTTTGGCAACATAGCGATTTTGGGCAGCTCACTACGGATGGAGTTTTTATTTTTTTTCTTTGAAATTTTCACACGACATGTGCCCAAGGAGTAGCTTTAGGACCCAATAATTTTTATGACTTTTTACTACATGGTTAAAAAGTTATGACATGATATGTTGTTTCTTGCGTTCAGCGGGCAGCCTGGGCAGCAAAAAAAACTTCTGTAAAAATTACTTTTTTAAGAAGCTTAAATTTGAAATTGGTTTCTTTAATTTTTATCTAAGTTGAAAGCTTTGAATCATTCCATTTCGATTAATGAGTCAAAAGTTATGAGGATTTTTAGTTTGAGGTAGTTTGCGGCTAGTTATAGAATCTCTACACTACAAAAAAAGTTTGAAATTCTTTATTTAATTCAATTTTTAATATTTTTGAAAAATAATAATGGAATTGGATGCATATTGTTGAATACAACATTACAACCATTGGGATTGTCTTTTTTTAATTCTATAAATAAATTGTTAATAATTTAGTATTTTGGCTCATTTTCTACTTCTTTCTACTTACTATTTTTTTCCTATATGTTGTACAATTCCAAATGATCTGAAATTTTTCAAGCATGTATACAACTTCATTTGGAAAATGAATCCAAAGAGTTGCAATCATTTTGGAAATTTTTCCATACAAATATGGTCTTTTGAAGTGCAGCTGCCCGGATTTCCGCAGTGGTAAAAAAATGATTTTTGTCACTTCAAATACTAATATCTTGCAATCTACATGGCAAAAGTTGCTGAAATTTTTTTCACATCTTCTCAAACTAGTGTGCTAAGAGATCCTACGGTTATTTTTGTCTAAAAATGTTTTTTTCTTAAAATTTGATAGTTGTCTAAGAAATGACATTTTTGAAGCGGTTTCGGGGAAAATTTAGTCCAAAACATTTAGGGGTTAAAGTAGAGGTACCCATAGTCAATTATTTAAGCGATTTTCAAGTAGATCATGAGTAATATAAGGCAAGTAAAACTTTTACCATGAAAGAAGATAGGAAATACGGGAATTGCAAAATTTTCAAAATTTTATTCCCCAAATTGAAATTATTGTGATTTTTGGAAGCCAAAAAGTTGTTGGGACTAATAGCCAACATCTAGACTCTTTTAATTCCAATCATAGACTAAGTACTTTCCTACTCACTACTTCCTACTTTCGGACATGTGTCATGATCTTATTGGGCCCAACCTTGAAAAGGAGGAAAAAACACAATTTAAACTTTGATTGGAAATATGTTCTAACTTTGGTTAGAAATAGCTGTAGCCTATAGGTTGGGCATGAGACCTTGATCAATAATAGGTTGTCTAACCATACATTATTAGTCTCAACCTTGAAAAGGACCAAAAAAACGCAATTTCAAGCTTTAGTTGACCTCGATTGGAAATATTGCCCCTATACATGTTGGATGTTAGGGACTTGGGGTGTAGTTGACAACTAATCCTTCAACCTTATGTACAGGCAATTATTGCCTCTTTTGGGTGCATTGTGACAAACTATGCACCCAAAAGAGGCAATAGCTACACTATAATCAAATAAATTCTTTTTGCATGGAGGTATACATGGCATGTTTACACAAGCCAAGAGAATTAAAATTTAAAAATTTAATTTAATTTTTTCATACCTTCCTCCCTTCCTCTCCTTCTTGTAATTTTCAATAAGCAATGTAATTGACAAACAACATTCCATATCCCGTATTTGTATTTTATATTTCATATTCATATTTGTATTTGGTATTTATTGCAAATTCATATATAGTATTGTATCCGTACTCAAGATTTATTTTTGTATTTGTATGTGTATTTAGATTTAGACTATTTAGATTAGATCTTACAAGATCAACGGCTTGTGATTTTTTGAGAAATCAACAATGATTTCAAAAATAAGCATTTTTTTAAAAACAATCAACAACTTGTAAATTTTTGAGAGAAGAGAGGTGCTAATAAATTGACCTAGTAACTTGTACCTACTTTTAACTCTCCTCTAGAATAATTTTTACTTAAAATGTACACAAGTTGAACCACAACAATCTACGGTTGGATTTGGATAAGACTATAATGTTACTTTAATCAAATTTTTTCTCTTGTTTCAAAAGTAAGGAGTCTTTGTATCGATAAAAGTTACATGTGATGAAGTTTGAAAGGACATTAGTACTTGACAAGCAATCAAGTTTGTTCTTTCTCAAGCTTCTTTTATCCCATGATTGTTCAAAAGATATATGATGTTTCCAAATCCATGTTCAATCTCAATGAGATTTTATAAAACTATAGAGCCAATTTAATAATTCAAATCATACTCATTTACTTACTTATTTGGATACTCTTGGGTGTATTTATCTTACATCTCAAGACTTGGGCTCTAATTCTTGATTGCACAAAAAGTAGCATTTTTACTTAGGTTGTAAAAATATAATAAAAACCGTATGTATAGAGTGGAGGCCAAGGTCCAAGTTGATTTTTCGTGAGACTCAATTATATTTCATATTAGGCATTCATTTTATTTTTCTCAAATATTCTTCTTTCAGTTTTTTTAGTTGTTTTACATTCAAGAATAGATTATATTCTCATTTTGAAGATTCTTTCTTGAAATCATTTAATATTTACAAAAAATAGCTCCATAATAAGATTGATCATTTCTTCTTAAAGATATTGTGAATGATGTGAAAGTAGAATTCTATAATCTATGAATATGAAATTTTTTGCCACAATTTAGTGATATCAGTGCTTTAGGTATTGGTTTGGCAAATCATTTCTCAACTATGATCAAATGAAACAAAAAATGTAACAGGGAACTGAAAGCATTGCAATTTTGCAAAGTTACATGGTTTTAAAATTTGAATTAGTTTTCATGCCCTTGCAATCAAAGATTGTAATCTTTAAATTTGTATATTTGGTATTGTTGTGTTTCAATTTCCTACAAGATTCATGATGTGACTAGTTTAAATTGTATGGTAATAATTATTAAAAAAATTCAAACTATTCAAGGTTCATCATTTTTAGTTTTGAATAAAATTGAAGAAGTTCAATAAAAAACCCTTAGGCATTTAAGAGTTATTGCCAACTACTCTAGTGAAAGATAATTGATCAAAATGAATGCTATAACCTACAAATGTTGAATGCACCAAAAATTGATATTTACAAAACTTTAACTTTTTAGGTTTTGATGTTCCAATTTTGAACAATGAATAAAGAAGTTATAAAGAGGCTTTTTTTACAACAAAAACTTTCATCCATTGAAACAAATGCTTGACTTCTTGAAAATCATTTTGCATGTGTGATAAATTTGATGAAATTAGGGTAAATTATATATATAAGAAAAATATGAAAAAATTAAAAAAAAGATTTAGGCACTAGAGGTTTAAAGGTATATAATCATCGAGTTTCAACTTGTAGTCACCTTCAAATGTGCATAATTATTCAAGTCTATTTTAGGTTCGAAAAACTACATAAGAAACACATTTTTAAAACAATTTTTTTATGCAATTAGTTTTGCAATTGTATCAATTTTGTTGTATGATAAGAGTGTTTGAAAAATGAGTCTCAAATACACTAGAACTTTGAGGAAATTCACAATACTAACTAGTTCATCTATAAAATGACACGAATAAAATGTTTTTGGTTGTCCATGTTATTTTCTTGAACTTTACTTTTTTTCATCACCATAATATTTTATTTGCCATGTAAGCAAAAGATTGGATGATTGTAAATGATTTCTAATTTGTAATCATACACGTTATAGTATAATCTTTATATAAGTGTGTGTGTGTGTGTGTCTCTCTCTCTCTCTATAATTATGTGATGTATATAATACATCTTGTTTAAGATTATACATTTATATTTTGAAAGAAAGTGATAGAATCTTTGAATTTAGGGTTCAATCTTTGTTTTCCACTTCAACAATAAAGATCCTTAAGCTCTTATAGAGCTCTTTAAAAGGTTTTTAATAACTTGAATAGGTTCATATGAAGTAAATTTTTATTTGATAAAAGTGAAATTTTTACCAAAGTTGGGGATTTGTATAAACTTCCCAAAAGTGAAATTTGTTTTTCTTCAATCAAGGGCCTAAGTCAAATTTTATAGGGATGAAAAAGCTTAGGGGAAGCTTAAGCATTATATTGAAAGAGGAGGCAAGTAGTTATGCAAGTAGTCATTTAAATTGTGAATTTTTTTCATTAAGTGAAAAAATTTCTTCCACATATCATCATAGGAGCATTGGTCAACAATACATTGTTAGAATTTTGAAAAATAAATTGAAATTGTTATTCAATGCAATGAAAAAAGCAATTCTAGAATAACTTTGAAACCATGAGCTCAAATTCTAGTGTAAATTCATTTTTATTTTAAAATTTGATCTAGAATAGAAAGGTTTGTACTGATTGTTGGAACTCGGATTTTTCAAAAGAACAAGTTTTCAAAATAAATTTGAAATCTTGCTTTTATAGTTGTATTTTAAGGGACATCTTCTTTGTATAAGACAATTTGGGATATATCAGGCACCTCTATTGGCATGCTAGTAACTAATATAACTACCTATCTAATTGTGAGAATTTCCAAGTTGAATAACACCGTTTTTTGACCCTATTGGATGAGGCCCAAAATTTATTTTCTTCTATCTTCAAGATTATAATCTCACAACCAATATAGTCAAATAGTCTAATGATTTTCATCCTCTGTATTCCTATATTAGTCTAGGATGTATATTTACAAGGTTGAAATTTTGAAGTTTATTTTTTATTTTTGCTTGTACTCAATACACTAAGAAGTGATAGTTTAGGATACTTTTTGTAAAAGAATAGCCAGAGAAATTCAATCATTCAAAGAGCATATTTCACCTCAAAAACCAACTTTTCTACTTCAAAAAACAGTCATTAAAAATTGACTTGAAATACGAGCTCGTAAAAAACACTATACAAAATCTCAAGAATTAGATCTCAACATTCTAAATTCCATAGAAATAGTTTAGTGCAATTTATTAATTTGTAATCCACCATCATTTTGAAGGAGTTATTTATTAATTATATTTTGGGGTAAATTGGATTTGAAATTAAAAATATATCTCTTTATATATCTCTTTTGGGGCAACTTAATTATACAACTTCAAGCAATATGTTTAAAATTTCTCCCATTTACTTTAAGAAATTGGCATGTAAAAAGTACTTTTTACATTTAAATTTTAAAAATCAAACAACGCAACAAGTATATAAACTTGTTACCATTAGAAGAGATTTGAAGGCATTGGAAGCATGTGAGTTATTTTGAGTTCCCAAAGAGTGGAAATGTGCCACATCAACAGTCTAATGTGGTCGAAAGAGTGCCATGTTAACTTTTTTAAATATTATTTTCTAATTTAAAAAAAAATCAGTTTTAGGTTTCAAAAAATTTAGAATTTTAGATTTTTTTTCCAAAAAATCTGAAAAATCTAGCCAATAGGATTGATTTGCAATTTTTGGATAGCATAGCAAATGAAGTGGGAAACAACCTTGGAGCGGGCTTTTCTTGCCCTCAAATCTCTTTTAATGGTCAACAAGATCCTAATTTACAAACTATTGAGGTTTGTTTCACACTATTGAGAATTTGCCATTGAAAATTTGAAGAAGATTCACTATGTCTCCTTGTACTAGAAGAAAATCGGGGCTTTTGCGACTGCGGTTAGCAACTAGTTTTGTAGTTGCATAATATGTTTGCAACTGGGTGATAATTTGGAGCCCGCAATTGTAGTGGACAAGTCTCACTAGTTGCAATGTAGTTGCAAAATCAAAAAGATTGTTTTTCATTAGATAGCCTACGTGGAACTTCATCGATGAAGTCTTCTGATGTGGAACTTGCTTTTGTGCAACTTGCTTGCAACTTTGTGTGCAACTAGTATCTGATTGCTTTGCAACTAGTTTGCGACTGCTTTGCAAATAGTTTACAACTAGTTTGTAACTTGTAGATTTATAGATTTATAGATTTTTTTATCTTAATAATTGTAGATTTCAAAAATTGAATCTAAATGATCTATAGATTTTAGAATTTTAGATCTGGATATTTTTTAGATTATCAAATTCAAATATTGATATTAAATAGATTTCACAAGTTTACAAAACTTTAAATTTCAAAAGTTTTAAAATTTCTTATATTTTAAATATTTGTAGATTTCTATGAATTGTAGAAATCTACAAATTGTAGAAATTTGCAAGTTGTAAGAATCTACAAAGTGTAGAAATATTAGAATTGTAATATTAAACTTTATTACTTAAAAATGGTATAACTTATAGCTCTTATCCATCCAATCTAATGGTACTCTTGACAATTGAGATGGGACAATTGATATAAAACTTGATTTAATTATTTTCTAGTTGTATTCTAGTTGCAAAGTAATTGCATTCTAGTTGAATTGTAGTCAAACTTAGATTATTCCCAACTATAGTTTGACACACTTGACTCTACAAAACCTAAAGTGGTCTATGTCGACAAGTGTGATGAATTTTGGATGTAGAATGCATAACATAAATTCTTTTGTTAGATTCTTATAATCCAAACTTCAACCTGCAACTACTTTGTAACTACATGCAACTCAAAACTTCAATCTACAACTACTTTGCGACTACTTTGCAACTATAGTAGTGTAAACATTAAATTTGGTGCAAATACAAAGGGTTGTAGTTGCAAGGAAGTCGCACAGGACACATAATTGCATATCAGTTGGTTGCGACGGACGTGATTTCCTTCTAGTGTTGGTCCTCAAGTGGTTAAAAGTAGATACACCTTAAACCAATAATTGGTACCAAGGCCCAACACTATGTATTGTGTTGATACATTAGATGTCTACCAATGTAAAGAAATATCTATTATATCAATTTTTTGGCCTTGCTAGTTGTGGATCAATAAGGTAACTCATCCATTTTTAATCACTTAATCCCTATAGGATTGTTGTTTGTTGGGGGGGACAAAATGGATTTTGGGCAAGTTCCTATTACCTCAATTTATAGTGAATTTTTTTGAAATTTTCTCATAAGATAGAAAATCTAATTAGCTTTGTAGGAATATAATTATTTTATTTTCAATTGATGCTTAAAAGCAAAAGTTATAATACAAAAGTCCAAAATTCAGAACTTAATGGGGAGTGAAACAATTTTGCAAGAAGACAAAATTAAAATCAATTTTTTTTCCTAATAGAATAATTTTTGTCTCCATTTGAAGCTTTGATTCATTTTCTTTGGACTAGTAATGAAAAAGTTATAGACAATATTGTTTTTTTAGGTAGTTTTAGCATCTTCTTAAAATAACTTGAATTTTTACCACATGATCTCAAACAAGTTAAGTACAAGATCATATAGTTTCATTCTAAAAAATGTTTTTTTGTTTTCATAGATGAACATAGTAGAATTGGCAATTTTCAGTGGTTTTGATAGAAAAATGGTTTGAGTCCCTTAGAGGTTTAGCAATCTAATATATGCACAATACGTATAAGGTGAAAGAATAAATTTCTTTATTTAGAGAAATAATTTAAAAATGATTTCATATTTTTCAACCTTTTTTCCTCATATATGAAATTAACATGATTTCTTTTAGGTGAAAATTCCATTCAATGTATTGTCATATATAGGTCATCATGTTTCCATTTGTAGACTAGTTATAAAAATTGACAATTCTTCAATATAAGTGATAGTTGTGACTTTCAATGTACATTTTGTGATCATTTTGTCCTTTTAAACAACCATTCATTTTGTGCTTTCAGTACACACCTCCTTGACATTTTATTGCACTACTCTAAATGAGCTTTGATCTAAAATAGTAATAATAAGAGTCCTATTTTTATTCCCAACTAATCAAAAAAATAGTAGCCTAACCTATGAAAATAGGTGGCTAATAAAAAAAATGGGTTGGCTCCCGTACAGACCTTTAATTTAGTTATCACTAGTGTGCCTTGTATTGTTGCTACAGTCAAATCCAAAATATAAGTAACTTTTCAATTTTGTAATGCATGAAAACTTTGAAATTCAATAACTCTCACACGGTAGGTCCAAATGCTTCAAAACCAAGTCCATGCACCCCTCCTTGCCAAGGGTTTTTAGATGGTATCAAGATTGCAACCAAAATCAACGTAAAAGTAATTTTTTATTTTTTTAGAACCGAATATACTAAAAAATTCATAACTTTCTCGCCATGAGTCCAAATGCCACAAAACCAAGCCCGTGCATCCCTTCTTGCCAAGGGCTTTTTGATAGTACTAAGCACACCACGGAGGGATGCACAGGCCAAGAGATTTCAATGTAACAAACAAAACAAACAAACTACATGTCTAAAGGTATATATACTTTGCCTTGAATTGTAGCAAACCTTGATGACATTGAGTAACTTAAATGAGTCCCTTCCATTGGTTAATTAAAAAAAATTAACACTAAAGATTGTTACATCCCTTACCTTGGGCCTTGACATGAAAATTAAGTGTAATTTAACCCCTAAATATTCAATGTTTTTTTTGGAGTTTTTTGGAATTTGCTCTAAATTGAACAAAAAATCAACTTTTTAATTAGTTATATCAATTTTTTTGAATTGTAACCATACAATTTCAAATTAGATATATAATAGATATCACAAGGGAAAGTCTTTTGGTCTTCTTTTCACTTGTCAAATCTAAAAAATTGGTCACCAAAAAAGGAAGAGGTTAAAGGGCATAATTTGTTTAATGCCAATTGATTTTTAGCTTTTAAAAATCTAATCTATAAGTTATTTTTAATGAATTTTTAATGTAATTTTTTCACAAGGATTTAGTGTATTTAAGGTTCATTTCCAAAAGCCCTCAGTAGCTCAACCTTTAGTATTCACTTTGCAGGACATAAAATTGTGCATAACATTCAGTAGCCCATGGAAGGACTACCTTCCCCTTGGTGAAGTCCCCATCACCTAAATTCATACATAAGAGGTTTTTCGGGGGTGTTGAGAGACTGTTTCAGCCTCATTCCCCATTTCTGTGAACCAGCCTTGCTGATCAGAATAAAAAAATATTAAAAAAATGAAAAAATGAAAAAAATGAAAAAATAATAATAAAAAAATAAAAAAATAAAAAGTTTTAATATATATTTTTTAATTTAATAAAATATTATTATCTGATGTGGCCGTCTCCCTGCCACATCAGATCACTGTAGATCAACTGCTGTAGCGAGTTCCGACAGGCCGGGAACTCGCAGTCTCTCAACTATGGAAGAAAACCTCTTATGTGACATTTCTTGGAATTGCAATTTTAGTTACTGATTGGAGTGGAATACCATTGGTGCTGGATGGAATGGTGTGGGATATTCCACACCATTTCATCCGCTGGGAGGCAGTGTGACAGTCTGATACTGAATGTAATGTGTATTCTAAAGTGGACTTCATTTGCAATTTCTAACAAAATCTTGTCATGGATTACAAAACCCAAATGATCTAGTGGTTTGCAAGATAGTGACCATGTAGAACATTGAACACACATGACCATGATGTTGTAGGACATTGGCGTGGATGAAATTGTACAAGACAACCACCACCACCATCCTATACAAGGCAATTGTTTTAGGATTTAGGGTAGCAAATTAGGTTTTTAGTGTTTTTTTAAGCACATGATGTACCCAACATATCCTACATTGTTTGTCTCTCCTTCTACCATCCCATGCAAAGAGGTGTTTTTACAATCTAAATGCAAATCATTTGTTCCAAACTACAAAACAAAAAAACAAATTACAAGTTACAAAACACAGATCACATAAAATTGAAGTAATTTTTAAAAATTCTTCTAAATAACATTTTGTGGTGCAATTTAGACAATAGATTTTTAAAGTTTATGTAGGACATGGAAATTGCACACACATGCTTGAAGTTTTTGATAATACTAAAACACTCGAAGTATTTATTATATTGAGGATCCATAGAACAATGAAATTGCTATGAAGTATAGGATTAGGAGATTGATACGGGTGGAACTTTCCATGTCCTACATAAACTTTGAAACATGTTGTCTAAATTGCACTACCAAATGTTGTTTAATAGAATTTGTAGTTTTTGACAAATAATTTGTATTTAGATTGTAAAAACACCTCTTTATATATACATGGAATGGTAGAAGGAGAGACAAACAATGAGGGATATGTTGGGTACATCCTGCGCTTAAAAAAGAACTAAAAACCTAATTTACCGCCCTAAACCTAAAATGGTTGCCCTGCACATGATGGCAGTAGTCGTTGTCTTGCACAATTTCATCTATGCTGATGTCCTCCACCGTCACGGTCATACCCATTCAAAGTTCTACAAGGTCATTGTCTTGTGAGCTATGTGATCAACCAAGTCTTGTGATCTAGGACAGAATTTTGCAGGTAGGGCCTACTTTGAAATGCATTATTTAATGTTTTGCGTTCAGTTTGTTCTTTGTTTCTCTTGGAATCAACCCTGGTTTTAAAAGAAATTAAATCAAAATACAAAAAAAATGAGTGTAGCAAGTTAGTAAGGTAGAACCACCTATACCGAATCAAATAAGTCTTCCAATTTGGATCATAGCCGAGACTACTTTCCTACTTGGTACTTCTAGCACACTTTAAAACACTTTGGGACATGTGTCATGACCTTATTAGTTCCAACCTAAAACATAGGGAAAAAGTTCATTCCAAACTTTGATTGCAAATCTCTTCTAACTTTGATTAGAAATAGCTGCATCCTATAGGTTGGGTATGGATCCTTGATTGGGAATAGGTGGTCCTACCTTATACGTTAGGCAGCGTTCTGCCTTTTTCCCACTTGAATCATGAATGCACACCCGTATGAATGAATGAACTGAATGCAGCCAGGGTCTCTGCACTCTGTAATAACTTCAAAGTAAGCAAGTAAGTTAAGAAGTGAATTCTGTTTTTGTTTGGAGTGTTTTTTTGACACAAATGAAACAGAATTTCATTGCATAAAATAAGAACACAAAACCACCAGCCCCAGGTGGCCAGGTGGGTGGAACCACAAAAAGTTAACTAACTGAACATCTGTTCAGTTGGTGAGAAATCTGTCACGTAAGTTAAGGGAGATTCCACGCAACTGAAGCCTATAAGTTAAGTTATGTTCCGAATTAGGCAAATTCAGGAATGTTTCTGTGGACTCCATCTGGAGAAGGACAACTGAAGGACCGACTTGCAGTCAGGGCTGCAGCGCGACTCTTGAATAAGATTTGCGGGAGGCAGGCAGCTTTTGGAAACCACATCAGCCTTACAGCAAGTCCTTCCCAGGGTCCGGGAAATGTTTTGGGTTCTACTAGCTATCTTCCTTCTCTTCCCAAAATGAACCAGTTTTTCAAGTATGGAGTTCCGGTAATTTACTCTCATTTTAACTCAGAATATAGAGATTTTTCACCAATTTTTTTCCCCTTCTTTCAATTTGCAAACGTTTTTTCCTCAAATTCATCCGGCTGATCTTGAACTAGCCGCCGGTTCTTGCCAGAGGGACTCCTTCCACCTCAAACAAAACAAGAACTGAAACTGAGTGAACTGGAGCTTTTTCTCTCTCACTTGCAGTATCTTAACTTACTGCAAAGGTCTTCCTTTATTGGTGTCCCAAAAGAACTAAAAACTGAAAAAAATTGACGAAGGTGGAGGTACCAACACCCAGTTCCCAACCTGTAACTTACGGGTGCACTATTTCCAATCAAGGCCAGAACTGATTTCCAACCAGAACTGGAAGGAGGACGTTGAATCCTGCCTACCATCAAAGCTGGGCCCAGCTGATCTGAGCAGGTGGATTTAACTTACTTCAGGGGAAAATGGAGGATATTTTTTATTTCTTACAATAGGGGGCTTCTTTTGCTTTTTTACCTAGAAAACACAAAGTTTATCTTGCTACAATGGAAACTCGTGCAAATAAGGAATCCAACATAGTCGGAGGCAATGTTTTCTAAAAATGATATTTTTCTAGTATTAGCGAGTAAAAATCATGAATATTCAAAAAAAAAAAAGATTTTTCCGATACAGTATGTAATTTCTACAAATTTTCAAAGTGTTGGCTCCCTAGACCTATGAAACCATCCAGTAGGTGCCCCCAAAACTAAACCCTACGAAAATCAACACTCAACCAACCAGATTCTCCTATGTGTCCTTCAACTGTGTCAGCTAATTATAATTACACATGTGGCGAACACATTAAGGAAAGTCTACTGACACAATTGGGTGAATCTATGGTCCATTCCAAAGAACAGGTGCAGGAATGGATGTTTTGCCCTTAGGCCCAACTTTAATGGTAGGATTTAACATCTAGCAAAGTTGAATTGCATTTTTTTGGTCCTTTTTGAAGTTGAGACTAATAAGGTTATGAGACATGTTCTAAATTAGTAAGCGTAGAAAGTAAGAAGTAATAGGTGGAAAAGTGATTCTTGAATGATCGGAATTGGAAGACTCCAAACATTGGCTATTGGTCAAAAGTACTTTTTACTTCCCAAAATTAACAATAATTTCAATTTCGGGAATTAAATTTTTTTTAAAATTCTATCTCCATATTTCCTAAATCCTTCATGAGAAAAATTATGACCATGTCATATTATGGACAATCTACTGGGAAATTGCTTAAATGGTCACTTATTACTAGTGCCTCAACCTTCAATTATCTAATTTTTCCACTTTTTTTTTTCAAAGATTCATTTTTTGCACAACTAACATAGTGAGTACTTTGGGAATTTTTTTAGCTTTATTAGCTACCCTCTATGAAGGTCAGAATCTAAAGAAATTATGTCATTTTTTAGAAAGAAAGAGACACATGTCATCTTGTGATTGGTGTGAGGTAATGTGGTTCTTATCAAATCCAACATGGAAATTCAATTTTCATACTGTAGTGCCAAATCAAACCTTCACGCATGGTATTTTCCTCCAATTTTCACAAACAACTTTTCCAATTCTTTCTCTATGGTTCACTAGAAATAAAAATTTCTACATTTTTTCACCATATTCTTGACTTGTGCTTCTAAAAATCCATGTGGCTATTTTTTCATTTTCAACGGCTTACTTTGTGCTAACCACCAGTTTGTCTTGAACATTGCGCAATATATCAACAACATAGTGTCAATTTCTGTATCTAAGAACTAGCCACCCACCTTTCTAAGTCGCTATTGCAAAATTCCAAGTTCATTATAACTTGTAAAGATTGAAAAGATAATATAAATCAACCTATCTCAATGCAAATTAGCAATTGTTATAAGGCTTCGGAAAGATAGTACATGTTACCTCTAATTTCCAACTATAGACAATTTTCTAAAAAGTGTCAGTATAATTGGAGTAAAAAAAATTCAATTACAAATGGCATTTCAAATAACTTTTTGGAAGGGTTCCAATGAAAAATGGCAATGCTATCAAGTTAGTATATGATAGCCATAATTTTCCTACCTAAATAATCTTATGACAACTTGTTGCTATTTTCCACCAAAATTACATATGTATTAATGAAGCATGGGATGTCTTCAAAGCAACTACCTCATTACACTATATTTTGACAAATTTGCATGGTAATGGATTGTCGTTTTATGCAAATGGAGGGACTTTATAGATGGCAATAAAAGGTGATGAATGGTGAAGGATTGATTTATCTAAAACCCTTGCATCATTATCCTTAGTAGCAATACTAGTTTCAACAATATCCTTGACCTTGTTCTTGCAACCTTGTCTCCCTTCTCCAACAATGCAACAAATCTTTATGTATATCAATGGCTTAGAGTTCCTATATTCCCTTCATTGGTAATGCCAATGTTTTTGAATTGAGCCTAAAAAAATTGTTCAAACACTTTTGTAGATTTTTTAGAAGCATCTTTCCATTATTTTTTAGTCTTAAGTTCTTAGAGACGAATTTGTGATGTAAGTGGAAAAAATGGAGAAATTTAATAATGCTTCAGTTCCATTTCAAGCCTAGTACAAAAAACTTCTATAGAAATTGTGTAATTTGAATGATAGTTAAAAGTTTGAATAATTTATAAAAAATTATATATAATATACATAAAACCACAAAAGACAATATTAGAATATATATATATATATATATATATATAATTTTATAGGTTTAATCTATGGCCTTAATCTATTGAGGCATTTTTGCTAAATTTGAATTTTTAAAGGGTGCTTTACAATACATTGTTATTAATCATCATATCTTAATAACACCAATGCCTTTGGGAATTCATTTCCTATTTTTAGAAAATAACTCAAATACAAATTTACAACATCTTAATGGCATTTACACTATCCTTCTCATAAATGCCTAGTGGTGATTAAATCCAATTTTTAAATGAATAACATATTATTAAATATAGATAATAAAAATCATATTCATAAATTGGTCATAATAAGCAAGGATCTTAGTTAAACCTTTAACCCTATAGAGCTCTAATGTCCAATTTCTAAATGACAAACAGATTAAAAACTACTTTCTTTTTTCATTATTGCTTGGGTGAAAGTCATTTTAATTCATGAAGATACTTTATCAAGTTGTTGTGCTATCCAATGATTGGATTTGGTATTACTAGAGTACATTATTCTTCTAAAATTACAAATTTGAAAATATGTCAAATGGTTGACCAAGCCAAGATTGCATTGACTCTAGTTCAAAACTAGATTTGCAAAAATGACATCATAGATTTAATGAACACAAAAACTTCAAAAAATCACCATAGCAAGCTCAAATCCGTTTCAACAAATTGTAATTAATAAATGACAATATTTTTCTTATAATTGAATTTAGAAGGAATTTTACAATTTTACTTTCAAAATGTATAGAAAAATATTGGCGAAAGCATTGGTGAATCTAACCATATGGATGGAATCTAGAATTTAAGTTTTACAACTTTTACCTCTATACCAAATCCAAAATATTCTTCTAAACAATACTTTATTATGACTTTCTCCAAATCATCAATTTTGGAAAAGATTCTAGATGTTTAGGGATTAAATATGGAATTTTCAAATATAAAATGAAACCTAAATATTCTTCACCATGAAGGCTATTATGATTGACACTTTATTTATCTAGTTTTTGCAAATGGAATCACATACATTCTATGAGCAATAAAAAAAATTGAATTATTTCAAAAGGAATTTGAAGATATTGTAGATTATTGAAAAATATGTGAAGACCATTCAAGAGTTTCTAAGAAAATTCTAAGGTTTTCAAGGCCAAAAATCTATAGTAGATTGGGATTAGGTCCCTCTACTTTAACCCTGAAATGCCACATCAATCGTTAGTTGGCTAAAGGAAGAGTCAATGAGTGCTTTTACTATATAGAAGATATATTTTTTCATCTATTTTTTGGATGGGAGGTGTTTGAATATATGTTTCTGAAAGTTTGAACTTTGACCTTGACAATATGGCTCCAAGATTTTCCATTTATAAGTTTTTATTTTACTATTGGTACCCAAGAAAGGTGGGATGCAACTTTGAACTAGATGACTTAGAAAATAGGCTTGGGAGGATCACACCCCTTTATGTTTGGTATCCATTACATGTCTTTACATTTGGCAGCCATATGCAATAGTGGGGTATTGCTTGGGGGGGTATTTATCTATTTCCACTCTTTTTTTCCTTTCCTATCGATTGATAAAAAACTACTAGCATGTATTTATTTGCACCCTATTTTTTGGTAAATGGATAGGAAGACTATTTTTGGCACCTTATTTTTTTTGGACATTTCAAAATTATGGAACATCAAGAGGAATATAAACATCTTGCAAAAGCAAGCATGTGAGCAACAAGTTTTCCGTAGCGTTTCAACAAACAATAAATTTTCTATAGCATTTGAACTAGCATTGGAAGCAACATGCAATACCGATAGCATATTATGGAAAGGAAAATTGAATAAAAACAATGACAAAAGCATACCATTGAAGAAGAAAAAAACTTTCTAGAATAGATAACCTACGAGCTACAATATGCATTCAACAATAGTATTGTACACAATCTATAAAAGAAGAATATGCTAAAATACAAAAAAATTGAAATTATAATAATTTAATATACCATATGTGTTTGCAAATACATACATTAGTAGTCTTAACCCACCAAGGAACCTAATATTTACAGCTTGAGGGCTTACATACAAAGTTCATCCACAAACAACAACTATATATCAACATATAGTTTCAATATGTTAGAATGAAAGAAAAATTTAAAGAAATAACAACTTATGGATTTTTGCCAGAAGTCCCTTAATTACAATAAGGATAGTAGTTGTAGCAATCCACATTAGGGTTAAGAGCTAAGACAAGAATAGAAATGCTAAAACAATACAACAAAATTTAAAGAGCACCATGCATACATGATCCTAGGAGCACTTCCTACCAATCCAAAGCCATGTTACCATCCTCCTAAACCACTCATTAACAAATTGAACCTATTAAGCATTTTTCAAGGGCCCTAATGTTTGGCACCTTTTTTTTCTACTATACACGAAAAAGGGGGCCTTTTCTTCTACCCTATTTTATATATAATCATCTATGAGATATAAATCCAATGATGTGGTAGATTTACCAATAGTATAAATTTTCCTTTAACGAATTAAATTGACCCTATTTTTTTTAATATCAAGATATGCCATTTTCAACTATACAAGAAATTATCTCCCCGAGAAAATAGGATGTTAGATAAAACAATTGATTGTGCTCAAAAACCCTAATAGTGGATATTCAAGAATGACCCATTACAGATTTTTTCAATAGTTAAGATTTTGGCCACAATCAATGCCTCAACTAATTAGTAATGAAGGAAATAGTGACCTTATTAGGAACTTCCAACCTTTGAATGCAAATTCATTGTAGAAAGTGACTATAAGCTATTACTATTTGGATGAAATTTTTATATAAAAATAAACCTTTTGTGAAATTTAAAGTTAAAATGTCTCATTTTTTTAATTGGAAGAATGTACATCTTGACTAAAATTACATGTTACAAGTTTCAAAAAATTTAAATTTTTATTCATTGAAATCTAATTGATTGAAATTATACCTCACAATTTTAAACTATTTAGTTTTCACTCCATAAATTGAAAAGAAAAGAAAAGAAAAAATCTATGCCCTAAAAGAATTTGACCTCGAATATGTGACAAGTTAATAATCATCAACGATGATTAATTTGAGTTTTGCCAGTTTAATTTTACGATTTAAAAACAACAACCCGAAGTTGTTTAATTTACGATTTGAGACCACACATGAGTGGGTAATGGAATTGCAGAATATGTATTCGATAACCTTCGAGCTGCGGTAGCGGCAGGAAGGTTATCAGACATAACCGGTTGTCACTTTTCAATCACAACCTTTGATCTTCACGATCCAAGGGTGTAGAAAGCAAGTTAAAAGGAGAGAAGGTTATGAGATACAACTTGTGATGGTGGTGGTGATGGGTAGCCCATGGCATAGAGCCACGTTAGCATTGAAAAAGTCAACAACCAGTTTTGGCATTATGCTAAACATACATCCAACTTAAGTTACACTAAATAAAATAAAGTAGATTATTGAAGTACAGGCACTACCATGGCTTATGAAGTTAATTGATGAAGAGTCATGTAGGCTCAAGATTTGGGCTGCATGTTGATCTGATTGGATTCTTTGATGAAAGTTGTTATTTTGCAGCAGGGCCTGATATGTACACAGCAGCTACATGACCCAACTACCAGTAGACTTTGGTGGGGACTTTGGATTTTGGTCAATGCATCAAAAATTGGCAGTTTTGGGCAATTTTTCTTGGAAAACACCCTTTGAGCTTTAGGGAGTACAAAGTACAAATTATAAATCGTGGATTTTTCACCAATTTAAAAAATAAATATTTCATTTAAAAAACAACAACTATATAAACAACAAACTTGAGTAGATACCCAATATCAACATTTTCAATTGACCTTGTGAAACACTAAAAATGACCCATTTCAAGAGCAATAATTTCATTGGTTAATGCATTTGGATTTGAAATTTTGGAAATGAACATCAATGGATTAGTTGAGAGCAACATTTGAATGAAAATACTTGATTGTTTAAATTTTTAATAAATAATTTGGTTCATTGATGAATTTCTGAATTTCTGAATTGAATTGTTTAAAATTAAGAAGTTTAAATATTCAAAATTACAATTGAAGAATTTATAAATTACTAACTTGATCAATTTTTATATTGTAAATTAAAATTTCAGTATTTGAAAATCCAAAAACATATAGATTTGTAGATTTGAAATTTTTTAACAATTTGAAGTTGATTAATTACTAGTTGATTAATTGTTAATAAGGAGAGCAAAAAAGAGATTCAATGGAAGAAGACTAGTTATCTTTTTTATCCATGCTAATTTTTAGTGACCTTGAAATGATCCTTGGTATGAATGTAAGCTTAGTCAAGTATAAATTATTCAATAGAAAAAGAAATAGTTCATTTTGAAAAAAAGGGATATGACATCTACAAATTTGAATTCTTTAAATTTAACAAGATATTGAAAACAATAATAATATGTGTCTTCCAAATTAATTATGTACAATTGATTTATAAATCATTAAGTTTATAATGTGGAGGTCAATAATTATTTTAGAATTTTGAATCTTTACAAATTCAAATTTTTTTAATTTCTAGGTGAGATTTTTTAATTTCAAACAATTGGAATTATTGAGAAGAGTGTAAGAGATATTGAGAAGAGTGTAAGAGATATTGAAGTGTAAAGTATTGAAATAATATTAATCCTTATATCTATGTAAAGCAAATCTTTTGAAATTCAAAATTACCTTTCATGACTCCTGGCACAATTCACCCTACCAGTTCTTTCTTTTTGTCTCTAGACTATCAAATTTTATATGTCAATAAATAGTTGAATCAATCCAAAAGGAAAAAATGTATTCAAATTTTTTGTTGTACATTAAAATTTAATTTTAATAAATTAATAATTAAATTTTGAATTTTCAAATTGAATCAAATATAAATTTAAATGTGCATTCCCAAAAATTTCGAAAATTTCCACCATGTAGATTGCAAGATATTATTGTAAAAATCAAATTTTTACCACTGCGGAGATCCGGGCAGCTGCACTTCAAAGGGTCACATTTGTATGAAAAAATGTCCAAAATGTTTGTAACTCTTTGGATTCATTCTTCAAATCAATTTGTCTACATGCTTCAAAATTTTCAAATCAATTGGAATTGTACAACATGTACAAAAAAAAAGTAAGTAGAAAGAAGTATAGAATGATTCAAATTACTAAATTGTTAACAATTAATTTATTGAATTAAGAAATGCCAATCCCAATGGTTGTAATGTTGTAATAAACAATATACACCCAATGCTTTTGTTTTTTTTCAAAAAATTAAAATCTGAATTAAATAAATAACTTCAAAGTTTATTTTGGAGTAAACATTTCCATAACTTCCTACAAACTACCCACAAACTACCCACAAACTAAAATTTCTCATAACTTTCATCTCATTAATCCAAATGGCATGATTCAAAGCTTCTAAAAAACCAAATTCAAATTTTTATTTCTTAAAAAAGTATTTTTTGAAGAAGTTTTTTGAGTTGCCAAGGCTGCTCGCCAAACAATAAAATTC
This sequence comes from Thuidium tamariscinum, assembly GCA_947034885.2. Taxonomy (NCBI): domain Eukaryota; kingdom Viridiplantae; phylum Streptophyta; class Bryopsida; order Hypnales; family Thuidiaceae; genus Thuidium; species Thuidium tamariscinum. Next base: position 35,784,870 of record OX344750.2, read on the forward strand.
ACATATCATGCAATAACTTTTTAACCATGGAGTCAAAAGTTATGAAAATTTTTTGGCCTTAAAGATACTCCTTGGATGCATATTTAGTGAAAAATTTCAAAGAAAAGAAACAAAATTCCATCCATAGTAAGCTGCCAAAAAATGCAGTTTGGTCTTTTAGGGGTTAAATGGAGTGTTTACACCTACCTACTTCATCAATGAGAGTATTAGATATTTTGAAGAACATGCACTCTTTCCTAGATAGGAAATACATTTAGAACCCGCTCCATTTAAGGATCTCCTACTTTAATAAGTAGACTACAAAATTTTAATTTGGAATTCAAAGAATTGAAAAATCCTCAAATTTACAAATTTGTAAATTTTAAGATTTTACAATTTCAAACAATTTGACTAAAAATATTGTCAAGCAAGTACTCCCTCTTTTGAGGTGTATGAGGTAGTGCCAAACCATGTACTAACTTAATTGAAAGGTATTTGGGGAATAATTTTGGTACATGTGTTATTTTTGCATTGATAATCAAACTTTTACTCAAATTTTGGAAGGGATACAGACGCAAATATTTTTTTGAACTTGAAAACTTTCAAAAAATCTTAAGAACTGTAAGAAGATAAAAAAAAAATAGAATTCTTCAATAATAAATTGGCTGTATATTTACAAATCACATACAAAAAATTTACATATGGTAGCGGAACCCATAACTGTAAAATAAGTACATTTGGATATGTTCTAGGGTAGTAGAAGGTATAACAAATATTTTCAAAGGTGCATTGACAGAAATGATGGAGTTTGCAAAAAAATTCATAATTTTACCTCTTGAATTGAAAGTACTATGAATTTTGAAATGCGAAAGTTGGACTTGACCATTGACCAACACTTAGAGTCATCCTATTTTGATTATTCAAGAACTACTTTTCCACACATTGATTCTTACTTTCTTGCTCACTTATGTATTATGAATTTATTGGTTTAAACCTTGAAAATTACAAAAACACAGGCTACAAGGAGAAAATGGAAATCCATTCCAACCTTAGTTGGATTTATAATACACCATTGAGTGCCAATGGGGTACTGATTAGGAATGGATCCCTCTACCATTCTTGAATTCTCCTTGAATTCATCCAATTCTTAATCCTATTTTGAAAATCCTAATTCAATAAATACAAATTGATTGTATGTCTATGTACACATCAAGCCCCAAAGAATTAGATATTTGAATTTTTATAGATTTCAATTAGGATTTGACTTCTATTTTTCTTCCCTTGAAGAAATTACAAGGAAGAAAAAGAAGTTGGCCCACGCAAAGACGTTCCCAAATTAAATGTGTGTCATTAGGCTTGAAATGATAGTAAGTCAATACAAAAATAGTGGTTGGAATGCCATCAAAAAAGGTTGTCCACTAAACCACTTCACCCTACAAACTAGATCACCAATAGAACCAACTTCAATAATCTAAATAACATGGAAATTGGCCAAAATACAATAGAATTTGAGATACAACTTGCAAATGATCATGCTCTTATAATTTTTCACTACTCAACCAATATCCAAAACAACATCATCTAAGAAAAAGTAGAACTTGACATCGAGCTTGATACATTTAGATAGGGATGCATACTTGGATTCACATCTAATAGTATCATGCATGGCAACATTTCATGTCATTCTTTGACGAAGTTGCATGAGATTTTTCAATAAAACAAGTGCATATAGATCTACAATTTTGCATTTTAAACTATAGCATATATATATATATATATTGATTCAACATTGTTTGATTACAAACCTTTCTAAAGGAAAATTCCAAATGGCATTTAAAGAACCTCAATAAGTTAAACAAAAACAACTTAAAAGCAAAAGTAGCAAAACATAACTTGAGATTTGAGAAGAATTCTACAGTCATCAAAAGGATAGCAAATACTCATCAAACCATTTTAGAGACTTAATGTTCAAATTTTACCACATGGCAAAATCAAAGTGGTATAAGAAGACCTAAAAGTTCTCACACAAAAAGTTTTTCTTACAACTTTGGTAAAGTGTAAATCTCCATGACACATTGCAAAATAATTTTTTATAACCCTAATCTCTCTACGTGGGTGGTCAACATTTTCAACAATGACATTTAAAAAAAATTACATCACTAGCAATGGAAGGAGATCTTTTATAATCTCATCGTAAAATGATTGATTTTCCACTTGTGGGAAGAAGAGGGTAGGCAAAGGTGGGGCTACATGCCTCTTTAGGGGAGATAGTATATCTTAAAGATTTAGTGTTGAATTTACATTAATCTTTCTATCCATGGAGAGCTTATAAAAATTATTCGTAATTTTTGGCCTTTGAGGTTCATACTATACCTTTTATGCTTCTTTGTGCAACTCATTGATTTCAACCATTTTTTTCTTATCTTATTTGTCTTGCCTTGTAATTGGATCAATAAGAAGATTGGAATTGAAAAAATAATAATGTCCTTCATATTTACATATATGGTTCATATGTTAATAATTGCATCTCTTTATACTATCAACAAAGTACTAATATATCATCATTGACTAAAACTATCTATTGCAATAGGACATTCCACTACTCAAGTTTAGTTTTGCAATGATCAAATTATTTACTCCAATTAGTTGTGGCATTTTAGGCTACCTCATATGCTACATTTTAGAATTGATGAAACTTTAAAGTGAAATAAAATCTAAATAAATTAATGTCCTTGATTTTTTAAGATGAAAAATCACTTGGTTCTATTTTGACATCAAAAGATTTTTAAAATAATATTCATGATGTGTCCAGGTTGTGAAGTTTTCATGTAATGGGATTCTACTATCAAAATTGATGTTTTAATCTTAAGAGAACTTGGAGAAGTTCCTCAAATATTATAAATAGTTGCATTTAAAATTTGTTTGAATTTTTGTTTGAATAGACATTGAATTGAGATAAATTGTTTGTAGTTATGTTACCTTTATTATATGACCATAATTTTAAGTTTGACGTATAAAGAAGAAAATAAAAGGCTACAAATTATTTTGAAATTTCTAAGCAATCTTTTTATAATCAAACATTATAAATTTTCAATTCATAAGTGATATTGGTGCGATTTCTTTTCCCTTTCGATTTGGAATGCATTTTGTCTTAGAATGTATGCTTACAATATTAAATCTCTTCTAAACTTTGTTTCTTTATACGTTCTCAAAGCATATCCTACCAAGCTCGAAAAGTGCTTCTGCATTTTGTCATGATGTAGAAATCAAAATATGATTATGTTGTTTTTCTAATGGTATCCTTCTATTTTTCAATTGCAATCTCAAGCAATGCTTAATCCAAAGTAAAATTATAATATTGTTAGTTCCAAAGTAGGAAATGCTATCATATGGGCCTAGAAGTCTATATAGACACCTTCTATATCATTATAAGTGTCTATATTATATGTATTCATGTTATAGAGTTATAGTATACATACCTTATAGGTACATGTGTACTCACATGCTAGCAACATTAGTTCGGAAGTCTTCAATCAAGAAGTAAGGCCCTAATTATTATAAATACTACAAATCCAAATGTTTTTATTCATTAATTAAACACTTGCATATTTTGTCTCATAGCATATTGGTGGTCTAATACACATGCAACAAAAGTGCATCCAAAAAGTATCATTTGTTGAAATCATTATATGTCTTTTCAAGACTATTAGATATATTTTATTTTGACAAATTTCCAATAATGACCTTTAGGTAGGAATTGGTTTAGCTATTATGAAGTAACCTTTGGCTGATTTTTGAATTGACATATATAAGGTCCACTTTGTGCCCATGAGAGGCTTTTGTGACAAGTACAACTAAAATTCAAGTCATAATTGAAATGATGGAATGAAACTAAGACTAAGGTAATGGAGTTTCAAAGTTATATAGCTAAAACTTTTCTTTCTTTGTAAAATTTGTATCTATGATCCTAGGAATTGGTATGGAATTGAAAATTCTTGATTTATATTGTATATGACTTATTTTCAATGTTGCCTCAAATGTTTAGAATTGTGTGAGATTGAAAGTAAGAAACCTAGAGTTGAAAATGCTATGAAAAAGGATACAAAGGTAAAGTTGATTGAGTTGGTGAAGCCTTTTTCTTATGTTGCCAAGAAATTGATTAGAAGTTTGATGAAGATAGTCTTTTGGAATTTGTGTGAGTAGTGATTGAGGTTTGGAAGAATTTTTATTAAATTTTTATCATGTTCTTGAATTACTTGACATAAAACCACATTTAATATGCACTTTAATCTACATATTGATGTAGACAAAAGATGACAAGATTTTCATGAAAGACTTGGTTTGATAGAATTTAAATGAAAGAGTTAGTATTCCAAAGAGTGTAGTTCTAAAAATTTGGATGTATTTGTTGTCCAAATGAAATAATTCTATAAATTTGGGAGAAGCCTAACATCATGTTGAATATTGGTATGGTTTATCTATTAGTTGACTCTATGTGTGCTATTTTGGAAGCAATCTATGAGTGATTTTAATAGAATGAAAAGATATGCACTTTTGCTCTAAAGCACTATTACAAGTTTGAATTTGTATCTTCTTAAGAAGTAATAAAACATACATTTCAACTTATATTCTATTCATAACTAAATAACATGGATATACTTAGAAATGTGCAAGAGCCTTATGCCTTAAGTAATGTATACAATCAACATCTAATAATTATTTAGAATTACAGTAGAAGAAATTTGAGGGCAAGAGAAGCCCATTTCAAGGCTGTTTGTGCACGTTCCCTATACTGACAAGAAACTACAAACTAGTCCTATTGGCTGGAATTTTTGAATTTTTGGAAAAAAAATTTTAATTTTAATTTTTTCAAAAGTTTTCAAAAGTTTTAAGAAGCCTAAAACCGAATTAAATGTTTTTGAAAATTTTGAAAAATAATTAAAAGTTTGAAAAATCAATATTTTCTCATGTGGCAGTCTTTCAACCACATCAAATTCTTGATGTGGCACATTCCTATAGTCCGGGAACTCAAAATAACTTGTAGTCTCCAATGCCTTCAAATTTCATCTAATGATTTATCTTTAGAAGATCCTTTGTATATATTGGAGGGTTGCTATTATGTGAACTTAGGAGTGTAAGCCTATGAACCTAGAAGACTATACACTTATGATATGGATTTTCTTTTAAAAAACCTTTTATTATTATAGTGTATTTATATTATAGATACCTATATACCTATATTATGGGTGTTCACATTCTAAGTACCTTCAATGCTTGTATATATACTTATATATGTGCTCAAAGCTTACATACTCACAATTACATGTTCACATACTAGCACTATTAGTATATGTTGCCTTCTCCTTTACATTTTTTTTCATTTCAAATCTCATGCTCTATTTTATTGTTTTTTTATATTCACCAAGTGAGTGATTGTCATTAACCAAAATCCTAACATACATTTGAATCCTAAAATATATTGATACATTGATTTTAAACAAGATTTTATTTTTTCCCAAACCTAAACAATTGTTATAAATATTGATTTAAAATCCCCATTAGGTGGCAATTAAGGTCTTTCTATCCAATAATAGGTCTTGGAAACCTTTGATTGGACATCATTGGTAGCATAGAGAGCAATTGAGATCTAATATCATCTAGTAATTTGAAGATAAATCCATATCTACATTTTTTGAAGTTAGATGATTTTTTGCAAATTTTGAAAGTCAATATAGTGAGGCACTTTCAACTAAAAAGTTTTTTTTTTTAACATTCATGGAATGTTTTAGCTTTCATTAGTGGTTTTAAGAACCTATTGAACTTACATTAATCTTTGTAAAGTAATTGCTCATCAAGTTGAAAATTTGAAACCTAGGTGGGTTACTTTGAAGTCAATTTCGAAAGTGTGAAACTAAATTTTTTTTACCATATATAGATGCACTTTTCTATGAGCTTTCCAAAAATCTAATTATCTTTCCAATTGGATTACCAAATCAAAATTTTTAGGGCTTAAAAGTTTAGAATTAGTTTGGCAATGTACTAATAGTGAGGGCAAGCAATTAAGCAAGGTAAACCTACCTTTGATAGATTATCTCCCTATCTCCCATGGAGATGCAACCCTCAGCCCCCTTGTCACAGTCCCTTCTTAATTAGAAAAAAAATTCATCGTTGATCTTTTTAAGAAAAAATTTGGCCCCCTCCTTTGTTTGAATTTGGATTGTTGCCAAGTCTTTATTGCTTTTTTCAATTTCTTCTAATTTTCATATAAGGATCCATTAGTGTTGAGATCCAATTTGGAGAGGTATTCAAGTTGCATCTATTGGAGTTACAATTGTTATAAAGATTCTTATTGGTTCTCTATTGGGACGTGTTTTATTGCTCATGATGCTCAATTTAGAGTTTCACTGACATAATGAAGCTCTTTAGGATGATAGAAGTTGTAGAAAGTATGGCATTAGGGTCAATGATGGTGCTTGATTGACACTAGAAGAAACCCTAATTTTATATAATGTTTAAGAAAACATAAAAGTACACTTTTTATTTATTCAAAGGTGTGTCAACTCTAATGTCACCTAAAATCTGTTATATGGGTTGTTTTCAAAGGTAGGTGAAATCACTTGTAATATGTTGTGGCATTTACATGTTTTGGAAAAAAAAACAGGCAAATATCTTGTGTTTTGAGTCTCCAAATTTGTGCCATATTAATGCCATGTGGTGGCTATGTCAAATATGGATAGGACAATGCTTTGTTTTTCATTTTTTTTTCATTATTTAAATTTTCATTTTAAAAATTACAATAGATTCTTAAGAGAAAAAAAAAACCCAAAAAAATACAAAATTGTTGAATTCAACAAGAATTAAGAAACTCACCATCTACCATCAAGAGAATTTTTGATGGTCAAAGAAAGTATTATTTCATTGAAAGTTAGTGAGAATAAAAGGTAGAGAGGTCATATTTATATCCATTATTTGTTCGTGGTGAGACAAAAAGATATGGGAAAACTAGAAGATGGCAACTTGGCTCATTAGAGGAGAATTGAGGCCATTGGAAGATTGCGGGTTCTCGGATTGCGGGAACATAGTTTTTGCCGTGTGAACAGGAATCCTATGTAGTTGAGAGAGTACCACATCATTAAGAAAATTGAAAAAAAATATTTTTGGGGGACTTTTTTTCATATTTCAAGACCCAAAATTTTTCTAATTAATTAATTAATTAGGATAAATGTTGGCTTGACAACGGCCAACAATTATGGGAACAATTTTGGGGAACAGCTCCAAAACGGCCCTTTGGAGGCCTCAAATCCCCTCTAATGATTGTACATGTAGATTTTATTTCAGACATCTAGTGATGTGGTAGTCTATGTTTTTTCTAACATCATTACGAACATATTGTAATATTAAGAACATGTTTGTCTACAACGACATCTATTTGTTCTCCAACTTAATTGCACACATTTTCTACAACATCACATCAAATTTACACTTCTGCATGTGTTCACCACTTAACACATGATGGCAAAGAATTGATGATATGTTTTTTGGAAACAACACCAAAAACGTAGGTTTCTTGTAGTGTAAGTAGGTCAAGCATTTGGTAGGGTGAATGTGTCAGAGTTTCATGGACATTTTTGAGTGGCACAATTTTGTCATGGTTGGAATTGTAGTTCAAGTGCCTCTTAGAATTTTTTGATGTAAAATTCTACATTTTTAAATAGAAAAATGAAATGCATACCCCTTTAAAAATTTGTGTAAACTTGCACAACCAATAGGAAAATGACAGGTGCATCTCTTGTATCAATAATGTATTGTTTTCTCATAAATAAGCACTTTATTACTATTCACCTAGAAGACAATGCATAGACAATTTATAAATGACAAGCACCTCATAAACTACAGACTAGAATCTTAGATCAAGTTATGAAACCCTATTTTTAATAAATGGGATTAGGACTACATTAGGTTAATTTGTGGCTATAATCAATGCCTTGAGCGATGGTCATAGAATTTTAAGTGATTGTCATAGGCCAATTACACCTTTCTAATATTATCTCATCATAAAAAGTTATTTTTTTATTTCTTCATCTCATAGCCATGCTAAGAAATATTATAGCTTGTTAGAAAGCTTGTGCATGCTTTAGGTGGTAAGATGACTATTATAGAAATGATTTTTTGTTGATATGGGCTAGCCTTGAGAATCTTTTGGACAAACTTCAAAAGTTCATAAAAAATTTATACTCTGTCCAAAAAATAAAATTTCAATTGCTTCCTTCATTTCTCGCATTTATCTTTGTATGGAAAAAATTGTATTTTTTTGCTATTGGCAACAAGATAATCCACTCATTCTACCTATCATAGGCATATTTACTATAATCAAGCAAGCTGTAAAGTTTATTTTCAATAACTTCGAAGCCTTTATCTTGCAATCTATGAAGCCAATTAGGCTGAATTTTTTCCACACATTCTCATGATAGTATAGAGAAAGAAAATGTGGTTGAAAATGTTAAATATAATTTCTTTTCCAATTTTCACTCTATGCACTAAAAATAGCAATTTTAGAATAGTTTTAGAACCTTTAGGACAAATTCAAGAGTAAATTTATGAGATTTTTATTTTTTTAACTAATTTTAAAAAATATTTCATGAAGATAAGGAAAGATTTTTATTAATTGTTGGAACAATGATTCTTCTAGAAAAAATAAGTGAAATATTACTCAAGTAGTTACTATTTATTAGACAACCTTGTAATGCAAGATTTTCAAGTATTTTCAAAGTTCAATGATGTTCTATACCCTCTTATGGACATTGGCTTGATACCTATGCATAACATTGTGTATTGTACAAATTTCTTCTCTTTTAGAGGGATCTATTTTCTTTGCATACATGAAGTCATTAAGGGAAATCAAGTAGGTCCCCTATCTCTTTAATGTTGAAAATTTATAGAAAATTATTATGTGAGAGGAAATTTAAAAATTTAAAAATTTAATTCTTTCAAAAATATTTTTGTTAGAAAGAAATCATCATTCAAACTACCTATCTACATGACATTGTTAAATGGGCCTTCAACAACCCAAATAGTTCCTCGAGAAGAAATGCTAATTCTTCTTCCAATCACTACAAGGGAAATGGGCCCTAATCTATAGAATTTTTGACAGAAAAGTGTCCAAAATGACAACCTAATATCCGAAATGACAGCCACAACTTTTGAAAGTTGGCACTTCGTCAATGCGGTCAAAATTGCAATGTTTGTCAAATTCTTATCAATTTCTTAATCAATTTTGACAAATAAAGTTAATGTCTTCTTAGAAACCCAACAAGATTTTACATATAATTTTTATTTTTAGATACAAAATGTCATTGCAATCTTTAACCAATCCGGGAACCAATCATCATCAACACCTAAGCATTACTTGTTTATAGGGGAGTAAAGTTTCTTCTATATATTTGGAGTGGTAGGAGGTTGACCAATCCATGTGGGATATATAAATTCTTGAAGTTATGAGAGCTTATAGTTAAGTTAAGAATCCAAAATATTGTATTAAAACTAGGATTTCAAACCTCATTTAAACATAGTAGAATGTTTTTTTTCAAAAACATTTGAACTAAGATTAGTTAAAATATAGATTGGAGTTTCAAGTCCAAATTTTTTTTTGACACCTAAATGAGGTCTGAAGTCCTAGTTTTAACACAATTTCTATTTCTAACTTAGTGTTAAGTTAGAAATAGGAATTGTGTTAAAACTAGGACTTTAGACCTCATTTAGGCATAGTATAATGTGTTTTTTCAAAAAAAATTGAATTAACATTAGTTAGAAAATCAATTAAAGTTTTGCCTACAAAACTCCGTTTGACATTTCAAGTTTTCAATCAAAAGTTATGAAATTTCAAAGAGGTGTTTGAAATTGTTCTTATTATATTTTTTCAAACTTCCTCTTTGAAATCTGTCCATAACTTTTTATTGAAAACTTGAAATGTCAAACAAATTTTTAGGCTTGAAACTCCAATCTATATTCTAACTAATCTTAATTCAAATGTTTTTGAAAAAAGACATTCTACTATGCTTAAATGAGGTTTGAAATCCTAGTTTTAATACAAAATTTTGGGTTTTTAACTTAACTATGAGCTCTCACAACTTCAAGAATTCATATATCTCATATCATGGGTTGGTTGACCTCCTACCTCCCTATGTGTATGTAATGAGCTTCTATTTTCTATTCAAGATACTGTCAGATAGGATGCAGTTTTAGGAAACCAACAAAATAGGTTTTGTATTTTTCTCAGCTTATATGATTATAGTATGAATTCGTAAAAACAACTTTGTAGATGCACCTATTGTGAATTGTAGACTAACACACAAATGATCCTTTAAACACTCAAAATCAACAACTCCTAAACTTGTATTACTTGTATGAGATTAGCCAATATAGAATCCACCCTCATCACCTTCTTAGCTTTATGTCTACCCATACATTACTACAGAGCTTATTCGAAGTGTCAATAAATAACTCTTAGCTTCTACCTTGTTGGTTCCAAGTATGAGTCCCAAGTATTGGTTTCAAGCATTGGTTCAAGTATCGTCCCCAAGTATCGTCCCAAGTATCGTCCCCTGAATAGTCCCGTACTCCCGTATGCTAAGTTACTACAGTAATGTGAGTCCTGTGACTCCTGTGACTCCTGTCCCATACGCCGACGCGGGAGAATAACGCCTGCAGTCACTGCACTCCCGGAGGAATTGCAACGCGAGCATCTCCGATCTCGGTCGAAAGCAGTGCCGAGCATGCATGCAAGCGGGGCCCAACTCCTCTGATTTGTCCCGGAGAAAGGCACCCTTCGTCCCTTCCATTCTCCAGTCTACTAAACATAGCCCCTCCCGCGTTCCCAATTTTAACTTAAGAAATCCACTGCTCACATCCCTGCAAGAGTGGCGCGGGTTGGGAGAGCGTTCAAAAGCATTAATGACGACCAGCTCCCCGCTCCTGCTCCTGCTCCCTCCTGGAGCGTCGTAAGTTAACCTGAAGCGCTCTTTACTGCTTGGCCTCGCTCGCAGGCTCACACTCTGACACCTCTTGCCACTTCTCTTGTTTGCATTCCGCTGGAGCTATCTTAGCTTCCTCCTGTCGTCACTTCAAGGACCCTGGTGCAGGGCGCCAGTTCGGGCGTCAGTTGCAACGTAACAGCCTGCGCGCTTTGGGGCCTCCTCCACATGGACTCATGAACCCGGTCGATCAGTTGGAAAGAGATCGTCGACGATCGACGCGCACTCGTGGAGACTGAGATCGATGAGTTGTCCGCTTGGGAGGGAAACGAAGTGAGCTGGAAGATGCTCCTGAAGTTGTGTTGAGGAGGCGATCGAGGGAGTGAGAAATTGGGTGGCTTGGGTCGATCTGACGTGCCGGGGCAATGAAAGGGGCAGCTAGCTACTTGGAGTGGAGGACTGAAAAGAGCGAGCTGTGAAACTAATGACGCACACTGCACTCGCACATGCGCACACATGTCGTGAGGCTTACGTACCCGCCATGACTCTTGCTGGTTTGGCTGCGGCGGTGTAGCAAGGCATCGTTTGTGGGGGCGTTTCTATGAGTTGCGGTCCTTGTGAGTTTTTGAATCGGGAAGTAGGGAAGAGCAGGTGGATAGAAGAGGAGCAGGTGGGAAGTGGAGGCAGCTGCTGAATAATCGATGATTTTTAGATAAGGATGTACGTCGACGCCGAGGGGCCGGAAGGAAGCTTTTTTGGTCCTGGTTCGTCTGCCATGTCCGTAACCTCAGGTGCTGCTTTCAAAATTTTTTTTTTTTCCTTTCCTCCGTAAATAGTTGGGCAGATAGGAAGTTAACTTGCAAGGAAGGAAGGAAGGGACAGCCATTGTGAGTGGGTTTGCAATGCTTGTTGGTTTTCGCTGTCACGTCGCTGTGAGTACGAGTGTAACGCCGCTGGGTGTGTTGCAGGGTGACGACTTCTTCAGGTCGGCCGCCATGTCGTCTTCGTCCAGAGGGTTCAGTCACAATGCTGGCATCATCCAGCAGGGCCTGTCTCTGGGAGTAGCATTATCGATTTGGAGACGCTAGTTTGTAGAGGGAAAAAACTCCATGGCAGTTACCTTCGCGACTGGAGCGTAGAATGCTGTCCAATCAATGTGGATGCTGCTGCGGCGGCGGTGAGACTGAGGTAGAGGGTTGTAGACGGCAGGCTGCTGGGAAGAAGGAAAACCCGGGCCGGAGTGCAGCATTCTGACTTCAGGTTTGGTGTTTAGGTTTGTGGGATTGGAGAGCTCAGCTGGGGATTGATGGCCAGGTCCAGAAGACAGAGTTGTTGATAATAAGGAAATTCTCCCGCAAGCAATGAGGCCGTCTGTGCGGTGGTGGGTTTTGGTTGTCGCCGCCACGCTCCTGGCGATGGTGGAGGCGCTTCTAGTGCCCAGTGAGGCGCAGGCCATGCAGAAACTGCAGCGCGACTTGCAAGTACACAAAAGCTCCTGGCCGGCTTCAGAGGATCCGTGCACGCGGTGGCAAGGAGTGCAGTGTATCAGCAACCATGTGGACACCATCAAGCTCAGCCAGCTGCCTCGCGTGCCCAATCGCACTCTCTACGTCGCCCTCGACGGCTTCAAGGCGTTATCGTCGTTACGGGAGCTCAATGCGTCAGGGTTTGCTCTTGGACGCTCCATCCCCGATTGGTTGTTCACGAGCTTAACAGGTCTCGAACTTCTCGATCTCACAGCTAGTGAGCTATTCGGGACAATCCCGTGGACGCTCGCCAATTTAGCAAACTTGACATTCCTCTCGCTCGCGAGGAACAACATCACGGGTAATATTCCAGCTAACATAGGAAACATGCTGAACCTCACTACCCTAAACCTGTCTTGGAACAAGCTGAACGGTCGTATCCCCAGCTCTCTCTTCAACGCAACAGGGTTAGTAGCTATAGACCTATCACATAATAACCTCACTGGGGAGCTTCCACCAACAGTAGGTAATCTGAGAAACTCCCAATTCTTCATAGCGTCTCACAACGAGCTCACGGGGAGTCTCCCTCCCGAGCTAGGGACCCTGGGTTCCATGACGCAACTGGATCTCTCGTCGAATTTTTTCTCGGGTGCAATTCCAAGTGAGTTTTCCCAGCTGAAAAACTTGGTGGAATTCTCGCTCGCAACCAACAACATCTCCGGGGCGTTCCCGACGACTATCACGAATTGCACGAACCTGCGCACGCTCAACCTGCGGCAAAACGTGATGCGAGGCTATCTTCCAGAGAACATAGGCGAGTTACGGAGTCTAAAAACGCTAGACGTTTCCAGCAATAGGGTGACAGGCCTGTTGCCTTCGTCGCTGCTCACCTTGGTGAGCCTCAACACGGTCGATGTTGCACACAACTACTTCTACGGACCCATTCTGGACCTTGCCAACGTGGAGTTCCTGAATGTTTCCTTCAACTTTTTCAATGGGAGTGTGCCGGTGGGGCTGCTCCCAAGAGCAGTCGTCAAGAAGAATTGTCTGAGTGAGGGGCCAGGGCAGCATGCTTTCAGCACTTGCGTGAGATTCTACGCGAAACAGAGGGTGATTTTCGCGGCTCCAGCCACGCCACCTAGTGTTACCCCAGTGGAGCAGCCTCAAGAATCGTCATTCCCAGGAGAAAAAGCTACAAAACCCAAGCATTTGGTGCCCATTTTGTCAGGTGTTCTTGGAGGGGTTGGCTTGATTTTCATAGTGGCGTCTCTTGTGTTTTGCCTGCATCGATGTTTGGCGAGGAAGAGCCGAGGCTCAGGGAGAACCAACGGCAGCTTAGGTGGAAGCATGAGAGGTGCATCAAATCGAGCAACTATTCCTGCGGTTCCTACAAGCCGAATGGGTGAAGTTTTCACGTACTCCCAGTTGCAGCACGCCACCAAGAACTTCTCCTTGGGGAACTTGATTTCGAACGGCCATTCCGGGGATTTGTACAAGGGGCTGCTCGACAGTGGCGCCATGGTGGCTGTGAAGAGAATCGATTTGAATAAGGTGAAGATGGAGACGTATCTGCAGGAGTTGGAAGTGTTGGGACGAGCTTCTCACACCCGACTTGTGCTGTTACTCGGCCATTGCTTGGATGGAGACGACGAGAAGTTTTTGGTGTACAAGTTCACACCGAATGGAGACTTGGCGTCGGCGTTGCATATGAAAGGCTCCCCGGGGCCTTGTGAAGATGTTTTGCAGAGCTTGGATTGGATCACTCGACTGAAGATCGCGATTGGGGTGGCGGAGGCGCTCTCGTATTTGCACTCCGAATGCTCGCCTCCGATTGTGCACAGGTGCCAGATTGGTCCTTGACTTCACACAAGCTTCATCCTCCTGTTGCATGCTCCTTTTTCTCTACAATGTCTCATAACAGTAGGCAACACTCTTTGTCGCAACTTTCCGGAGCTTCATATAATCACGTGCAGATTGAGCGCATAGTCTGTCACATTTACGAGGGTTGGGTGTACTTCTTGAAATGTTGTTCTGACTTCAGGGCTCCAAGAATTTTTGGACGCCATAGATTGAATGTGAGATCGACGAGTGTGCACAAAGCGATGATATTCTGTAGAAAGGTTAAGGTCATAATAAGGTCGTATTAAAGAGAGCTGAGTGTGCTCAACTTCAGGATTGTCAACCAGTTGGAACATTGCTTGGTTTTGAGTTGACTAGGATTATTCTTTTGTTGGCAGAGATGTGAAGGCAAGCAGCATACTTTTGGATGATAAGTTTGAGGTCAGGCTTGGGAGTTTGAGTGATGCAAGGGTACAAGACGGGGACTCGCATCCCAGCCGTATCACCCGTTTGCTCGGCTTGTCTCAGTAAGTCCATAACCTTCAAAACAGTATCTTCGCTTTTTAAAATTCATAACACAGCCTTTCGATTTCTCTTTGAACCGTTCTATTTCGAGTTTGCCAACTCATGGGCATCGAATCTGCTCACTAATTTATGAGGGGTTTTCTACATGACTTGTGGATGCGCTTTTTCCACCTGGAGCAGATCGTCAGACCAAGGAGATTCAGGTGAGAGCTCTTGTTTCTCTCCACCCTTTCTTGTTGTTGCTTTGGGTGGTACACGAGTTGATTAACCATTCCTTCTAAATCAACATGAACTCGGTCTTCAGTAAACGACTTTGAGGACTTTTAGATAGCATCATAAAGAAAAATCTGACGGACGCTAGATCATACAGAGGCCTCCTGTGACGGAGGCTTCTATGTGACCTCATGGATCGCGAGGAAAATTCTCTTCATGGTTTTGTCTTAAGTTCCAGAAACTTTTACTGAATCCGTGCCTATTTATGGTCATTTGAACATACATGGGTGCGCTCAGTTGTCACTCAAACATAGACGTGGATAAGACAATCGTACATTCTCTGTGCCGGAGTGTGCATTCACTTGGTTGAAAATTGTGAGCAGAATTGATTTTGGCAAACAGGGCCCGAATCCACAACTTTTTAGTTGACTCAGATGTTGTTTAGCACATTTGTGTTGCCTCGAAAACTGTTTTTCACTAGTGGCAATTAATGACATCAACTGACGTGCAACTGCATCCCCGTGGCAGGTGCTGCAGTCTCCACAAGCTGGGACGTTTACAACTTCGGCAAAGTGCTGTTGGAGCTTGTGTCTGGGAAGCTGGGCATAAGCGGTTCGATTCCTGATCCGCGCAGCGAGGCCTGGTTGGAGTGGGCTCTGCCCCTGATCAGTGTGCATGACAAGGAGTCGTTACCCAAGCTTGTGGACCCTTCGCTGATTGTGGATGAGGATTTGCTGGAAGAGGTTTGGGCCATGGCCATAGTTGCGCGGGCGTGCCTGCACGCCAAGCCCCACAAGCGTCCGAGCATGCGGCATGTGCTGAAAGCGCTGGAGAATCCGCACAAAGTGGTGAGGGAGGAGAATTTCGGCGAGTCCTTGGCCATGCGCACGTCGTCGCACAGCTCCTGGAACGAGGCTCTGTTCGGCAGCTGGAGGCACAACCACAACACCAACACGCTCGCCGGGTTGCGCGAGGACACGTATCATCATGGCTCTTCCTTGCCTGTTGCGAAGGCCACTGCAATCGCCTCCTCCAGTGCACCCGGACATGTGCGGCGCGGCTCGAGTGATATTTCTCCGGAACCGATTGACGAAGAGGCTCCCCATCAAGGACTTTGATGAATTTGGGGCCGTGATTTGGGACCCAAATTTCCAGTCTTTCTTGGGTTTTTCCTTACTAGAAATGCACATGATCACGATGATCTAGAGCTCTGTTGTGTATCCCACAACCAAACCCTGGCACCACGATTCTGCTGCCTTGTAGACTTGGTTTCCACAGAGGGTGGTGTGGTGTGGTCATAGATTGATCACTATCACATGGGTAAATCAAATCACCAATTGGCTGGACTTCGCTCCTTTTTAAATTTTTATTTTATTCAGTCTCTGAATTGCCAAGTTTAAACTGATTCCGTCATGGTAGCAATTGAAGCAAAGGTCAAGGTGGTCCAATTTTTATTTCACTTTATAGTTATATTCTTGGGCTTCTTCTTCACCTCCAGGAAGCCTTGTCATTCGATTGTGCGTGCTAGGTTAGTACATGACACGCACTCACTTTAATACAGTTCTCTTACTAACACACTCATTTTTTGAATCTACCATTTTTTTGAGATGGTGATTGCAAGTAGTCCACTGGTGTATGAGTGTGGCTTGTTTGCAAAAACTGTTCTATTTAGTTTGTTCACAATCAAGCCAAATGCATATGTACCGGAGGAGAGCCTTTGTACACAATGTCTTGAGAGGGAACACTGGCATACCTCAAGAAGGAGCTTCAGGGATCCCCAGCTAATTTTGAGGAGTTTTATTTTTCCATTTTCTACTCCACTTGAGCCTATTTGATGAATGCACACGAGGTCTTGAGAGAGCTTGAGTCAACATTGGGAAATACCGATTCCTAGTGAGGATTAATTTTCAGGGCTCAAATTTGTGTGAAAGTGTGCCATATTTTCGATGGGATTATATTCCATTTGATGGTATCTGCCCATGTGAAATAGTCTTTGAGCACCTCCATTTGGAAAGATCCGGGTGGATTGGCCCCCTCGCTCGGCCTTACCATGTTTTACTAGAGGTGCAATCAAAACAAAAAGCCCTAGTTTGGGCCGTGATCACCCCTACTTTCTTCACCTCCTAGCTAATTTGGGGTCTCTGATTGCAAATATGAATTCAAAATTTGCAAAAAGAAATTTGTGTGAAAAACAAAAAATTACAGCATTTTACCCGAGTGGCCAAGCAAGGGGGTCAGTTCTCCCTGCCCATTTGGAAACATGTTTCACTAGTCAATTTTCGAACCACTGTGTAACTTGTTTACATTGCTCGTGAGGAAACAAGAAGCTTGAGATAACAAGAAATCGTACCCTTGATTTGTGCAAAAGTCAATTTTGATTGCTACACCTCATTTTGTTTAAAAACTTTCCACTAGTCCAAGCAAAACGGAGCATGAAGCTCATTTTATATGAGATAGCAAGGTTTCAAGCTACTCCCTGTGTCCAGGGTTAAGGATTGCAACGAATAATTCTAGGCTTGTTACCTTGCCTTTAGTCGCATCTCGATCCTTGTTGCAAATGGTGTTTGCTCGATTTAAGTGATAGGCTAGTTGCTTCCGAAATGCAATCCAAACTAGCCCTCGTGTAAATAACAGATGAATTTTTCTCAGAAACAATGACCAGCTTCATGAAACTTTCTACAAAATCCACTGTGGCACATCAAGATAGCTTTCTTAGGTTGAAAGCATAGTCAAGCATATGCTCATTTTACAAACCGACAACTTTAATGTGTCAACTCCATCGATAGTAAGAGATTCTGATGAAGATCCTTACGAACTGAGCAGTGACTACACATGTCTTACGGTTTGCCAACAACAGTAATAATGAAATTAAGAGCAAAGTGGATGCAAGCTAAGGAACTCAGACAGTCCATCTGGAAGCGCGTCTTGTGGTTGGCAGAACCAGGTCCAAGGTACTGTACATGGAACCAAAAAACTCTGCCAGACTCGGACTCCAGAGACTTTTGCATTAAAATGAAAGGTTCAACAACAATTAATTACAACAGAAGATCATGTACATCGAGATCAGGTTTGAGGCTGAGTAATTAATACACAAACTAACAGTAGAACGAACTTCATAGACTACAATAATTTTTAAAAAAATCAATGGCAAACCGATCTCAGTTTTCACAGAGCCACTCAACTTATTGCAGATTGCAGCTCACTTCTCACCTGCAAGAGTAGGACTTCCATCAGCTTGAATGCTCAACATCATGTTTTCTAATGCAGTACAAGGAACCAACACTCTTAACGGAGATCAAGACTCCAGACTGCACTTGCGCGCTTGGATTGAAATGAAAGGCTCAGCTATAATTACATACAATCATCATGTGCATCAAGATCGAGATCACGCGCGGCTGACTAACAATTAATACACGTACAAACTAACAGTTGTCAATTTCAACTGTTAGTTTGTTTACAAGCAGTAAACAGTAAATTAGAACCAATGAAAACCCGAGTCGTCAGTTTGAGAATGCTACTCTACACAATTAGTACAAATGAATCAAATTGAATCACTTCTCACCTGCAAGAGAGGGACTCTCATCCGCTGGAATCTAAAAAAAACATGCTTTCAAATTTCAACTTCGGCAGCCGAAGCAAGTGCAGGAGATGGGAACGAATGAGCACAATCCGAAGGGAAGGCCTGTCAGACCGCACCGGATGTTGTAGCAGCACACTGTCGGTAAGCACCACCGTCTGGAGCGGTCACAGCATGTGCAGGGCGAGCACTGCCGGAAGTCGCCTAAGATTCGACGAGTCGTCGAATTCAAATGCTTGTGAGAAACGCCATCTGAGGTTGGGAAGAGCTGTAATTCAGTCCCATTTGAGAATCTCACCACCTCACTTTTCAAGACAGTGCTGGATATGGTATCCCATTCGGACTGTAAAGGCACAAATCATACCCAAGTATCAGCAGCAGTTACATCAGAATGATACAGCATGTCGCATAAATGGTAAAGAGGTATCATTATTGGCCCATTGCAATCTCGATAAATTTATGGCCATGAGGTGAGTGTGGAGGGACAACAACTACTAAGATCTACCTCCAGATTCAGCTCAGAACTGTTGTCCCACCACTGCTGGTAGATATATGGTAGATATACAAGGGAAATGACTCTAGATCTCTTGTAAGATTCTGAGCAATAGTGGCTAAGCCGAATCAAAACGAACAAAATTCTCAGACTTGGTTGTTATCGATGGGAATACTCAGGGCAACATTAGATTGCACAGGTCCTAGCAACAGGTCCTGAAATAACAAGGTTAAAATCTGACATCATGTACAATTAGGGGTGCGTAAAATAACCGTTTGCACGTCTAAGCAGTTCGTTATATAAGGGTCATTCAAAGCTCCAAAATTGTGACATTGAACTGCTCAAAGCTCAAAGCTCGTAGGAGTAGGATTTGTGTGGTTTTACGTTTTAGATCCGCAAGTGCCAATGTCATGAATTTTCGCGACTTTAAAGAAATTGACTTTGATATGAAGTGTCCAATCCACCTCAAAGAGATGGATTGAAACCTTGTTTCCTCAAACAACTACTAGTAAGCCATGTAGAATCTCGACTCTTGTTATCTCAACATTGTTGTGTAGACTTCTAAAGTGGCCCTAAACCTGGCTCAGGCTCAGACATCAGAGGATGTCTCAAGATTTCAAATTTTTGTGTTCGGGAGATTTATTTCGAATTAGAAACTAGTACACCCATGAAAATTTCCTCCCAATGGTACACCCATGAAATTGGTATGTCCTTCCAGTGGTGGGACACCATTCCGTACCTTAATCAAAGAGTTGTTGTCCTTTTTCTGCCCCCGAGGTCTCTGCACATCCGTAGAAAGATAAAGTCAGCGGAATGTCACAGGCTGTGTTTCTGAGAGAATATCAGGCGCGCAGTGGAATAAACGTGCCAAAAAAAGCAATACCGTTTGAAAACTCATATTTTTGATACTAAATCAGAAAAAAGAGTTAACTATGTCTGTCCTAAGCCACAACAAGTTCTGCACCTAAACCAGAATCCCATTTTATCCTAGTGCACTTTCAAATTATGTATTCCTGCCACTGATAACAATAGGCTCAAAAATTCTCATCCTATACGATTGCAGAATAAACGACGCTTTAGGATAAGTTGCAGAGGAGAAACGGTGATGGGGACATCTCACCACTGCCTGTCGTGATGAGGGCTCTGTTGTTGCACCTACAGACAGGAACAGAAAAGTGACCACCAGTTGAGAAAAATGAAGTGCAAGTAAGAGAGGATACTAATTCTCTCCTAATTTTCTCTCCTAGAACGAAACTCGTCTATTCGTCCACTTGGTTGGACTAATTAGTGTAAGTAATGCAAGCATCACTTTGCAAAACGTCTACGGCCAATGATCTTTGAATGGAAATGGGGTTGTCTATCATCACTTCCCAATGGTCTACAACCTCCCAATCTGGCATTGCATAAGCAATTAATTCTGTCTTAGGAAATTGACCTCAGCAGATTCGGCTCTTTTTCCCAACCAGAGCCCTGAAAATCTCCCAGTAAACACTCCATATTGTTTGAAATTCAAAAATATTTTTCACCTTTTTAACATTAGCTGAGTATACAGTAGGAGTAAGGGGCTGCAGCATAAGGCAATGCAGGAGCGCAGTCCCTACTCTTGACTACTTCGTCTTCTTAAGACCATCTACTGAAACCCACAGAAATTATTCCTTTCGCTCAATATACTGAGAAGAAAAATGTGAGATTCTTGGCACACAACTCCTTCCAAGAATTCCTGTCTTTCAGCTTCTTTTTGTGAATGTACATGCATACAGCAACCTATTCCTCTTTGGCCATGGATAAGTGGAAAAGTTCTCAATGTACTTCTCAATGCCTCTTGAGCTGGAATTCGACCTTGGTACTTGCCTTCAATTCTACCTAATGAGAGAAACCCCTAAAGAACATTCATCGAGGTGACCACCCTTTAGAGAACCCGGATATGAATACGAAAATTTTAGTTTAAGATTTAAGATCAACCCGAGCACCACAAATCAAAGCCTCCCGATCAAGATACCTGCGAATAACACTCCCGCAACAAGGAACAGCTGCAACAAGGAACGTGCGGCCATTCTATATTCTCCCATGTGGGCAGCAGACCGAGCTTCCAGAGTTGACTGCCTCCTTTCGTCCTCACCCCAACGCCTTGACTCTTCAATCGGAAACCTGCGCACCCTCCAAACCAAGCTCGCAATGTCAACACCAAGAAGCAGCTGTCTACTACACGCTGCCATTTCATTTCTCATGAAGTGTCACTTCAGATAGATTATGGAAGGAAAGAAGAAAGAAAATCAAAGAAACGGTAGCATGGGCAACCTGAATCACCTCCTCCATGCCTCTTGAAAACATTCTCTTAGCCTGGTATACAGTACATCTACGCTTCGAAGCTAAGATCAAGGCCCCACCGTAATCATCAACCAAACATTCTGTGACTAAGCTTGAAATGCAGCTCCAGCAAGAACAGAGTTTCTGGAAAATAAGCTGCGAACCGGGCTGCAAACTCCACCAGCAGCTGAGGCTCGATCGGAAAGTCAATTACAATAAAAGAAATTTCCTGGAGCCTGCATCTGCGACCAGTACTCTCTTGAGCTACATTCTGAAATTTCCGGGAGCTGATCGAGATTGAAGGGCGAAGTGACAAACTTTAACGCAGACTTTGCATTAACTGATCTTCCCACCGCAAAGGAGAGCCATTGTAGAGACAGATGAGCACTCGTCAGAGTTGACAAGTCTGACAGCACATGCATTAAGAGCCCCAAACTCAACTCTAGCTCTCAGTCTGCAGAAAACGTCAAGCTTAACTTAATCCAACGAGAACGACCAACCAAAGCTGCTTGCTGCAAAAGAGACCATGAAAGGAGCAAGCCAGCAAGGAGCTGAATCTGCTGTACTGCACCCAAAGCTCAGGACAGCACGATCATCACCCTGCAGACGCCCCTGCGGAGTGGGGGTGTTCATGAGGAAGCATTGATCCGATTCTCTAACCCCTAAATGCCCAAGGCCTTTTTTTTGAGCTCCTATGAATTTGCTCTAAATTGAACAAAAAGCCAACTCTTTAATAGGCTTTATCAAATTTTGATATATAATCATACAAATTCAAACTAAACTAATCAGAGATAACTTAGAAAAACTTAGGAAAAGACAACACAACAATATCACTTATGGAATGAAAGATTAAAATCTTTGATCATGAAGGTGTTAAAACTAAAAAAGTCAATTATGAAAAGCCAAAATTGCAATGGATACCTTTGGACAAAATCTTGAATAAAAAAATCATAATCAATCATTTTTAGAATCAAATTTCTAATGTCATAACCAAACTTCAAAAGAGAAGTTTTCAAGAATAAAAAATACTCAAAATAAAAACTTAGTTAAGTTTTATTTTTAACTTCAAACTTTTACAAACACCAAATTTGTGTGCCTTGGGCATTAAGGGTCTATTAGGGTTACTCATCCAAAAACATTTTCTTGAGTTGATTTTTGTTGAAAGATGAAAAGAAGTTGGATCCTGTACATTTTGATTAACAGTTTTGGAACTTTTTTTTTAATTAGTAGAAATTTTTGAAGTAGATGTTTGGGGAGGCTCTACAACATCCAAGCTCACATATGATTGACATTAAAAAATCTAATATAAGTTTTATAAACCTAGGGCCATATTAGGGATGCTTTAGGGTAGGATTAGGGCCACTTCACACTATGGCCGAAGGTTGAGAGTCCGTCGGTTTCCACCAATCAAATTTCAAGAAACCATGAGTTCGGACTCTCGACCCTTCACACTACGCAGCACAATCCAAAGTCCATCAAAATTTGATGTCCCCAAAACTGCCTACATAGCAACCAAATGCTTACATGGCGACGGACTCTCGACTAGAGTTTGGGTCGAGCAAAAATGGAGACCCAAACTCTAGTTGAGAGGCCCTGGGAGTTTTTTCATTAAAAATCAGAATCTAATAAGATCTTAATCATTAGATTGGCATAGGTTTGGACTTTGGGCTTGGCCATGGGCCGCTTCACACTATGGCCGTCCAAGTTGAGAGGCCGTGGGAGTTCATTTTCAAGGGTTTGGACCTTTTGGACTTGGCCTTTGGAGGCTTCACACTATGGCCATCCAAGTTGAGAGGCCGTGGGAGTTCATTTTCAAGGGTTTGGACTTTGGACTTGGCCTTTGGAGGCTTCACACTATGACCAGCCAAAGGCTTTAAATCCTATTTTTTTATTGCCTTTTAATAGCCCATTTCTTCGGACTCTCGCCAGAGTTTGGGTCACTCACTCCCATGGCCTCTCGACTTGGTCGGCCATAGTGTGAAGCGGCCCTTAGTTTTAGTATGAAAATCCCACCTTTGGGTGAAAAGTGCCTACAAAATTGATCATAAGCTAAAAGTTGAAGTGCCTAGTATCTCTTACTTCAGCATGTCAACATATTTCAATGTTGAATCAGTGCATGAGACTATGTTTAGCACATTGGGAATTCAAATTCATGAATTTTATAAAAAAATATTGTAAGCTTCAATATATATATATGCTATAAAAATTTGAAAGTCAAACTTCTTAATGTCTTATACTTGAAAATGTTTTCTATACTCATTTACGCATTAAGAACATTTTCAACTACTTGCATTTAGGTATTCTTTGGATTGGTTTATATTGTTCCCATTAAAAGGGATTTGAAGCAAGGGCGGGGTGTTTCAAGCATATTCCCCTTATTGCTCCCAAAGGAGTAAGAGAGTTGTTGGCTATTGTAAGGATAATAAATCCCCCCAAAAAAATTGAAAAGAAATAATAACAATAATAATATTAAATATCTAATATAACCATCTCTTATTACATTAGATGTTGATGTAGAGCAATTCTCGGAATTCTCTATTATTTGAAAACTTGCAATCTTATTTAGAATTGAATTTCATCTAATGACAAGGTAGTTTTAGGGACTTCTACTATAGATTGAAATTTTGCATTGGTCCACCATAGAGCCCCTTGTGCTATTTTAGATGAAATGATATATTTCTACATGCACATTTGGTATATTATTTGCATCATTGCTCTCCCTTGTGCTTTAATTAAGAACATTAGGTACATATACATAAATTCTTCACTTTTGGTGCAAAACATGAGCATTGTTCTTGCTATTATGCTAAGGTAACAACATCTAATTGTGATCTATTTACAAAACCATACAATGTATAGATGTGACCTATTAACATTTGTACATGAGAATTGACGGACAATGTTGGATACACTATATTCAACACTTTGAAGATTCATAGTTTATTTGTATGGATTCCTAAGAAAGCATTCTAAGAGATTCTAGAGTCCTCTTTCAACTACCAATAGAACCCAACAAAAGCTTTTGCAACTCAATAATAGGAAGCATGTTCACAACCTTTTTTGAGATGCATTCAGGTGTTGTTCCCAAAGGTAAATTTTTATAGGGTTTAAATTGAATGTGTGAGGACCCAAATTGAGAGTTGATCAAATACTTCTAGATGTTCTACACCTCCTATTTAATCAATATGTTTGGAATGATTTTTCTTGATTTTAAAGAGACAATTTATTAGAGGAGATTAGGACTTTTGGAAAACTACGAGTTTCCAAACATTGTGAATGTTGTGAATGTTGTCACATCAGTAATTTGACATGGTTGGATGATTCCCATGTCAAATAATATTAATTGATTAATTAAATTAAATATTAAATGTTTGTAAAATATTTTTTTGAGAAAAAAATAGTTCTTAAAATCATTTTTTAAACTTTTTAGTACCATCTGAAAATTTTAATTTTTTTTTAATTTTTTTTAAATTCAAAAATTCAAAAATTTAGAGCTGTGCAAGTTGGTCTACAACAAAGGGAACAATTTTAGGGAATGGCCTTGGAATAATTTTCTTTTTCTTTTTCTTTTGCACGAAACGAAACAAATTTCATTGCAAGGGGTAAAAATACATACCGCCCAGCCGCAAGTGACCTAGGGGGTCAGAACAAATCCCAGCCCACCCCAAACTAAAAAAACACAGAGTAGTACCTAAGCAAGCGATGAACCAGGGCGCAGTGGCTTGAGGGCCGTGAGGCCCCTCACGATCGAGCCGAGTGGGATCATGCCGCATGTTGAATAATCTTTTGGAGGCTCCAAATGTTAGATTAAGATAAATTTGCCTATGACATGCAAACCATCCACAATAGGCATTTGGGAAAACTACCCATCATATCTTGTATCAAGTTATGACAATCTTTTCTTAATAAATGGGATTAAGACTACAGTAGGTTGATTTGTAGCCATAATCTATATGGTCATGAAATTACTAATAATTGTCATAGGATACTTACACCTTGCTAGTGTAAACTTGACATAAATAATAATTTTTCAATTCCTTTATGTCAATGCCATGTTAGGAAATCTTGTAGTCATGTTAGAAAATGTTGAGCTTGCTGTAAGTCGTAAAATGACCATTATGAAATCATTTTTGTTGATTTCGAATAGTGTGTAGATTCTTTGAAGCCAATTGGGTAATATTTTTTGAAAATTCATTAAAAAATTCATAATTTGTCCAAAAATAATTTTTTTGATTGCTTCCTTCATTTCTCACATTTGTCTCTGCATGGAAAAAAGTAATCTAAGTTTGTTTTCAAATTGCAACAATGCAAACCACACATTCTTCGTGTTATAGACAAGTTTCTTTTAGTGATTGTCATAGGTTTAATTTTCCCAATTTATCAACAAACTTCAACCAGATCCTGTTTTGCACCTTATTTGTACCCTAAATTGTGCCATTTTGTTTCAATTATGCACATTTCAAATACAAAAATCTACACTTTTTGATACATAGTGTGTGTCCACAAAATGACTCGAATAGTTGCATTGATGCTGCACACAAGGAAAGGTGCTCTAAAAGCAACCACTAACATAGAGGCACATTCAGTTGCTTTCTTCAAAGACCAATTGTGTACATTTTGGAAGGTGGTTATGTTTAGGTGGTGACCATTGCATTTCAACTTCTAAAATCCACAACTAATTTCATGAAGGTCCAAAAGACATGAAATGACTTGGGTTCAATACAATTCCATTTTACTTCCTACCAAAATTTCCTATAAATGTTTGCTTCCCACCTGTCATCCGCTTATGGCACATGCTTGTCACAGGTCATCTTAGTTGCTTGGAACTCTCTTTCTTAACAACAAGAAAAACCATTTTTTTACCTCCAAGAACTAATATATAAGGTAGAACCACCCCTAAGCAATTGGCACCCTGTAATCAACTTGTCAATGACATATTTCCAACTAAGGCTAGAATTTTTTTTTTCTTTCTCCTTTTCAAAGTTGGGACGAAAAGTTCAACGCACATGTCCCAAAGTAGTGTGCAAATAAGTAGGAAAGAGTGAGTAAAATAGTTTTTTTTTTATGTGATTGGAATTAGAAGAGTCCTTAGATTGGCAATGGGTCTGGTGCATCTTTTGCCTTTTAAAGTTCACAGTAATTTCAATTCATGCGATGAAGTTACCAAAGTTTTTGCAATCCCCATCATTTCTATCATTTCACCTCTAAAAATATTTGTTTTGCCTTGCACTACGCGAGATCATGTCTAGAATACCTTAAATGATTGGTTATAGGTGGTTCTACCTTATTGTAAGGGATAGGACAACTATAGAAAGGAAAATCATATTTTATCTTGAAGAATTCATCTAATGTAATTGAGTCTACAATAGGCCTAATGCAGTCCCTCTTCTTGTATAGTAATATAAATTTTACAAGACACATATACATCACAAAATTTTGGGGGTCTACAATACACATATCCAAAGTTGTGCTTGTTATAGGCTGAGTTACTTTATACTCCAAGTGATGAGACAACTCTAGTAGTATTCCTCGTAGGTGGTTGGAGATTGTCACCAACAATGTCTGCATCAATTGACAAGCCAACAAAGCTTAAATATATACTGTAGTTAACTTATGTCACATAAGTTACCAACATATTGCCTTTACTAGCCACCTAATTTGGAACACTTAAGTTACATTCACGCCTTCCTATCCCTTGAAAATGGTTTGGGTGAACTGACCTCTTCACTTGGGCCCCTTGGGAGTATGCCAAATATTTTTATTTTTCATGTTTGATAAAATTTGTAAATTTTGCATTCACATTCAAAAGTCCCAAATTAGCTAGGAGATACTACAAGAGAAAGAGGTGTTTTAAGTATAGTTTTAAAGATAAAATTGTAAGTAATAACCTTTTTAGAAGATTTTAAATAAGAAATACGTTTTTTTAGTAAAATTTTACTAGAAAGAGGGACTTGCAGGGTAAATGAACCAATTTCAAAACGGGGATCTGTTTTTTTCATTTGCACCCCTGGAATGACATGGGGGGGCCGAGGGAGGGGGCAGTTCACAACTCTGAATACGGACATACACAGATCTTATCAATTATGTAACCAACCCTGCAAATACAAAACACCCACCCTCAAAACCCAAACCCAAAAAACTTTGGTACAATGTTCTCAACACAGAAGGAAAACATGGGGATACTGTATAATTATAGGATATATGGAATACAGATACAATATGACATAGGATTATGACAAATATGCATGATTGGGATATAGGATACAGTTGTTCATCCCATATCAATGGACTCCGTCACAATGGCAATGACAAAATAAGACTCTGTAGTTTGCAGGGGTTAGTAGTTCACTCATCTAACCTTTGAACTCATCAATTTTCATACCGTGGGGAGATCTTTTACTATTGTTTGAGTTCCAGTGTGCACCTTTGTTGGTAAGATTTAACGTCCTGTATAGGAGAGGGCTCTAAAACCAAGCGGGCATTTTCAACCATCCAGGAGGGGCTCTGAGCTGCACATGTGAACTTTGGAAAAATGAACTCTGGGTCAATGAATGGGGAGTACCAGCATTTAGTTACAAGTTAGCTAGTTGAAATCCACAATTTTTGAATGAAGTTCAAAATTTCAGGAAAAAAACTGATCATTTTAGAAGGAAAAAAAAAGAAAAAAATTATTTTCTTAAGGCATAGCCGAGAGTATTCTCCAAGCAATTGGTTGGTGGAAGAAAATGTAGGATTTTAGCTGGTTAAGCTGAAGTTTCTTCCCGGACTGTGCTCTGGGTTACAATGGAGCTTGATGAGATTTGTTTTTACTTCTTCAATGGATGGTTTAATAACCATACCCGGTTCATTCCTAACTAAGTGATTTGGAGTTTACTAATTTAATTCTAAATTAGAATTTGTTGTTCAACTACTATCTTACAAGTATTGAAAAATCTGAAATAATGATGAAATCAAGCATTCATTTCAGATTTGGAAAGGAACACTTTTAGAAACCATTTCAATTACTTCACACCAGCATTCTCAAAACTGCCTAAATTTTGCTCAATTTCTACCAAAAAAATCCTTACACTGCTATTACATGTAAAAAAAAGGACTTTAATGGAGTTATTTTAGTCAAAATTACAACAAACAATCAAATTTGATAGCCAATTTGCAACTTCATGTATAGTAGAATTAGCATTTACTTAGTTAGTTTTGTCTTACAATACTCCCAATAATCCTTCACAACTTGCAAGATCCTTTCTTTCCTATTTTGTTCTCCTACTACTCACTCTCAAGATAGCCAAGGTTGATGCCTATTTTTCTTGAAAGGTAGCATATTGCACTAAATTTCAAAAACAGTTTTGAGATCACCGCTTCACACATGTTGCAATGCTAGTTTTTGAAAAAGGCCTGATTTTTTTTGAAACTATGCATGGATGGGTTTCCAAGGACCTATGATCACATATAGGGGACCTATAGCAGATTGTGTTTGAAAATTCATAACTAATTCAATAACGCTTCAAAAAATATGAAACAACTTGTGTTAGATTCCTCATCTATTTCTCTTTCACTAATAAATAAACTGAAAATATTTCCATATGAAGAGATACACAAAAAAGGCACATCAGCGTTTAGATGGTCGCTTTTTGAGTCTCTTATTCCCACACTTGTTCCTTGGAATGGACCATAGATTCACCCAATTGTGTTAGTAGACTTTCCTTAATGTGTTCGCCACATGTGTAATTATAAGTAGGTGACATAGTTGAAGGACACATGGGAGAATCTGGTTGGCAGAGTGTTGATTTTCCCAAGGTTCAGTTTTGGGGGCACCTACCGGACAGTTTCACAGGTCTAGGGAGCCAACGCATTGAAAATTTGTAGAAATCACATACTGTATCCGAATTTTTATTTTATTTTTAATATTCATGATTTTCACTCACTAATACTAGAAAAATATCATTTTTAGAAAACACTGCCTCCAACTATGCTGAATTCCTTATTTGCACGGTTTTGGGTGTTTCCACTGTACCTTACCCCAAACTATGTAGTCAACTCTCAAGTGAGCCTATTTGTTTATTATATCCATATTCTAGACCGCATTATTGATACAAGTACTGAGAGAACTGCAAGACCCAAATGGTATTGTAGCTGAGTGGCACAGACAAAATTAAGTTATGCTGTCACATGCATGTACATGTACACGTACAATACACGTACAATACGAATACAGTACACATACACAAGAGGAGTGTTGCCCCCATCGTACTCTGAGGGAGACATGATAGTTGTACGTAAAACTGTCACTACCTTATGAGTGCTTTATGAGCCATCCCCACTCGTGAAACTGGCCAAGTGTTGGAATCAACCAAATTTCAACAAAAGTTCAGAGTCAAGCTTCCATGGTCTCAGAGTAAGGTACCTTAGTCTGCTCATAAAGTGACCTTTGAAGAGCTGGTTGTGTTTGGGGGAAGCTAAACTCCTGGAAACAAGTCAAAGATAATTCAAAGATAATTTTTGTAGGAAGGGAAATGGAATTGGCATCGAGCCCAAGTTGTTTCACGTTTTTTGGACTTTCTAGGAAATAGTTACAAATTTTTGAAGTTGAAAGGTAGGATTCACTAAAAGTGCTCCCCTCCTATTGAAATGTTTGTAGTTGGTGCATTGAAGAAAGCAAAATGTACCTCTATGTTAGAAGTCACTTTTGGAGTACCCTATTCCCAAGGTTGGGGCCTTTTTTTTTCTTTTTTTTTCAATTTCATTTTTTGTAAAATGCCAAAGTGGTGATATAAAATATTACAATGGTCCTCCAAATTTCAACATTCAAGCACATATTGGATAGAAAATATCACTTTGGCACATATCACATGAACCCAATATTATTTTCATCCACAATCTGGTGATTTCATCCCAGATTTATCTTTGATACAAAGTTCGTAGTTGAAAATTTTCATGGTTGTTTGCCATGTTTTAGGCAAACTGACTTTTTTAGTTTAAGTTGGTGTGAGAGAGCTCGCTAGCAGCTGAGCTCTTGAGTGCCTGTTGGCTTTTATGGGACTTGTGAAACTTGTATCCATTAATTTAAGTTACATGCAAGGAGAGGATTTGTAAGAAAAGTCCAGACAAGTTATTGCTGGGGTGGGGTGAGGTCAGGGAAGTTAATGGCTCTCCATTTAAGTTACTTTGCTGATGAGGGACTTGTCAAATAGTGAAGCCAGGTGCATGTCTTCCGCGTAGCTATAAAGACTTTCCTGATGAGTCTGGAAAAAGCATTAATACTGACTCGCATTTCATTCAATACTTGTCATTCAAAACTGGACAAATTGAGCATTCGTTCATTTAATACTTGCCAAAGCAAAAGGACACTCAAACACCTGGCAGCCTGCACAAGTAAGCTGCATCCAACTTTGGTAGCAATTCAATAAGGTATTTTGACCAATTCCTCAGTCAAGATGCAGTTAATTCGAAATCAATACATGAGAATTGAGAAACCAAAAGGTGAAATGAAATTTAGAAATTTCAATCTTCAACTTTTCAAGAAGAGATGCTGAAATGTACTTGCAAGAGTTGAACAAGTTTGCAACAAGAGAGCACTTAAAATGTGATCTCAAGCTTCCTCTGATGTAACTCTGTGATTGTCAGTATGAAGTCCAATTGCCTTTACTTTATCAAAATATTCAAATCTTCAAAATCATACCTCTGTAAACTTTCAAGTTCTGTAAATGTGCAAGGAGTAACAAGTGGTTCATTTCATTTCATTGCAAGCACCTAAGGTAACCTGAATAGAATGTATGATTTTCATAAGTTTCTTTTGAAGTAATGTTCAATACAATCCCCAAAATAATCTTCACAAATAGAAAATCAAAACCCTATCTGAACATCTTGGAATGCTACTGTTCCTATAACCAAATGTTCGAATTCTACTCTCATGAGAATTCTTTCCTTGGAATGATGCTAGTATTTCTACTTTAACATCTAATTTTCATTGGATGTGAGCACTTTCTACATTTTCGACCCATTGCTTAGTCTCTCCCTTGGGGTGGAGACAAAAACCTTAAGAAGAAACATGTAAGTATGTATGTGTTTGAGTTTTATTACCTTAGAAAAACTGATTTTTTCCCCCTACAGTCTACCGGACTCCACTTTCCTGTGGTAGAGACACTTGGTCATTCCGTGAATTTCTGCCAGTATTCTTCGAAAAGAGAGAGTTAGTAGAGTAACTGGTGATGTAACTTAAGGACTTTTCCAACTGACCTCAACGGCGAAACTTTTCCCCTTCCAGACTATGCAAAACAGCACAAGAAGGCTCTGCAATCTCACTGAATTTTTGCTGCAAGTCAAAGAACTGCTGATTAGTTCGAATGCAATGTGATTCTCCTACTTGAGACTTGGGAGACTAGAGCTTGACGGGGTAGCACTCGAGATTCTTCTTGAAATTATCTAAGCTTTCAATCAGGACAGTCCTTCGGGCCTCAACTTGGCCCACCTTTGAGGTGTCGCCTATGGGATCAACATCACCCTCTTGAGCATTAAGCCCCACCACATGGAGACACAGGTGCCGTCGTATACGCGAGCGCGGCCCAAGGAAACGGCGACACCAGTTTATCAACTCCTTTTTCGACACTTCCAGCAATTCAGTAGCCTCGTGTTTGTTGGCATCAAACAGGTATCTGAATCAAAAACAGAAATGAAATGCGTTGATCAGAAAACAGAAAATTTGAGAAGCCTTCATGCCATGATTTTTTTGGTTAGGAATATAAATAAATAAATAAATAAAAATGCAAAGTTTGGAAGCTTTTAAGGTTCTTAAGACGAAGTCCAAATTTTTTTTTGTCCAAGAAAACAGCAATGAATCAGAAGACACAAGTCCGAAACGGTCATAACATTATTGAGTGGAGTGCTGCAACCACCTTGCGCGCATTTGCTAATTCAAGGTGGAATCAGGGTATTCAAGATGCTGGGATTCTTCACCATCTTCTTCCTTTGACACTCATTTTCTCAAATATTGAGTTCAAGAATGACAGCGTTGGTACTCAACCAACTATTAAGGACGAGTGTTGCTACAGGCTCGAATCACCACAATGCAGCTAAAGCGAAAAATTTGGGTGTTAATTACTACTAAAGAATGCAATGAAGCTTTGGAAATATAAAGCCATAATTGTACAGTTTGCAGCATACCTGCGGCCCCAAATGTACTCCCAGTAAAGCTCACTGTCCTCGTACAAAGAACTAGGTATGCACTCTTTTGAAGCTATGAGCGACTCCTTGTGAGACTGGAACTCCTCTTCCTCCATGTTTGTCTGGCAAACATATTTTTCCAGATATCAATCCCCTGGTTTATTTAGTATTCGAAACGATTTCATATGACATTGTGAAGATTCGAACCACTTCTCAACTGTGGTGGAGGCTAAACTCATCCCAAGACTAGACCCATAAACTAGATGCACGTGTAGTATCCGACTACCGTATTTCAACTGAAGTGGCCAAGCTTGAAAATTGTATATATAGACTAAAGCTAAGAACGGAGAGGAAAAACAACGTTTATTGAAATTGTGACCAAGACATAATTTAACTCTTACCAGCATTTGGGGTATCTGCATGATGAAAGCATTTATGCGTCCCTCAAGGTATGCAGGGCTATATTTTGCAGATTGTACCATGAAGCTGACACCTAAAACTCCATGAAGGTCTGAACAATCACTCTCCACAACATATCCCAGCTGCTCCTTGGTTCTGAACATGAATTTAGAGTCAACTAATACAGATGCAGTCAGTAGTGTCACGATGGCAATAAAAGCTACCGGATAATAAAAAATTGCGACACTGGTCAATGAAAGTATTCGCAGGCGGCAAATACTATATGAAAGTTAAACTTATTTAAAGAGTTGTCAGCAGCCATTACAAAGAGGGATACTCACCGAAGTTGATTGAAGTAAGGTTCAGCTATAATATCTTCAAACAAGTCGATTAAGCATCGAAGCCTCATGGATTCCTTCCCTTGATCTTGCCCGATTTGAAAATATGACTACAGAAATGCCAGAGATGTACGTACAACTCAATAAGACTACTGCAGTGGGACAAATCAACGTGAATGTAAACATCTGCTCTATTCTATAATATTAGAGCATATCAAACTTATGATCCTCCTTGTGCAACAGTGTCGTGACGTACTTTAAAGGTGGAGTTTGTGAACATTTGGGGACATACTCAAAGTTTCTACGTCCTAGATACAAGCAGGTCATGAATAAATCACTGCGGTTGGTTATGTGAATAATTCAGATGGAAGTTACGAACCCTGAGGTCGTACCTGAACTACGGA
This sequence comes from Thuidium tamariscinum, assembly GCA_947034885.2. NCBI lineage: Eukaryota > Viridiplantae > Streptophyta > Bryopsida > Hypnales > Thuidiaceae > Thuidium > Thuidium tamariscinum. The sequence goes on from OX344750.2 coordinate 35,818,537, forward strand.
ATTTCTTTCATATTCACATTTGCATCTCTCCTTATACAGCAAAGAAGTTCCGGAGGGTAGTTTCACAACACAGTTTGTCGGCCTTGCGTCGAGTGGTAAGGGGCTCGTGACCAGAGCTTCCTGGAAGATTTGAGCTATGAAAATGGCTTGCTCCTTAAGAACGTTGCCTTCGATAAAACACTCAATGTATGCCTGCCACATAAATCGAGCTTAAAGTCGGTGGACTAAGTCCTAATTAAAGCAAAGCAAAGGTGAACGAGATAACTGACCCCATAATAAGCACTACTACTCACTTTGCTGAAGAGATTCGCTACAAACTTGGTGAAATCTTGACAAGTAAGTTTATGCAGACAATCACGTCTGAGGTCGATGGTCCAGAATCTCTTGCTCAATGCTTCTGTTGAAAGATACGTCGCATGGTCAATCGGATTCTCATTCGCCCTGATGTATTCTTCTGACAAGATCTCTACAGTCCTCTGCATGAGCAACAAAGCAGAACCCATCACATTCATGGTTTCGACATGAGCATCACATTAAGGAACAAGTTCGAGAGAGAATAAAAAAGGTAGCAACCTCAAAATCTAATTCTGTAGTGGTGAGAGTCTTCATGTGACTCGCAATTTTTCGAGCAAGGGCAGGCAGCTTCTCGCTGAAACCAAATATCTTCAACTCTATTCTATATCCCGACAAACTGATCGACGTCTCCAGATTTGCAATGTCAGCCTGCACAAAGCAAGGTCATGTAGAAGTGTTTTATCTTGATTATATACAACTGCCTGCAGTTCCAAAACAATTCATCTTCCATTACATCTTACAGAGCAGTTCCTAAAGAAGCACAAATACTGACTAGGAACTAGATTTTTTTTTCCCATGCAAATCACAGCCTCTGTACTACAATACTCCGTATAATTTATCCTAAACTGATGACTCTTACTCCAAATTAGAGGATATTTACTTCTTGAAATCATTCACTAGTTGAATCTTATCAAGGTAACACGATACAGATAGATATGAACGTCTGATCTTACTTGGAGATGACGGAAAAACAAGGTTCTCACCAAGTATATTGTCTCGTTCAGTACGGTCCTTAAGCGAATCAGGTATATTTGAGCGAACACTGCATCAGTGATTTGCTTGGTAACTGGGAAGAACGTTATTGAGAAACATGCACTAGTTCGTGGTGCACGGAATCTCCTTTCATGCTTGTGCCAAACCTTGAGAGCAGCAGAGTCGATCAGACAGCGTGGATGCTCGAACATGTCCTCTTCCTCATTGCTGGTGAAGACGGTGAAGTCATGGGGAATAAACTCATTGCACACTGGCATATGCAGTGCTGGATCCACAGATGGCGGATCGGACCAGAGTTTGAGTAGATCAGCTGGTAAAGTTTCTACAGTGAAGGGAGTATTAAACCATGGCTCAATCTGCACATCTGCCAAGTGCACACAAAGTTATAGCTTTGGTGCACAGGGGAAGGGAAGATGTGGCATCAGGCAGGAAGCATCAAATTGATTTATGAGCATTCTCAACATTGAGACTAGTTCTGCTGAGTCGGTTGGATCGAATAAATACCAGCAGCCGTTCTGTCAAAGTAGTGTAACAAAAGGTCGACGCGCATGTTATCTGGGGTCAACTGAGATAGGACGCTAGTGACCAAAGCTGGATTCCATATATCATGCGCATAATCCCCATATACGACATGCGCTTCAGAGTATAAGTGCATATTGGCTGTCAGCAATTTCAACAGTACAGTTGTTAGAGCTCATTGAAAAAATCCATAAAAGTCAGCCTCCTGCTTTTTTTTGAAAAGATACAGAAGATTTAGGGCCAGAACACACATATCGGCGTTCTAAATAGTTGTACGCGGGACACTTAGTTCTCCATAATTATCGTCAGTGGAGAGCTAGTGCAATCCACGAGGTGGTAAGAAATAACAGTACTATTCTTGCTCTTGCAAAGACAGCAGTGATAATTTAATTGTGGAAGAGAGACTGCCGGTATATCAATAGCCTGTGCCGGGATAATTTGGTTGACAGGGTGACATAGGGGGAGGCCAGTGATTCCACATAAGTCAACATGAGAATCACGAAAGCAATAACGATCTGAAGAAAAGTATTAATCCACAATCCACATAGACGACTTCAAATTTCCCTGAAATACAAGTTCCTGAGGGAAATCTGTGACATATCTGGAGTGAGATATTCAGGGGTTTGTTCTTCAAGCATGACAGAGGAAATGACATACTAGCAAGGCTTACAGCGTACTCGTCTTGTGAGGGGTCCTCAGAGTACTCGAAATTCAATTTGCTGATAGCTTTCTGCTCCTGAAAGACCCATTCTTGTGGTCCCACTGATCTTAGCATTTTTAGGTACTCGAATAAAAATCCAATCACCTCCATGACCTGCACATTCACTATTAACCACAAGGTTTCAGAAACGACCCCCATCAAGAGCAAGTCAAAGATTGTCATCAAAAGCATGTCATCTCTTTGAACAACATGAACTAAGAAACACGAACGTTCAGTCACTAGTTGAGACCTCGAACCTGTACGAGTGAAGGTAAACCTAAAACATCTACAGTAAGACAATCTAAAACAATTAAAGTTCAGACAACTGAGATACATCGTCTTTAAAATTAGGGGTAGAAAAAACAGATCGCGAGGTTTGAACAAAGAAGTACTAAAACTTAAGTGACCAGAATCTAGAGGGTGCGAGAATCATACGTTTTCAGCACCATGAATAGTTAAAGCTATGGTAACTGTGAACAAGAACATAATCGAATTGGTTTCAAGTCCATTATCTCCACAACCGGCAGTTATTGACCTGCCCCAACCTTTGCTTTTGAGCAGTGATAGCAAACTGCCTTGGCCCTCTGCAATACCATTAAAGAGTTTTATATTTAATGTATGTGCACGTAGGTGGTACCGAATTTCTAATCTGTCGGATAATCTTAAGGATGCAACACACTTCACCCCAAAGTACTAGAGGGGAGCTCAAGTAGCGAAGGGTCTTGAGGAGTTCGTTTCATGCGTACCATGGCCAATAATGTGGGCATAATAATCATGCGGCTTTGAGAGATAGGCGCTCTCCAGGCAGGGGAGGGGCCAGTTGATTGTCACTAAAGTCTGTTCCGTTCCAGCTGCAACACGGTACAACCGATTGGGTTCCCAAATGCGGCCTTCGCAATGGATAGATTTTCTTCCGTGACCACCTTCCCTGATTTCACCAAAAAGCTCCACCACCCACTTTTGCAAGGTCTCCAATGACTCTGCAATAGGCAAGGACAGTCAACTACATTATATGGACTCACAGCCGATAAATCACATTTGGGGCTAATCTGAAGTGAATTTCATCGTTTGAAAATTGAACTAACCACTGTCGCTCAAATTGAAATGACAGGATCGGATAAGCAAGGGCTTACCACCCACCTCCACCAAGTACTGCGAGTTTCATACGTCCTGCAAGGTAGTTCTCGTTATAGAGCTCCAAAAGCTTGGCTCGCATGTCTATTCCTTTTCTAGTGGGTTCACACTGCAAACTTTTCCTGTTTCCTGCAACCACATCACCTTTCCTTAATACGATAGATGCTAAATCAAGAAGAAAACCTTCGCAAAGGTAATGCAGAAAACCTAGCAGCGTTAAACCCCGTCAATTGTAAAACCATCAAGAAATTTTCTGCAGTAAACCCTGTTAATTGTGATGCAGCTAGAATTTCTAGAATACCTCCTGGGGTCTGCTTTATCTCCAGGTAAAAGTTTGGAAATCACGCGCAAATCTAGAAAAGTTGCCATAATGGAGCTTCGATTTAAAACCTCAACTGTGCTTCAGATTGTTCAACGAAATCAGGAGACTCACCCCAAGCGAAACGATGGAAGGGATGGGATGGTATTGCTGTGTGGCATTGAACTTGGGAAAGGCGGTTCAGATCATTGGCCGCTGCTTGCACAAACTCTGCTCACAGCAATCGAGACCATAAAGGGTTATTGATGCAAGCTGAGATAAATGACCAACCATACTGGATTTAACGTACGAAATTAAGTTAATTTCGATGTCGGTATGAGTTACGAGATTACTTCACCCCTAGAGGATTAAGAGTGGTTCAATAATGACCAATTTGATCGATCATTTAGTTAAAAATATAATTCAGATGAGACCACTGTCACCAGAATCAGTGAACATATGCTGGTCAAAACATAATAATTAAATTCGACGAAAGATTGTCCCCAATATGACCTCAAAACCTCTAAAAAAAATATGAGATCTGGTGAGGGCTTCTTGGTCCTCAAGGGTTAACCGACGCTTGCTCTAAGCTCGTAATCAGGCTACGAATTGGAATTTTATACGGCAAGAGAGCAAAACAATGGAGGATAAAATACCTGATTCTATTGATTGGATTTCTCTATCCATTGCCTCGGCTTTGACAAGAGGAGAAATAAAAAACTGTGAAAACCTGGATTCATTAAGACGACATGAATGAGACCACCAATGAAGAGATATATTTGGCACGTGCTTGAAACCATGCATACCATACCTAAAATGGTATTTCTCTACGGAAGGTAAGATTATGTCAATGTTTATAATTCAAAGATAAGGTCCACAAATTCTGTTGGAATATTATGCATTGACCTTTCGAGCGCTTCCCTCAAGCTTCGGTTCCTGACTTCGAAGTGGTAACACGTAAATTCCTGGTCCGTGTAAGCGTTGGAACTACCTCCATGCTGCGACAGAAACTTATCATACTGCAAAGATCCGCACGTGTCTTTCTCACATTAATCTTAAATCGAATCGAAGTCTAAGAAACACTTCACTTCTCAACACGTTGCAAAGAGTTCTGAATCATAGTTCACCTTGATGGAGCTGAAACTACTTACCACCCTAACCGTCCCAGCATCTTAAGTTTAGGAGGAATTTTATATATTTGGCTTCAAATTGTGCTGATAACTATTAGTAAGTGAAATGGTGGATCTAGCTTTATGGATATGATCTGTGCATTGTAGTCTACAACTTTTGCACTTTGCAATCACATTTTCACATTTTTGGACATTTTGACACCACCAAGGGCAATTAATATCACAGAACCTTCCTGCTATTGACCAGTATAAAAAATTGTCTGTCTCTGGTCCATTTCTGAGGTACAATCACATAGAATGTCGGAGTTGAAGATATGATGGAATTCTACTATTCTAGCATCCAACTCTTGTCAGAAAGGACATGCTGTTTTCTCAACATTTTACGCTCAGTCAGAGACAGCCAGAGAGTAAGTACCTCATTCTCATCCGGGAACTTGGTGCTCCCCATGAACAACATGTGCTCTGCAGATTCCAAGAATCCAGAGCAGTAAGGTGTTCTGCATATTGCTTGTGTTACATTAGAAAGTTTGCTTCCATCACGAGCAGGATTACGAGCATGCAATAGATATTCAGGCATTACTCACCAAGAAAGTGAGCGAGACCTGGTGCCTCCGGGGGATCCGCCAAGCTCCCTACTCCAACACACATGGCTGCTGCAGCCTGGCATTAGACAGCACTATCATAGTATTCTTTGGCAAACACATTGAAGTCTACTTACCTACTACTTGTTGAATTTTTTTCCATCAACGTAAAGCTTGTATCAATCCAACCGAGCTGCGATAGAAGTACACTACACATTATGCATGAGTCCAATTATTCTGTTCCACTGATTCCCACCCCCGGGTTCTGCTGTTGTTTTGAATATTCTCCTCAATTCACAACTAAACAGGTTTTCAGAAAATTAGACAATTTTCTGAAATTGAAGATGACAGAGAATCATCTCTATAGAGAGGTCTCCCTATGGATCCAATGATCAGACAGAGGCTTCCACGTTAGACATTGGGAGACTCCCCAACGGAGAATACTCTATTTGCGATGTTGTCTAAAAGTTCCTGAAACAACCTACTGTTACCCAAAACCCTGCCAAGTTCAGTTAAGATTCTTCATGAATAAGGATTGAGGTCTTACGTACATAGTTATTTACTATCTCCTGCCCGGGTTCCTTGTCCTGCTTTCTCCTGCTCAGAAGCGAAGCTCCATTTGAACCCCCTTCTTCGTCTGGAGGTCTTTTGCACTGGATTAAACATTTCTAATCCAAATTGACAGTCTAGTGGACTTCTCAAAATGTTTCCTTCACTATCTATGTACAATTAAAACAGATAATTTGTTTTGTTTCTATGTATGTCAGGATCTCCTACACTGTCAGGCCGACGGGGGTTGCACTTGCTGTCATCGGAAAGCCCTAAACGAGGTGTGCACAAAGCAAGTATCACAATGTTCCGTTTCACGACGCAAAAGAATCATATTGAATTTCGAAGCTTCTATGGATTAAATAATTAGAAAATTACTATTACTTTACATTTATTTTGCCATACTTAATAGATTGAAATATGGGTATGAAAGTAGATTAACCCTTCATTGCCTAAGGGGACAAAAAGTGTTTTCACATAGTCTGGCAGTCTGATTCTAAATATTGTAACTTTTGCATCTAATGTTTGAATACAATAAAACTTGTTGGAAAAGTTGTACATACTAGTCTAGGTTGTGTGGTAAAACTTTCAAATCAATCCAAGATGTACTGATCATTTGAAGGACATTTGAAATTCACAGGTTCAATTTGAGTTCACCAAATTGCATTTTGATGGCTGCAACTTTAGAGGCTTATATCTTTTTTGTTTAATGTTTATTTTCAATAAAATTTGTAAATTTATATTCGTCTTTAAATCTAGTTATTGTGTTAAAATTTTCATGCCTATACAAGTTGTTTTAAATGTTTGAGAGCAATTCAAAGTTCAAAATCTAAACATTTTTGGATCACAATGAACTTTGGCAACTTATTTCTTCTTCAAACAGTGTCTATTTCCAATCATTTTTCTTAAAGAAGTTGTGCATACTATTCTCGTTTGTGCAATTAAAATTTCACATCAATCACAAAGTTATGACTACTGAGAAGCATTTTGATAGAGGGAGGTTCAACCACAGATGTATTTTTTGCAACTTTTTTCATTGTTTTATGATATTTAAAAACAATTTTGCAAACACAATGAGTCAATTGAATGACATTTTTTTCACCAATGTGTTTACATGTTGGTTTAGAAGCACTTTTTAATTTAAAGTTTTCTCATTTGAGTAGGTTTAGAGATCAAATTTCACCTCCAAATGTGTTTTTAGGAAAATTTCAACGTCTTTTTTCAACTCTAAAACATTATAATCTTGCAATCTAGATGGCCAAATGACTCCAAATTTGGTCCATGTCATCTACAACATGCACACTACAAGATTGTACGGTTGAGATTTTCATACCTACAGTAAGTTAGATTACGGAAGTAGTAATGTTCTGGTGTTACCTGGATGGAATCGCAGGCGTGGCTTCCTGTCGGCCGTGAAGTCATCACCACCTAGTACACCACAAGGATTATGATCAATCCAAGGCAACAAAGATAGATTCTCGTCTCAATTCTTAAGCCTGACCTCTAAAAGACTGAAAAGACTGAGAGCCCCCAATTGGGACTCATGTTTTTTCAGCAACATTGAGTAGGTCAAATGGGAACCTTCTGTTTTTGAGTTTCATTTAGTAATTGACAAACGCATGCAATGTTCCTCAGTGATATACAACTTGATTCCATCTGAATTCTATTTTTCACAATATGACCAATTGGAACTGGACATTTAATACCAGTCGACCTGGTCATTTAGGGGTTAACTTAACCTCTTTGTTGATAGTGCAGCTTATTTCCTTGCGTGTGTGCACTATCAGAGGAACAATCAGAAATACAATCCACAAAAGCCATGAACGTCATTCAAAATCCAGGAACAGAAATTGAACCAGAGAGGCATTATTTGCTTCACATTAGAGTTACTTAGCCCTAATTTGAACATAGTTTGTCGTGCAAAGATTATCGACCTCGTACCCTGATTTCAATCTTGCCAATTTGAGACTCAAGTACTTGGAAACTTGACAACATAAGCCACCCGAGGACTGCCTAGCCAGATCAGAAAACCCTAATCTTCATGATACCCTAAAAGCATGAGAGATGGGGATACCTGCGCAATTGTACTGGAAATTTGGCCAAAGTGCAGATTCCTGCTGACCATCATCGTCAGTCTCGACATTCATATCCCCGCCACCGCGATCGTCCTCTTTGTCATCGTTACACACCTGAGGATCATGGATCAGGAGAGCTGACAACCCATTGCGTAGCTTAATCAGCTTGTAGCTCCGAGAATTTCTGTCTGCTTTTATAATCGGAGGTCCTTCCTCTACCTCCATGGCTATGAGAAATGGGTGACACAATGGTGAACAAAAAGCATGCCAGGGATACCATCGCACGTTCAAGAGCAAGGCAAGCAAGCGCAAGAGAAACACCGACACACTAAACCTTCGGAGTCTACATGACTTTTGGAATACCATCGTGTGTCATCACGAGATACGAAGCGATGAGACTATAAAGCTCACCACTAAACTACTCAAACTGCACTACCTCCCGAGACCACACTCACTAACAAAAACCGCAACCCACAATGACAATGACGTTGGACAGATTACAAAGAAATTGAGGCGACGGTGTACCTTATCACGAGCTAATTCGCTTCAGGATTAAATCGCAGAAACTGCACTTCACCAAATTCCTCAACCAATCACAAAGTGAACTGTGGTCAATGTCGGATATGTCATATTCCAACCCATGAAAAACATGAAACCCTGGGCTAAGCCCTAAACCCTGAGCCCTAAATCTGGGCATGAAAACTTGGATTTCAGTTGTGCGATGTGAAGTGCGCATCGATCACTCAACCTGTTCCCTACATTCAGTTACATAGAATGACTGGAGTTGTTTCCCTCTCATACTTGCATGTCAACAACGACTGTTGAGATCGATGAGAAAGTACAAAAAATTATTCGTAGTGAGTCATTCACTGAAGAAATTCATTCTTAATCAGCTTCATCCTGCTGGCACATATTATCAGTCAACTATACAATTTAGCTCCGATCGAAGTATGTGGTTTTATTAGATTCTCACATTGCCTGTGACTTCCAAATGCAAACTTGAATTGCGTAAAACTCTCGACAATGATTGCACCGAGGCACTCAGCGCACCCATTTCATTCTGTCTGTGAGGGAGTCCAAAAGTTGGGACCACTTGCTGGGCCTAAACCGGACTCCCGGAGGATGTTCTAGTGTTATACTACACGTGGAGATGACGACTACATGCTTGCTTTGTCGCTGGACTTGGGCATGGCGCCTCTGGCAAGTGAGAATTGTGACTGTCAAGTGAGATTTTGTGACGCCAGGGTGATGCTTCATGCCGAAACGCAGAATCTCATCAAGCGGGGATTCGGACTGTCGTTAGAAAGTTGAAAATCAATGCCGTCCAAACAATCCATGAAATCAAGCAAATTTGTCGTAAGTTTCGTTTGTTTTGATCAAAATTAGTTTCTTCTAGGAGTTGAATCACCACTCAAAACTGCAGGGTAGTGCTTGAATCTCCCAACTAACAAAGCAGAATCTTTGTGAGAGCTTGCGGTGGACCCCAGTCTCATCAGTACAGTAGCGATTTTATGGAAAATCATTATTCTATTGCAGCCTGTGAAATTGTCCGGCGATTGTCGGTCAATTCGTGTAGCGTGCACATCATCTCGAATTTCGTATCACGTTTCTGGAAGGTGACTTCTATTGACATGATTTCACAGGCACGGCACGAAATCGAGGACGTACAGATTCTACTGCAGGAAAAGAGAGGGTTTGGGACATGGAACAGCCACTGAAGCTCGTGCAGGTTTAAGTTAGAAGACTTCGTTCACAATCCACACCTCAAGGCTGCAGATAGTCAAGAATCTTGGATATGGAATCACATCAGATTCTCGTATTGCTTGCCACAACGGGCGAAAGAAGATGAATTTCCGGTATTCAAAGCGATTTGCACCACCACCTGCTTCCTCTGAACCAGTTTTCATCTCGAATTCCAAACTTGAGGGAGCCAATTCTGTGTTCAATCTTTTAGGGTTGGGGATGCTCTCACGAACTGAGTAGTTTGCGTTTAGGGTTTGGGATTTGGGTGCATTATGTATGTGATGCAAGACGAAGCGGGAGCGATCCTGCTCATGATCGTCTCTCTCTGGTGCCTAGGCTCGTGGCCAGCGCTCTTCAATCTCTTAGAGCGTCGGGGCCGAGTGCCGATGCACACCTACTTGGACTACACGTTTGCCAATTACGCAGTGGCTGTGTGCTTCGCACTTACGGTCGGCAACCTCGGCCCTGACACGCCGCAGTCGCCGAATTTCCTGAAACAGCTGCTCCAAGCAAATGCTCCTTCGGTGGCGTTTGCTCTGGCGGGGGGACTGGCTTTGTGTTTGGGGAACATCGGGCTTCAGTACTCTCTCGCCTTTGTTGGCATTTCGTTGACGGAGGTCGTGTCTGCAAGCGTTGCTGTCGTTCTAGGTACTCTTCTGCTCCCATTCACTCCATTGTTACAAATTTTGCTGTCCTTGCTTTTCGATGTTAAACTTGTTTCCCATCTCTCCAAAGGTGGATGATGACACGGTACTGAATTGAACTTCAAGTTGTGCGTCGTTGCTCACCATCTCTTCGGTAACTAATTCTCCTGTCGACCACATGATAGGCACCATTCGGGTCCTCAAAGTTTTGATTTTTTGATTGTTGTGATTGGTTAACAGCTGAAAATCCCAACATTTTATTAATTTTTGCACTGCTTGTTTTCGTTGTTTCATAGCATTCGTTAGCAGTTGTGAGGTCCACCCTTGTCCACCGTAGATGGCGACCAAAACAGAGACTCAATGGAAGTCACTAGAGAGTGCAACTCTGGGTGGAGTCTGTCTTCGTGTTGCTTTTAATGCGTCCCACATGACATGAGCTCAAGATTGTGCACTAAAGAATCTGGATTCCTTTTCCAAGCAGCTCCTTTTTTTACTGGTAGATTTGTTTCCCATCTCTTCAAGTTGGATGACGGCACGTATTGAATTGAATATCAAGTTTTGCACCCATCTCTTTGACGACGTAGGTAACTAATTATCTTGCTGATCACTGAGAAGTGCCCCGTGTGTCCTCAAAGTTTCTATGTTGAATGTTGGGATTGGTGAGAAACGAGTTCCGACTACAGAAATCAATTTTCAACTCCCACTCCTCAAGATTTGTTGATGCAATTTTTTCATCTTTCCCACTTGGCTAGTGGCACTATGTTGAATCGAGCATCTAATTGTACATCGTTGTTCACCATCTCCAAGGTAACTAGTTCTCTTGTTGATATTTGTCCAACACGATGAGTACCCACTTGGGGTGCTCAAAGTTCTGATGTTTTGAATGTTGTCATTGGTTAACCACATTCGAGAGCTGAAAATCCAACATTTTTGTAGTTTTTACACTGCTTGTTTTGAAATGGGAGGGTTTGATGCATCATCGATCGCAGGGACGACTGTGAATTACTTTTTGGACGATGGGTTGAACCGTGCAAGCATTCTATTTCCGGGTGTGGCTTGTTTCCTGGTGGCCGTGGTGTTGGGGTCATTCTGCCATGCTTCGAATGTGGCCGACATTCAAGCCAAAATCAAATCTGCGGAGTATCTTTCTCAAACGTAAGCCTCCCTTTCTCCTTAATAGTATCTCAATTAAAGTGGGAAACCCTTTCCCATGGCTTTCAGCTGATTTGATTAGTTTCAAATGGAACTTTTTTAATGTGGATTTTGTCCCCGTTTTGAGTAAGATTCCAACGCTCTAAAATATGCTTTATTAGGATGTCGTATGAATTTTTAAAGTTTTTCCACAGGGTGAGGGAAACTATGGGTAGATTTTGACTCTTCAGCTTTTGTTCATCGTCTTATTCATATTTATTTGTCTTTAACGTTTACGTCACGGACGGTCTCTTGCACAGCCAAAACAATTGGGTTAATAAAATGACCTACCATACCATAATGCACTCAATTAGGTCTATTAAAGTACCGGTTTTGGAGTTGTGAAGAGACGAAGGGCTATTTCAAAAACTTCTCACTTTTCATTGGGTGTTGTTCCATTCTCAGATCGGAGGAAAAGCATGACTCCATGAAGGACTCGGAGGAATTTTCTTCTTTGCTGATCAACACCCCCAAAAACAACCATGAAGTTCGTGAGTGGATGTTCTTCACCCAATCTACTTGATTTTTTTCTGTTTTTCCAGGGAGTTAGCATTGACTATTTGAGAATTAAAACCTGAAAAAGCGACTGCTATTTTGGCTAATTACTTTTCTTATGACTTCAAACACATAGCTTTCTTCAGAATTTGACTGTGAACAAATGATGAGGGAAGATTCACTGCTATATATCCCAAGTATCTTACCCACATTTTCCTGTAGGAACATAACAAACCCATAGCTTATAAGTTTACTCATAGTAGCCAATATTATAATCGGGGATCTTTTTCGTTTTCCAACAAATCTTTCAACATAGAGGTACAAAATGTTCACGATTTGTAGATGACAGCTATAATTGATCCAGGTTTTCAAATGTTACGATCCATTAGATATTTTAGAAATGTCCCAAAATTGTTCGTTTTTGATTGTAGACCACAACCCTTATTGTCTATTGCCTCAAATTTTCCCAGAAGTGTACGACATCTGCTTAGATGAGCAATCTCTTAAAGAAGGCAACTAGCCCTCGTTACCCTTAGCTAAATAATCTGTTACCCAGTCCACTGTATCTCTACCTTGCGAGCTTGAGCTCCAGTTGGACACGGTCGAGCTTATAATTCTTCGTAAACAAGAAAATTTCTTGGCTCTTAAGTCAAGTGAACTCCGCCGTTTGAACGTGAACTCGTCGGCTGTGTCACAGATCCCGAAGACACGGAGGGAGCGGGTGGCAATTCCTTCAGTGTTTCATCCCAAAGCGTGGTTTCTGGTGCAGAGTATTTCCGAAGCTTGGAATCCCACAGGGCAATCAAGGTGAAGGGGAAAAGCGTCTTGTTTGGACTCGCAATTGCCCTCTTCACGGGGTTATGTTACGCAGGATTCTCTCCGTTGTTCAACGTGGCCACCAACGATCAATTCCATTTCCTAAAACCCGGTGTCCCCCATCTGGTGGTGTACACGACTTTCTTCTACTTCTCCACTGCCTTCGTGCTTTGTTCGCTTCTTGTGAATGTGTACTTGCTGTACCATCCAGTCCTGGGGATTCCCAAATCCTCGCTGACTACGTATTGGCGAGACCACCAAGGGCGTGCGATTGCCATCCTTGCAGGCCTTCTTTGTGGCATTGGGAATGGGTTTCAGTTCATGGGTGGCCAAGCTGCTGGATATGCTGCAGCAGACGCAGTGCAGGTAATTTCAATTAGCCTGTTCGCAAGCAATTTACCTGTAATTCATCTGCATCTGAAGCTTGTTCGTATGATGATGAAGGATACTTCTTCTACACTAACTCTTTCTATTTATAACCTACAACGGAATATGCGTGGTTTTAAAATCACCAGTTGGATTGATTATATATTTTATATGGGACCAAATTTTATGTCATCAGAATCAGTGCAGAGCATTGCATATCTTGGTCTAAAAATTTATTAAATTAGACAAAAAACCCTCCTGCGAGCTATTCAATATTGCTAAAAGAATCGAACATGAGGGTGAATTCGGGCTTCCTGGTTCTTTAGAGATTAATTGTAGGTGTTAGATTTGATTTCAGTGTCCGATAAGAACTGTTCCTTTGAAAATCCTCCACCATATGGAGTTCCCTTTGTTTGACTGATGACTGGTTATTGCATTGCAGGCCTTGCCGTTGGTGGGAACGTTGTGGGGTGTGGTTCTATTTAAGGAGTATCATGGCTCGTCTCGAAAGACGTATTGTCTTCTGATTGGGATGCTCTTCATGTTTCTTACTGCTGTAGTGTTGCTTGTGGCATCTGCCATGCCGCGGCATGGCTCGGACACCTTCACGTAACCTCGTAGATTGATTACCGTCGTTTGTTCGACATGTACAGTACTGTAGTTAATTTAGAGTTCACTTATTTAATCAAGTGGAGTTCGTTGGCAGCGACCAAAATTTCAAAGCAGAAATCGAGAACCACTGGTTCTGTGTGGTTTTGTTGCAATTGCAACATGTTGTAATACGAATATTTTCTTCATTGTTTTGCGCTCAACATTTTACTTGTACGAGCACTCGTTTGAGTGCTACGAGTTGTAAGTTTGATCCTCTTGGGAACATTGTTCAATTCCAAATTGCAGCATTGACTTCAAATGCAGCCCAATATGGTTTTTGCTAACCATTGTCGTATGACTCGTTCATTGCTTGTTTTGCGTTTTAAGAAATCAAATTGAATCAGTTCTTTGAGAAGCGTGTGAAGTGACATTGGTTTGATTCTTGAAGATTGAGAATGAAGAATCATTGGACTTGGGTAGGACTGCGCTGGAGCCGGTATCCATCTGCGGAGGCATTCATGCTTGATCTGCATCTGGAGCAATGTTACAGAATTCCATATTATCATGTGCACTTCCGGTCATGGTGAGAGTTTGCTTATTTTATTCTCTCAACTTTCCTCTGTTTCTTATTGTCTCACACTATTCACCGACATTCTAATTAGTTTGAAAATTCATGTCTTCTTTGTTTTCAACCCAAAACAAACTTCAAATTTCCACAAAGCAGATGTTTAGTTTTTTCATGTTACATTCAAAGTTGAAATTGATATCTTAAGTTGCCAAGGTTTGACAAATTATCAAAGTGTTGCATTTATTATAGGAAAACTTCTAAACCATATTCTAACAAAATCAAATCATGAATGCTAATGGCTAATCATAGCAATTTTAAAATATATTTACATTGCTCAACAATTTAGAAGTATCGTGGTGTTTTTTTTAGGCATATAATGCTACCTTTTTTTACAGTGAAATGTTATGGGGGACAAAAAAATATTTGATGATTGACTTCTAGGGTTCTTGTATATAGAAGTAATGATTAAATCCATTCATCCATGAATCTAGTAATTTTTGGTTGCTTTCCAAGATATAATACCTTGTCTTTTTTAAGTTATAGCTTCTTAAATGTTTCATTTCTACTCGAGAAGCAACTACTTTTGGCCACAACAAATATGGAGTACCCTACATTGAGGTTTGTTTCAATACACAATATTGTAGTTTAAAATAGTGGGTGTTTTGTGAAATTGCAAATCAATCAACATGCTTGTTCAAAAGCATAAAAATGATTTGCATATCAAAATGGATCAAAATTGGCTTAATAAATGGAAATTTGTTGAAATTGATGAAAGTTTTGAAATTCTAAAAATATGAAATTAGATTGTTGACACATAAGCAATTAATATACTCAAATATGTGTAAAAAATGATTGCAGGGTAGGATATTTGTATAGTCTTTGTAGCTAGTATTTTTTTCCATTTTCAAAAAGTATGGATTGGTCTTTGATGGGCTAGTGGGCATAAATTTAAAAAGCACTTTAGATAGTTTGTATTTTATTCATTTTTGGTGAATATTATATCAAAAATTTAAAAATGTAGCATCATTTTGAGTCTTATTGGCAAGTAAAAGCATGTTTCAACACACCAAAGAACGCATCTTTTGAATACAATATGCAAAAGTTGTTAAAGGTCAAAGTACATTTCTAAATGTGCATCTACAACCTATGTACATCATTGATTTTGGAAATGTACACTAGTTGCAGATGGTACTTTTAGGAACAATGCACTTTTGGGTCATTGCAAGAAACACTTCACGTTTTTGTCTCAAAAACACAGTTTTTTGGTATAGGACTGGTAGTCCTGCGCGATCCTACCAGTACTGCGCATCTACACTGCGCTTGTCAATGTCAACCGTTGATTTCGAGCGCCTACAAATTTGGGCCGTCAATTTAGTCCTATGTAGTACTATGTAGTACTATAGAGTGCTATAAAGTACTACTCAGGCCACTATGAGCAAAAAATAGCAGAAAAGGGGTTTGTGGACCTTTTCATTTTTAGTAATTCAAAAAAAATTCAAAAAATTCTTTAAAAAAAATCCATTTTTCTAAACAAAATTGTGCTTACATTGCAACAAAAAATTCTTTTAGGAAAAATTTTCCCTCTTCATGGCCTCTGTGCAAAGGAAGGTCACTTTGACCCATGTGCACAATTGATATATTACTATTTTCATAAAAACTCATCAGCACCCCTTGTAATGTTAGTAGACCTCCAACTTGTCCAATTTGTGGCTTCAAATTTGGATTTTTGAGTAAAAAATAGGACTAAAAACCTCCAAAATGGCCAAGGTAGACACCCAATCGGGGCCAATTTAAAAATAGTAAAATAATTTTAAAAATTCTGAAAAAATTAATCAACATCTAAAACTTTTGTGTGCACCTTCAATCTAAATTTCAAGCCAAATGAAGAAAAGATGCAAAAGTTATGAGCAAAAAAGTACCTGTTGGAGGTCAAGGGGACAAAAAAAAGGACAAGTGTTTCTTGCAATCACCCTTTTGGGTGTACCTACATTATTACATCAATTAGGGTTTGTATTGACTCTTATGTCTCTTTTTCTTTTTTAATGTTGAACATCTTCCTTCAATTTGAAGATTTGTACATTACAATGTTACAATGTAGCCTATATGTCTATAGAAATGATGTTGATTTAGTTCAAAAGGAAGGAAAGAATCTTGTTTACTTGGGGTGTATTATAGCACAAAAAGGCAAAATATATATGATACTTAGGGTCAAAACTAAAAAAACTAGATTTATACCAATTTTGACTATAATGCATAGAAATGTAGATATGTAGAAGTTTTGAGTATTGGATGTATTTTAATATAAATGCCAATAGTTTATAGTAGTTTATATAATGCAAAGTTTAAACCACTAATGTTTCAAAGTTGTATGATTTTTTATTCAAAATTGTAGTAAAATGGGAGTCTAAGGAATATTGAGGCTTTGTAGCTTGCATTGGCATAGTTATTCTTTGGCTAACTCAAACATTGTTGAAGTTGAACATCATGCTTGGATACACTTGTAGTGTTGCACCCCATTTGATGTGAAAATGTACTAGATTGTAAATGCTTCTATTTTGTATGTGGCATGTAATCATATAATTTTATCTTTTTCCTTTCACATGCTTCAATTCACTAAAACCGAAAACCATAAATTTTTGTCTATCGAAATTATCTTGTAGTGTAGGATTGTTTGGAAAACAAAACCCAAAGAATCCCCTAGTGGTCATTCTTTATTTGGAGAAAGGTCATATATTCTAACGTTTTATATCTAAGGTTGTTTTTACATAGGATTATTACTCAATTTTAGAAATGAAAGAATTAAAATCCAATTAAATCATTTAGCTATACAATGTGGATGTATTTTCTATCTTAATTTATTCTATTGTCTATCCATTACCTATGGATTCAAAATTTTAAATTATATAGTTTATATCTTACACTAGAATTCTAATGTCAAATACTCCAAGGTATGTCAAATAGTCATGGCTTCTGTTCTATGGACTTAATCAAACCCACATATATATATAATAGTCACATACAATTGTAATTCCTTAATTATTTCTCCATTCCATTCATTTTCAATTGGGCCAATATACAAAATAGATAAATAAAAATTCTTTTCCTTATTTATTATCTTTTGGTCAAATATTCATCATAACTTTGTCCTCTAAGATCCAACAAGCCAATTTGTCCAAGGCCCACAAATTACATTTACAATTGCACAACTTTTTACTTAGTCAAATAGTCTTGCTATACTACTACAAGAACTAAATCTAATTGTCTGTAACCCATTGTTGATTTGTCAAAATTCCCACATAAAATCAAATCAAAACATATACAAAGTTTCTATCTATAACACAAGATTTTGCTCCTTCTTTTCTCTACATCAAACACTTGTTACACAATGTCAATTTGATTCTTTTAATACCAATTCAAACACAAGACGATTTGACTGTATTTTAATTTTATAACCAAACCATTTAATTCATCAACTTTATGGAATACACATACTAGCTTAATTCAATGGATTTTATTTCTTTATTATAGACTCATTGACTTCTTTATTACAATTGAAGATGTCCTATCAAGTATATCACCTCTAAAAATTTTCATTCACAATTATCTTAACTACAATGACACTCATATACACACAATCAATTAGACAAATAACTTTGACATCACTTAAAGTTGATTACTACTTATTCAAACTCATAGCAATATATATATATATATATATATATATATATATATATATATATATATATATATATATTAATAGTGGTTTTTACTTAGACAAATAGACCAAAAACATACAAGGAAACAATTATTAACCATATTGATTCTTGAAATAGTTAACATTTGAATTTAAAACAAGATATAACCCAAAATTGTGGTTAAAAAGTTATGGCATGATATGTGATTTTCTTTGCTCGACAGGCAACCCGACAATTGAAAAAACTTCTTTAAAAAAACCTTTTTTTTAAAATGAAATTTCAAATTGATTCTTTAGGTTTATACATACATGGGAGCTTTTAATCATTCCATTTGGATTAAGAAGATGAAAGTTCTGACGAATTTTAGTTTGCGGATAGGTTTGGAGTCATTGAAAATCATACCTACCCGCAAACTAAAACTCCTCATAACTTTCATCTTCTTAATCCGACCCGGGGAGGACACTTCTTATATATTTGGGGGACCCACGTGCGGCGGTGGGGTATTTTTAGGGGGGCTATCAATTACTTGTAATCATTACTTGGCAACATTAAAAAAGCCCCTATTTTACCATAAAGCGGAAAAATCAGCCATATTATCATCCCTATTTTATTTTTAAAACACTTTGCCTTTTTAATGTCCCCTATTTTATATGTAAATTTCTTATAAATTTTACCTAAGATTATTTAAATGTACCCTATATTCCGCCGCACGTAGGTTATTAAAAAACGGGAAGTGTCCTCCCCTAGTAATCCAATTCCAAATGGAATGATTAAAAGCTTTCCATGTTTTTATAAACTTAAAGAATCAATTTGAAATTTTATTTTTAAGAAAAAAGATTTTTTTAAAGAAGTTTTTTCAGCAGCTTGGGCTACCCAAGTGCCCGCTGAGCAAAGAAAATTACATATCATGCCATAACTTTTTAACTACAAAGTTAGAAGTTATGAAAATTGTTGGGCCATAAAGCTACTCCTCAGGCACATGTTGTGCAAAAAATTTTAAGACAAAAATATCCATTCATAGTGAGTTGCCCAAAGTCATTATATTACCAAAAAATTGCAGTTCAAGGCTTTACATGGGGCTTTAGGAATTAAAGTTCTCCGCCAATCCTTAGCTCACTTTTCATAGTTGATTTATAGTCTATTTGTCTTTCAAAATGATTTCTTCTTCATACATCTATATCAAGGTCTACCAATGCTATCCTAGAACCATCCATTTGACATAAAATTTCTAGCTTATAATTAATTTCACCCCGTATAACCAATAGACTAATAATTCAAAAGGACGGTATTCATTGCCAATCCTTGGCTTATCAAATTGTTTACTAATTTGAACTTTTTGATCAATTAACTCTTTTATAGATTATTAGACATCAATCATCAAAAGTTCATACTTCCACAATACAAGTAAATTTTGATAGAGTTTCTATTAAGATTTATAAATCCAATCTAATTTACAAACTAAAATCAAACATTTTCAATTTGACCATTCCAAAAATTAATTTCAAATGGAGTTAACAAGTGATCCCTTGCCTATTAAACAACTTCAAAGAACATTTGCCAATCCTTGGCTCATTGATCTTAATATCAAATATTGCCAATCACCATTCTATTAAGAAAGTTTCACTTTCAAATAGATCCTAACTATTGGAATAAAACCATTGCATGGATCAAAGAAAACAAATTCTTTAGCAATTGGAAAAATTGACAAAACATGTTAAAATAATTATTGCTTATTGGTTATTTGATCATGCAAACTTATAGTCCAATGGTCTTTTTGATTTGCACATCCACAACTCTGCCCGTAGATACCACCTAGCTACAACCTAACTCTTTAGCACCTTCTTCGATTGTTTGTCTTTCATCAGCAACTTCGAAAACACACAATTTGATAACTAATAAACTACCAAATAGCAAGAGATTATAAAGTTGCTCATTGGCTACCTCATTGCTTCACAAGCTCACACTTTGTTAACCAATTTGTTTCTAAGCATAAACAAGTTTAATGAATAGCTCTCACACTCAGCTAATTAACAATAATAAGAATAATAATAAAAAGTCAATCCCTAGCTTAACATAAAAGCAAACAAAAATGGAGCCAATCACTGGCTACAAATAAATAAGATGAATAAACAATATTGTCATTAGAACTTGAAGGAATGCACAAATATGAGGCAAGCAAACATTGTGAGTCTAAGAAGAGACAGAGAACTATTAGTCTATTAGTCCTCATACTTCTTAGTTGTAACCATTTAGTTAATTGCAAATTCTATTTGCCTAACCAACTATAACCTCTCTAACATTAGGAGAGATTTGAGGGCTCCAAAAGATTGCGAGTTCTCACAGTCTGAAAATGCGGAAACTGCCACAAGAGCGTAGAATTGCATGAATCCTACGTGGTTGAGAGAGTGCCACGTCATTAATTTATTTATTTTTTGAAGAATTCATTTTTGAACTATTTTTCATATTTCAAGAATCCCAATTTTATTTTGTTTTTGTGGTAATTGTTGGCCTAACAATAGCCAACAGTTATAGAAACAATCTCGAAATAGCCTTTGGAGGCCTCAAATCCCCTCTAATGCTAGTTGGCTATTAATCCTTTTCACATCCACATGTATATTTGTCTTCATTCTCACTTTACTTTATTTTTTAGTTAATTTCAGCTAGTCTATATGATTTTATCTTTAAAAGTTCCAAAATTTCACAAAAAATCTACCTACATATCTATATGTTATGAAAAAAATACAATTGTTGATAAAAAAATGAAAGTAGTTGTAACTAAGATTGCCTTGTATTAAGGAAAAATATTACTATTAGTAGCCTAGCAAAAGTTATACTAGTTATGGATTTATTATAATTGTAAGACTCCAAATTTATAAAAAATACCAATATAATAGCCACCACAATAATACCCAAGTAAAGGCTAGTTTATACTAGTCCTTTAGGCGGAGTAAGATTGACATTATAGAAGGTATGGGTGTAATCAATTCAATTCAAAGGTTGATTTTAGATGATAAATCTACGTGGCATGTTAGTAAAGTTCCCCATCTACATCCAAATGTCAAGTGTCAAATGACATAGGTATGCAATATGTACCTACAACAACATAAATGTAGAATTAGTAGGACCTCTTCAAGAGAAACAAATATGGAGTGACAAGTCATTATTGTAATCATGTGTACAACTAACTACTATTCAATCGATAAAAGTTTGCAGCAAAGTGTGAATAGCTTGACCTTGGATGATTTTTTGGCTACCAAGTTCAATGATAACATGTGAAAACAATTACCTTTGTGAATACTAAGACTATTTCAAAAATAGTAGCCTCCCTAAAATTTGATTTTCCAAACTAATATGTCTGACAAGAATCTCTGCACTAATTACACCTAAAAATCCCTACTCCTCTCAATCCTACATAATCAATGTGAACTACCCTTAATACAAGTATGCATAGAAATGATAAGTTAGTAATTTCCAAGTAGTGATCTTTTGCTAAAATGATGAATCTATTTACGTTTATATATTTGGATGAAATTGAAACTATTCATCCAAAAATATGTACATTCATCCAAATAAGAGCAATTTCATCTTCAAAATTTGTTGCACTTCAACAATGTCATCCACTGAAAAAGGAGAATTAAAGGAGAAACATCCATTTTCGTCCCTGTACCTATTCTTGGACTGTAGAGTACCACTAAATCTATCCATAAGCATTCATTAAAGCGTCTGACACATATTTAATTCTGAATTGCTTACGCAGTTGTAAGACACATGTATAGTTTTCATTCACTGACAATTGATTTTAGCACGTGTTCAATTAAAGGTACACCTATAGGACGGTTCCAATGGTCTAGGGAGCCAACACTTTGGAAATTTATAGAAATTACATGTTGATTCCGAAAAATTTGAATTTTTTTTGGATATTCATGATTTTTACTCACTAATACTTGAAAAATATCAGTTTTAGAAAACACTACCTCCAACTATGTTGAATTCCTTATTTGGACAGCTTTGGGTGTTTCCACTGTATGATGCTAAATATTCTCTCAAAACAATTGTATCGATTTTTGAGCATAATAAGGGAGAAACACCCATTTCCGTCCTTGTACCTATTCCTGGTCCCTAGAGTGTCACTAAATCTGTCTACAAGCGTTCATTAAAGTGTCTGACAAATGTTTAACTCTAATTTGCTGACACAATTGTAAGACACATGTATAATTTTCACTGACAACTAATTTCAGTAGAGTTCAGTTTAGGGTACACCTATAGGACAGTTCCAGTGGTCTAGGGAACCAACTCTTTGAAAATTTGTAGAAATTACATACTGATTCCAAAAATTTTAATTTTTTTTGAATATTCATGATTTTCTCTCGCTAATACTAGAAAAATATCAGTTTTAGAAAAAGATGCTTCCATCCATGCTGAATTCCTTATTTGGACAGTTTTGGGTGTTTCCATTGTATTGCTTTAACCCTAGAACGACGCCGCGAACGTTTGGCGTCTGTTAAATGACAAAGAATCTTTCCTTCCAAAAGAGAAATACAACTTTTCATCCTCGGTATTGGGAGTGGAAAAGGAAGATCTTCTATAATATTTTGACTTCCAATGCATATATTTGGCTTTTTCAAAGTAGGTGATGTCACACGGTATCAAAATGCATGGTTTCCGCGGCCATTCAAGGGTTAAAGAAAATGCTCGTCAGTTTTACAACTGCCTGACACTCACGACAATTAGAGATCCCCAACGACGAACGCCACGGAGACTCGACGAGGACCACACACCCGTCGGACGTCGTTGTGTGATCGTCGTCATCGACGTCATCGTCGTCTTCTTCTTGTTCCCCTTCCAGCCTGTGTGAGGCACGAGTCCGCGTAGCTCCTGCCAATCCTTTTGCAATCAGAACAATACCACATTCGCAATTCTAGGGTTAGCCGAGTTCGACTGTGGCGATGGCGAGTCGAGCGGCAGCGCGAGCGTTGTGGCGAGCGGCGCGTGCACCGCACCAGAGCGGCCCTCCTGGCGCTTTGGGCGCGGCGACACAGGCCGGGCAGCAGCAAGAGGCTTACGGTGAGGGTTTGGGCGTCAGGGGATTGCGAGGTCTTGCGCTTCTTGGCGCGGGGACGACGGGTCTGTTAGGTTTGGCAGGTGTGGCGTATGCCGATGAGGCCGAGCACGGCCTGGCGGCTCCGCAGTACTCTTGGTCGCACAATGGGATACTCAGCGGGTACGATCACGCATCCATCCGCCGAGGGCACCAGGTGTTCCAGCAGGTGTGCGCGGCATGTCATAGCGCTTCTTTGGTGGCTTACCGAGACCTGATCGGGGTGGCTTATACCGAAGACGAGGTGAAATGCTTGGCAGCCGAGGTGGAAGTCGAAGACGGCCCTAATGATGAAGGTGAGATGTACTCGCGCCCTGGAAAACCTAGCGACCACTTCCAGTCACCGTATCCGAACGAATCCGCTGCGCGATTCGCGAATGGAGGAGCGTATCCTCCCGATTTGAGCTTGATCACCAAGGCGCGTCACGACGGGCAGAATTACGTGTTTGCGTTGCTTCTAGGGTACCGCGATCCGCCTCACGGCGTTTCCGTGCGGGAGGGGTTGCATTACAATCCGTACTTCCCAGGGGGGGCCATTGCGATGCCTAAGATGCTGACGGACGGGGGGGTGGAGTATGAGGACGGAACGCCGGCGTCGGAGTCGCAGATGGCCAAGGATGTTGTGACATTTTTGTCGTGGGCAGCGGAGCCTGAGATGGACGAGCGCAAGCTGGCCGGAGCGAAGTGGATTTTTGTACTGTCGTTGGCATTACTTCAGGCTGCGTATTACAAGAGGTTTAGATGGGCTCCCATCAAGTCCAGAAAGATTGTGCTCGACGTGGTGAACTAGAATTGCGGTGCGAATCTTCGAGTTTTGAAATCGGGCCTAGCGGTCTTCACGTATGGTCGGATTCTCCTCCTCGGAAATGATTTAGGTCTAAAGCTTGAAATCGTTTGATATCTAAATAGGCATCTGTTTCTCATGGAGGCGATGAGATTGTCTAACCGCGCAGAATATAAAGAATTCCGTTAGTATTTCAAGCAATTGTTGTCACTTACCAGTTCCCTTCCAATAATATCGAAGTTCTCATCGGTCATTTTTATTCCTCAAAGCCCAAGTGCCTGCGTCTCCTGGATTTGGGGTGTGTAACTGTATTCTTGTTTTTCCAATGTGTTTGATGACTATGGTCCTTAGTAGAACTCTAATTGTAAAGAAACTTGGAGAGTGCGTGTTGTGCGATACTTGGAGAGTGTTCTTTTTACATTATTAACAGAAACCTGTCATGCCAATATCCCCTTCGTGTTAGGTGTTATGATTGACATCGCAATTGTAATGTCACAGAAATCAGCAATTAGGTAATGCAAAATGTGATGCAAAATGATACATTCGATTGTAATGCAATTTCATTCTTCAATAGGGGTCGTCAATAACTTTACAGGATATTCATGTGGCTGTGTCCTCGGCAACCTCACCCGCGACTAGTGTATTCGCTCTTTGAGGATATACCGAATGTAGGGACACCCGTAATTGTCACGGTAAACTCTTTGAAATGGGGTACATTTTGATTGGAAGGATGTAATCACCATATTTTGGTTTTAGGTCATTTACCATTAAGACTTTGAATCTTCATTACTTTTGCATCCCGTATCCAAATAATGCATCAATGCATTCGTTGATGCGTTGCCAGTTTGCCACTCTTCTTCATTTGCTAAGTTTTAAGAGTAATTGTGCTAACGTTTGCCCTTTTATCTGAAAATTGTCAATTTAATGGAACGCCCCTGCAGAACAAAGTCTTGCAGTTCAGAACTACCAGTCTATGCAGCATTGCAGTGTGGACTCATGGAGCTCTTGCCAGGTGACATTCTAACAATATGGGGGTGGGGCTGTTTTGAAAAAAATCATAACAATTAGAATTTTTCACAAAATCAATTGAAATTTTTGTTTCAATTGATAATCAATTATTGTTTCAACTAATAATCAACTATTGTTTCAATTGATTTTGTGGTTTTTATTTCAATTAGAATTTTTCACAAAATCAATTGAAACAAAAATATGAATTTTATATCAATAAAATTCATAGTTTCTATTCCATTTGGTCAAACGTCATGCCTAAGCTAAAATTAGCTTATCAAATTTTGTTCAAACATCAATCTTATATTTTTATTACTTGAAACTATGAATTTTATATCACTATGAGAAATTTCAAATGATTTTGAGAGAAATTCTAATTGTTATCATTTTTGTTGCAAAATTTTAAAAGAAAAAGTAAAAATAGAAAAATGATCTAGATTGTTTGAATTTTTCAAGAGGTAAAAATAGGAATGGACATTAGGGTGAAACATTTCCAATTGATTATGATACTTTTAAAAGTAAAAACAACCATGATAAAGACTTTAAAGTCAAATTTGGCTATCAATCCAAATTTAAATCTTTATTTCATAAATTTATAAAATTTTGATATTTTTTACAAGTAGAACATTGTATATTCTACCTAATAATTATTTTCAAATTTTTTTGATGAAAACGACAAATTATTGTGATTTTTTAAGTTAAAGGTTAAAAAATTATGTCAATTATAAATTACATTAGAATAATCTGAAATCTTTATTTTTAATGAAGATTAGAATGAAAAATTTAACTTTGCCGTTTAATTTGTAAATTCATTTTCAAGAGGAAAAAATGATTGAAAAATACTACATATTGTATTATTTGGATTTTAACAAATGAAGCTTGCATTTGCAATAACCTTTTTCAATTTTTTCAAAATTTCAAGTTGAAGTTGAAAGAAAACTTATCAGACTTCATTTTCTTAGTTTAAGTCAAATATTAAAAATGGTTACATAAAAAATTAGAATCAAGGTACATCCACTTTTTGGATGCATGTACTTATAAAGATTAAGGGTTAAATCTGAAAAATTTGTAATATTGTAATTTTTTTAATATCAAATTTTTTTCAAAAAATATAATATTTTTTATATCCTTTCATTTTATTGTTCCATAGTTTTTTAGCATTGCACTTTGCTAGCCTAAAAAGGTTTTAAAAAAAAATTTGGCTTACATTTTCTTTAGTTTATCCGAGGCATCAAGGACTTACAAGCCCTTTAAGTGCTCATTTTTTTCCTAATGATTGTGTAAATAGTCAAGCCATAGTAATTTCTGACATATTCCTGCACCTTTCCTATGCTCTAGTGTAAAAAGGACTATTTGCTAAGTCACTAAAACACAAAACTTTGTTGAAGGTGCACACTAGTTCTAAAAAAATCACCTTGAAGTTAGTCAAAAGTCACCCATAGATGCACATGACAACTTCTTGTGACTTGCGCACGACTCTACCCTAAGCCATGGACATGTCAGCACAAAAGATCCACGTAGGCAACATTTGAATCCCATATTTTTCCTTTAGTGAACAAAAAGTCATTCAGTAGTCAAAGTGAAGTCACAAAATATGACTGTGACCTTTCTAAGTGTAAAAGATATGAATTGTTGATGAAAAACAGTTTACAAAGTACAATTTTCACCTCATTTTCATCCTCCAGTCACGGCCATGACTAGGAAATGACTCAGTTACAATTTCTAATGCCCACAACGTGCAATTAGAGAGGGACAATCATTTTTGAGTCATGGTCATGACTCATAGGGAGGGTGTTTGTGACTGCGAGTCACTATGCAATCACATTTTACCCCATTTTCTTATAGTGTATTGCTTTAAAATTTATATTAGGCTCAAAAATATTGTTTAAATAGTTGGACAATGTTGCAATCAAGTGATTGCAACTTTGCAAGGCATGTGGGATATGCAACAAGAATCCAACCCTCTTAATTTTGCTTGAGCAACTACTTCCAAGGTTACATGACTATTATACATATTCAATAACTAGTCTAATATCAATAAATGTCATCTCTTAGGTGAAATGTGTCCTAATCTCTCTACACTTTTGATGAAATGAGAAATCTATACTAGGAATATATATATATATATATATATATATATATATATATATATATATATATATATATATATATATATATATATATCAAGCCATCTATGCTTACTATTGCATAGCCATTAGCCTTTTTTTTTCCAGCACTATGTGGCCAGATTGTACCATTTCAAAATAAATGTCTTTTTTTCACCAGATAAAAGTAATCTTTTTTTGCCAGAAATTTTCTAGTTCTCTTTAAAATATGGATGAAGTTGCCAAATTTGGATGAAAAAGTGTATGAATATGACGAAAAAGTGTTTTAAAGTCCAAAAGATGGATGAATGTAAAAATACAATGCTTTACCAAATTCAAAGTAATCGCCATCTTGGCACTTTCTCAAAAAGTAAAAAAAAGGGCTAATAGCCATAGTGGCTCTTGACTTGTACCTTTTAACATAGTTCATTTAAAAGCTTTTGCCATAGAAAATGTAAAATGAGGGAATACAATTGTCTTAACTATGTGCATGAAGACTAGAATAGACAACCATTCCCTTATGTCAGGCATGACTAAATGTTGCACGTACCTTTGTAAGAAAGAATAAGTGCACCTCTATTTGTTCATGCTTTTATCCTGCAATTGTAGATTCTATCTTCTAAGTAGGAATGTGTTATGTATAGTACATTAAGGTTATCATAGAATTTTTTTGCAATCTCAATGTTTAAGGTTTAAGCACGTGTTTATTCAAATGCTTCTGCTACTCATATATATAATCAAGTTGGATGCCTTCTTTGCCACTGTTTCGTCCAATTCTTTCACAAGATTCTATTTTATAATTGAGTTTACTTCCCACTATTATTTTTGGACACCTTGAGCTTTAAGGCAATGATGGTCAATCTCTATTCTAAATTAATTGCCCATGGCTATCACATAATTTATCAAATGTTGCTCATTGTGTCGATTAAAAATATAGTATTTGAAAGGCCATGCTTTTGTGAAGTACACACCTCTTGACACCATATACAAAGAATAGAATATGATGTGTAAAACTTATGTAATGCTTTCCTTGATCATGCTTCTTCCGTTGTCCACTTTAGCAATAGCCATTGATAGTTGCTCATCAGTCCATGCGTTGTTTCCCCCCTTATTATCTATGCACATTTTGTTGTACATTACTATGGTGTTTCTTTCCATTCAACTACCAATTGTTGATGTTTTGGATGCATGCAAGGTTAGTTGGTGGACTGGTAGTTGTGGTATCTTCTACAAATTGAGAAAATTGTACTAATTACCTTTGGAAAATTTGGCTTATTACAAGATTGAAGAACCCATGCCTATTAGGCATATCAATATGTGCACAACAATAGGGGTGTCATTCTAACTTGCTTCATGTAGTCTAGAACTTGCTACAATACTTCACTTATTCCTAGCTCAAGGTGCTCAGATGTTGCTTGTAGATATGTTTTCCCTCCATGTCCTATAACAATGTTTCTCCCTTGCAATTGATTGCAATTAGTGGACTCATCACTCTTCTTTGACTAATCACTACTATTGCACAAACCATCACTAGTCACTAGACTAAGGCCAATCGATATAGTCATGATGCTACTCTTCAATCCTAATGCTATGTAATCTTCTATGTAATAGCAAAATATTTGAAAGTCACCAATCACTCACTAATGTTGAGATTTAGATTCAACGTTAGTTCCCTACTCCCATTATGCAATTACAAGAAGCTAAATAGATTAGAAGTCTCATGGTATGAGTTACCTAGATACTAAGACTAAGACTTAAATTTAGCAACAGTTCTTATACCATTCTCATTATACATTAATTATATATAGGTAAATAAATTATATGACTCAATATGAATTTTCACTCATTCATACTAAAATTCAAATCCAATGTTAGCACAAGTACCATTTTGATACTACAACTACATGTAGCTAACCAAATTTGAAGACACACTATGGATCCTTGGACAATTGAAAATGCATGGTCTATGGATCCTGCATATTTGATTCTAAATTCAAGAGTATCAATCTATAAACGGTCCATTGCAAGTTTTAGAAACGACAAAGCAACTCTTTCATCAAACTCTCAAAGTTAACTTAGAACCTTATTATAACCATCCAAAAAGGAATCACAAAAATTAGTCCCAATCTTTGCTAAAATTCATGCACCCTAATGGTTGCCAATGAAGTCTTGGTTGGTAGTTGGAGGCTACACCTTAAGCTTATGCGTATCTATGTGATACCTTTCCCAAAGATATATCAAACATTGTGGTCAATTACTTGACCACCCAAAAAATGCCTCTTTAGTTCAATATGGTCAATGATATGTCGACCATTCAAAAGGTCCTTCTCATAGCAATTAGGAATATTATACTACATGCAGGCCTTTCTTTTTCTTTTTCATGTTAGAGAAAAAATAATATGGCTAAAAATATGGTAAAAAATTGTGAGTTTTATCACCAGAAAACTTCAAATTATTAAAAAAATCTTGTGAATGAAAACATAATTATAGGCATGTAAAACATACAAGTGTGATATTCTCTATCCAATATGAATAAATGAATGTTGAAATTTGAAGCACCGCAATTACATTTTATACTGCCACTTTGGCACTATGTAAGACCATTTCCTTCATGAAGTCCAATCTATCCATGCAACAGACATGTCTGGTGACCAAACCCCAAGATTGTATTCCAGGAAGATAATCAAACGATGCAAGGCAGTACAAAAGTTCAAGAAACAAGTTATTTGACATTTTGCTTTCTAAAAAGTAGGAAAAGAATTCAAACTTCAATGTAAAATTAGCAATATCTAACATTCAATAGCCCATAGAGGGATTGCCTTTCTCTTTGTGAAGTCCCCATCACCTAATTTCATCTGACATTTCTTGAAGTTTACAACTTTAGTTACTGAATGGTGTGAAATATTTCACATCATTTCATCTGCTGGATGGAATGGTGTGCGATATTCCACCCCAATTCATCCACTGGGAGGCAGTGTGATAGGCTGCTACTGAATGTTATGTAATTATCTACCATGACTCTACTTAGATGGATTTTAACACTGAAAAGTGATGGAAAATGCATATGCAAGCTAGGGAGTCTTCTCTGCCATGATGAACCTGGCCATGAATTATGGGAAACTCCGTCTTTGTCAGAAATTGTAAAAATTTATTCAGCCTATTGTAACTAACTTTCTTTTGCGAAATTTAATTGAAATTGCCTCACATTAGCATCAGCGTTCCCAGAATACATATACAGTAATTTGCAGCAATGCTATATTTGTAACTAACACGGGGCTATTTCTGCGATTTATCATAAATTACCGCAGAAGGCACTTGATAAATTTTGGAAAAAAAGGTAGAATTATGCATTAATTTTTTTCCCTTGGAAGTGTGCAACTTGCGACAAGTGTACCAATTTGGTGTATTTAGAGGGCTAATTCCCATAGATGTTCCAACTAAAATTGAAAATTGCTTTAAAAGTTTGTGCAAAAATGGAGATTTCTTTATATGTTGATTGCCTTCATTGCTCATGCCAAGTCTTCACATCAACACAAATCCAAAACCATTGCTCAAAAAACAATAAGCCATTGCTCACAAACAATGAACCAACTAAACCAAACCAATTGAACCAATCTCTTAGTTGAATCAAACAGCCAAAAATAATTAAACAAATCTCTCAATTGAACAAACAATTTAATGAAAATTCTACAAAACACCTAGAGTTGCAGAAGTGAAGGTCTTCTAAACCCTAGGTTGTGAGGAAGAAGACATGTAAGGTGATGGGTGCGACATAGACAGTCTAAATGGAGCCACCAACGCTGAAAATCGACCATCTAGGTAAGATTTTTCCTAATCCTATTCCAGCATGTAATCAAATGAAAGCTAAAACCAAATTGGATGAATATGTGGTTTTGCAACCTTCTATTTGCGAGGTGAGAAAACTTGCTTAAATCTCAATTTTAGACTTGATTTCTACAATATAATTTTAGTGCATGCAAAATCTAGGTAAAACCCAAGCAAATTTTAGCCACTTTAGGGAACATTGGTTAGTACTGCATAAAAGTCCTTCAGAATACAAACTAATTTATTAGAGTCTACGTGCATGCACAATATTATAGAGTCATCTCGTTTTACACATCAGAAATTGGAATTTCTATTATGGGGCCATCTTGACCATTATTACTACTATACCTTTTTTTTACTTTTTGAGAAAGTGCCAAGATGGCAATCACTTTAAATTTGATGAAGCATTGTATTTCTACATTCATCCATCTTTTGGACATAAAAACACTTTTCCATCATTATTATCATCCACTTTTTCATCCAAATTTGACAACTTCCTCCATATTTTCAAGAAAATTGAAAAATTTCTGACGAAAAAAGATTACTTTTATTTGGTGAAAAAAAGACATTTATTTTGAAATGGTGCAACATTAGGGGAAATTTCAGCCCTCAAAGGGGCTGTGAGTTTTGAACCCCTGCGGTGCAATTAGGGAGAAAAATCTTTTTTTTTTCCAAAAATGCAGTAATGACGTGGTCGAGCTTCAGCCACATCAGATTGACTAATTTTTTAATATTTTTAATATTTTTTTATTTTATTTTTTTCAAAATCTTACCAAAAAAAATAATTTTAAAATTTTTCTGTTTTGGCACCTCTGGAGGCCCCTTCCAGGGCTGAAATTCACTCTAATGTCTGGCCCCATGGTGCCGGAAAAAAAAAGAGTTGATTACTACCCAAGTAACCCAACTCAGGAAGAGGAGTACCTTACCTCAAATTGTCATGATCGTTGCAGTAGGCATATAAGGTAGGTACACCCAAAATGGCACCTGACCTTAAAGCGCTCTGTACAACGTGCATAGATTTTCAAAATCAGTCATGTACCCAGACTGTAGATGGCGCTTTCAGAAACACACTTTGACTGTTAATAACTTTTGCATACGGTATCCAAATCCACTGTTCTTTGGTGCGTTGGAACATGCTTTCACTCACCAACAAGACTATAAAAAAATTTGAACAACATAATAACAGGAACTAGGCACAGTAGAGAAACTGGCACTTTTGGGTGTACCTACCTTAACATCTGGGGAGGGGGGGGGGGGAGATTGACAGAAAATAATCCCGAGAAAAAATGCCGAGACTATAATTGGGAAGTTATTTCCTAAATATTATTTTGTATGGAGGAAAACAAAATCTCATGAAATATTTGAGATAATGGCGAATTTCGTTAAAATGGCAGTATTCCATTAGTTTGACGCTTTTGACAGTTCAGACCATGCGGTTTGAAATCTAAAACTCTCATAGATTTTTGAAATCTACATGTGTTATAAATGTTTGAAATCTACACTAGTCCAAGATGTTTTAGAATGTGTACCGTCTAAAATCTAAACATATCATAGATTTTTAAAATCTACATGATTTCTAGATGTTTGAAATCTGCACTATTCCTAGATGTCAATTTTCAGTTGAGATCGTGCGGTCTGAAAAATGGCATAAGGAATACCACCATTTTAACAAAATTCACCATGATATTGCATCAGTCGGATTTCATGTTTTCTAAAACTCCAGATTGTGCATCCTACAATTAGTATTGAAGATGGTCAATAATAGGAAGGGTATAGAAACTGCAGCCTGTTCGAAGTATGCAATGGCTTCAAAGAATTTGTTGATCTAATCTAACATGTACGCTTCCAAAAAGAAGCATACATGCTCTGTTGGTAGATGTCCATCTCAATTATCGTCTCAAATCTTTCCCTGAAACAAGCATTCCGAGCAACCTTGAGTTCAGATGGCTGAAAGAGTTCTATCATCAACCTGGTTACTTATCCCGTAGTGAGCATCAACATCAACAAGCCTTTTGCTAATTAATGTATGCACATTCAATTGCATATGTACTTTCTCAAGTTGTATGCCGTAATCTGTCTAAATGCAGGGCTAGTCACTATCAAAAGTTGTCACTGAATTGCTCACTCACAGCCAAATTTTGGAATGGAGAGCCAGCCTTTGATGCAGACTATTAATTTCCAATGACCAGGGAATGATGTTTCAGATGGCTAATTTCCTAGTCCATATCTCAATCTAGATGTCAGTAAAGGGCCTTGGGAAGCAGATTACGGTTCAACTCAAATTGATTGTATGCAAGTAATGCAAAACTGATGCTAGAAGTCCGGTTCACATGGTTGCAATTCAACGCAATTTCAAAGTTTTTTCTGGCACAATTTACTTCCATAGCACTGCTACCGTAGCAGTTCAAGCGTAGCAGCACTTGTCGATATCTCCAACTGACTGCAAACGTATGGGAGCCAATCGATGTCCGAGTAAATCTGAAAATCTGAAAATCTGAAAATACCACACTGCTTAAAACCAAACGACTTACCAGTACATCACTTTGATTTGTCGTCAACTTCATTATATCGGCAGAACAAAGAGCTTGAAATAGCACTGTGGCAGTTCCCTTTGTCCTCCATTAGTCCGTCAGCAGATTTCAGAGTTCTGGTGGCAGAAAATTTCTCGTGGATACTTCGAAAGCTCCACCTTCGTCTCTCACTTTTCCAATAGAGGAATACCAGTAGAGTTCCTGATTGCTGTATCAAAAGCATGGAAAGGAGATTTGCTTAACGTTGAAAACTAGTATCCACCTCCTTCCATTCCGATGTTGACACCCAACTCATTCAACTTCCACCAGTTGTTGAAGAATGTGAGTGTGCCACATGGCAAGCTCTGTCCAACAATAACAATTAAACATCTTAACTTCAACCCATTTTCACTTGAGAACAAATAATATATACTGCAGCCCTCCAGTATCCCTCCCGAAGCCTGTTTTTTCTTGAATCACGAACATCCAGTTGACTCATCAGACTGAGGACTACCGACCTAACTGAGCCAAAGTCATGGAAATCACAGTCCCGAAACAAGAGAATTGCAATAAGATGCTCCGGAAGAGTATACGAAATCCAACAACTGAGTGACTTGCCCATACATAGAGTCAACAGTGGCAATCACTAATTGTGTAACATGTGGCAACAGAGTCTTTGTTCGCATGAATTTCCGGCAAACTGTGTCCCATTGTGTGCTCCTGATCCTGCTGATGTTCGAACTTCCATGGGAACTGCTTGAAACAATCGCCTACTGTTGCACCACGCCTGGCTGAAACTGCACTGCCCTGCAGAGTTTGGACCACCACTTTCCGAATGCTGAGGAGTATGTAGACGGACAGTTGGGTGGACACAGCTTTCTATGTTGCTAGCGTAGCCTTCCTTTTAATCTTCTCTGTGGCTTTAATTTTTGCAGCTCTGTGAATGGTTGCTTCCGAAGGACATTCCACCAATCCTCCGCAGCTATCTACGTGTCGAAGTTATCCGCCCAGTGGCCCTTTTTAGTGAGTGAAATTGTTGGTTGAAAGCAACTTTTCCTGCCTGGCCGTGCAACAATACGGGTAACCACTTGCAAGCTACGGGATCAAAATAATTGTCGTGATCACGTCTTCCTCAGCTGAATTATTAATTTTTTTTTTCCTTACATTTCGTTAACCCCCCATTTGATCTTCCTGTGACCGTGCACAATTCTCCATAGATCGAATGAAAATGCGGCCGATATTTCCTTGTTGCACATCAACACCGAGTCATACACATTTCGTCCTCCACATCCTTACTACAGACCCAAATTGTGATTCAAATGAATTTACTATAGTACAGAATAAGTCAGGATATTCATCGAGAATTGTCGGATCTTGGCAGTTTACTGCTAATTGAGAGCATGGGTAGGCTGGAAATCTGGAATTATGACAATTGGATTAGAGTTTTCTCTTTAATTCCGACGGAAGGTCTACTCAAAGGACCAACAGTGGCCGGGTCACTCCGTCATCCTTGCTGAAACCTTCATTTCCACGGCGCCGTGCTGGCAGGTAAGCGTAATTAGTTTGAGCAGTCAGTCAAAGATTGCGTGACGGGGTTCCTTTCCATTCCCCGAATGAAAGAAGAAGCCAGAAGGTTTGACACTTGGTGCAATGGAAATGCACAATTCGGTGAGCGAAGCGGCGGAGTTGGTTGCACTGGCTGCCGGCTCTCGGTCTGGATAAGGATCGGAATCTAGTCAGCCCTCACTGGACGGATTCACTCCGTCCTCGGCCAACGCCAACGGTAATAACTTAACTGCTCTCTCCGTCTCGTAGCCGGCATCTCCAGCAGGGTGGAAAAAGCATTGAGAAAACTACTGTAGAGAATCATTCAAGCTCTCTCTCCTGCCTGCAGAGACGGAGGCTGCTGTAAATTCCAGACGTGAACTGAAATTTGTTTCCTACTTTTACCCCGGGAATCGATTTCATAAACCACGGCACCAATTGGATTGCGGCTACGAAAACGAAAGGATCCCTGAAAAGACGTGCCGTGTAACGTACTTAAGTATTAAGTGAAGGCAGTACGAATGTAAAAGCTCGCAGCAAGGATTGGCGGATGTTCTCACTTCTCAGTGAAAGCAAAACCACAGTACAGCACAGTACAGGCGTGGGGGGA
This sequence comes from Thuidium tamariscinum, assembly GCA_947034885.2. NCBI lineage: Eukaryota > Viridiplantae > Streptophyta > Bryopsida > Hypnales > Thuidiaceae > Thuidium > Thuidium tamariscinum. The sequence goes on from OX344750.2 coordinate 35,854,185, forward strand.
ATACCGGCCCGCCCTCAGCGAAGGGTGACCCGCCAGGCAGACTCGAAGAACAAAATCCTATCATGGCAGCTCCTTCAATTTTGGAGTCAAAGCCAACCGAAAGGCGGGCACTGGTATCTCACAAATTCTTCTGTTGGGTTTTTCTTGTCTGTCCACAGGGATGTTGGAAATGGGGAAATGCGGATAATAAGCATGTGGAATCCAGGGAGGGACAACCCTGTAGAAAGGGGGTCTAATCTTGAACCCTGTGAGGAGGGGAAGAAGGGACGGCCTAACAGTGTCCAATGGATGATAGAGAATCGTTGTATGTAAGATCATGTTATGTAAGACAAAAGTGTGCATGTTTTTTAGACCTTTGAATTATTGTTTTAAAAAGGGGAGCTTTTGTTCAGTAGTTTGACCACCAATGAGTGTTCTATCATCACCCCCATTACTCTCTAAAGTACGACTTTACAAAATATAAGATGAATTTCGTTAAAACAGCGGTATTCCATTAATTTGACACTTTCGACAGTTTAGACCATGTGGTCTAAACTGTAAAATCATCATAGATCTTTGAAATCTATATGAGTTGTAGATGTCTGAAATCCAAATTTGTCATAGATTTTAAAAATCTATATGCATCCTAGATGTCTAAAATTTTTACTTGTCGTAGATGTCAGTTTTCACGTCAGACCGTGTAGTCTGAAAAATGGCATTTGGAATACTGCCATTTTAACAAAATTCACCATATATTGAGATTTGTTTCAATGTTATGTCTAGAATTTGCCATTTATATTTTGAGGACACATTCTATCCCTTTAACCCTTAAACGTCAAAGAGGACGTTTTGCGTCCGCAGAATGAGAGAGAATCTTTCCTTATAGAATGGAAGTGCAACTATTGGTCCTCGGTTTTAGGGGTGGAAAGGAGAAATCTTCTACAGGGCTTTGACTTCCAATGAATATAATTGGCTTTTCCAAAGTAGATGATGTCACAAGGAATCAAAATGCATGATTTCCACGATCACCAGTCCGTCGTTTAAGGGTTAATCGCCAAGGGGACAACCCTAGAATGCCACGGCAGACTAGAGAGGTGCGATGAATGACAAGGAATTCTTACATGTAAAACAGAATTGCAATCATTCATCTTTGATTTTAGGATTGGAAAGTAGAGATCTTCTATAGTTCTTTGACTTCAAATGAGTTTTTTTGAACATTTCATTACCAATGATTCCCACGACCTTAGAAATCATGAATTTCACAGAGAACCCCGTGTCCTTCTAGAGTTAAGGGACTTATTGAGAAAGAAAGTAACTTAAATTTTTGGGTCTCCAACCATGTCACTTATATGGTAGTGGTTTGTAAGGTCAAGATACTCCTTTACATTAATTTTAACTATATTTTTAATTTTAATTTTAAAGTTTATTATAATAATAAAATATTTGGCAAGTTCACAACCTTCACTAAGATGGATTTGGCAAAATCTAGAATAAAAAAGCCTTTAATTTTCCTATACTCTCATTTTATTGAAGGCTTGACAAAGGATTTTTTTGGTGATAGATTGCCACAAGAAAGGCATTGATAGAAGCACCAAAATGCTCTACTTTCTCTATAGTGTATAATTTCTATAATTAGATCAAAATATTTTTTTTAATGAACAAATGAAAGGAGATTACTATACATCATTTGGATATTGTATACGAAAGTTATGTAGGATTAACTTTTCTTAATAGATTAATGTCCTAAAATTGTTTCTTCAATATATAATAAGGACTTATTGATGTAAAATATGTAAAGAATGAGAACATTTATTACTGAAGTGGCACTTTTAGCACATTTGGGTGTCCCTTCCTTCCTATATTGGATGATGAATAGCCTTTGACCTTTTTGAATAGGTGGTCAAATCTAAAGATTATGATAATTATAGTAGACTTTAGGATGGGTTTTTTCCACAAACAAAATTTGTCAAGTAATGTTCTTAAAACATGCACTTCCAATGACTATTGCATTTCAACTCCAAAAATTCATAACTAACTCCACAAAGGTCCTGAAAATATAAAACTACTTGGATTAGAAGCCAATTCCATCCTATTTCTGACAAAGAGTTGCTGAAAATTGTTCCAAGAAGTTTAACTTCCCCCCAATGCAATCAGGTTTTAAAAGGTCACTTTAATTACAGACTAGATACCTTAACCCTTAAATGACGCGCACGCCAGTTTCTGGTCGATGAATGACTTCCAAACAATCTGCCGCATGAGAAAAACAGATTTTTTATCTAGTTTTTTTTGGGTAGAAAAGTTTTGATTGTATTCCATCATGCAGTGCACTGAAAACCTTCAATCAATGAACTCATATATTTACAGGAGCCCAAATTCTGAGAAGAGGGTGTCGGACTTACACTGCCCCTCTTGTAAATTGCATGTCGGACTACATCCTTTGTTGACTTTCGCTCTATTTCACATTTGCGATTGGTCTAGAGCTTGAGCGGTCTGCGCAGAAATGGATACTGTTTACGAGCTGTTGCTCCCCACGGTGACCCGCCCGTCGTTTAGGGGTTAATTTCATAATTTGGGGTAATCTTAGGTCAAATACCACAATTTTCAAGGATGGACTTTCCAGTTTCCACTGATTGCAGAATTCAAAGAGAAGGGTCTGATCAACGGCATCTCATGTGTAGTAGAGTCTGCAAGACAAAAATGGGAGGAAATGAGGAAAGGTTGAATCTCCCCTAAAATCCGAAATTTCAAGCACTACAACTGAGGTACATGAACCAACAAGGACCGAGGCATCAGGTTGCTCATTGGCAGAGAGGCTCATGTCCACTTGGACATGGGGCATGACGGATATGAAGCAAAAGCCGGTGATGGCAGATCCATTCCTATCCTATTAACTTTAGATGGTGCCTGTCTCCCAATAAGATTCCTTTCCATCTCAAATGATCCTTTAACTTTTCAGTACTTTTCCCCTTCTTGAAACTCATAAATTTTCATCTTATTTTTTTAATCTTGAAACACCTACAGTAAGTTACTCCCTCTCTCCCACTAAAAGCTTCCCAAATTCTTACTGCAAAGACTGTAAATCAGTCTAATTAGGAAGCTTTTAGTGGGATAGAGGGAGTGCAAAGACTCTAAATCAGCCTAATTAGGAAGCTTTTAGTGGGACAGAGAGAGCATATCATTTCCAATGCAATGAAAAATAATATAATATAAAGAACCAAAGGACCTCAACAAACTCAATAGAGTATAACTTCTCATTTTCCACAGCTTTAAACCCTTTTTTTGATTTTTTAGTTTTTAAATTTATTTTTATAACTTTTCATCTTTCATTGTATACATATTATGAACTGGAATAGAACCCTAAACTGTTGAAGTAGGCAATTTCAGCATGGTTAGGGGCACCTTATTTTTTTCTTCAAAAACAACAACAAACATTTCCATATTAGTAATAGCAATTAGAAGTACAATTAACAAGTGAATTTTTTTTTCAATTTAAGAATAAAAATAGAAATAAGGACAAACATGAAATTGGTGTGAAATTTTTTTAAATTAGAATTTTGGATATGAAATGCAATTAGTGTGAATTTCCAAAGTGGAATTCCCAAGGCTACATGTGAGCCTACATTGGTTACTATTGCACTGATGCTAAAGTACGAGCTTAGAAATGCAAGCATGCAAACCTTGAATCTAGATGTAAATAGGTATTCCATAACCATTGAAGTTGCCTAAAATATAGCCATATCCTATATCCATAGCAGGTGCTTGTAATATAAGTACCTATCACACAACCACTTACAACATAGATATCCTATAACCATATAAGGCCGCTATAACATAGGCATCTATAATATAGGAGCTTAGGCTCGTTAGCTTATGGTCTCAAAATCCTTGCTTTACATGCTAGCAACCTTCAAGGGATCCAAAATAGTAATAAACCCACAAATGATCACATCTAGATTCTTGCCTAGGATGAAGAAATTGAGGATTTTGATGTACTCCTTCTCAATATTAAAGCCAAATATTCATGTATTGTACATATTTAAAGCACTTTGAAAATTAACAACTTATTCATAGAATTTTTCAATAAAGCATGTAGATTTAAATTCTTGAATGAAGCAATTTTATCACCAAAGTCAATAGCCTTAAGTTTTCTCCATATATAGTACATGCATTTAGCATTCCCTCTTTCTACATTTCTCCTAAAAGTCATTTATTAGACATTTTAGATTCTTGGTGTCATTCTTGAGTTAGAGTGCATTTGAATCTTTTTTCTATTGCCACTAAGATTCATTAACAGCTAAAGTTCCTTGACAATATATTTTCATCAAAATTGCTCCAAAAGAGTAAATCACTAGTTTGAATGAGATATCAATGGAAAAAATTTCAAAAATTTATACTAAGTGGATTGCAAGATATTAGAGTTTGAATTGACCAAAATTCTTTTGGGGGCTATGTAAAAAAACAAGCAACTAGACTTTCCAAGCTCACATTTGTATGAAAAATGTCCAAATAGGTAGTGCTTCTTTGGATTCATTTTTCAAGTCAAGTTTGCTATATGCTTGTAAAATTTGAAATCATTTTGAATTGTACAACTTATAGGGAAAAATAAATAAATAGAAAGAAGTAGATAATGTTTTAAAATTGAAAATTGAAAATTAAGTAAATTAAAAGACTTCAAAGTTTATTTCCATATAGAGAATCCATATTTGCTCACAAATTAAAATTCTTAATACTTTTTGCTTCATTGATCAAAATGGATTGATTCAAAGCTATACATGTATATATAAATCTAAAAAACTAATTTCAATTTTTTTCTAATAAAGTGATTTTTTCAGATTTGCCTAAAGTGCCCTAGGCCTCAAGTTGAGAAAGAAACAATTGATATCCTGCAATAACTTTTTCACTATGTAGTCAAGAGTTATGAAAATTGTTGGGCCTTAAAAATATTCATCATCTACATGTTGTGTGAAAATTTTAAAGAACAATAAAATCTCTAGTCATATGTACTTGCCCAAAATTTCTTTGCTGCCAAAAAATGCACCTTAGTTGGTCCTTTAGAGGTTAAAAATGAAATTTGTCATCTAATAATAACAATGATATACATCATTAGAAGAGATTTCAAGAAATAGAGGGCCATTCTAGGCCTATTTCCCTTGCTCTTCTCAAAGCAACAAGGAAATAGTTGACTGCTATTAGAGTCATGGGTACTAAGAAAATTATTTTTGAATTACAAAAAAATCATTATATTTAATATTGTATGGAAACTCATAGTCTTGTATAGAGTTGAATCTCATCTAATGAGTTGTAATTAGATTATAGGTGCACACAAAAGGTGAGCCCTTCAAAATGTGTTACTTCTCTAAAACACACATCATCACTTTTATTGGTAACATTTTTTAAATCAATGTATAGTTGTGTAAAAGAAACGATTTTTGAACCTCTTCTAAAAAAGTGATTTGCCCCTTTGTAACTTTTGCAAATGGTATCCATAAGCCACATTGTATAGTGTGTTGAAATTTCCTTTTATTTATATGAAAATCTGACAAATCTAATAATAATAGTAACTAGGCAAAATAGAGGAAAGTGGAAAGCCTACCTTACCTTAAAACATGGAAGATGTTTACACTAAATTATACTAAATTAGATTGCCTTATTCCCAAAAAATTCCTACACAAGCAATCAAACTCAACAAATATAGTAGATGGACCCATTCGTAACTAATGCCCCATCCACAATCAATAGGGTACTATAATTCCAACTAAGGTTGAAATGGATTTCCATTTTCTCCTTGGAAGGTGTGTTTTTGTACTTTTCAAGGTTTGAACTAATAAACTCATGACATATAAGTGAACAAGAAAGTAGGAATCAATGAGTAGAAAAGTGTTTTTTGAATTATTGAAATTGGATGACTCTAGGTGTTGGTCAGAGGTCAAGCCCAAATTTTGCCTTTCAAAATTTATAGTAATTTCGATCCAAGAGATAAAATAACAAATCTTTTTACAATCCTCATTACTTTTGTCAATGCACCTCTAAAAATACTTGCTATGCCTTGGACTACCCTAGATCATGCCTATATGTGCTTGTTTGATCAATTATGGGTCCTACCACCATATTTCTACAAATATTTCGATTTGTACGCATGGAGGTTTGTGAGTCCCAATTAAAGCAACACCTAATTCAAAAGTATGCATTCATGTACAATAACAATAAATATTTATATAGTGTCAAATGCAAAGAAATTAGTATGAAGCAATGTGATTTCACTATTTAGAATAGATTTTAGAACCTATCCTAGTTTAGATTCTAGAACATTATACAATAGAACCTTTCTAATTCAATAGGCCTTAGATTGGTCATATACATAGAGTTACAGAGGTTTATTCACTTAGAACATGTCAGATTTAGTCACAAACTTTTTAATTTGGCCCAATCTGGGATGGGGCTGATATATTGAATTAGAGAGGTTATATTGTAGGCCAAGGAGGTAAGGTAAGAGGCTCATAATCCGCTTATTTAACAGTGTGACTAACTTTCCCATCTATTTCTTGAGATGGGAATATTTTTAGCATATTTTTCAGTCAAGGAAAAATAGGTGAGGAATCCAATACAAGTCATTTCATATTTTTGAAGCATTATTGAATTAGTTATGAATTTTCAAACATAGTTTGGCATAGGGCCCTATTTGTGATTAGTAGGCTTTGCAAACCCATACATGCTCAGTTTGAAAAAAATCTGGCTTGGTTCAAAAACTGGCACTGCAACATGTAAAAAGTAATAGAATTTGTTCCTAAATGCACCCCTTTTCTAAAACTGAAATGAATGCTTGAGTAAATCATTATTTTAAATTTTTTTACACTTGAAAGAAGGTTGTTCATTAACCAATTCTTATTTTGAATATAATTAGTAGACACCTATCTAGTTAGTTAGGAATGAGCCCATTGGGACTCTGAAACCATCCATCCAACTAGTAAAAAATAAATTCTAGCATGCTTCAATGTAATCCACAATTAGTTCATTTTTCTCACAATCAACTATCCATTTCAGAGCCTCCCAATGGACAGGTGCAAAAGCCTGAGCGGTTTATGAGCCCTCTCGTATTCTAGGGCATTCTATGGCATAACTGGGACCCAAAGAGCTTCTGTACACATGGCGCTTTGCAATGCTGTGATTGGTGGAATGACTTTCGTCTTCCTGAGGGATCAGGCAGCCTTATTCAGTACCTTATTGGTGTCCTGGTTTCCCTTCTTCAGTTTTCATTGTTGTCAAATTTCAAGGGGAAAAAAGCAGTTTTCCGGGTGGACTTCCACCCGGTACAGTAGATCAGTTCCACAGTGTACAACTTGCTCCCTATTAACTTTAAGGTAGTCGGCTCTGTAATGGACCATGTAAGGGCTGGGCCCCATTTTTCATGTATTCACTTGAATGGAAATATTTATAGCCCATTTTTCAGAATAAGAGAAATTGATGAGGAATCTAACACAAGTAGTTTCATAATTTTTGAAGCATTTTTGAATTAGTTATGAATTTTTAAAGAGATGTGCCATAGGTCCCTATTTTATGTCTCTAGGTCTTCCATGAATGGTTCACTTGCAATTTCTTAAGAAAGATGGAAAATGAAAGAGCATGGTTGGCTCTCACTATTCCCAATGCATCTTTCCTTGATTCAATCAATGAATGTGGAAGTCCATTTAAAAACCACCTATTGTCCATTTTACAGCCTTTTCTGGGGTCCATTCTTAATGCCTACTCCAGTTTAGAGCCCACTACCTTATGTGTTGAAGCTATTTGCACTCCAATCAAGCAAGCAGAAAGGACGTTAACCCTTAAACGCCGGGCCTATAGCCACTGGTTTCAGGACTCACTGTCCGTCACCCAGTTTGTTGCCATTTTCTAACCAGATTTGTATGAAATTTTTTATTTTATTTTTCAGAGATGAAAATACATGTCCTATATACTTCACAAAAATTTCAGATTTTTTTGAGGAAAATTGTATTTTCTGTAATTTTTTGAAGAAAAAATGAAGAAAAAATCATATAAAATAGAAAATAATCTCAAAAAATCTGAAAATTTCACCATGTGTGAAAAATACAGTGGAAATCATCATGGTGTAAACTAATTTGCCGTGTACATCTATAATTAGAATGCAATGGACATTAAAAATACAGCTAAAGTTCAAACTGCAATAAAATATTCAATTTTACGAATTTTTTCAAAATTTCAATTGGAAAAGAAACTAGAGTAGAGGACCTCCATTTCATTAGTTGGGCTCAAATTCAAAAAATGTCGTTTTCAAAGAGAAATTTCAGATTTACTCTATTTCTCAAAATACACTAAAATGACAAATTTTGCCATCCGTTTTCCTTCATTATTTCTCAATTACATGAAAAAAAACATCAATTACACTAAGAATTCACTTAGACACTCTTTGTAACTCAACATGAAAAGTCATTGGAAAAAAAATGGATGAAAAAAGTACTGTTCAGCCCTTCTAGTGGCTTGGAGAAGTCATTCGTAAGCCACAGAATGGCGCCGCCGGCGCTTAGGGGTTAAGGTAGAAGCACCAGAAACTGGTTGTTTAATCTATTTTCAAGCACATAGTGAGGAGGAAGAGCTCGTGGAAATTTTTCCCACGGAAGAAGAAGATAGGAAAATGTGGGGATTGCTAATTTTTGAGAATTTCACTCTTGAAATTGAAAATATTGTGAATTTTGGGAGCCAGAAATGACTCTTCACCAAGTAGCAACGTCTAGAGTCTTCCAAAACCTATCATTCTTGTCATAACCTTAGTAGTCCCAACCTTGGAAAGGACAGGGAAAAAAAATCCCAATCTTGAGTTCTGCCTTAACATTGGAAATAGAGCCCCTCCATGTTAGGTACTGGATGTGGTTGATAATCTTTGCTTCTACCTTAAATTGTATGATGCCAGGTCCCTTTCCAAAACAACGCAAATCCTAAAACATAATGTCTATCTAATGGTACCAGGCACTGTAGCTTACCGCAGGCCACCACAATGCAACTCCAAAGAGGCAGTACTAGCATCCCCAAGGCTGCACTTCAAAGCCACACTTTGAACATTCTGGACCACCAATCGTCTTTGAACATTTTGGACCACCAACCTTCCTCGGACAAGGAAGATCTGGGGTCCAAAATGTTTAAAATGTTGCAACTTCCAAGTGCTTCCAAGTGCAGTGCAGCCCAGCCGTGGGGATGCTCCCACCGCCTTGCCAAGGAAACCCTAAACCTAGACTATCTTCCCCAACGATTCCATCACTAGCCTACTGTAACATAGTGAGCCCCATTTTTTCCTCGTGGCTCACTCCCTGTGGCAAGTGTACCAGCCCCCTGTGCTGCAGTGACTGAACTGATTCCACAGCAGAATCCATCAAGCCAACCATGGCCTCCCAAACTCCCGAAGGAAACAAGGACACACGCACGGCTCTTGTTTCCATTGTTCGTGGAAACCGAGTTTGCACAAGTGGCAAGAACAGGTTGAAAGAGGGGGAAAAAAATGAGAGGGCTGGGGAGCTGGTTGGTCCGGGGGAGCCAAACGTGACTTCCACCAGCCAAAAAACGGAAGAAGGGAGAGTACCAATATTTCACCATTATTGAAACAACATGACAAATACAAAATAGACACTTGAGGTTGTTTGAGCAATGCGACAAATAATATTGAATCAATGTTTTGAATCAAAGGTCTTGTGTCAATAATTTGAATATGGTGATGTAGGAATATTGAATCTACAATTATTTGAAGGTATTATTTCTACATTTTTAATATGGTGTTGTAGAATATTCAATCAACAATTACTCAAAGGTATTGTTTCACATTTTTCAATATGGTGGTGTAGAATATTGGATCAATGATTATTTATGGTTGAATTCTTGAAAATCATCTTCTACAAGGATTTCTCAAGACTTATAAAAAAAAAGTGGTCACCTCATTCTGTGCTTGTCAAGGGAAAACTGCCTCCAACTATGTTTGAACGGTCTTCGGTGTTTTCACCATAGGTGTCAAGGGATTCCGACCTATTTTAAGCCCAAGTTGGCCTAGCCTCGAGGTGTGAAGCAGCCCTTGCAGCCGGCCAGCCTGACAGTGATCCTGTAATTTTGTCAACTTGGCTCCCTTACTTCCAGTAAGATTCTCCGTTCAGTTCGACCCTCCCATGGAACTCATGGCTGCTCTAAAAGTAAGGTACTCTCCCTTCTTCCGTTTCTTAGTGTTTTCTTGGCTGGTGGAAGTCACGTTGGGCTCCCCCTGACCAACCAGCTCCCCAACCCTCTCATTTTTTTTTCCACAAACAATGGAAACAAGAGCCGTGCGTGTGTCCTTGTTTCCTTCGGGAGCCAGCCAGCGTTTGGGAGGCCATGGTTGGCTTGATGGATTCTGCTGTGGAATCAGTTCAGTCACTGCAGCACAGGGGGCTGGTACACTTGCCACAGGGAGTGAGCCACGAGGAAAAAATGGGGCTCACTGTGTTACAGTAGGCTAGTGATGGAATCGTTGGGGAAGATAGTCTAGGTTTAGGGTAGCATCCCCACGGCTGGGAGATTAAACAAACAGTTTCTGGTGCTTCTACCTTAACGTCCTTTCTCCTTGCTGGATTGGAGTGCAAATAGCTTCAACACATAAGTTAAAGTTAATAGGGAGCAAGTTGTACACTGTGGAACTGATCTACTGTACTGGGTGGAAGTCCACCCAGAAAACTGCTCTTTCCCCTTGAAAACAATGAAAACTGAAGAAGGGAAACCAGGACACCAATCAGATACTGAATAAGGCTGCCTGATCCCTCAGGAGGACGAAAGTCATTCCACCAATCACAGCATTGGAAAGCGCCATGTGTACAGAAGCTCTTTGGGTCCCAGTTATGCCATAGAATGCCCCTAGTAAGTTATAGGAGAGGGCTCATCAACCGCTCAGGCTTTTGCACCTATCCATTAGGAGGCTCTGCAATGGATAATTGATTGTGAGAAAAATGAACTAATTGTGGATTACATTGAAGCATGCTAGAATTTGTTTTTTACTAGTTGGATGGATGGTTTCAGAGTCCCAATGGGCTCATTCCTAACTAACTAGATAGGTGTCTACAAATTATATTCAAAATAAAAATTGGTTGATGAACAACCTTCTTTCAATTGTTAAAAAATTTAAAATAATGATTTACTCAAGCATTCATTTCAGTTTTAGAAAAGGGACGCATTTAGGAACAAATTCTATTACTTTTTACATGTTGCAGTGCTAGTTTTTGAACCAAGCCAGATTTTTTTCAAACTGAGCATGTATAGGTTTGCAAAGCCTACTAATCACAAATAGGACCCTATGCCAAACTATGTTTGAAAATTCATAACTAATTCAATAATGCTTCAAAAAATATGAAATGACTTGTATTGGATTCCTCACCTATTTTTCCTTGACTAAAAACTACGCTGAAAATATTCCCATCTAAGGAAATAGATAGGAAAGTTAGTCACGGTGTTAAATAAGCGAATTATGAGCCTCTTACCTTACCTTATTGGCCTACAATATAACCTTTCTAAGTCAATGTATCAACCCCATCTTGGATTGGGCCAAATAAAGAAGTTTGTGACTAAATCTGACCCATTCTAAGTGAATAAACCTCTGTAACTCTATGTATATGACCAATTTAGGGCCTATTGAATTAGAGAGGTTCTAGTAAACAATGTTCTAGAATCTAAACTAGGATAGGTTCTAAAATCTATTCTAAATAGTTATATCACATTGCTTCATACTAATTTCCTTGCATTTGACACTATATAAATATTTATTGTTATTGTACAAGAATGCATACTTTTGAATTAGGTGTTGCTTTAATTGGGACTCACAAACCTCCATGCATACAAATCGAAATATTTGTAGAAATATGGTAGTAGGACCTATAACTGATAAAACAAGCACGTATAGGCATGATTTAGGGTAGTGCAAGGCATAGCAAGTATTTTTAGAGGTGCATTGACAAAAGTAATGAGGATTGTAAAAAGATTTGTTATTTTTTCTCTTGAATTGAAATTACTATAAATTTTGAAAGGCAAAATTTGGGCTTGACCATTGACCAACACCTAGAGTCATCCACTGATTTCAATCATTCAAAAACCATTTCTCTGCTCATTGATTCCTACTTTCTTGTTCACTTATTAGTTCAAACCTTGAAAAGTACAAAATCATACAGTCCAAGGAGAAAATAGAAATCCATTTCAACCTTAGTTGGAATTATAGTACCCTATTGATTGCAGATGGGGCATTAGTTACAAAATGGGTCTGTCTACTATATTTGTTGACTTTGACTGCTTGTGTAGAAAATTTTTGGGAGTAAGGCAATCTAATTTTAGTATAATTTAGTGTAATCATCTTCCATTTTTTAAGGTAAGGTAGGCTCTCCACTTTTTGCTATTCTACCTAATTACTATTATTATTAGATTTGTCAAATTTTCAAATAAATAAAAGGAGGTTTCATCACACTATACAATGAGGTTGATGGATACCATATGCAAAAGTTACAAAGGGTCAAATTACTTTTTTAGAAGAGGTTCGAAAATCGTTTCTTCTACACAACTATACATTGATTTAAAAAATGTTACCAATGAAAGTGATGATGTTTGTTTTTAGATGAGTAGCACATTTGGAAGGGCTCACCTTTTGTGTGCACCTATAATCATCACTTATTACAACTCATTAGATGAGATTCAACTCTACACAAGACTATGAATTCTCACACAATATTAAATATAATGATTTCTATTTTTTTTAATTCAAAAATAATTTTTCTTAGTATCTATGACTCTAATAGTAGTCAACTATTTCCTTATTGCTTTGAGAATAGCGAGGGAAATAGGCCTAGAATGGCCCTCTATTTCTTGAAATATCTTCTAATGATGTATATTGTTGTTATTATTAGACGACAAATTTCATTTTTAACCTCTAAAGGATCAACTAAGGTGCATTTTTTGGCAACAAAGAAATTTTGGGCAAGTACATGTGACTAGAGATTGTATTGTTGTTCGTTAAAATTTTCACACAACATGTAGATGATGAATATCTTTAAGGCTCAACAATTTTCATAACTTTTGACTACATAGTGAAAAAGTTATTCTAGGATATCAATTGTTTCTTTCTCAACTTGAGGCCTGGGGCACTTTGGGCAAATCTGAAAAAATCATTTTATTAGAAAAAAATTGAAATTAATTTTTTAGATTATATATACATGTATAGCTTTGAATCAATCCATTTTGATTAATGAAAGAAAAGTTATTAAGAGTTTGAATTTGTGAGCAAATATGGATTCTCTATATTGAAATAAACTTTGAAGTCCTTAGTTTAACTTAATTTTCAATTTTCAATTTAAAACATTATCTACTTCTTTCTATTTACTTTTTTTTTCCTATATGTTGTACAATTCAAAATGATTTCAAAATTTTCAAGCATATAGCAAACTTGACTCGAAAAATGAATCCAAAGAAGCACCACCAATTTGGACATTTTTCATACAAATGTAAGCTTGGAAAGTCTAGTTGCTTGGTTTTTTACATAGCCCCCAAAAGAATTTTGGTGAATTCAAACTCTAATATCTTGCAATCTACTTAGTAGAAATTTTTGAAACTTTTTCCACAATTGATATCTTATTCAAACTAGTGATTTACAAGATCTTGTGGTTATATGTGTCAAAAAAATGCTTTTTTTAACAAGGTTTGGTACTTGTACTAGAAATGGCTCTTTTAGAGCGGTTTTGATGAAAATATATATTGTCAAGGAATTTTAGAGGCTGTTAATGAATCTTAGTGGCAATAGAGAGAAGATTCAAATGCACTCTAGCTCAAGAATGACACCGAGGATTTAAAGAGTCTAATAAATGACTTTTAGGAGAAATGTAGAAAGAGGGAATGCTAAATGCATCTACTATATATGGAGAAAACTTAGGGCTATCAACTTCGGTGATAAAATTGCTTCATTCAAGAATTTAAATCTACATGCTTTATTGAAAAATTCTATGAATAAGTTGTTAATTTTCAAAGTGCTTTAAATATATACAATATATGAATATTTGGCTTTAATATTGAGAAGGAGTACATCAAAATCCTCAATTTCTTCATCCTAGGCAAGAATCTAGATGTGATCATTTGTGGGTTTATTACTATTTTGGATCCCTTGAAGGTTGCTAGCATGTAAAGCAAGGATTTTGAGACCATAAGCTAACGAGCCTAAGCTCCTATATTATAAATGCCTATGTTATAGCGGCCTTATATGGTTATAGGATATCTATGTTGTAAGTGGTTGTGTGATAGGTACTTATATTACAAGCACCTGCTATGGATATAGGATATGGCTATATTTTAGGCAACTTCAATGGTTATGGAATACCTATTTACATCTAGATTCAAGGTTTGCATGCTTGCATTTCTAAGCTCGTATTTTAGCATGAGTGGAATAGTAACCAATGTAGGCTCACATGTAGCCTTGGGAGTTCCACTTTGGAAATTCACACTAATCACATGTCGTATTGAAAATTCTAATTTAAAAGAATTTCACACCAATTTCATGTCTGTCCTAATTTTTATTTTATTTTTAAATTGAATAAAAAATTCACTTGCTAATACTTATGTGAAAATGCTCATTGGTTTTTCAAGAAAATTGGGAGTATATATGAGTTGTCAACAACAACTGCATTCACAATAATGAGTGCAGAATGACTATAAAATGACTATTTTGCACTCATTATTGTCAGTGCGGTCATTGTAGACAAGTCATTTATAGCCCCATTTTCTTGTAGTGATTGGCATTAGATGCAAGACATTTTTTGCACCCTACATTTTGCATCTATGAAAATGCATTACTAATTCACAATGTGTCTACAACTTATAGAACCACTTACATTTCATAGTCCTTCACTAATGTGCAAAAATTGTTGTTCAATTTTTAGAGCATGTTGGTCAAGCCCTAAAGCTAATTTGTGCAATTTTATATGTAATGCTATGATTGTGGCATATGACACCCATAGGTCAGAGAATTCCTAATGATACCCAAGAGTATTACAAGGAAATAGGATCCACAAATGTATGACCCCTTTGTCAAGTGACATTACCAAGTTTTTTCAACTAGTCTAGCTAAGAATGTATTTATAAACTAAAAATAAGTTTGTCTCAAAAGCTTTAAATCTACAATTCCTATTTGACTTCTTTATGAGTTCATCTCATTGCATGCTATTATTTATTTTGAAACTATTCTAATTAACTAAATATTAAGAATGTCATACTATTTTAAATTTGTGTATAGAATTGAAATATCATTATATCATACTAACTATAATAAAAAGAAAACCATTTTGTTGAAAGCCTAATTTTTAACCCTTAATAAGATAAATTAATATAGTTATTTGTCCATTTCAAATCATATAGTTCAAAACATTCTTGAGCATATAGGGAAGGATCCTTCTTCAACAGTAATGGTATTATTAATAAATTATTCATCTAAGGTAGCTACGTTTTAAGAACCCCTATCTTAATGACTCCATCTTTAAGAATGCAAGCATTAGAGGAGTTTTTGGCCTTTGAGAGATTGTTCTAAAGCAATTTCCTAAAATTGTTATCAATGCTATAGACCAACCATTGTTGGTCTCAATTTTTCAATTTAAAAAAGAATTCAAAATTTTCAAAATGTATTAAATTTAAAAAAAATGATATATATAATTTAAATTAAAAAATAAACCAATAGTTGATTAAAATAATTAATCAATATTACTAGACGAGGCAATTGATCAACAACATCAAATTGTTGATGTGGTAAATTGTTGATTATTGATGTTGTTCCTAGCATTCGAGAATTTGCAATCTTCCAAAGGTTCAAATTTCCCCTAATAAATGCTATATCTACCTCCATGAAGAATTAACCTCCTACCTAAAGTACACCAATCCATTTGGATTTAGTATCTACATTTCTATCATCCTACTTTTGGCTCCAAGTCCGTCCAGAAAATAACCCAAATCTTTTTATGTTTTTGACAAAATTACTATAAGAATGTCAACGAGTGGTAACTTGTTAATTCTTTAATGGTGAACACTTGAGTACCATTGGATACATGGGAGAGTAGGTATGAGTTGTTCATAAGATACCAATGACTCCACTTTTATGAATGGTTTTATAATTTCAAGGCAAACCACTTCAAAAATTCATAGTAATTATTTTTCTAATAAATAAAAAATTGTATTTCCACTTTGGATTTGGTTCATGAAAGAAGCATACATCTCTGAAAAATACATAAGATAGTCTGCTCTAAAAGTGTCCACATAAACCTACCTAACTCATCATGGACAAAAGTACATATTTCAAATAACATGTCATTGGTTCCTAGATAAAGGTCACATTTAGAACGCAGTTGCTTTTAGAGGAGACTACCTTACCTCTTTTGAAGCTTGCTCTAAGATATTCAGATAGCTACTGTAGTTTGCATGGCAGTAGGCTTATCTACTTTATGTGCATGTAGCATAGATCTCTCAACACACCCTCCATTCACGTGGGAGTAACTGAAGCTTACGTTTTTAGCAAAAGGAGCAGCAACATCATATTCTAACTCACTGCAGCAAGCAAATCTACAGTTACTCAGCCTCACAGAAAAAATACCCAAAATGCAGACACTGATTTTTTAACCTCTGGCTTGCAATGTAATTCTGAGGGTTTCATGATTTGTTCAAAAAACAAAAAAAATAAGAAACAGACACTGACTCCCTCAAGCACTCAAGAGTGTACGGTACTCCGTCACGCACAGTCATAACTTCGTACCACAAGCAACTCCCACAAGGTAAATGCCCAACCAAGACGGACCAAGAAAAGTGCGCTCCAAAAAGTGCGCTCACTCACTCCGTCACTCATCCTGTCCTTGGCAGCAGTCTATGTTGCTTGTGTAGGCCGGCTGGCATTGACTGATTAGCTTTCAAACTCTTCAAGATTATCCGAAACGGTACACAATACTCGCAGATCATGAGAATTCGGTACCCACGACACGTGCATCAGGAGCTTTGGATGGAGCCCAATCCATGATCCGCTTGGCCTTGGCCAAACCGTTTCCAGAAATGATCAACAGTGCCATCAGTACAATACTAAGGTACGTTCCCAGTTTTCAGAAGAAAAAAGATCAGAATCAACATGAATGGAGAGTTTAATTAACTTACTCGAAACGCAAGGATTTCGGATACGTGACCGTGGCGTCTTTAAATGCGGTCTTCGCAGCGTCATAATCTTCCGCAGTAAGTTAAGTCTGCGCGGTGAGACGTTCTTCTTCAGTGTTGGGGCCACATTTGCTAGCTAGTTCTGATCACTTGTACTGCACTCTACCAATCTCCACGCCATTCTCCTTCTGCCAATCTGGAGGGAGTTTGGTCTGATTGGTACAGTACGGTTGCAGTCTTTTACCGCTGGTACGGTGTCAAGCTCCAAGCTTGAGGGGGATGCTTGAACTGCTTGTGCTTGAATTGCTTTGCCAATTTGAGCCTTTTAGGTGCTTGGGGGTGTGAGGAGCGAATTGTCTCTGTGAAGGAGTGGCTATGGCGAGTTTCGAGAGGAGTGGCTGCGGATTTTGGTGAGGGAGAGACTGGGGTGATTTGAACGGGGAGTAAGAGGGAGTCACCATTGGGTACGTGGTTTTCCGCAATCTGGTCCTCTTCTTTGTGGGGATCAGTTTCGGTCTGGCAGTGTCGGGCATCGCCATCTCTGTTTTTGCTGTGGTGTGGCGAGGTGGGTGTGATGAGGATGTCTGGGACGACCGCTTTATGGCATCTGCTGCTGGTGCTGCTCGTCGCGACCACAAGCGTGGGCGTGACGGGCGCCGTGGCGTCGCCGCTGGGGCGCGGCCATCGCGTGACGTCCGTCTACGACTTCCCTGATGGCCGAGGCTTCGTCGCCGATCTGGAGGCCATCGAGCAAAGCACCCTCTACGGTGCGGATATCAACGAGCTGCGCATGACTGTCAGGTACCAGCTCGGAAGCTTGTAATTCTATTAGACTGCAATCCCCAAATCTTGCCCGAAGCATCATTCTGTGCAATCCTGAATTGCAACCTTCTCCCTTCTTCCCTGTCTCTTCTGTGCAGAATTTTGTGTCTTCAATTACTGCTTTTGTACAGAGCTTACAGTCCCCAAATTTTGTCTCCAATTACATAATATCTTCCATTTATTCAAGATGTTGTGTATATTCTAGCTCAGCAGGATTGTAGTAACCGCTCCACGAGCTCTCCATTCCACCCAATCCCACCAAATTCCACCCTTTTCAAGCAGTGCGACTTCATTGCTTGCCAAGTCTGGTTCCCAAGCACTGATCTGCTATCTGTACTAATTGTTTCCGGAGGCTGTTGAAGCGAGAATAATACCCAATGTTGAAGCAGTGTTATTTCATTGTTTGCTAAGTTTGGTTACCCCACTCTGATCTGCAATCTGCACTAATTGGTCTGTAGGATTGCCAAAAGCTCTATTGAAAAACGGCGTGACTTTTTTGTAGAATCGAAGGCCAATTCCGCATCCACGTCCAAATCACCGACCCAAGCACTCCCCGCTGGGAAGTCCCTCTTTCACTAGTCCCGCGTCACGACCCCCGCGCCTCCAATTCCAACGCCCGCTTCACCCTCCCGCAACTCCCCCTCCTCTCTCTCACCTACACCACCAACCCCTTCGGCTTCGCCGTCACTCGCCTCTCCAACTCCCAAGTCCTCTTCAACTCCACTCCCAGCGTCACTTCCGAGGGGAATCTCTCCTTCAACCCGCTTGTCTTCAAGGACCAGTACCTGGAGCTTTCGACCCACATCCCTTCCGAGGCCACGCTGTTTGGGCTGGGTGAGAGCACGCGCCCTGATGGACTTCCCCTCGTGAAGGGCAAGACCTATACTCTCTGGGCGACGGACATCGCCGCCTTTGTGGAAGATGTGGACTTGTACGGGGCGTATCCGTTCTACTTGGATGTAAGGGAAGGCGGGATGACGCACGGGGTGTTGTTGTTGAATAGTAATGGAATGGACATTCAGTATGGGGAGGGGTTTCTCACGTGGAGAGTGATCGGGGGGACGTTTGATTTCTACTTCTTTGCTGGGCCATCGCCGTTGGAAGTGGTGGATCAGTATACGGAGCTCGTGGGCAGACCGGCACCCATGCCGTTCTGGAGCTTTGGTACGTTTGATTTTACGCTTTTCTGGCTCTATTTCCCCGTCACTAGACTTTCATTTTTTTGGGTCCTTTTCCCGATTGCTGTGGTTCCATGTCCAATTTGTTGCGGTGAATGTGTTAAAAGCATATGGAACGGGACGATAAGTTTACAATTCGATGTTGCCTACCCAGGGGTTACGGTTTCTGGGAAGAGTTTACTTGACTTGTTGTGTGCACCGACCAGTGGATTAAAGCTTTGGTCTAACAGCTACTGTTGTGCTACGGTGAGCAGGTTACCATCAGTGCAGATGGGGTTACAAGAATGTATCCGCCCTCAAATACGTGGTCGAGAATTTCAAGAAGGCGAAAATTCCTCTTGATACCATATGGAACGACATCGACTACATGCAAAACTACTTGGATTTCACGCTCGACTCTGTCAACTATCCTGAGGATGAGATAAGTAGTTTTGTGGAGGAGCTACATGCTAATGGACAACATTACGTGTTGATTCTTGACCCTGGTATGCATTTTTCATCCTTGTCTCTCATCAGAATTGGTCAGACCTGCGTAAAATATGGTGCTTTGGATTGAGAATGAGATTTTAGCCTGTGTACATGATTACGAGGTTGTTGCTGTAAGCGTCCATCTTCGTTCTTAATTCTCAGTAGAGTGAGAATCTGAAGGTGGTGTTTACGAGTTCTCAAATATGAATTTAAAAATATTTTTCAGCTAGATTCACTTGGGAACTCCAATCCTAATACTAAGTGCGCAGTTACCTTGAGAGTGCTCAGGAAACTGTTCTAAATCTCAGTATCGTATTCTGTTTCAACTTGTGTAATTTGAATGTGTCTAAGCGGAATCTTCAGTCAATGTTATCTTCTGGCTTTCCCAAAAAAAGATCACTTCCGCTCATCCCATAAGCATTTCTAGCTGACTGCATCCGTTTCTTTTTTTGAACTGCTTCAATAGGGAGTCTCCCGATGTCACAGAGCCATTCAAAGTCTACTTACGTGTGAATTGCTTAATGAGAAGAGATAAATGATCACTTCAGTGTTTTTGTGGAACCACGCACCTGAAGAGTGTTTGTTCAAGGTCTATGGTATTTTGGTACCATGTTTGCACAAAGATGTAAGACGAAGATAGAAGCGAAAGGAAGCAAAATTCCAAACAGTATTTGGCTTTTAAAAGTACTGCCTGACGAGTGTCTCTTTCGCTGTCCCAGGAATCAGCATGGCCTACACCAATTACAGCACCCTGGAGCGCGGCCTCGCCCAAGACATCTTCCTCAAGGACGAGCAAAGCAACAACTACCTGGCGCAAGTGTGGCCAGGCCCTGTGTACTTCCCGGACTTCCTGAACCCCAAGGGTCGGGCCTGGTGGACCAACGAAGTCTCCGAGTTCCACAAAGCGATCCCCTTCGACGGGCTCTGGATCGACATGAACGAGGTGTCCAACTTCTGCAGCGGCACGCAGTGCAAGTTCAACGGCGTGGTGTACCCCAACCACAACGAGTGCTACCTGGAGTGCAGGCAACCGGCTTCCCAGTGGGACGACCCGCCGTACCAACTCGCCCGCGGGGCGTATGAGCACATCGGGGACAAAACGCTGGCCATGAGGGTGAGGCATTTCGATGGCACCATCGAATATAATGCCCACAACTTGTTTGGGTTGTCGGAGTCCATTGCGACCAACGAGGCGCTCGTGGCCACGCGGAAGAAGAGGCCCTTTGTTCTTTCCAGGTATGGTCCCTGCTGTTGTCCTGCTTTTGGGAAATGGTTTGAAGCGTGTGACTTTGCGATACGTGGTTTGCACTGGGTGAATTTAATTGTGAGTGGTGGTAATGACATAAATTGCTTGCCCTAGTCAGCAAATCAGATGAGAATTAGCGAGAAAGGAAAGCATCATTTGAGGAGCTTTATTGCTTGAGTGACGTAATATGAATGTGGCAGAATTTGGGTGTCTGTTAGGTTGCCGTATGCCTCAAGGGGTCACAAAAAAAACATAAGCCGATTGTGCTTCAGATCTGTCAATTAAACATACTTAATTACGAAGGGGCCTAAATTTAATCGTGAGCCATGCAAGTCACCCAATCATGGTAATATCCATCCATACGGCTCCTTCAATGAAATTTTCACGAGTTGGAGTCTGGCAAGTACTAACTCTCAAGCTGTTCTAGATGTCTAGGTGTTAGGTTCTCCAACTGTGCGACTCTTGTATGCATGTGTGGATGATTCGAATTCAATTTCTAGGAGAATTATCTAGACTTCGTGCTTGTTTCTGTTGAGAATCACATCACCTACAGAGGTGTACAATGTGTTTCGTCTGTGTACAATGGAGTTTCCTCTTGCGGATTACGAGTGCTGAGATTAGCGGTTCGAAATACGACTTCCACAATTATCTCAAGCTACTAAAAGCACCGAGAAATGTGCTTAAAAAATTAATGTGAACACTGAAATTTCACATAGTTTGTAGAGCTCTGCGAATTTCACCGGATAGAACGTTTGCTAAATCTCGCCACATTTGAGAACATCGTCCCATCCCTTATTCTTCTTGTGGATCACTATTGCTGACCATTAGTCTTCAATGTGATTCTCTCAGTTAGCTCAAGATTCTCTAAACACTCGCTGATAATTGAATGTGCTCAAAATTTCAAATTTCACTCTGATATTTAGATTTTCTGTGCCCGTTAAAAAACTTGATTGGATAAAGGATTTGCTAAATTGGTGCCATCCCCTGCAGGTCGACGTTCGTAGGCTCGGGCGCTCACACCGCCCACTGGACGGGCGACAACGCCGCGACCTTCAAGGACCTCGAGTACTCCATCGCCAGCATCCTCAACTCCGGCATGGTGGGTCTCCCCATGGTGGGCGCCGACATCTGCGGCTTCTTCGGCAGCACCACCGAGCAGCTGTGCAACCGCTGGATCCAACTGGGTGCCTTCTACCCCTTCTCCCGCTCCCACACCGTCATCGAAGCCATTCCCCAGGAGCCTTACGTCTGGGACTCCGTTGCAGCTTCCGCCCGATCAGCTCTCGGTTTACGTTACCAGCTTCTCCCTTACTTCTACAGCCTCATGTTCGAGGCTCACAACAGGGGCGCCCCCATTGCAAGAGCCTTGTTCTTCGCTTTCCCAGAGGATGCCAACACTTTGAATGTCAGCAAACAGTTTTTACTCGGAAGCGGAGTGTTGGTCACCCCTGTGACACTCCCCGAGGTGACATCAGTGAAAGGCTACTTCCCGAAAGGCACATGGTACAACATGTTCGACTTCAGCTCCAAAATCGAAAGCAAAGGGGAGAACATTGAAGTTGATGCGCCCTTGGACTCGATCAACGTTCATGTTCACGAGGGGACGATTCTCCCAATGCAGGAGAAGAAGCTCACTTCCACCGAGGTGATGAAAACGCCCTTCACGTTGGTGGTGGCGTTCCCTGGTGGAAAAGCCGCGGGGTACGCCCGAGGAAAGCTTTTCTTGGACAATGGAGATGATGTGGAGATGGTGATTCGCAAGGGGAGGTCTAGTTTTGTCACCTTCGTTGGGCAACAATCGGAGCAAAGCGGTGTCTTGACTTCGAAGGTGGTGAGTGGCGACTACGCAATCCAACGAGGCTTGGTTGTGCAGACTGTGGTTATCCTTGGGGCGAATAGTGCACCTTCTGCTGTGAAAGTGAATGGCCAGGCGGTGTCAGCTTCGGTTTCTGCGAAGTTTGATGATGCTGTACTCACGATCTCCGGGTTGAAATTGTCGGTGGGGAAGGAGTTCCAACTCCAGTGGACTACACAAGCGCATTCTAGTATTTAGAGCAGAATCGTTCGTGGGATTGCGCTGTACTGTACTAGTTCGTGGAGGCAGTTTTTAATGCTATTTGGGAGGTGTAAATTACAAGTGTAGCATACTGAGTTGCAAGCACAATTTTGAAACAAGGGTCTAGGGATGATGCGGTCGGAAAGTCTCTGACCTGGTCCTTGCTAGATTATGATCGACACCACATTGGCTCGAAACGTTGACTTTTGACCCAAGGGATCATACTGAATACCAGTATTTAGTTGGTCATTGTTGATGTGTTGCTATTTCCAATGTATATATAGGGATCATCAGTCCCTGAAACTCGTTCAATGATAAGCTAGCTGTCACTTCAATATAGTGAAATTCATGGTTTCATGTAAGTAACCTCGATTCGTGGCGACTTTTGTAGTTTTATGTTTGCATTGTAGTCTTTTTCAGTTCTGAAAACTTGTGGTTCTCTGGTGTGGACGGCAACCACCAAAAAAAGACTTAAAAGTCTGAAACTTGATTCTTAGTTCGTGAGACTGGCTAGCACGCCCGTGCTTGACCTGTAGTCTTTGGTACTTCGTACTTGAGGTGGGCTCAATATTAAGTTGTGAACCAACAAATCTAGATTCGTTTTGTATGAATCCAGCGTTCCAGTGTTTTCAGGAATTTAAAGCCCTCGCCTGTTGGGCATAACTTATCATCAGGGAATTTCGGAAGAGACATGCTGCCAGAGAGCAAAATCAGTCAATGCTGGCGATATTTTGCTCGCCGAAACACAGCGAGTCGGCTTTCATAGAATGTTGCATTTCCTCATAACTTCTTCTTCCTGCTATGGTAGGAGGCTCAAAAAGCGACTGGTCATTTGGAGTTGAGGCAAAAAAAACAATGTGAAGAAGTTCTTAAATGAAGCAATATCTGTGTAGTGAGTGGATGTGGATTCCTGCGCTTGGTTTTTGGCTCTTGACAAGGTGATCCAATGACTGGTTCTTACTTCCATTGTTGGTGAAAATAACCTTCTGAAAAATAATAATTTCTATAATAGTGGTGGCTCCATGCTGAGAGGATGTGCTTCCATGTGCACAATTTCCATCTAACAAGGGGATCACTCTAGATTGTTTCTTTAAACAAATGAAATGGAAGACCACTGCAGTTTTGATTACCTCTACCTTGGTTATTTCTTGGATTTACTTGCTCTATATTAAAAGCCATGTTGCAATTGAGAATTTTTGCAAGCTATGAGCAATAATAGATACCTATGCACTTTTACTTCATTAAATTGTAGTTTATTTATTATCGCTTAGAAAATTTTGATTCTACTTGCATTAGAATTGCTCTTTACCTTTCTGTCCACTGAAATCAAGCAAACTCCATTAACTTGCCTTTCTATCCTTAGATGGACACTTTATAAGCCTCCTATCATACTTATCTAGTTTTGAACAATCAATGAAGTCTCGTAACATTATTAAACAAACTGCACCATTTTCCTAAGGAAGAGGGATAATGCCTAAATATAATATGTAGGGATTCATTGGTTGGCTTGGAAGTTGCAATGCTAGTTGTCATTGGTTGATTGGAAAGTTGTAAAAAGTCATTGGTTGGCTAAAGAGTTGCCATAGTTGTTTTATAGGGGAGCAAAAGGGACCCCTTTAGTGTTCTTTGGTTAAGAATTCTATATCTTATAGGTGAGTTCCCCCTTAGTGTTTGTTGGTTAAGTATTCTTAGTTTATAGAGATGGTAGTTTAGTAATTTAGAAATTATAATCTCTATAGCACAATTAGTTAGAAATTAGATTCACTATGGCATCATTATCTAAGACTTAAATCTGTGTTCTTGGTTTCATAAGAAAGTATTTGATTAATTTAGAAATTAAAATCACTATGGCATAGTTAATACTTGAGAGTTACCATACTTGACTAGCTATTTGGGTTGACATTTCATGTTGAAATATTAATTAAAGTTTGGAAAAGTGACTTAGGAGGTACTCTCAAAATTAGAAAATATATTATTTAAAAAATAAAAAAAATTTCAACACCTTGCATATGGCTACTTTATCCATTTATATTCTACATTTCATTACACCTTAACCTATAAAGGAGAAGCTAGTGATGGTGGGAATCATCTTTTTGACATTGTATGAATACTGGATTTAAAAAAATTCCAAAAGCACTCATTGAAAATCAAACAATTGTACAAGACATGAGGGTGACTGCAAGAAACACCTACCGATTTTGTTGTGTTTGGCTGATTTTTTCGAGAGTACTTTAAAATTAAAAAATTAATTTTTTTTAAATTAAAAAAATATGAATTATGTATACACCTTTAAGATGAAGGTACCTATGGAAGGAATTTCACAAAAAAAATTGTCTAAGTAGGAGAACTAAAAAAGTGCCAAGTCCCAAGAAAATACATATATTGATGTTTTAATAAGGAAAAAATGGAAAAATTATGTAAATTCAAAAAATCAAAACTGGCCTTTTACAAAAACTTTATGGACATGGTCATTCATCAAAAAAATCACTAAAATAATACTTTATAGGTTTCAAAATGCAAGCAAAAAGAAGCTCACTTTGTGGACTTCCACATGACATTAAAATAATTTTTTTCAAAATCCCTCATGTAGAGAGCTGTAAGTCTAATAGAAGACCATCTCATCCACATTTCATTTCAAAATCATTAAAAAAAAGGTACTCCATAGTACTAAAAACTCCTAAACTACTAAGTGTGACATTCAATCAGGGTCTATTTTTAGATAATAAAATATTCTTGAAAATTATGAAAAAATAGGGAAGATGTATGCATTAGGAGGGATTTGAGGGCTCCAACGGGCCATTTCAAGACTATTCCCAAAACTGGTCTAGGGAACGGCTAGCCACTGTCGGGCCAGAATTTCTCAAAAAAATAAAAAATAAAAATTTTGGGTCCTTAAATATGAAAAAAAGTCCAAAAAAAAATTTCAAAAAAGAAGAAGTTAATGACGTGGTAGTCACTCAACCACGTAGGATTCCCTACTGAACTGCGTTCCTGCGGTTGATTACAGGATTTCGGGCTATGGGAACTCGCGGGCTCCTAGGGCCCTCAAATCTCTCCTAATGATAGTTATGAATACCTTCTGTATAAATCTTGAATCATTTGGAGCCAAAACATAGAAGTTATGGCCAAAAAACAAATCAACACATTAGGTGTGACAGAAAATAGGACAAGTGTTTCTTGCAATTACCCATCACCTTTCCACACAAGATTTTAAGAATGAATAATTGCACTTCAACCTAAAAATGGCCACAATGTCTTATATAGGTTAACCCCTAAGCACCTAAGCCCCTTAAATATGGTCTCTCCAATTTGAAAAGTTGTTGTACTTGAACTCTTATAATCTTTTCAATAGTATAGTCAAATCATTTGTCTCATTTCTTTGTTGTTCTAAGGTTGTCTTGAATACCAATTGATATGGTTAGTTTTTGTAATTCTTATTTTTAATGATAGTTTGATTGGAATGAATGCAAAAGGATCTAGATTTTGGTGAACATGAGCTAGGTGCTCTAGGGTTAAGCATTGTAGCCTAAATTACATGTTTGTAAGAGAATAAGAGAAATAATTTCCATTCAAGGTTTTTTTATAGGCCTTGCAAGGCCTAATTGCCTCAAAAAAAATTCATCACTTGCAAGTTTGTAGAAAAAAAGAGGGAAAATGTGTTAAAAAATGCCAAACTGCAATAATGCCCTTGCACACTGTTGCCACAATGTTTCAAAAATCTCATTTCATCTGTTGCGCAAAGCTAGCACATATGAAAATTACATACAAAAATTACATATTCACAATTGCATACTCAAGTATGGCCTCCTTCAATGGAGTCCCCAAAATGAAGGAGCCAAGAAACTCAGAACCTTCTTGCAAGAAAGGCCACATAACCATTGGTCTGAAAAAACCCAGAAAACACTGTTTCCATTTATTCAAACCTGTCATCAGAACTATGATATGTGCATGTGACATGTGCGGAGGTCTGAATTCAAGTTCACAATCTACGGAATTCTAGGGTTTCCACCGTAGCCACTCCACCTCCAATGCTTAAAAAAAAACCCTTCCAAAAGGGTCTAACTTAATATCCCATACTCTTTGCCCCCAAACTAGCATGCTTGGCAGTACAAAACCTCAGGTCGAAGCTCAGAAACAACATGTCTTTGAATAAACCCAAAGACTGCAGCGAAGTAAAGATATACTATTCCACGGGGGATGACACTTGGACCCAACCGGCTTCCCATATGCCGGATAAAACACCCTGCAGTCTGACGTGGATCCGAAATCTCTTCCATTCTAGGGTTCGCTTAGGGTTTCAAGTGTTGTCCTTTGCTGATTAGGGTTTCAGTATGGTTTCTGATTTTCATTTCCTTCGCGTTTTACGTTCTTACTATGTCTGGGCCTGATGCTTCCTCAACTCGGAAGGAGTTTGGGACACAGAATTCTATATTTTAGTGGTTTTGAGAAGCATAGATTGGGGTAAGTGGAGCCTACTTGGTTACATCGCTTACGAATGTTCCTTTTGTGTGATGTGCCCCATATCGAGTCTGCAGCAGTCTTCCTGTCCATGGAGATCTGACTGCCGCATGGGGCACAAATCTCTCGCTGACTAGAAGATGATGGAAAGGGTTACGTTCCGTTCCTCCATATGTGTGAGCCAAAGTTTTATAGTTTGTGCTTCTATATCTGATCGTCGGGTCTTTCATACCGATGGATCCGTTCCCTGAAGCCACATTGCAAAGGCGGAGGCGCCTAGGAAACGCCTCCGTCCTGTATGCGGCTCTCGCTATGCCTGTGCTGATGTTTCTGTGTGGCTTTGGTACGACGGGTCGCTGATATCTGAGGTTTGAAGACGTTCATTTGCTTGTCTTTCTTGGTTTGTTAGATCTAGGGTTTTGCCTTTGCGGCACAGCTTGCTGATGAAGAACAGCAGACGGGCGGACTGAAATGATGCCATGTTGATTGTCTGTACCTGGCCATCCGTGGTCCCTGAAAGCTGCTTTCGCCTGTGTTTGTTTGCACAAGGTGATTGTAATATTCCTACCCTGTTGAAGTTTACGTGTGGGAACATTATACTCCTCTGACAATCTGATGAGCACCGTAAGGTAGGGTTCGAAGGTTGTCTTGAATGATGATGAGAAACAACTTTTTCAACACTTGGACTGATTTTCGTGATGTCAAAACATGCTGCGTTCTTTCTGAATTCAAGGAGTTCGGTCTTACTTTGTTCTTGTTACAGTCTGAGATTGTGGGATGAGATATCAACGCAAATCTTAGGACACCTTCTTACACGGCTTATGTCGTGGATGAGAGTGAATGTTCTCTGACAATCTTATGTTCAAGCAGTGAGTTGCTCTGTGACTCTTTCTGTTGATGATAAAACAAATACCTTTCTCCAACCTAATTGCTATAAGCATTGAGGAAAGCTATTTGGAGACCTGAACTGAAGAAAGATTGTCGTTCTTCATTACTACAGTAGTGTTTTTATGAGTAGGAAGGGCCTCTGGTATCTGGTGCTGCCTGAGCAAGCCTTGCGCTTGTAATGATGCAGCGCCTCGTAAAAGTTGCCGAAATTGAGATGGTCAGGCGCGACGTGGGCTGGGCTCTCCCTTCACCATTAGTTCTGTCCTGTCCACATTTTGTACATTTCAGTCCAGTTCGCTTACTGTGTTTCAATTTGCTCTGGTTCATTCCTGACCTAGTTTTTGACCCTGTTTGGGATTTAATGCGAATGGATTGAAGATTATTTGGGCAGTAACTCGCATTGAGCCTTTCTGTTATTGTATTAGCTTACTTGTTCTGTTGGAGCAGTATATGGACCCTGACATTTGGACTCCTCTGTGAGCGTTACTGTACTTCATTCGGCTGCTCTCGTGCTACGAGCATTACCTGATTTGGGTACTCTCATGCTTCGTTTAAATTTTTCGCTACAATGGTAGATGATCTTTTTCGGATGATGAGAAACAACCTATCACTTGATATGTGGCAACACTATGAAGGGATAAGATTTAATGAACTTCTCTGACGATCTGTCGTATGAAACCTCGGATGCCTGAATCTCACTAAGAGACTGCAGTTTATATTATAATCGGGACAGCTGATAACTTCGTGAGTTTTAACTTCTGTGTTTGCAATGGGTTGCGTCTTAAGATGACATATCTCTGGAATGGGAAAGAAATGGGTCGAAGGGGCATTTCGGCATCTCATGTGTGCCAGTTTGCAAGACAGTCTGAGGAAATGAGATAAAGGTCGAGTTCAGTGGAAATTCTCTGAACTCAGAAACTTCTAGCAATTCAAGAGAGGTGCTTCAACCATCGAGGACCAGGCGTGCACTTTCGCATTGATGGAGAGGCTCATGTCCACTTACAAATTGTGCATGATCAGATTCGATAAGAACCAAAAAGTTCTAATGAGACGATGAGAAATGACCACCCATCTTCCAAAGCTGATGACTTTACCTACGGTAGGCGGCCTGCAGAATTACCCCACCGGACTTCAAAACGGATGACTTGTTTGGCGGGTCGGCTTGCAAGTCAAGCCTGGCTTGCAGATGGGTTATTTTGCAAGCTGAAACTCGGTCGACAAAACAGCGAAGGACAAGACGAAGAGAGTTTTTCGAAGCGCGGGTAGAGGCTACGAGCCAAGCGCTTTGGCCCAGTGATCCCCAAACTGGCTAAATTTCCCTCGATTTCTCCTTAATCCCTAAACGAAGGACTCATAACCGCTGATTTTAAGCGTTACTGCCAATCACTCAATCTGCTGCCATTTATAGATATGTATGAAAAATTTTCTACTTATTTTTCAAAAGATGACATTACACGCCTTCCTTACTTCAGAAAATTTTTACGTTTTTTTGGTTGGAAATTGATTTTTGTGAGAATTTTTGTTTCATACCTTCAAGAACATCTTCCAATAATGATTAATTGGCTAAAAACCTTGAACCCGTTTTGAGATTGTTGCTCTAGCCTATGTACTTTTCAATTCTTGTGTTGCTCGAGTGGGTTGATTATTTGGGCTCCTTTTATAGGAGATGGCTCTAAAACTAAGTGGGCATATTCAACCATCCAGTAGGGGTTGTGAAATGGACATTTGAATTGTGGGACATATTCAACCATCCAGTAGGGGCTGTGAAATGGACACTTGAATTGTGGGAAAATGAACTGTGGATTACAATGGACCTTGATAAGATTTGTTTTTACTTCTTCAATGTAGGGGCTGTGAAATGGACACTTGAATTGTGGGAAAATGACCTGTGGATTACAATGGACCTTGATAAGATTTGTTTTTACTTCTTCAATGGATGGTTTAAGAATCATATTGGGTTCATTTCTAACTAAGTGGCTAGGTGTTTACTAATTTAATTCAAAATAAGAAAAATCTTACAAGTATTGAAACATTTGAAATAATGATTAATTCAAGCATTCATTTCAAATATAGAAAAGGATGATTTTAGAAACCATTTCTATTGCTTGATACATGTTGCAATGCTAGTTTCTAAACAAGCCCTGGGTATTTTTCAAGCTATGCATTAATGGGTTTCCAAGGGTCTTTCATCACAAATAGGGACCTATACTAGATTGTGTTTGAAAATTCATAACTAATTCAATAATGCTTCAAAAAATATAAAACAACTTCTGTTAGATTCTTCATCTATTTTTCTTTGACTGAAAATAAACTAAAAATATTTCCATCTCAACAAATATATGAAAAAGGCACATCAATGCTTAAATGATCGTTTTTTGAGCCTCTTACTATATTTCTAAGATAAGTGATTGAGTAGAACCGAGGAATTCTGATGTTGGGAAGATTGTAAGAATGTCAGTGTGAAGAAAAAATGCAGATTTCCGCAAATTAAGGTATTCTGCAAAAGCAATTTATTTATTTTCTTGGGTCTGTGCTTGTCATGGAGTGATGGTTGGCTTCTTAATATGGACGAGGTTTTAGAAAATTAGAAGAAGTTGGCCTTTTCTCCTATAGGATTTTTAAAAATATATATATACGACCTTCAAAGGTCGCAGTCAAATTGACACAACACAACAACCAAGGCAACCCAGTTGATTAGCCAAGGAATTACACGCCTTGGGTATCCCCGTCAAGAACCAATGGAAGAACACCAACCTTCTCCTTGTGCGCTAGCACGAAGAGCCCCCATGCGAGCAATGTCAGCATGGGGAGTTGAACCAAGGACCTCAAGGATCCCAACGGAAGTCCCTACCACTTGTTCTATCACCCGGAGTAGTTTAAGGTCATTGCAGACCCTCTCCTATAGGAATTCATAAATTGTAAAAATGGTTCCCAATCCCAATTCTATTTGAATTAACTTGAGTCAATATATGTTGGAGGAGTTCAAATTTTCTCCATGGGAATGAATAAGCGTACCCACACAATTTCAGGCAATCGTTGTTACACCTAAACTAAGAATTTTTCGATTCAGTATACTTCATCCCTCCATAAGTGAGGAATAGCTTTGGAGCAACATTTGTCTAGTTGGGAGGATAAAATGTTGAGTGTTTTATGGGGTTCAATGTAAATTAATGTAAAGAAAAAATTGTTGCATTCAACAAATGGAAATTGTTGGGAATTTGTGGGCCATGACTAAGGGCTTCTACCATGTGAAACCCATGGGCAAAGTTTTCTAGGGGAGCTACAAGGTAAGTGAGAAATTGTAGTGACATGTGGACCTGGTAGGTGGAGATAAATTGAGTTCAAATTCTACACATAGTTGTTTCCTTCAAGTTGACTAATCTCCACCAATAGGCTTGTCCACCAATTTCAATGAACTTTGAAATCCTCCTCTTGCTCATCAAGATTAATTGGCAAGACAATTAGTAGCATCTTTTTTTCCTAGTATTTTTTTTTGCCCACTACTCTTATATGGTAGAAGGCCCTAATGAGTGCTTGGGATATATACATGTGCTTATAAAGCTACCATCTAGTTCATTATAAGAGCATTCCTAGAAAGCTCAACAAATGGTACAAACTAAGCTAATCATTGAGCTAAGCCAATATTATTGCCCCATACCAAATACAACAAGGCTGAAAAAATGGTTAATTGAGGTACATTTGATGAAGAAACAATCAATTGGAGTGTTTTATCTTAAGTGCAATATTAGGTTTGTTTGTCCTTATTTCCATTTTTGAGGTACTTTTCGAAAGTTGAATGCCTTTGGTATGTCTACATTTATAATTCATGTAGATCCAATCTCGTATATTTCCAACCCAGGTTGCCATAGAGTACATGTAAGAGATAGAAGCCAAGCTCATTCCACCTACACACTAAATGGGGGGTTTGCACCCCTTTTTCTGACCTCAACTGTGGGTGTGCTTTTAATACATTAAATTATTTAACATAGTTAAGTCTAAATTGAGGACAACCATACTTTTATAATTTTTGACCTACAAATTAGTGTAGGCTATACAAATATAGAAAGAGAAAAAAACCTTTGATTGACATCAAAGAATCAAAACCAAAAATGGACATGAATCCAAATAGTACATGACTTTCATCTAATTACTTCTCAAATCACTATCTATGGTGATGTAATAGGAAACAATCCCAGAAACAATACATATTACAATGAGCTCAAAAAAAAATTGAATTTATTTCATTACACCAAACCCCCAAAACCTTGATCAGTCCAAAAAAATGATTTAAATAAAATCCCTCCATCCAACCATATTTGTAATTTTCAGGTGGAATTGAGTTTGACATTTGATATTCAAACCCATATTCAAATCCATATCTGTATTGTATTTATATTCCAAGTTGTTTTTGAAATTAACAACATTAGAAGGGGGGGCCATGTTTTTCTAACAAAAATTAAGGGTTTTGAGTTTTTGAAGAAGGGGAGGAAATGGTAAGATAGGATGTGTCATTGTAATATGCATTGTTTCCTATTACATCACTACAATGATTTGAGAAGTTGGAGTAGCAATTGACAACCAAGTGATTAGATGAAACTTATTTACTATTTGGATTGAGGCACATTTTTGGTTTTGATTCTCTAATGTAAATTGAAGGTATTTTTTTCTTTCTATATTTGTATAGCCTAAATTAATTTGTAGGTCAAAAATACAAATACAATATGGATACACATTTGGATGCAAACCTGGACTTTGGGATATATCTCATATTCATCAAATGCTACACTTAGTCCTACATGAAAATTACAAATAGGGTTTTATAGAGGAATTAATTTAATTCAAATCATTTTTTTGAACTCACCAATAGTTGGGGAGTTGGAGTAATGAAATAAATTCAATTTTTTTTAGCTCATTGTCACAATTTATTACATTGGACAATGAGCTCAAAAGAGGCAATAATTATTTACCATCAATACATATTATAGTGAACCAAAATTCTAAAATTTATTGTTGATCTATAAATATTCATCAACAATTAATCTCAATTTCAATTCTTAGCAAATCAAACATCATTCCAAGTTTGCATATAAGGTAGGTACACCAAAAATGGCACCTGAACTTAAAGCGCCATCTACAATGTGCATACATTTCCAAAATCAATCATGTACCCAAATTGTAGATGGCCATTTCAGAAATAGACTTTGACTATTGATAACTTTTGCATATGGTATCCAAATCCTATATTCTTTGGTGCGTTGGAACATGTTTTCACTCACCAACAAAAATATATAAAAATCTAAATAACATGATGATAGGAACTAGGCATAGTAAAAATAAGTGGTCATTTTAGGGGTACCTACATTAGTGGAAGTACTGAGAACCATCCAAATAAGGAATTCAACATAGTTGAAGGCAAATTTTTTTTTAATAATAATTTTCTAGTATTATCAAGTAAAAATCATGAATATTAAAAAAAAAAATTTAGATGTCATATGTAATTTCTATGATTTTCCAAAATGTTGGCTCCTTAGACCACTAAAACTATCATGTAGGTACACCCAAATAGAAACCTTGCTAAAATCAACAATGTGCCAATCTGATTTTGGTATGTATCCGTATATTACATTAGAAAATTATAGTCAAACATTTGGCAAACACATTCACTTTAGTCTATGGACGCAATTAGGTGAGTCTAGGGTCCAATGCAAGGTAAAAGTGCAATATTGTGTGATTCTCCCTTAATTCAAAATTCTCTCTGCCTATGTAAGCTTAGCTAATTGCATTGTGCAAATATTTGATTTCACAAGTTTTTGGATACCTCAAGTTACCTTAGTGTTTACCTCCCACCTATTCTATGTTTGGGCTTTTAATCCGTAAAGGAGAAAGGGGCCCCAAAATAAGGGAGAGTAGGCCAAAAATATTTGAAACATTTGAGTTTTTATTATTAAGCTTTCTTTTCTCATAGATTACATTTTTGTCTATATGAAATTATTTTATTCATGTCATTTGAATAAGTAATGTGAAAATTAAACAACAATCTTGTTTTAGAGGTAATTTAAACATCTATTTGAAAATTAAACTTGGAGGTTTCATTTTTTAATGTGATTTTTACAATTTTTCAAAAATAATAGTTTGACATCATTTATTTTTCTTGCTAGAACAATCTCACCATTGACATTAGTGTATTTTAATTATGATTAAGAGATATTAATAATTTAGGATTTCCTTTTGTATTGTATCTACTCCTACTTTACAATTTTCTTAAGATTTGAATTGTTTTTTATTCTTTTTTTGTCTTCAATCATAAATTCAATTTCCTACAATAAAGATTTAAAGCTCAAAACTTTGTAGTGTATAAAATTTAAATTAAGAAGGTCCAAAGTCAAGTAATCCAGTCCTACAATGTACTACAAAACTTGTTTTTTTCACTTTAGGCAAAGATATCTTGCAATTTGTGAGGTCAAAATTTTTGAAATCTAACTTCTAAAGAATCAAGATACATTTTACTTTAAAAATGTGAGAAACTACCACTTTTTAAGGCAATGAGAAAAAAAATTCAAAAACTTTGACCAAACAAATTGAAAAATTAGGACATATGAAGTTAAAAGATTAAGTTTTTTTTTACCTTGCCCAATATAGCCAAGTAGCCTTTAACTCATCCTAGAGCAAGATTTTTGCACTACACATGGTTATTTTTCTTTACATTTGTTTCTTGTATCATGTAAGTTACATACTTGTCAAATTTCAAAAGTAAAGGAAGATTTTTGCAAAAGCTACCCAAAGCTAGTCAAACAAACCCCAAAGTTCAAATCAACATAACTTTTGTTTTGGACAATTAATTCAAAGAAAGTTAGATTTTCATCAAGAGGATAAATGTTTATACATTTGAGTTATTTGTAAAGTCCCCCCACTTTGGGCATGACTTTTTTTGAAGTTGAGAAGGCAACTATAGTTGAAGCATCAAACTTTTTTAGGCACCATTTTGATGGAAAAATAAGTTTCATACCCACTTTTATTTTGACTTTTTAACTCAATCGGTTTTTTCACAAAACTCATGGGTTTAAACCCCGGTTTAGGTTACTTTACAAATAACTCAATTGTGTCCAAATTTCATGAACATCCATACCAAAATGACTTCATAAAAGCCTACCCAAGATTTCTTACATACATTGAATGGACACTTGGTTCTTCAATGGTTAATTGTCACATTTTCTTATTTGTTATGATTTTCAAAATTTTCAACTCTTTGCAATAGAAATGACAGTTTGAAGTGTTTTTTGGCAAAACAAATCACCTTGTTCTATTAAAGGTTAATAAGTTATTGGTGGAGTGCTCCATTTCCACCCAACTTCTCAAGTAGATGGCCCCTATTTTGCCAACCAGAGCACCACTACATTTTGCAAGATGGGCTCCAAAGCTATGATTGATGGTCTAGTTATAGATCCATTCCTATCCTATAATCATTTTCTATCCCCCAAATAAGATTTTCTTCCATCTATTATATTTATAGGGCAGGGTTGACCAAAAATAATTCAAAAAATAAATGCCGAAATATTTGGGAAATAATTTTTTTTAAATAAAGAAAACTACATGGTATACAAGAATATTGGAATTTTTTTATTTTTAGCATTTGCCAAACCTTATTCTTAGAAATAATTATTTGGCAAAGAAGTGTTGATCTTGCCCTTCACTTACGATTTATCCATTATCTTTTAATCTTTTCATGAATGGACTCAAATTTGACTTCAAATAAATTATTTCCTTTTCAATAATTCATCCTACAAAGTTCCATATAGATCATGAAAAATAATATGTAAACATTCTTAACGCTATGCAGATTTTTGCAATGTTGGGGAGTTTGACACTATTTCATTCAATAATGTGTAAAAATTCAAGAAAATTTAACCATGAATTTCCAAAAAGAATTCTCATTCTTTAGAAGTGTCATTTATAGAATATCTTGTCAAGGTACTTTCTTCTTAAGTTGTAAATATTATTCATATTTCTATAAATTTTAAAATTTACATTTTTTATAATACTCTTGAACAAACAGTCAAAACTCTACCAAAAACCTAGAAAAAACAAGTTGGTCTTTTTTGCAACTATATGTTGATATCAATTGTCTAAGCTATCAAAATGGCACATTTGTCAAATTTATTTGGGCAATCAGCATAGATTGCTTGAACAATATAGATTTCTAGGAAATTTTGAGTTCTAATTATATATTGTATGAAAATGTTGGGTTTTGCAAAATTTATAAAATTTTAACGAAGATTTTTAAATTAGTCCCAAAGTAACCTTTATTTTTTAATCCCTTGTACATGCGCAAGATGTACAAGAGATGGTTAGGGGATGATGATTCAACTTTAATGTTGAATTTATAAGGTCTTGGGTTCAAATCCCATCAGCTTCACTAATTGTGACATTGCAATTTGTCTTCATACTAATGTAGTAGTTGGTCTCTATTGACATGGCAATTGGTTTTCAATGTCTCGATTTTTTTTCTCTTAATTGATGTGAGACATTTGTAAAACCATTCATCTTATATGGCAAGATCAATAGAACTACACTATCATATTATTGCTCTACATTTATTCCAAGAAGGCTTATTATTGAATACCTTCTACAAAATTGGGTGGTTTGAAAATCATTTGATACATTTGGTATATATTCTTGGGGAGCCAACTACACCATTGAAATTTTGGCACGTTTTTAGTTGTGACACACCTCCCTTTGACCTTAAATGCTCTTCTTCTTTGTATTGCTAGAAATCTCCACCAGGGTCGTTGCAAGAAACACTTACCGGTTTTGACTCAAAATGGCTCAAAATCAATGAGTCCTATGAGTCCTATGATTCTTTGAAATAATTTTTTTTTAAATTGGAAAAAATATGGATAATTTGAAGAGCAATGTGAATATTATGTCTCTTGACATTCAGACCTAAGAATTTTTTTCTCTAATTGTTATAGACAATGGAAAATACAATGAAAATAGCTCTTTTTTCACTAATTTGGTAAAAATAGTGAAAAATTTCAAAAAATGAAAATAAAATATCCTTTTTTTCTTAAAATAAAGGTCTTTCTTTTCCAACAAATTTCATCTTTGGAAAAAATTAATTCTATTCTCTACACTTGCGCAAAGTCAGCCACTTTGACGACATGTGGAGGTTGAAAAATATAGTATTTTCAGAAAATATCTTTGTGGTCTTGTGTAACATTAGGTGAGGTACTTGCATGCCAATTTTCAGCTCAAAATTTTCATTTTTGGGTCAAAAATAGGACTAAAAACCCCCAAAATGACCAAGGTAGACAGCCAATCGGGGGCAGCTTAAAAATAGTAAAATAATTTTTTTTAAATTGAAAAAATTACACAACATATAAAACTTTTGTGTTCACCTTCATTCCAAATTTCAAGTTGATAGGGCAAACGATGCAAAAGTTATGAGCAAAAAACTACATGTTGGAGGTCAAGGGGACAAAAAATAAGACAAGTGTTTCTTGCAATCACCCACCAATAAGATTAATAAATTGATTTCTATCTTGTTTTTGTGAATGAATGGTAATTATGGTTTTGATCCTAACAAGTATACCTAAACCTTAAAATAATTTTAATCTATTGATCATTGTTTTAGCCATTATATACTACATGCACTTGTAGATTTGGGTGTTGAAAAGGTGTATACAATGGTTTCTATAGGGTCAACTTGAACATACTTTTGCCAACTTCAAAGCATCTAATCTATCTATAAGCAAGAAATTAGAATATTTTAACCTCTACCTGCCCAGTCGACCATATATGGTCGATCTGAAATTTCAGGCCCAATTCTGAGCGGGTAGTTAAATTGCTTTGACCGTTTTAAGAAATTTTTTGGGCAGTTTTAAGGGTTAACTATTGAAAACTTTCATTTTTCACTTAAAGAAATACATATTTGATTATTGAGAGGTCTTCAAAGGCATACATGTACCAAAAGTGAAGAGTAAAGCTTACCAATTTTTCTTCATTTCCTAGCGTTTAGCAATTTCACTTGATTTGAGATCTAAGAAATTGTACATATCCATTTGCTTCAAGAATGGTTCCAATGGAAAGTATAAAGTGTTTTCATGATATTCACCATTGAAAATTTTAACATACAACTATTGATTTGGAGCTATTTGCAATTTCTACTTATAAAAAATAATTGCAAGGTGGATTGTGTAATGAGTTTAATAGCTTTTCATGTGAAATCAAGTTTTTTAGAAGTTCATTTTAGTGTCCTAACACTCTATGTAGTTGTTTATGTTACTCCCAATCCTCAAAAAAATTTATATGTAAATTTGAGAAACATTGTGGATAAAGGCAATATACTAAATATAGAAAATGTACTCTTCTCTCTTTATAATCTCACAACTCCTATACAATTTTGCACTCTAAATTTGAGTACTTACTAAAAAACAAATTCTTTATGCATTTGTACGGTTAGATTTTGAAAAAAAATCAACTTGCTTCATTAGAGATGACTACAAGCCAATGCACTTTTTCCATGGTTAAAACACACTTGAAAAGGCTTGGGCATTTAGGGGTTAAACACTTTAGGCCTTTATAAACAAAACATTATGTTTATTAACACTTTACAAATTATAATTTAAAACTCTTTTTAGGGATTCTGATAGATAAAACTTAACAATAAGATGTAATAGTGAAAAAAAAGAGTTTTGAATTTCAAATTATAACTTGGGGGTTTCTATAGAGTATGCTTATATAGTAAAATTTTATAGGACAAGTAGGCACGATTATAATATGGATTCCAAAAAAGATTATTTGACTAAAATACTATCATTTTTTGACTCATGTGGACAATAGATATTTCACTATTTTTATAAAAACTCGTTGTCAATCCTTGAAATGTTAGTAGACCTCCAACTTGTCCAATTTGTGGCTTCAAATTCAGATTTTTGAGTCAAAAATAGGACTGAAAACCTCCAAAATGGCCAAGGTAGACAACCAATCAGGGGCAATTTAAAAATAGTAAAATAATTTTAAGAAAATTGAAAAAATTACACAACATATAAAACTTTTGTGTGCACCATCATTCCAAACTTCAAATTGATAGGGAAGAATATGCAAAAGTTAAGAGCAAAAAACTACCCGTTGGAGGTCAAGGGGACAAGAAACAGGGTTGTGCGGACTCTACGAATTTTGTAAAATTACGTCCAAAATCTGGACGTCCGGACATAGCGGGCGCAACGGACGTTGGGTAAAAACAGCGGACTGCCTAATTACCATGGCGGACAACGAGTTTACTGGCAAGCGGGGAAGCGAGACGGCCGGGGGGCGGATGGATTTGCGCGGACGGCGGGCAGACGGTGGGTATTTTGGCAGATGGCGGGAGGACGGCAGATTTTTGGCAGACGCAGTGCGGACGGGGCATGTGTAGACGGACGACACGGCAAACGGGAGGACCGACAGGCGGACGGGACGGTGGACAGGTGGTCTGTTGGCGGACGGAACGGCAGAGTGGGCGGACGGCGGACGGCAAACAACGGACACTTTTTTATTTTTCAGGCCTCAACCTCGGGTCTTAGGGGGGCTCATAGTGTCCTTGAACATTCACATATTTTTTGTAATTCAGGTTCGTATACCTACAATGTCCTAAGCGAATTTCGGAGATATGTTCAATTGTGACTAATGCCCTTTGAGGCATTAGTCACATTAGTTACAATTTAGTATATTCGCCACAACTTTTGCATGGGCAACTAAAATTTTCTAAATTTTTTTATACATGCTTGGCATGATGTGGGACACCTACTCGCAAATTCTCAAAAGCAAAGGACACTTTTAGAATTTTATTCAATTTTTTGATGGATTTGGCTTACAACCCCAAAAGAAATAAAATTCGAGGTCAGTTGTCCAACTTCAAATGTCAATATACTCCATTCGGATGCATTGGAAGTATTTGGGGATTTTCAGAAAAAATTGAAATTGAGAAGGATAGGAATTTGGGAGATATGTTCAATTGTCAGACCTCTAGCGTCCGCCTCGGGTCGTCTGACGACAGGCCCGTCCGCCTCGGAAATCGTCAACCGGACCTGTCGTCCGACAGCCCCGCCGTCCATCCGCCCTTCCAATGTCCCCCTTGTCGAGCGCTCAACGTCCGCCCTTCAGCCCTTCTTGTCCGCCCTGACGACCAAGTGGACGTCCGACAAAGGCGTCCGCCCTGCCGACCGACTAACCTCTGCCGAAGACCGCTCAGATTTCAAGTCCAAACTCAATATTGGATTCTACAAGTGAAAACTCGACATTGGATTCCACAAGTCCAAATTCAACATTGGGTTCCCCAGAAGTCATATTTAAAGCTTTAACCCTTAAAGGACCATCAATATACTTTCACCAAAAGTGCTCCAAAAGACCAAAACTACCATTTCTAGTGCAAGTACCAAAATTTTCGGAAAAAAACTTTTTTTGACATATTTGACTGTAGGTTATTGTATTATATAGTATCAAAAGCATGTGGTAAAAATTTCAAACATTTCCACCGAGTGGATTGCAAGGTATAAGCATTTAAATTAACTAAAATCATTTTTTTGACCCTGTGAAAAGCAAGGTAGGTGCACTTCACAAGCTCACATTTTAATGAAAAAATGACCTAAATGGTGGTGCTTCTTTGGATTTGTTTTCCTAAACAAGTTGGGCACATGCTTGAAAATTTTCAATTCATTTGGAATAGTGCAACTTATAGGAAAAAAATAGTAAGTACATAGTAGTAGAGAATGATTAAACATACTAAATTATTTACAGTTGAAATATGGAATTGAAAATTTCCAATCCCAAATTCCCAATGGTCAAAAATTTGAAATGTTGTAATAATGTATCAGCATCCTACAATTTTATTTTTGTCCAAAAATATTGGAAATTGGGTAAGATAAAGGATTTCAAAGTTTATTTTAGAGTAGGAAATCCAAAATTGCCCGAAAACAAAAAATCCACATCACTTTTGACTCATTCATCAAAATGGAATGATTCAAAACTTCACGCGTATATAAAACTCTAGAAAATCATTTTGTGGAATTATTGTTTTTGAAAAAAGGGATTTTCTCTGATTTGCATGAAATGCCCAGTTACGAAAAAAAGTAACATATTAGGCTATAACTTCTGACTTGTATTTTCAAATGTCATGAAAATTTGGTGCATATGAAAGATCTTCCTAGCCCCACATTCTATTCAAATTTCAGCCTCAAATCTGAAAATCCCCGCTTGTAGGTACCTGTCCAAAATTTCTATACATCCCCAAAAAACAGTGCGGGCTTTTAGGGATTAAAATGGGAAGCGTTGGAAAAAGCATCCAATGTTCAATGTATGTGTGAAATTGAGTTTCATTCCGCACATTTAAAGAAAGTAAGTCCTAAACCCTACACCCTATCTGAATAGCATCGACGTCCAGTTCTGTAGAGTGTAGACAAGCCCAAACCCTAAACCCTAAACCCAAGCTTCTTCATCATTTTTGCATTATGGGTGTCATATAAAATAATAAATAGTGAAAGTAAATTGATGAATGATCCAAGGATTCAACACATTATTAATTAAAAAAATGTATGCACCCTACTTTAATAGAGAAAACATATACTCTTTACATATTTCTAAATGCAAACCAATAAGGGATAAAATTATTTGAAGTACACTCCTTCATATTCACATTCACTTACATTCAAATGAAAGATTCTATAATTTTTCACATTTTCAAATCTTTTTTCAAGTATGATTGCATCATTTTCAAATTTGACTCATCCTCTTATGCAATCATGAATGTCATCATCTTCCAACTATAGAATTGTA
The DNA here is from genome assembly GCA_947034885.2 of Thuidium tamariscinum. NCBI lineage: Eukaryota > Viridiplantae > Streptophyta > Bryopsida > Hypnales > Thuidiaceae > Thuidium > Thuidium tamariscinum. The sequence continues at coordinate 35,896,258 of OX344750.2, forward strand.
GAAGATATGGTGATACATTTTTCTAATTTGTTTAGAAATTGAAATATTAGGCCCATACAAGTTACAACTTGAGAGTTGAGAATGTCTTGAAATAAAACATGGTTATAAATCTCTCCATTTATTGTTAACCCCTAAAGGACCAAGGCCATTTTTTTGTTACAAACCACTTAGAACTGCCATTTTTGCTGCGTTCACTATAAGAAAACAAAAAAAATACTTTTCTTGGGATCTAACCGTAGGATCTTGTACTTTACTTATCGAGGATAATGTGGTAAAAATATCAGATGACTTTGACCGCCATTCATGGAATTTTTGGAACTATGGAGTATGGACCTTGAATTAAATTTTTTGAAGGAATTTGAAGAACTTAGAACTGAGTTGAAAGACTAAGACAAAAATTTCAAGAAAAATAGGCTTGATTTTCATTATTCAAAAAATATTTAAGTACAAGTAAGTTCAAGATTGAAAGAAAAACTAAATCATTAATAGCTCTAATATGGGATTGAAACACAATAATCTCAATGGTGAGATTATTCTAGCTATTTTCAACCCCCCATCCCTTATTTTCAATATTTTGAGTTCATTGGATCATAACTGTTGTTCTTGCGCATCAATTGTGAAAAAAATTACATTCCATGGAAGTTAATTAACTTTTTTATCTTCTGAAGAAGTTTGTAAAAATGAGGATCAAATTTGAAATTTCAGCCCGCAGGTACTAGCACAAATCACATGTTTCCCCTGAAGGGCCAAAAGTGAATGATCCTTTAGGATTTCAACTTTCAATTGGAATTCCATTAAATTTGAATATTCCTTTATTATGGAAGGTGTGTTACTGTGTTTGGAACAATTTGAATCAGCTGAATTTCAACAATTGATATTGATTATTTCCAATATTTAAAACTAGTATCATTATAATTTCCTAGAATTACAAATTCTTTCAAAAGAAATTAATTTATGTCAAAATTGAAAAGGTACTACGGTAATATAAATCATTTCTCTCTATCAAGTCCTAAGGTGAATTTTGGATACATATAATTTGAACATTGAAACCTAAAGTCATAGTTATTCCATAAAGTGTTCAAATTCCCTGAAATTCCTGCAAATTGCAAAGAGAATCTAGAATTTATTTTTGATTTTCGAGAAGATTCAACATAAACTTAGATGGTTTCATGACCTAAACCAGTGTAAATTGCTTATTCAATGAATTTCAAGAATTCAAGTGTCGATGTAGGTCTTTCAGGGTTTCAGGCCCCCCGCACGTCCGTCCGCTCTTCTGTTGGTGCCGCCGTCTGCTTGTCCGCCCGTCAGGCCATCCGTCGTTGCGTCCGCCCCTGACGGGCGCCGTCCGCGTCGTCCGTCCCTCGCTGCGTCCACCCGCCATCGCTGTCCGTGCGATCTAGTGGACGCCGATTTCTGTCCGCTGGATTCGGCCGTCCACCTCGCTGCTGTTGGATAGGCATCTGGCCGTCCGCCGCGGTCCGGCCGTCGGAGAGCATAAAAAGCGGGGCGGACGGTTCATTTGGCCACAACCGTTTCCCTTCCAGAGTGGACGATCCAATGCCTGATTTTAATCTGTGGCTCTGCGTGCCCCTTCCAATGTTGTGTGCAAACGGTTGTGCTTCATTAATAATTACTAAAATGCTTAACAAACTCTAGTTGAAGCGTTGGCAATTTCATTTCGTGCATACTTGGAGCGCCCTTGCAAAGACGGCCCGGAGAACACGGACGGTTTGGCATGCATCATCAATCGTTGGACCAGTACTTTCAACTGGCCTATTCCCAATGAACACTTTCGGCGTTCATATGAATAGATTGGCATAGTATAGTAGCATACATAAGTATAGAATGATATATAATCTATGTTATAGAGAGAATGTACACGTGCAGCATATATAGTACGTAGTATATATATGGAGCACTAATGTATGGCAACCCAAATGAAATCTAATATATTTTTGAATTGCTCAAAGCATTTTAAAATTTCAGCTACTAATGTTTATGATCTTTGATACTTGATAGGCAAACATATTCATGGGGGGGAATGAGATCAATAGTATTTATTGTTGGTAGATGTTGTTGTGCATATAGATACTTGATAAGGTTGTGTGACAATTTGCATGATGTACAAGGTCTAACTAAGATAGAAGTACCTATTAGCACCCTGACTTGCAATCTAAGTATGTTAGGGTGAATTTCAAGAGAGGTATATATTTTGCAGAGGTATACAAATGTTTCACAAATGAAATCCATCTCATCATCTCAAAAAATGCATAAGACATTCTAGAAAATTGTAAAAAAATCCTAAATAAGCATACTAACGAATGAAATCAAACAAATCAACTCTATATTTATTTAATTATTAGTAAGAAGTTAAAACCATCAAAAAATTGCACAAAATTTTAAAAGTGTCCTTTGCTTTTGAAAATTTGCAAGTAGTTGTCTGACATCATGCCAAGCATGTATAAAACAAATTTAGAAAATTTCAGTTGCCCATGCAAAAGTTGTGGCTAATATACTAAATTGTGACTAATGTGACTAATGCCCCGAAGAGCATTAGTCACATTAGTCACAATTGAACATATCTCCCAAATTCCTAGCCTTCTCAATTTCAATTTTTTCTGAAAATCCCCAAATACTTCCAATGCATCCTAATGAAGCATCTTGACATTCAAAGTTGGACACGTGACCTCGAATTTTTTATTTATTTTTGGGTTTAAGTCAAAGCCATCAAAAAATTGCACAAAATTCTAAAAGTGTCCTTTGCTTTTGAAAATTTGCAAGTAGCTGTCCAACATCATGCCAAGCATGTATAAAAAAATTTATAAAATTTCAATTGCCCATGCAAAAGTTGTGGCGAATATACTAAATTGTGACTAATGTGACTAATGCCCCAAAGGGCATTAGTCACAAATGACAAAATTCCTTTTGCGGGGCCCTGAAAAATTCATGGAAATTTTAATTAAGATCATGACATGGACAAATCATGATTCAAAAATGTCATTAATACCAAAAGGACCCCCCAAATGCACTTCAAAATACTAAATACTTGTCCCCAAAGGAATGTCAAAAATCAAAATCTTCATCATTAATTTTTTTTAAGAAAACCAACTTGTCGATCTTTTTGTTAACTTGTCCAAGTAATCAAGTACATTGTTCCAAAATTTTATTGTGAATTTCCCTACCAATTGCAAGTTCAATGTGCCTAGAATTGCCCACTTTCTCAATTGTACACTACTTGTACATGTTGCTTTTTGTAGCCTTCAGCAATGTACAAAGGGTGTACATTGTAGGGGGTGGGCGTTTTCAAAGCCCTATGCCCTTTCAACTTCAAAAATTCATAACTAATTCCACAAAACTTCAAAAAATATGAAACAACTTGGGTTAGATGTGAATTCTACTTGTCTTTCAAAGGCAATTTACTGGAAAATATTTTAAGACGTTTCACCTCCCTAAAATTCTGAAATGATCAATTTATTGACTTGTTACCTTATACGGTGAAAAGTTTTAAACTTTTTTCACACATTCTCATCAAGGTCGATGCAGACGATGAATTCCAGTCGCGGTGGACGCCATCACGGACGCGTGGCGGACGCGGTCGGTCGGAACGGACGGCGAGATGCGGTCGCTGCGGACGCGCACCGCGACCACAGTCCGGCCGTCGATACCAACGGACGCAGTGACGCACTCCAATCCCGATAACATGGGCTACTAGATGTGGCGGAGTGGCGGACGACAAGTCGGATGCTAGTGGTCGAGGCGGACGGGCGGTCGGACGAGAGCTCCGATGTCGACGGTCGGGGCGGACGGCCAACGAAAAGCAAGGCTGTCCGCCTCAATTTTTACTTGGCGGAATAATTTTTTTATTATCAAAGACAAGTAAATCACGAAAAATGAAATGTCACAAGACGTCCACAGGGTGCCGGATGCAGATACGGACGTCAAGACGTCCATACAACCCTAACAAGAAATAGGACAAGTGTTTCTTGCAATCACCCAATATCCATATCTTGAATCCATATTTTATACATAGATGTTGTATCCATATTTGTATTCAATATTCAAATATTTATATGCAATATTCAAATATCTGTATCTATATTTAGTATTATATTCTGAATTTATATTTGGGCACCTTGGATAAAATGTCACAAAGATCAATAGCTAGTGATTTTTTGAGAAATGGACAACATTTGGAAAGGAAGCATTATTTTTTATTCTTAAATCAACAGCTTGTGATTTTTTCAAGAGATGGAGGTGGAACTAATCCAAACCAAGAGGTGACAGCTTCTTTTGAGTGTATAGTTTGTAAATATTGATGATAATTAGCTAAAACAATGTTTGAATCACATTCATGTTTAATTTTAATACTTTTTGATATGGTGCTATATTTTCGTACATATAAGAATTTTAAAAAATCATAAATTTTTACACAATTTAAATTATGACTTCATAACATCTTCCTCTCTAAACCATATGATATACTAAATGCAAACTTGATAAGGCGAATGTCTAGTTGTTTTAATGGAAAATCTTAAATATAGAGTCTTTTTACTACTATAATGCAATCAAGTGCTAAATATGTTAAATTAGGAAAAAATTCATTTGTCAAATTTGACCTATGTAGCATATGATTATGGTGTACCAACATGCCTTCTATGGCACTATGTAATTTTTGAAATTTACCAATGTTGATTTTATTTTTGAAAGGATATTTTTCCAAAGTTTGTAGAGTCTTGGAAATGATATCCATAGCATAATTATACTAAACTATAATTTCTAATGTTAGGGTATGTGCATGCATACAACTAGTTAACCATCATGTGTTTTAGTCTGTTGTCATCAAAGATACTTGTGTTTGCAAAAGTTAAACATCTTGATTTGATAAATTAGTTTGTAAACTTTATAACCTATCTTTTGGGTAGATAGTGAGGTAGGAATATACACCTAAAAGACAAATTGTTCAAATTTTTTAACAAAAATAATAAATCCCCCCCGGGACCTTCCTTAAGGTTTAAAAAATTTTAATTGATTAAATTTAATTCCCTCCCCTCCCTCCTCCCTTACTTGTAATTCTGATAATCTAGTTTTACTTGACAATCAATATGGGACAATTCAAAATCTCGTATCCTATATTCATATTTGCTCCCATATCCATATTTGTACCTGTATCTTTATTTGTATTGACTATTTACTATTCATACCATATCAAGTATCAATATCTACATTTCATAGTGTATTCATATTTTGTATTTACATAATATTCATATCTATATTCAAAATTTGTGGTTAGATGGCCTAGATTAAATCTCACAAAGATCAATGGTTTTTGATTTTTTGAGAAATTGACAGCCTTTTGGACGGGAAGCACTTAAAAAAAAATCAATGGCTTGTAATTTTTGAAAGGAGGAGGGAACTAATGGCAAACTAGGAGGTGATGCCATCTTTTCAATGCATATATTATATTTATACCTTGTTTGTGATTATGAAAACAATTCTTTATGAAATTGGTCTATACTCGATAATTTCATAAATAATTAAAAAAAATATAATCCCTAAAGTTCATTGGAGAAGAAATTAGAAAATATCTCCCAAATTGCCAAAAGACAACACTTTCTATAAATAGGTCTATAAATAAAAAATTTATCTACTTTTTGGATTTGTTATTTTAATGAATTATTCTTAGTTAGTAAGAGAATCTTGCCTAAAACATTGGGGCTTAGTAGTGATGTGTGTGTGGAATATAATTGAACAAAGAGTAATTCTATTTTTTTTAAATTTTGCTTAAGATTTTGACAATTAATGGCTTTCTCCAACTTTTAAGGCTAAGAACTCAAATTCTATTTTGCAAAAAGATTTAAATACTTTAGACTTGTGTTGTGACTCAAGTTTACAAGAAATATGCAAATATTCAAAGCAAAATAATACTTTGCTACACCTTTCAAAATTGGTGGTTAAAAAGAGCTTAGTTTTTTTAACCCACTCTAAATCTTTATAGGAGTCTCTAGAAGATCATTTTGATTTTAAAGGAAAATGAGAAAAAAATCTAATGCTTTAAATTATGTACCCCAAACATCCAAATATCATTTTTAGATTCAAAAGAGCTATTAGGGCTTTACTAAAGAGACTCCTACATTTACAAGTTGAAGAGAATGGTCTAGGTCAAACTTTGTAGTCTAGATCTAAATCATAAGTAAGTCCTTAATTAGTTAAATAACAACCTTAGTGAATGTTATTATTCTTGCCTTCCTTTGTGACATATTTTGCAAAATAACTATTTAAAAAATAATAATTTGGTTTATTATCAATAAGTTATTTGGCAATCATTAAATAGTTTTTTGAACATTTAATAAACATCCAACTACTCTTGGAAGTTGAACAAGTTTTTTTACTACATAGGAAAGTGGTAGTCATGGCTTACATTGAACTCATTACTTTGTATAGTTTCCATGCTTTGTTATAAAGTCAAAGAAATGAATTTGGATTTTGGGCTATTTAGTAGACATGTCTAGGATCAAGCTATATATGTATCTTTTCCAAATTTTAGACTTTCTTTATGTTTAATTTTCCTTAGTTTTAGCAAATGGCTTATTAATTTTCAAAACCATTTGACTTCAAAAAATATAATTATTTTCCATTGAAGGTGACCTTAGGCTAAGGTATGTGCACTTCCATGGTAATATATTGATAGACTTGAATAGGGAGGGTGGACAAGGAGGGTGGGAGGGCTTCTATGGTGTCACATTAATCCCTAAATATCCTAGTAAATATCCAATGCCTATTTTAAGCTTCTTGAAATATGCTCTAAGTTGAACAAAATGTCAACATTTTGATAAGTTGTATCAATTTTTTTGAATTGTAACTGTACAAATTCAAACTGAAAATGCTAGAGATTGCATAGAAAAAGAAAACACAACAATAGCACTTATGGAGTGAAAGATTATAATGTTTGACCTCGAGGGTGTTAAAATTGCAAAAGGGATGTAAAATGTTTCTATCCTCTTTTTGCAAGTCAAATCTGAAAAGTTGGTGACCAAAAAAATATGAGGTTAAAGGGCCTAATATGCATAACTCCAATCAATTTATGGCTTCTCAAAGTCTACTTTACAATTTCTCTAAATGAATTTTGAATGTGATTTTTTTTCCAAGATCTAGTGTATTTGAGGCTCATTTTCAAGAGCCTTCAACACTATGGAAAGTCAAGATTATAATAGGTACCCTTGCACAAAATCTTAAATAGAAAAATCACTATCAATCATTTTCTAGATTGTTTTTTTTGACATTGAAATTAGACTTCTAAAAGAACTTTCCAAAAATACAAATTATTGAAATTAGCAACTCGATTAGGTTTTATTTAGCTTCAAAGTTTTGGAAACACTAGATTTTGGTGCCTTGGGCATTTAGGGGTTAACAAACATAATTTATGTTGCACAATGGCCCTCAATTTCATATGCAAGCTTGCATTTAAGATTTTTCAAATGAAAAAGAGACTTCATGTAAAAAAAGCAAAAAGAACTTTTTTTTTTGAACAAAACCCATTGCATTAAAAAGAATAAGAACACAAAGACTAGACAAACAAGCCTGGTTAGGAAAAGAGACAAGACAACACTTGGCATCAAAGCCGGAGACCATCCCTACAAAAACCAACATTCAAGATGACAAACAATATTCCAATGAATTTCATTCCTTTCTAATCTACTAGCAAGGATAGGTGATTGAAGCCAAATGTTTTCAAACTTCGTGCAAGTGTTGGCCGCCAAATGAGGATGGAGTCTAGCTACGCTCTAGGCTTTCATTAGGGTAATCCTCCCGGTGTCTAATACGGTGCTATGCGTAGTGTTCTCTGAATAAGGTCTTGCGACCGAGAAGAATTAACAAAGACTAGATAATTACGAGCTATCCAAATAATCCAAAGTGCTTGGCCAAAAGAACTTTTTTTGAAGTTCAAGAACTTCAAGAATTCCTTGAGCATTGTTCAAGATTTTTAGAAATAAATGAAACCCTAAAACTAAGATCTTCAAAAGCGATTCCTGAACTTCCGGCTCTCTTACTTCGACTTGTTTCGAGACCAAGTGGATTCTGAGTTTTTTTGGTCTGCAAAACCTGGGAATCGGTTTGGGGAGCGGTGGGAGAGGCGATGGCGATGGCGAACTCGGCCACGATGCTCCTGCTGCGGCGGGCAATGGCGACAGCTGCAAAACCTGTTGCAGAAGTTGTGCAGAAGAAGCCAGGGACAGGGCATCCGAAGAAGAAGAACGTTTTTGATGTCGCAAGGTTACTTCCTGACTGGGGCGTTGGCTATAAAGTCGCCAAGACGCATTGGAGGCCTCAGACGTATTATAAGCTCTACGACATTAAGTTGCGAAAGGTACATTGATGCATCCTCTTGGATTCTGAGGTCGTTGGTTGCTTAACTGTGGACTCGCAAGAAGTTAGTAAGGATCGAATTTAGCCTCATCCGCTTCTGGTTTTGGTTTGTGCTCGATCAGCGAACGTTGGGTTCTATAGGTTCTCTTTAATCGCATTATTGTAGACATTTTGGGTATCATTTGTAAACTGTGTCACCGGAGTTGACTGCTGGATTTTTATGCGTTTCTTGTTATTTATGTCTGAGGTTATTCTAATACGGCATTTTTAAGTTTATGAATTTGGAGCACTTTGAATTACCCAGTTCATGTATCAGCGGTCAACCAGTGAGGAAATAGATTTGTTGCTTTGAGTTTTTGGTGTGCATTGCAATGCAGCAATGTCGAGTATCGTATACACGAATTTGCACTCTTCTACTGAGGATGTTGTCTCAGAATTGAATGATCTTTTGTTTTTAGTCTGTTTTTCAATCTTGGTAGTTGGCAGTGGCATCTCACTAGGCGTGTCACCTTCCAAGTGTTTGGCCGATTCAAGGTATTGTAATCGAGATGCATTTGAGGAACATCAATACTTTTGTTATACAGATTAAGAATGGATTGGTTATGCTGTGAACAACGTGCCATCATTGGATTATCGATAGTTTCTGTAAATTCTACAATGTTCGGAAGGTGCGCTTCATCCAGCAGCAGATTCCGGTTTTCTAAGAACATTTCATTTCTTGTTGTTGTGGCAAAGCTGACTTAGTTTTGTCTTGTTTTCTTGCAGGATACCGGCCATGGAGCTGCATGGGGCATATATCACGAAGGAGGCAAGTATTATCTCATTTGACTGGCTATTTAGTCGGTAGTGTAAAGAAAGATAATGATAGGAAGGGGCGACGATTTCATGTAATGCTCACTGGACGTCGGCAAACAACACTGGGATTGTTATCGTCTTCTGTGAAAATATTGTACTGGGGATTCTATAAGGTATTGCTCTCAGTGGTCCAATAACATGTGAGGTTGAGAGAACTGCCAATCTCTTGTGAGAGGCTTTGGTATGGTCATGAAATGAAAGATTTATGAGGACAGTTTGTTATAGAATCAAAATCAACCTTCACTTGTGTGAAGCAGCTGTTACATGGTTTCGCTTTTTACGATCTCGCCTAGCATGTTGCAGTACGTGGAGGCATCAAACATTTTATATGATCAATTTGACTGGTCAACCTATATCTTGCCGGGCGTGACGTTGGCATTCTACCTTGATCATTGAATATGCGCAGGTGTAGAGGCAGGAAAGTTACAGAAGATTAGTGGAGCAAATAAACGGTGTTGGAAGTACGTAGAAGATGGACCTGAGCGAACTTGGGAATCTATAGCTTCAAAGAAGAATCTGGTAGTCGAGGAAGCAAAGACGGAGGTCTCAACTTAGTGGCAGTTATTTTGGTTATTGTTCTCCCATTTTTCGACAAATCTCTTTGCCATCTCCATGTGGCATCTTCATGAGTTCCACAATGGCAGCTAAATGGGTAACTATTCGGGCAGCCGATAATGACGATAGCTTTTCCAGTAGTTTCCGTTGCTTCCTCCAGAAACTGGTCAAGGTAAACCTTTGAGCCTTGATCGTTATACAAAGAGGTCTGCTTGTCATTTACGAGTCTTAACGCAAGGTGTACATTGGAGGCTGTCGCTTAGTCTAGATGTAAGCTTAAAGGTAGCCCCTGCTTTGTAAAACTGATCATGCAGGCAAGCACCATCTCTAATCATAGAAAAAATCAATGGATTTCACGTGTTGAAAATCGGAGAATGCGAAGTTTCTTATTGCATTATTTCGTGTGATTACTCTTTGGTTTGAAATCATTCTCAAGACTCCCCCCTTCTGTTCGTCTGCCCAGTTCAAATGTGGGAATGTTGAGGAGGGTGATCAAAATGGTTCTGAAAGTTCACTATCTGTCGTCCAATAGCGGCCAGATTGTTTTTTGCGAAGAGTGAGATTTTCTTGAATTTCGAAACTTCTGACGTGATGTGATGTGAACAAGCTACTCTCTCTTAGTTGTTATAGCGCAAGTGATGTACAGGCATTGGCATTTGTCCATTTCAGAGTGTGTAGCCAACAGTGGTAGTGGCATTGGCAGAGGAGATCGAAGCGAGAGAGGAGTTGGGCTGAGCACGATGCCCACGACAGGCGCCAATTGGTATGCAGGCCAAGATTGTGAGTAATCTTTAGTGTTTTTGAGAGCTTTCCGTTTTTTGCACATTTCATATTGCTCGTGTGATCATAATGGTAGCAACAATGGTACGTTCACTAACCTTGTTAGATACTTGGAACAGTCGTTATATTTTCGAGCTCTCCGAAACAAATGAAATGCACTAGAAGAAATTGTGCAGCATAGTTCCTCTCTCCAGAGAATGAAGACAAGGACCTCCCGAACTCGAAATCGGTCTCGTTCTGAGGCCGGCGGAAATTAAGAACTATTTCATGAACTTGAACATAGACTGACCATACGATTACAGTCATAATAAAAGCTATATATTCTATCACTCATGCTATACTTGTAGAAGAGCTTTCTTCAGTATAGTACGACTCACACACGACAAAAGAATTGTAAGCCACAAGTTTCTGCTACTCATAACTTTCATTCTCTACTCTGAAGGCTTCAACCATGTTTTGTCGCAGTTAGAATTTCACCACTCACTAGGGGAAGCATGTAAATCTCAACGAATAAAGTCAAAAGTTTAACTCCATCACACAATTGGGTAATCGTACAGTACATATCCCCAATCGCATTAATCTACACCATGATCATATGCCATCATAATTGGTCTATTAATTTCATGTGGGTTGCGTGCTTCAAATTCTGACATGGGATGGTCTGACCGATGGGGTGGAGGCAGCTTTAGTGTACCCCTCTCCAAATTCGTGAAGCAAGATTGACACATGTTGAAGTCGATGCATGTGTTACAAAGCCAACCACGTTGAGAACTGGTGAGGGATGTGCATAGATCACAAGTTCGTTGGAAACGGGAACTCAACTGCACACGTAATCCACTGAGGTCAGTAGAATGCTGCTCAAATGATTCAGTATAATAAGAAGGAAGTCGGACAGTGCGGAACAGTTTTGCTGATTAGTAAGTAAATTTGACCATGATTCTACTGTCTGTTTAATTATACAGGCTTTATTTGGGGGTCATTTAATTTAGTGCAGATTGTTTGAGAAAATTGTGTGAACCAGCGTTAATTAACCAAGACAGAGACTTAGCGGCATACTTTGTACTTACTAGTTCGATGGGGAAGACTTGATTAGATATTGGTCGGGCAACGGATCGTACGACCATTTGAGCAAGCGGAGAAGGGCGACCATCACTGCTTACTTGTAAGATCTGGGCAGGCAAAGGTAAGGTCAATGCTTGTACGACGCGTGGAAACGGTTCAGCTCCGAAACTTGTTGCGAGTGATGCTCACATCGGTTCATTTTTTTTGGCACAAACGAAACGGAATTTCGTCACACACCCCGTCTTTCAAAAATAAATCCTCGACAGCATCTGATTTTAATCCCAGTTCGGGCTTGTCATAAGCAGCGTTTACGCTCCCTTTCGTAACTGTGATTCTCTATTCTTGGTACGTGGATCGAGCAAATACATAAATTACGTCTCCATCTGACGACTAGAAAACACCGGCACGTCCCCGATGGAACCTACAATTCGTGCTTCCAATGTTGCAGTTTCCGTTGTAATGACCGTGTAAATGAGAGAAGTCTGACCACCAGCAATCTCAAAACTGACTAAATTTCGCTTGGGTGCTACTTAATTTCTTCATGCCTTCTGTGTAAATTCAAAATAAAATCTTTCCCAAATGAACATTTGACTAAAAACCTTAAACCTATTTTGAGATCATTTCTGACCACCCTTGGTCATGGGCAACCACAGACTGATGACAACGGCTTCAATACTCCAAATTCTCGTCTCCACGCAAAGCTTATTCGCATGTTGCGCTGAACAATTCTTTCTCGTCATCGTATTGTCAACAAACCCGATGGTGAGCGAGGTCATAAGAACTAACTTCATGTGAACTTGTTGCTCCAGCCAGACATAACCATGTCATGTGAGCACAGGGTTCAAGGAACCATAAATTTAAAGCACTTGATGAATTCTTCATGCTTTGATGCAGTCTTTGGGTTTATTCAAAGACATCAATTCTTCTTGCTATATCGTCAAATTTTCAAGAAATGGGTGAGTTACATTGCAGTGTCATGGACAGAGTACTTACTAGCTTAAATTCAATTCTGCAAGAATCCTGAAAATATTAATTTCCATACTTGTAACGAATCGTTGTTGTAATTCAGACACACAATTTCCACTCAAGTAGCAATCTTCTTTCAATGGCCGTTTTGCAGAGAAGATAGTCGTAGATACTCGACAAACAACCCTGAGCCCTGCACCCACGGACGTTGATTTGATTAAGAATTTCCGTGAATTTCAGACCTTGCACGTTAATTAGTCAAACCTGTGCAGTTCCAAAGGATGAATTTTCTTAGCTTCATTAGCTTCCCCTCGAGGTTTATGTACAGCAATAAACTCGGGGCGATAGTCCAACTCCAGTTCTTCAACGAACGCAGGCTATGCTTCGACATGGCAACCTGGACTACCTCGCATATTCGAGCGAGCCAAGGCTGTCGAATCCCTGAAACTCCCTGGCAACGTGGTCATCTTGCTCTACTGCACGGGAAGAGTGCTTAATCTTTTGAAGCCTCCAAACTCAAGAGGCAAATCGCCGTCCTCAGTGGGGGATGCTTCAAGGTTTAAGTCGGTAAGAATTTACCGAATTGTCCGCAGTTGCTAGACTAGATACTCAGCTTCCTGAAATTCCTGCATTTCTCCAAGCTGAGAATCTTAAGTAGCGCGAGCTCTCCTAAACTCTCGAAAAGGCTTTGTTAGGAGCTGCATTGAGTGGTATATATGAAGCTCGGCTAGGTTTCGTAGGTCTCCAAAATCATCGGGCAATTGCGTCAATCCCATGTGTCACTTTTTTTTAAAACAAAACTGGCTCAATTCATGACCTTCACATAGGGTAGTATGTGTCAACAGGTTCAAATCATAACAAAACATCCTTAAGTCAAACTAGACTACCATTAAGTATAACTAGACTGAGTAGAATGCAATTCTCAACAAAACAGAATGGTGGACATCACAGATAGAGTCGACAGTTTTACTTCCATGGAACTTAGTGTACAAGTCAGTGTGTCTTGCAATGAAATGAATTTTATTCTTATGCCATCTAATGTAGACTTAAAGCAAATGCAGAAGAAGTCACACTACATGTGACTTCAGAAAAAAAACTCATAGTGCAACTGTTAGTCTCATGTAATTAATATCATCAGGTATGACAAGTGTTTTTGTATGTATTATAGTCACATCTAGAGTGAAGTGGAGAACTTAGCCAAGTGTTGGGTGGAACAAGTTTAGGATTATTCCCATTGTTAGTCAAATAAAGTTGAGAATTTCGCCAATCGGGTGTCCAAAGTCTATATAGCTGATCGTTTTTGAAATCCTCTACAAGGACATAAGCTCCTCCAATGCTTGCACCAATCATAAGGAGGACACCAAGTACAATACAGCCCTGCAGGACCATCAATTAACAAAATTAATTCCAATTAGTAATCTAGAATTGTCCATAACATTCTTCAGCAATTTGGAGGAGTCACCTCATGGTAGCAACATCCTTAACTAAGACTTACAGGCAATTGAGCATGGTTATTGTTAATAAACCATAAAATTTTAATTCAATCACATTATTTGAACATCACATGAAAAGTTATGAATATTCAAAGTATGGAATCATGGGGTCTCAGGCTCTTGTTCTAAGGTGACTATTAGGCTTGCTAAAAAGTGTTATGTTAAAATGAAAGTATTCAAGAATATAAGTCCAAAATCAATGAAATCCACACTTTCTTGTTGAACTTGATTCAACAAAATCAATTGAATAAAATTCAATCATAATTGCAAGACCTACAATTAGCATACCAATCCTGACCAGCTAAATTTTCTCTAATAAGAAATCATTTATGGTTATAAATTTGTCTCGTCATTACATTGGAAATGCCCTTCAATCCTTATCCAAAACTTTGCTTTATCTATATGTACCATACTGATTCAAAATTAAAATAACAAAAAAAAACTAGAAAATGAAACAGATCAACATATGTATGTTTGTATTTGTATGTAACAAATTAAAAAATTTTAGCATTTTTGATTTAACTTATTTCAGAACAAATTAAATATTGTTCTAGCACTTCTTATGAGTCTTCCTACAATATTCCAGTTTCATCCCACTTGTTAATGAAGGTATTTAATATGATAAAGTTCATCTGCTTACAAACCTATATAGGGCTGTAGTGGTGGAACTTGCTTCTTAGTCACTCCTACTGTTTTCAAAAGAAATATTGCAAAAAATATATTTAAGAAAAAAAATATGTGTGCAAGCTGATGAACATACCCAATTGAAACACCAATCTCTTGACCATGGCTTTGGTTTTTTTATCCTCAACCATATGATACAAGGCAGCTGCATTGGCAAACAAAATTTGAAATTATATCAGTGTTTAATAAACATGATCAGACAGGTAAATGAATGCACAAAAGTTATGAATGCCACATGAATGCAATCATGTATCATTTCTAAAGACAAGGAAGCCAAAATGTTGATTGATACTAATAAATCAAAGAAAGTGTCACAAGACATTGTTCCAGATAGGTAATTGAACTCACAAAGTAAGTTGTTGGAGCAATAGCAAATCCTCCAAATAAACCAAGCAGGGGAGAAAAGTAGGGGAAAATCATGGCAAGAATCATTGTAAGAACTGCAACCCACAGACAGAACTGGAGCTCAGGAATGACTAATTGTCAATGCTAATTAATAATTAAACCCTCAGTCTGATACTAACTTTGGCCATGCCACAGAGCTCTCAATTGCTAGCATGCTTTTCATGAATTTTTTACAAAGAAAATTTTAGCACATACTAGTTCTGCAGCCCCCACCCCACCCCACCAAAAAATAAAGACCAGAGCTCAAGAATGTTGGGCTGAAAGGAACAACTATGTAAGTTATTTTACCTATGTAGATAGGTCGGATGAGGTATGGAATACTTCTCTTGATAAGTGGAAAATTTCCCTTGAACATCGGTTCAATCAAGGTTCTGAACCAAACTTCTAAAAGATTGAATACTGGCATTCCAAAGATCTGCAAACAACAATATCGGTGTAATGGCATACTTGTTTCAATAAAAAAACCATATCAAAAGTTACAATGAGAATATTTATTTGCATCAAACTCATTATGAACACTAATTCTCTCTTGTAAGTTGGATTTATTTTCCCTACTAATTGTTTTTTCAAATCACAAGCTCTAAAAGTACTTAACTGGAAACTGTGGATGCAACATCAACCATTTAGAGTTTGTCCAGGGTAAGTTGAAAGGTCAAATACAGGCTTGTACAACTGAGTCCTTTGAAAGATGAGTTACATGAATTGAAACTATCTAACAGCCTTTGATTTGTTTTGTCTTAAAACATTTTGTATATGTCACATTCTGAGGATATTTGAGGAACAATCTTCAACAGTAGAGAATATAACCCAATGTGCATATTATTTCCATCCTCTGAAATATTATCTTTTTATTGCATGTGTTGACCCAAAAAAATACAAATTGAGTGCTCCCTGACTCTAAGCTTGTTGGTAATGAGAAAGACCATGTCCAGGCATTCGATCAGATGTGGTTAATTAATTATCAAGACTCGTGTTCCAAAATGATCAGAAAATGTGTTTTTGTAAACCAAGTAATTATGAAAACTTCCAAAGTTGAAGTGTCCTGCAACTAGTACCTGATAGGCGCCAATGAGGTGAATGATGAGCATGATGTTGGCTGCTGTAACCAACTCTTTCGGGGCTTTTGTCTGGTATTGAAGGAAACTCAATGCATTTTGGCTTATTTGATTACCATAAACTGTATAAAAGGCAATCCCCATGGGCAGGTAGCAGAGTGCAACAAAGGCATAAGTAATCCTTATGGCAGGCTTCATCTCGTCCCTGGAGCTTCTGGTAGGAGTAGACCGTATCCCATTTTGAATCTCCAGAACCACGTTATGAGCCGCATATGCAAAGGCGACAACACCAATGGCATTAAAAGCTCTGAATACTTGATCTGTATGACTCAATATTAGATGATCCGACGAATTTGATATTGAATTTGACATTAGCACACAGTGATCCACTAGTAGATGCCCTGGAAAAGTGTAATTAACAGGAGTGAGTAAACCACTCATGGAATGCCATTGTTCTTTGGGGCCACCAACAGAAACAACTGTAATCCAGGCAATTGTACAATAGCTGCGAACATGCACACCCAAACAGAAAGAAGGATCCATGAGCATAGTTAACAACGTTGGTCACAAATCACAACTACGTTAACAGCCTGTGTCTCAGGCACGATCAATCTACAAGTAATGGCCATGCCCTTGCAATGAACTGACAGCCCTCACAGCCCTTCAGGATCTACTGAGTATCCAACACAGACTGATGGTGAATTTCAATAAAATGGTGATATTCCATATGCCATTTTTCAGACTGCGTGTTTTAAACTGAAAGTTAACATCTGAGAGAGAAATAGATTTTTAGACATCTAGGAAATGTGTAGATTTCCAAAATCTATGATGTATTTAAATTTCAGATCAGGCACTCTGAAACATCTTGGACAAGTAAAAATTTCAGATATTTATGACTCATATAGATTTCAAAAATCCATGACTGGTTTGGATTTTAAACCACTCGATCTGAGTTATAAAAGTGTCAAATTAATGGAGTTTCACCATTTTAACGAAATTCACCATCTGGACTTTAATGGTCAGATTATACGTTGTCAAAAAATTAAAAAATTACTTTAAATACAGAAATTGACAATTTAATTATTTTGTGGGTCAAAATTGATCTGTGAGTGTGCTGCAATTATGTGTTCTAGCGTATCAAAAATACTTCTACAGTTATACTGCTACTTCAGCAAAAAGGTGGAATAAGTGAAAGCTTACCAGATTGACATAATTGCCGCAATCCCAACAATCCAATTTATAGATTCGAAAGTCGGCCCCCGAAGAGAGAGGAGTATTTGAATGGCAGCAAAGACTGCAAACCAAACAAATATGTGATCTGGACGGTGAGGGTTGCATGATCCTGCGAAGCTGTCGTATATACGACTAAAAGCCTCTCCAGCGGCAACTGTGTACAGTATGTCCAGTGATATTTCGACAACCATTTGCAGTGGCACAATGATCCAGAAGCCAGCTCTCTCTCCAAATGCTCTTTGCCCAAGTTTGTAGTAGGTAACATATCGCATCTTCTTGTTCCCCACAAACTCAAATTCATGGAGCATGGATAACTGCTGCAGTGTGAAGTAGGTGATGAAAAACGCCAGGAGGAGAATCACCACTCCCAGACGCCTGCACAATTTGACAAGCAGAAACAGACAAGCTGGTGATCTCGAAGAACCTGCAATGTTCAACTCAAGTGGAATACACCAACTACCACTTCTGCATCACTGGATGAGGTCATCTCTACATATGACTAAACATTGAATAAGTCCGATCTACTTGAATTTCAAGGGTCCGAACCATGTGAGGAACATCATAGCTTGTGGAAGCCCAAGCACTCCCACCCCGACAATGGCTGTGATGCTGTAAGCAGAGGCTATCCACATGTTGGAAGTTCTCTCAACGTCGTCGTCGTCAACGTGGCCACGAAGGGGATTCGTCGATTCCGGGTCAACCTCGCCATTACTATACCCCTGCAACGAGTACAGTACAGGCAGCATCTCTCGGGTAAGAGGAACATTTCTCATTTTCATAAAAAAACTTGCATAATTTAACTCGGTCCAGAAATTATCACTGGTGTACATGCTAGGCTGCATTAATTCCAGCTGTGAGAAGACAAAACAACACGTATATTTAACAACAAGCGGCCCAACACTGGCGCTGAATTGAACTCCTCATTTCCCAATTTGCAAATTGCACAAACTTTCATCATCTACGAGAATCATATCGGTTCAAATGCCGACAGAAGAATACATTGGTGTCTCCAGGTGTGGAAGACCTCGATGCCTTCGCCACTTCCATATCCCCCCGCTATTGCTTTTACTTCTGCGACACAAGCAGCATAGATCTTTCAGGTAAGAGGAAGTTGATCAAGTGCTTCTCATTTTAAGGTAAGCTTGCATAAAAACACTACGTTACTCCACAAGTCACTTGCATGCCAGTTTGCGTTACATGACGAGATTCAATAACACAAGGTCCGCGATACTACAGCCAGCGGCCCAACATTTGAACATTTGGTGCTAAAATTCTCACATCACAATTTGCAAACTGTTCAAACTTCTCTCATCTACTGAAATCGGTTTGCCGACACTCCCGACAGAAGCATACATTGACGTCTGCAGGGCTGTGTGGAAGACGAAATATCAAAAGATTGGTAGTACTGATTTAGCGATAGTACTGATCTTGCAGCCGCTCAATAATTCACCACTAAGACACTGACGGAAATATGGCAAATCAGCTGGCTAGCCTCACAGTACTTAACACCTAGTTCCTCTGACTCAAGATGTTACCTGCTGTGCGGAACTCCCGTGAAAATATCTGTACGCTTCTAGATCGATAGGCCCCTAGGGTTACTTGGTTGAGGCGCCTAACTTGGTTGAGTCAGATTGTCTTCCTTCACCCCTGGGGTCTGGGGTCGCTCGACTGTATTATTTAGTACTATATGTGATGAATTTTAACATATTTACTTTATGCCCGTAACAAGTTTAGACGGAATTGAAGTCCTGGGCGCTGGACGTTTGTGATTCAGTCGGGGTGGCACTGGATATTTATGTGTGCAATACCCTTCTCCAGCCTCCCGGCTTTGGACTATCATTTAAGTTAGTTGGCATCGGCTGTTTTGTCTCTGGTTCCTTTCAATGCCGTGGGCTCGCCTGATTTGTTTCCAGGAAAAAAAGGGAAAAATAAAAGTCAGTCGGCATCGCAATTGCAACTACAATGTTGTAAGTTATTCAATAAAGTAAGAGAACATCATGTGCCACCCCCCCAAAATCCTTCTTTTAGTCTGTGTCGCCATTTCTCCACTACAATAATGCAAGCAGTTACTGAAGTAGGAGATCATCAAATGCCACCCCGAAATCCTTCTTTTAGATCGAATTTATTCGCCAGGGTAAGTGCTGGAGAATCAAACTGTACCTCTCCCCCACTTTATTATAACCAGTGGTCCCTTCGGTATTCAACGCTGACCAGCATTTTCGGGAATCTCATGCACCAAAGACTCCCAAGTGGTTCCTTCTTTTAATGTTATGGTTCGTTCCCTTCGTTAAAGAAAAGAAGACTCACTTGTCTGTGTGCAGACAATTTCGAAAGTTAACCCATACTGTACTGTGAAGTCAATGTGCAGACAATTGTATGATTAATTGAATAGTCGACACGTCGAATACCATATTAGAGCAAGGCAGAGTACAGACATTTTCGTCCCGTAGCACACTGTAGTCCAGGAGCACTGAGCACAGTACCCACTGCAACCGGGATTCGGCGACTCCGAGGGCCGAGGCTCCTCAATAACTTACCAGTTCACCGATTATCCTGTTTACCCTCAGTCGGCCTGAAAACGCGGCGCTCTCAGACTAATTCTGGAATTGGATGGCAGTCTGTCGGACTGATTGAGATTATTCTAATTCAAAATAATTAGACCGCTTAGGTAAACTGGTAATCGGTGAACTGGTATTGAGGAGCTATGCAGTGGGAGCTATGCTCGTGGTTGCTAGCCTACTACAGCATCCGCACTACGGGACGGAAATGTCTGTAGCTATCATATGGTAAATTATTGCTATAATATGGTAATCGACGTGTCGACTATTCGTATGATTGTCTGCACATTGACTATTTGACTTCCTATTTTAGTACCTTAAAATGGGTTAACTTTCAGAATTGTCTGTACAGTGCACACCACAAGTTGGGAGTTGTTGGTGCATGAGATTCCCGAAAATGCTGGTCAGCGTTGAAGACGGAAGGGACCACTGGTTATAATAAAGTGGGGGAGAGGTACAGTTTGATTCTCCACCGGCGAATGAATTCGATCTAAAAGAAAGATTTCGGGGTGGCATTTGATGATCTCCTACTTCCTGCTTGCATTATTGAAGTGGAGAAATGGCGACCCAGACTAAAAGAAGTAATTTGGGGGGTGCGGCACATGATGTTCTCTTACTTTATTGAATAACTTACATCATTGTAGTTGCAATTGCGATGCCGACTGACTTTGTTTTTTTGTTTTTTTTCCCTGGAAACAAATCAGGTGAGCCCACGGCATCAAAAGGAACCAGAGACAGAACAGCCGATGCCGACTAACTTAGACGACAGTCCAACGCCGAGAGGCTGGAGAAGGGTACTGCACACACAAATATCCAGTGCCACTCCGATTGAATCACAAACGTCCAGCGCCCAGGACTTCCGTCTAACTTGTTAGCACGGGCATAAAGTAAATGTGTTAAATATTCATCACATGAAGTACTAATAATTTAATATACTCGACCGATCCCAGACCGAGGGGCGAAGGATTCTGAAAAGTTAGACGACTTCGGAGTAGCCGTGACTTATCTCCGTAAGGGCGATCCGTAGAAGCGGACAGACATTTTCAAGTTAGCAAGTAGCTTGCAGGCATGAGTGAACCAAAACCAAAACCGAAGGATTGCTGTCCGGGCTCGAAAACTCAACTTGGAATTAACGTTGTGTTTCTTGCCATCGAGGAGAATGGGTTCTAGCAGTGAAGCGGTCCTTAGTTTAATTAGCAGTGGACTGTCTTTCTCTGTACGATGTAAGTAACATTCTTCAGGAAACGATAGAAGGGGACCAGCCTTGCGATTGCACTCCCCACCGGCCCAACTCTAGGGTTTTCTCGCCATCCCGGTGAAAATACCTCAGACACACTGAGGCCGATGCTTGTGCAGGTGTACTTTAGACAGGTGCTTAGAGTCGTTGTGAAGCGGAAGTATGCACAGCGCTGGATGGTTTTGAAGCCTGTTGGAGGTTGACGGTGTTTGCAATGTCCCCGTTCAACACCCTCCGTGTAAGGTTCGATTTATTCTTCAAAATTTCTCTCGAGCCAATTTTGACAAATTTTAGACATCCTCGCATCGCCTTCGTCGGGTGTCCGCATCTCATTTTCAATTATGTGTAGGCGTCAAGGTGGTAGATTTAGATCTTTGTAAGTGCATGATGCAAGCTATTATAAGGCGAGTTCGTCCTCGTATGATATTCCATGGATAGAATCATACGTTGTGGGCCGCATTAAACATGGTGAACCCTCGTGACTACCTCGTCAAGGCACAAGCTCTCGCTGCAAAGCTGCCATCTGAACCAGGTTCGATCAAACTTCACCGAAGGCAATGTTCCTGCTTGCAACAGAAATTAAGAAAGACACTGGATCTTTTTGTGAGAAGGGGAGCATCTGATGACAGAGTACTGGAACGATATGAGAAGGTGTTTGAAGAATTCCTTCACTTGGTACAAAAAGTGAAAACCTTTGTAGACGACTGTTGTTACGAGGATGAAAACGATTTTGTCTTGGCAGCCATCAGAGTGATCGCTCACAGGGGAAGATTTTTCCAGTACCATGTAGAGCTGGACTGGTGTAGCTTCTTGGTGAAGTGCCTTCGGGAGGCCGATAATTTACCCCGCAGGCCAGTGTACTGCCAAACGCTTCAAAAATTTGACTGGGAGCAGAAGTTCAAAAGCCTTTTTCTTAATAGTAGAGAGACTTCAAATATGATAGCGGCTGATGAAGAGGAGTTGAAGGCTCTCTTAGTGTCTTGGATTGCGAAACCAGGTGAACATCAAACAATTTGCTGGGTTCTCCTGCGCCGTTTTGGATCAAAGACAGATTCTGACCTTCATACCCTGCCAGGTCCAGGTAACCTTGGATTTCCACCTATTCCCACCACACTTGGAAAGTTTATAGGTTCAGGTTCATATGGACATGTTCACGAAATCAAGTGGAAGGAGAAGCTATTTGCTGTCAAATATTTCCGGATTGAAAGTGCGGATCCAACTATTAACAACGAAGTTAAAATACTGGAACGTTGTTGCCATCCACATATTGTGAATTTGATTCTAGCACACAAAGAAGATACAACGCAGTATCTTATGATGGAGCGACTGTCTTGCGACTTGGAATCCTACATAAACGAAAGGAAGAAGCGACGAGCTTTTCCTTTCCCTACTTCGGAAGTTGTGGATATGATCTCGCAGATTTGTGAGGGCATGCTCTACTTGAATGATACTGAAAGGAAGGTGTCGCACAGAGATCTGAAACCGAGGAATATACTCGTCAAGGAGCTGAAGCCAGTAACAGACGCGGAGATTCCAGCCATAGAATTGCAAGTGGCTGACTTTGGAATGGCGAAGGAGCGTAAGGAAAAGGGACCGGGAAGGTCCTCTCACTCCTCTGTTTCCGACAACACTCCAAATTGTGGAACCTTACTGTATAGAGCACCAGAGATGACGGCGAAGAGGGGAGGCGGTAAAGTCCGGCGGTCATCAATGAAGGCAGATATGTACTCCTTCGCTGTAACTTGCAGTTTCATCTTGACTGGCACGGCGCCTTTCAAACGCTACACAAACACAGAGCATTTGAAACAAGCAATCAAAGATGGCGAAAGGCCTCATTTGCCTGACAATTATCCGCCGGCGTTGGTTACCCTTCTCGAACGGTGCTGGAATTCAGATCCCACTAAACGACCTGAAAGTTTTTACGAAATTCTTACAGAGCTGAGAAAACTGAAGGCCAATCTTCTCACAAGTGAGTGCGTTGAGAACTCTAAGTTCTTGGTCTTGAGTAGTCTTTGGCAAATCCAACGGCTTTGCACTGGATCACCAACTTTGAAGTTACTAAGTTTGAAAAATCCTGACAGACATATGCATCTGGAATCAACTGTGACATGCTGGTGATCAATTAGGGCTACATTAAGTACACCATTCCTGGAGTCAAATCCTCTGTTGATATGCAGTCAATGCTTCAATTCAATAACTGCTGCCTAGTACTGACAAAAAATTGTGCTTGTTTAGGTGCTATTGAGGGAATAGAGCCACCAGAAGCAGAGACTCCAGTGGTCGGTGCTAGTGAACGAGTACAAGCTGTTGTGGTTCCAGATACAGAACCCCGCGAGGTCGGTGCAAATTCTTTGTTGTTGTCTTTTCAGGTCTACAAGTTGCTGTTTTGTCCAAGCGCATTGTTCAATTTCCAAACATTTGGATGAAACTGCAACATTAGTTAGGCTGTTGGGGATCTTAAGTTTCTTCAATCTATTCCAGCGGTCAGTCCTTACAGGTCTACAATTGGTCCACCTCTGAGGAACACTTGCGAGAGAGATGCTGGGAGTAATTAATTTGTTTCATGATGTTATCATGTGAATGGATCTTTTCATCACTTAGATGACATGTTTCGACATTGATCGATTACATTGTTGTTACATGTTGGTTATGGAGTGATAGGTGATTGCCAGTGATGTCCTTCAGTATGGACCTACGGTATATGACAGACTCTGCACTCACGTTTGTACTTTGTACTAGACTGAGGAAATTATAGGATGTCCTGACAATTTTACGCTACATTTCATACTGCTCTTCTTTCCGTTCATTGCATGCTTGACATAGTAAAATTATAGTATATACATACCGTTGTTGGCGAAGAGGTTAACCTGAGTTATCGTATTCCTTTTAGTAGCTCATTAGTATTTGCTAGAACTTAACCCGGGCTTAACCTTTAAATATTGTCTGTTGTCTTGCCAGCCTGAACCAATTGTAACGTTCTATCCCGGGGATCGAAGATTGAATATCCTTGTTCTGGGGGACCCGGAATCGGTGGAAGCTGTCATCGGTCATATATGTGGTGCTCGTAGGCGGCAGACTCTGGTCGAAGATCATGTGAACTTGACAGAAAGCAGGAATTCTTCGCCGCCCATGTGCTTGTACGGCGTTAAAAAACCAAAAGAAGGGATCAACAGAAACGATTACTCAGATATCAGAACCTTTGTGAAAGTCAGGAACGAAAAGTGGCATCGAACAAAGGTGGAGGCCTTGTGGGAGAGTGAAGTACCCGAGTGCTCTGGGCCCAGAAATTGGTCTGAAATGTTCCCAGACAGTACTTCGAGGTTGCACATGGTGTGGTTTGTGTGCAGGAAACTCTCAGACTTCCCAAATCTTCTCAAATGGCCTGAGATCACCGAGAAGTTGTGTGATCTTCCAGTGCGAATTTTGGTGATCGAAAAGCAGAGCCTGGCTCAAGATTCGGACTTGCACGTTCAACAGGAGTTTGACAATATACTTAAGCACAGAAGCGTTTTTTTCCCGAAAGTTCAGGAGTTCAGGGAGGAGTTGATTGTTAAAGTTGATCTTCGAGATGATGACCTAAAGGAAGAGCTCTGGCGCAATTGTTGGGCTGTTAAAACACGAGTTGAAATTGGAAATGTTGCGAAAATCATCAGGGAGATACGTAAACGACTTGGACCAGCAGGAATATCCGTCCAGTCGGGTGTTGGTGGAGCGAGGATGCGAAAGGAAGTTTCATTGTCGCGGAGCGGGGAATTTGTCCTTCATTTGTTGTGCGCGTATTGGGATATTCCACAAGATTCTCTCCGTCGGGTTCTCCGAAGACTTAGCTGTCGAACAACCTTCATATCACAGGCACGTGGCATGATTGAAATCAGCATCAAACCTCGTGAATTTGTTGGGTTTTGTTTGATTGTTGCTGCGATCATTCTGTACAACGCCCGAGACAACGCCAGGACTCCAAAATATGTTTGCAGGTGGAACGTTGGTTCTGCATTAAGCTTAGACCAATTGCAGACGGAAGCTCAAGAATGCTACAATTCTTATCTTGCTGGTTCAACCAGTGAGTCCAGTCCCTATTATGATACAATGGTATTCGAAGACATTCGACTGTTCCTTGAGAGTATATTTGAGAGAAAGGATTGGAATCCACGTTCTGTAGGAAGTGCTGTTAGAGACTCGTTCATTTCAAAGATTATGAAACGAATTTGTCCTCGCGGAAAATCTGTCAGTCCTGGCATGTCACCTTAAAATTTTTGACCAAATGGAGGGCGGCACAGATAACGGTGCTTCTGCTTCGTGCCCACTTTGCTCAATTGGTGCACTGTCGAAACCAGGCCATAGATTCTCAACCCTCGTAGCATGCTGCGCGCAGAGCATGGGGTTTTCTGAAATAGTATGAGAATTTCGGGCAATGGCTGGGGGCAGCAGGATTCAGTGTATACTCCACTTAGTTTGTGTGATAGGTCAGTGACGTAGGTGATGTAAATTTCACTTGCAAATTTGCAGGTTGTACTCTATCTGTCCAGGGCATGGAAACTTTTCATCGCTGTCAAAAGTACGTTCAAGATAATCGTGCAACAGAGTAGTGACGACAACGTGCAGTTGTATTCATGAACAAAGGCTTAGTCCTGCGAAGCCAAATTCAAAGCCTTTTCAGAGGATTTTCTGTATTCTTAATTAAGCCAGCTTGGCAAACCGTGGAATCATTCCGTACTGTTCCAGCCTCGGGTTGTGTGAGTTCGAGGAGCGGACTACAAGAGACACCTTTGACACCTTTGACTGCCGGGTTTGATTGTGAGGCCTTGAGCTGTTTTGAAATGTCTGAGCAAAGTCGTTGATTATGCATGCATGGTTCCTTATGCTCTGTGATGTGGAAATCTTCCACATTCTGAATAATTACCTACTCCATGTGACTTTCTGTACGATTCTTCTGATGCAGCACAACAGCTGTGCTAAATAAAATCTGAAAGGATCTATTAGAAAACTCCTAAGGACTTTATGTTTAAGAGTTAAACTTGTGGAACTTGAGCAAGAGTAGTAGCTATGATTTGTCTATGGTGGCTAGAACCTCAGCAAGGAATTTACTATACAAGGTTCTGATCTTGCAACCACCCAACTAATTTGCTTGTTCTGTTCTGTCCCGGAGTCAAGTTTTGATTTGTATTTGCATCTGTGAGAGTTTTGGCAAGACGGGGTCACAGCAGTCAAAACATTCTTGACCTGCAAGCTTGTTGATCACTACAGGCTGAGCCCCAAGATTCATTACATAGCCATATATATAGTGTCCAAATATTAAGCTTTTAAGTGTGTTAGAATTCCTTTTATCTTATGGATAATTGGATATGATTTAATAAAATAAAACATAATCTAAATTAATAGTAACCATGCTCAATTCTCTTAGAGTCAATGTTATCAATGGTGTCATTGAAACCCTTAAATGTTCAAGGCCTTTTTTGAGCTTCTAGGAATTTGCTCTAAAGTGAACAAAAAGTCAACTTTATGATGAGCTTTTCAAGTTTTTGAAATGTAACTGTACTAACTCAAACTAGATATGTTGGAGATTATGCAAGAAAAGAAAAAACAACAATATCACTTATGGATTGAAAGATTATAATATTTGATCATGCGGGAGTTAAAATTGCGAAAGTGATGTGAAGTCTTTCAATCCTCTTTTCTCAAGTCAAATCTAAAAAGTTTGTGACCAAAAAAATATGAGGTGAAAGGGCCTAACATGCATAATCCCAATCTATTTATGGATTCTCAAAATCTACTCTACAATTTTTTTAAATGAATTTCTATTGTGATTTTTTTCCCAAGATCTAGTGTATTTGAGTCAGCTCATTTCTAAGAGCCCTCAACACTAGAGAAAGTCAAGATTGCAATGGGTATCCTTTTACAAAATCTTGAATAGAAAAATTGTTTTTCAAGATTAGGTTTTTAATACTTAAAGTAAACTTCGAAAAGAATTCTCCAAAAATACTAACTACAAAAAATAGCAACTTCATTAGGTTTTATTTAATTTCACAGACATCAGATTTTGATGCCTTGGACATTTAGGGGTTAAGAGCATCCCTTTGCCTGGCTCGGGCAAATGGCCCGGCCAGGGACCACTTGCTGAGTGATTAAGGAAGCCTGAGTCCGGCTAAAAAAATTTGCCCCACCCCAACACGGACAACGAGGTAGGGAAGCAAGCTATTTCGGACTTCGAGGTGCCACCTCATGGTTGCCGCTCATAATCAATTCTTCTAAACTCGAAAAGTACCTCAAACAAGGGAATAAAATATAAAATAATTGTACATCGAGCCCGGCCACACACTCGCCACTTGGCCGTGTCATTCTCAAATTTGGTCGGGCCCAACCTTATTTTTGGCTTTGTCGAGTGTGCAATGGGGCAATTCCTTCGGCCGGGCCCAGCTACTTACCCAATTTGCGCCGAATTGTGAGTGACTATGGGGATGCTCTAAGTACTTTGAGGGTGACCCACTCCACGTAGTATGGAGTACTAAAGAATGTTATGGGGCACCCAAGTTCAGTCCTCATAAAAACTAATCGAGTAACATGCAAGATTGAAAATGGTTTGCTTGAATTAAATTAAAACCATGTGGGCCTCCTACTTATGAGGGAATGGAATGTTTTTCACTCACTGAAAAAATTGGCTTACCAACCACTGAAGTTTTGCACATCAAACCACCTCTCCATGAAGCATTCTTGTGCCCAAAGTTGGTTGGATGAAAACAAAGAGAAGTTTAAATAATTGAAGTAACTATAATTTTAAAAATTTAATGAGAAAAAAGTCATATTTAGTGCATTGAAAAACTTTTGAAAATCTTAATTTTTGGTAGAAGGTAGTCTATGAAGTTAATCCATAAGCATCTAGACTCATCTCCAAAAATGACAATTTTAGAAAAAATCATCACAAAATACTATTTTAAAGAAGAATATTTTGGAATTGAGATGCAAATCAAAGTTGTAGAGTTCAAATTTTAGATTCTATTCATGCAGTTTATTCACAAATGCTATCACCAATATTTCTCTATAAATTTTGAAAGAGAAATTTCAAAATTCCATCTAAATTCAAATTCAAGCAAAATACTTTCATTTTTTGACTATATTTTGTTGAAATAATTTTGAAATGAGGTTCTATTGACATGGTGATTTCTTGGAATTTTTTTATTCTTTGATTCTATAACCTCATTTTTGCAATTCTAGATTTGAACTAAAGTCAATGGGTTGTTGCAAGAAACACCATGCAAAAAGCGTAGCATTTTCAATAGTACTTTTTTTTTCTTGGGAGTACTTTAAAATTAGAAAAACAA